>CM014276.1:22473986-22491324 GCA_004135705.1 Alloteropsis semialata | reverse complement strand
AACATCCTCTGCGTTAATCACAAATGACAATATTTTAATTTCATTATCCATTGGGTGTATGAATAGTTTGATTTCATACCATGAGTTCTTCGTTAGTCGGTTTTTTTGGAGAAATAAAGCTGTGGATCCACTGACAGACGTAGTATCCGCATATATTCGTCCCTTGTTCCTGTCTGGCACACTAAAAGTGGAGAAGAATAAAGTTAGACGTGACAACTATATATTAGTGTGATATGACGAGATATGTTGGTACTCCAGCCACATACCGGAAAGTCCGTCTTCACATCCAATTTTTCTTTGAAATTTACTCGAACATTTGCACGGAAATGTGTCCATGCCCTGTCAATCGGGTCTAAAACTGGTTGGTAATCCTCTTGTGGTTTCTGCATTGAGTCCAAGACAAAAATACGATCGGTGTAGTTGGTATTTCTTACGTCGCAGATAAATCCGCAAGCGCACGGATACCGCTGTAGCTTTCACCCAGAAGTATTCAGGGTATCGAATCCACAGGGAAGGCAGTGGTTGACTAGAGTAGTTATCCATTGTATTCAATCATAACATTATTAATACACCAAAGTCTAGCAAAGGGTAAACATTGATAGATGGGTAGTGTGACACATAGAAGGTTTCATTGCTCATTATATAAGTCTAGTTAATATGAAGGTCCTAAGAGAGAACTAGGGGTTCTATGTACTTCTTACATACGGGTTACATTCCTACAAGCGTATCCTATACAAGCTTAGCAAGGGACACATGTTAGAGGGCAAATCGAGGAGTCGTGGGATCCCCTCATCGAAGGGTAGTGTCACGATGTTTATCACGAAGGCCTGCAAACGCCCAGACCCGAACGCCGAGGATTACAAGGGACGGACAGGGCTGTCACCACCTGCCGCCTACCTCTTACTACGTAGGGAAGGGTATCCCCAATGTTATTCCATATACCAAACACCACGTTTACCATATGAAATACAACTCTATTTATGGTCCACCTAGACAGAGCAACCTTGCGGTACACTGGGCCATTGCCATAACATGCATCATCTATACTAAGGTGTAAGACATACATCTTATATGATGAACACACAAGACTAATAGTCAAGTAACATAAGCAAGAGAGTAATTCCATTAATAGCTCTAAGTCTTGTAAGTAAACAAAAGATACAAGATAACTGAGCTCTAGGCTTACCAAGACTCCGTCGGAAACCCGTAGAAGCTCAACTCCTAAGACTACTTACTAACTAAGACTAGAATGTGTGGCAAAGAGAGCTCTTCCTTCTTGGTGTGTGATGTTCAATGCCCGGTATGCAGCTATTTATAGCTTGTAGAAGCGGTTAGGAGTGGACACGTGGAAGATGAGGACGAACGGACTCAGTCACAGGTCGGGCGATTCGGGGAGATCGGCCGACGTAGGATCCACCACCTTGAGTGATGCACGGCGTAGATGGACTCCTGGAGGCGGTGGGAACACACACCAGAAAGATCAGGCGGTTTGGCCTCCGGACCAGGTCGGGTGACCGGGGAGATCGGCCAACCGTCCACCGACACCGATCGGGCCCATCTTCGGCTGAGTGACTGAGGAGTGGGTCCTAATGACGGTTCCAGATGGGTTTGCCCACTTTGAGTACGTTTAGATATGTTGGTGGGCCCCTCAATCCATGTGAACTCCTCTTGGACCATTCCCCTCTCTTCGATTCAACCGTCATGGATTCAACGGCTATGATGGTCCTGAAGTGTGCTTCTTTCCTGTGGCCAAATATGGGCTCCATTGGGCTTGGGCCTAGGTCAGCCGACCTAGGGGGGTCGGGCGACCTGGCCCTGAGCCCAAATCTCCTCCTCTTTTGCCAATTAGTCCCTGCATTCACATATTCACCAAAACTTGTGGAATTGATTAGATATAAACCCTATCACTATATTTGGTGATTATATTTAACATATTCTCTGCAGGAGTTGACGACTAAAAGTGGTACTTAAGGATCGTCAACAAGCTCCCCCACACTTAGCCTTTGCTCGTCCTCGAGTAAAGCTTAAGACTAAGGTGGAAAACATGAATCCAATTGATATGATACAAGCTTATAAGTTATTCCAAGACATACCTGTTCTTGTGAATTTTTATGTGTCTATCATGTCATCTTGGATGGTTGAGGAACGGAACGGCCTTGATTCAAGTCATCCTTACTCTTCTGTCAAATAACTTGGGTTTTTGATAAATTTTCAAAAACATAACCTTACCTAGCTCCTCAAATGATTCTCTCAGATCGCTCATTGTATATAATTCCTCACCAAGATATTCTTTTGCCTTCTTTCACCCTATTTCTAAAAGGCTTATGTGGATCTCAAGGTAGGAGTAAAGATAAGGCATACTTGCATCTCATATATTGCAAAGTCAAAAAGCGGATCCAAGAAGAAAACTATTCATACAATCTGATCAAGATGTGCATGTGAGTGGAGTAATGGAAAATGTATATGGAAATTATGATAGCTCTCTTTTTTTTTGGTATGATCTCTCCTCTTTATTTCGAAAACATGGCTATATCATTTTTTTCATGATATTTGGGCCTTCATGTGCCCAAATTTTTTTTCTTTCCTTTTTTTTATGCTTGGACCTTCATGTGTCCATATATTTTCTGTATAGCCCATGTCTCTTTTGCTAATGATATTAGGAGAGAGATTCATAAAACATATGGAGCATTTATTTGATGGATGAATGGATATTGCTAACTTCCAGTGTAGAAGTTTCACAGGTGTATGTGGAGTGTACATGATCTTGATCAAGAAAGCATGAAGAGCATCTTACAAGGGTCACAACAATTTGACAAAGCTCAATGCAATAACAAGCAGCATATGTATAAGTTTTCAATGTGAGCAACATATGGCTTTGGTAGGAATGGAATATCATTGAGGAGCTTTGCAAGGCTATTGATTTTAAACTTTTGTAATAAAAACATCCCAAGTACTTTATACAGGAAGAGCAAGATTTCTTTCATCATACCATATCTCATTAATCAACTATTTAGATAAACATGTTTTCCTAAAGAAATATGTTCACAAGCAACAGGTGTATGTGCAAGGAATAAAGAATATGCAAGCCAATCAAGGAGAATCATGTCTATCAAAAGGGCACCAAAATTCATTGAGTTTAATTTTAGTGATCATTTCAAGATTATTTTAAACTCATGAATCAAAGAAGATGAAGGATAGGATGTGCAAACCATCGCTCTGGACGAGAATGTAGGCGAGAGGTACCAGAGGGCCTTCAGCAGACCTGGGGGATTGGCCGACATTTTCTGGGCCTCGGTCACCATGATCTTCCTTGACCTGACCGGTGCGATGTTGTACAGCCTGTCTGTAGGTGGTCTCGATCATGTGCACGTCAGGAAACTCGAGAGACCCCCACACTTGAGCTTTTGCCTGCATTTATTTTCACACAGTGGAAACAAAACAATGGCTCCATGGTTTTAAGAACCATGAGCCTTTATTGGACTTCAAATATTTTTAGTGTTTTTATGTTATGCAAATTTTTATGGATTTTTTTTATCATGGCAAACAAATCTTTCAAGGTAACTTAGCAGGAGATCAAAGGAAAATAAGTGCACAGAGTATTTTGGATACTTCCCTGATGAATTCCCCAAACTCTAGTCTTGCAAGCGAATGCAAGGTTTGAGCTTAAGAGTGCCAAAAGATTTGTCCATTGTTCATCTTGCTTCATTGTGCAAATTTCTTCCATGTGACTAAAGATGTTGAATGTTGAAGTTATGCTCGCCATCCTTTAGTCGTTACTTCACCCCTGCAAAAAGTTAGTGGACAACGAATACCCGAAGGACTATAAAGAATAAATCATTGTCGCCATTGGGTTAGTTGTTCACATCCACGCTCAAAAACAAGATTGGTCCTTCACATGTCAAGTGTAGATCCAGTTTGCCAATTTTTTTATATTTATTTTTCAAATGTTCCTCTTTTCTTTTCAAATTTTATTTTCACCATTTTCCTTTAAGCATAACTCAAACAAGACTGGATTTAAATCGCATCAACATGATCGAAGAGGGTTTTGCAATATACTCACAGTGAACTATCGAAAGGTTATGTACCTCCTCGTAGGTTGTGCACAATGTGTTGCAGCGCATCCAATGCCTTGGTTTGTCTCCAATTCGAATCAAGCTTGACAACTTACCCGCTCGAATTTGAAATCTTTCCTGTAGGGGTTAGTCCATGCATACAACCAATATCTATACACACATTTACTCCAAGGTTCATTAATCAAACTCGACACCATGCCTCATTTGATTAAAGAAGACCATTTTAACCTAAGCACCATGCTTAATTTAAAAGGTCTATGAATGCAGTTCGAACATACATTCAAACCAGAGCACACGAGCATAGATAAAAGAGGCATGAGAATATGATCAAGCTATTTTCTCATGGAGATGAACATGAGTGTAATAATGGTGAACTTCGGGTTACCTCCCGGAAGGGCTTTGTTTAAAGTCAAAAAGCATGACATGACACTTACCTTAGCATACTTACCGCTGGCAGTGGAAGGTCACTTTAGAATTTCCATCACGGTAGTTCCTTGGCTCTTGGTGATGCCATTGATGGTGACGCGATCGCAAGTGGATTGCAAGTGCACACTAAATGTTGGGATTTCCCAAACAAGTAGTTGGCAAGGCGGCAAAACACGAGCAGACGTCTTTTCTCATGAAAGCAAGCACAAGAACCAACGGTGCCAGGCAAGGTGGGGCCAGGAGCCATATGGGGACTACCGAGGTGCAACGCCATAATGGCATGTACACCCAGTTGGCACAACCCCAATGAGACTCGCCGGGTAAGGATTTTTTTTAAGCAAGAAATGCAAGAACTAGCATCGCCTGAAAACCAAGTTAAATTCTATACCAATGGAACTTGTCGTGTAACACTTACCAACCTCCCGCACACTTGGATTTTTGTGTATGGGGACAACAAAAATCAAGTGTGTTGGCTTTGTTCGAAATTTATTCCATGTCCAAAACTTACCAATGGTTGCTGCTAATGCAGCTCCATGTTCTTAGGCATCATACACCATTAGGTCTTTTCAGTTGCAACCTGAAATAGTTAGCTACCAAAAATACCCGAGGGGAACATATCTAGAACATGTTCTTGCTTTTATTTGTATATTTTTTTTATAAACTTGGGAGCCAATTACTTGAAAATCCTAAGGAGGGATAGGAGAAAGGCCGAGGACTCTTGGCAGCTTAGCTGGGGGTGCGAAAAGACGGTGGAGGGCACCAAATTTTACTAAGCAGAGGAGGCCTGGGGTCGGCCGACGGTCTGGGTTGGCCAACCCTAGCTGGGGGTGCGAAAAGACGGCGTGGCGTACGGCGGTCGGGGACGGCGCGGTGGACAGCCGTCGGGGACTTGGGCGCTGGGAGAGATTGGCTGCGCGGCGGGTAAGAGCTGAGAGGAAGGGGCACCCGATGCTATATATGGCCGCCCCCTCGTCGGTGCAGGGTGATGTCACCACCCGGTACCGAAGGCACTTTGGTACCGGGCTTTGGTACTGGGTGGTGACATCACCCTGTACCAAAGAGTGATTGCGTGCCAATTCCCGCGGCAATTCTCAGCCCTTAGGTACCGGGTGATGTAACCACCCGGTACCAAAGGGTGTTCCTAATTCCATTCCCGCCATTCATGTTTCCTATTTGGTTTTTTCTATTTATCTTATTTAAAATTTAGTATTTGCCACTTAATATTTTTTGTATTTTCTATTTACATCCATTGGTATTAGTATTATATATTAACTCCTTTACTATTTAGTTTTTGCTATATAACTTCACTAGTATTTAATAGTTTGTATTTTCTATGTCCCTAAACTAAATGTAAATAAAATAACACGTGAACGTAAGTATTAAATCGGGATGAAAAATATAAATAAAATAATACTTGAACATAACTATACATTACATACTATCATTCTTGAACATAGTACTCCATTACATACCATGATGCTTGAGCATAAGTACCATTACATAACATCATGATTAACATAAGTACTACATTATGCTTAAACAGCAATAAATGTTTTCTTTACAAGAGTGCCTTCGTTATGATCGTTGCGAACGTAAGGAGCATCTTCATTGGCCAACAGGATGCTTGTGTCAACCTCCACACTGAACGGAGAGACCTCGTCACACCTATTATAATCATCTTCATCTGTGACGCCCTCGACACCCACGATTTTTCTTTTCCCCGTGAGAACTATGTGGCGTTTTGGCTCAAGTTCGGAGTTATTTGTTTGCAGAGGCCCCATCTTGGGTTTGCTAGACATGTCCTTCACATAAAACACTTGATGCACATCCTTGGCGAGCACGAGTGGTTCGTCTATATACCCAATTTTGCTGAGGTCCACAATTGTCATGTCGTACCGGTCTATATTTACACCTCCGTTGGTAAGCTTAACCCATTTGCACCAAAAAAGAGGTATTTTCAAAGGTCCATGCTCGAGTTCTCAGATATCCTCTACCTGACCATAATAT
This sequence comes from Alloteropsis semialata, assembly GCA_004135705.1. Classification (NCBI taxonomy): domain Eukaryota; kingdom Viridiplantae; phylum Streptophyta; class Magnoliopsida; order Poales; family Poaceae; genus Alloteropsis; species Alloteropsis semialata. The sequence continues at coordinate 22,484,818 of CM014276.1, read as the reverse complement.
GAGTCTCTAGTCCCTTTGTTGTCATAGGCATCTATACAGACACCACTGTTTTAGTTGGTGCTTTTGTTATCTTGGGCTCTCGTGTAAAATGTATACCCATTTATGTCATAGCCTTGGAATGTTAAGAATGAGTTTGATGGTCCTCTTGCCAAATACGCCAATTGTGTATGTATTGTCTCGTTACCCATGAGTTTTTGCCGCAACCAACTAGCGCAAGTTTCTATGTGATGGCGTGTAATCCAGGTGTCAGACTTCCATGGATTTTGGGAGCATATAATAGTCTTGTGCTCCTCGATGTAAGGAGCCACCATGGCTGATGACTGCAATACAGAGTAATCGGCTTTCATGAATAAATCGTAGTGGCTACACCTTGTTTGTTTCTTTCCTAATGTGCCTTTTCCAAGTTGTCTCCTCTCATGGCGTGACTCAGGTAGCCCAATCGGTTTCAGTTTGGGGATATAGTCCACACAGAACTCAATGACCTCCTCTGTTCTATATCCCTTGGCGATGCATCCTTCTGGAAGAGAACGGTTACGAACATATTTCTTTAGAATAGCCATGAGCCTCTCAAAAGGATACATGTTGTGTAGGGATATAGGACCGAGAATACCAATCTCTTTAACAACATGGACAAGGAGATGCGTCATAATATTAAAGAAAGACAGAGGAAATATCATTTCAAGGCTGATAAGGCTTTGGGCCACATCATCCTACAACCTTGCTAGATTACTGGAATTGATCGCCTTCTGGTCGATTGCATTGAGGAAGGCACATAGCTTCACAATAGTTGTTCGGACATTAACTGGTACAATTCCCCTCAACGCCACCGAAAGCAATTGTGTTAGCAGCACATGGCAGTCATGAGACTTGAGGTGTACGAATTTCTTCTCTTTCATATTGATTAGACCCTTTACATTCGATGAGTAGCAGGACGGGACCTTAATACTATTCAAGTAATCAAACAAGCTGGTCTTCTCCTCCTTGCTTAGAGTGTAGCTAGCAGGATGTAAGTTCCAATGCCCTTTCTCTCTTCTCAGGATGTAGGGGATCTCGTTGTTTCATACGTTTCAGGTCCTATCGTGCTTCTAGCGTATCTTTCGACTTTCTGTATGTACCAAGGAACCCTAGAACGTTTACGCAAAGATTTTTGGTCAAGTGTATCACATCAATCGCGTGGCGGACATCTAAGACCTCCCAATATGGTAGGTCCCAGAATATTGACTTTTTCTTCCACATGGGTACCTTTCCATTTTCATTTGCCGCTAGCTGGCTGCCAGGTACCTTCCCAAAGACCACCTTCACATCTTTTACTATAGCAAATACATATTTTTCCATCCCGATGCCTTGGTTTTTACAGGTTTCTGCCTCAAAATGCTTTCCTTTCTTTCTTAGGGGATGTTTCTCAGAAAGAAATCGATGATGACCCATATACACACACTTTTTACAATGTTTTAGATAGATGCAGTCTGTGTGTTCTAGACAATGTGTGCCTGCATTGTATCCCTTGTTTGACTGTCCCGACAGGTTACCAAGTGCAGGCCAATCATTGATGGTAACAAACAATAATGCTCGTAGGTTAAATTCCTCTTGCTTGTGCTCATCCCTCGCCTTTACTCCATCTTTGCCCTATAACAATAATAGATCGTCAACCAGTGGCCTTAGATACACATCAATGTCGTTGCCAGGCTGCTTTGGCCCTTGGATTAGAACTGGCTTCATAAGGAACTTCTGCTTCATACATGTCCATGGAGGAAGGTTGTATATACGTAGAGTCACGGGCCAAGTGCTGTGGCTACTGCTCATATCACCGAAAGGATTCATGTCATCCGTACTCAAATCAAATCTTATGTTCTTTGCATCTTCTGCAAAGTCTGAAAATGCTCTGTTGATTTTCTCCATTGGGACCCATCAGCGAGATGTCTTGACATATTGTCTTCCCTCCGGTCCTCTTTGTGCCACCGCATCAATTTAGCATGCTCTTTGTTTCTGAAAAAATACTTCAGACGTGGTATTATAGGAAAATACCACATCACCTTGGCAGGGACTCTCTTCTTGGGGGGCTCTCCCTCAACTTCACCAGGATCGTCTCGCCTGATTTTATACCGCGAACAATTGCAAACCAGACAGGCATTCAAAGATTCGTACACCTTGCCACGATAAAGGATACAATCATTGGGGCATGCGTGTATCTTTTCTACTTCCAGTCCTAGAGGGCAAACAATTTTTCTTGCCTCGTATGTTATTTCAGGCAAGGTGTTGCCCTCTATAAGCATTTTTTTTATCATTTTCAATAACTCTCCGAAACCCTTGTCAGACAAGCCATTAGTTGCCTTCCATTGCAACAATTCTAGTGTTGTATCCAACTTTTTCTGGTCCTCGTTGCAATCTGGGTACAACAATATTTTATGGTCCTCCAACAAACGCTTGATATTCTCCCGCTCTTTCGCACTTTCGCAGTCTTTCTCTTCATCATGAATCATGCCACCTAAGGCATCATCATCCTCATCTTCTGCAACTGCTTCACCCTCGCCTATTGCAATATCATCTGCAAAAACACCGTATTATGCAAAGTACAGGATGTTGTCATCATCATATATATCACCGTCTTCTAATAAGATCACCTCTTCACCGTGTTTGGTCCAATAGATATAGCCAGGCATGAAACCATTCCTTAGCAAGTGCGTGTGAACCACCTTCTTTGAGATGTGATAATCCTTGTTGTTCTCATAGACCTTGCATGGATTGCATACAAAACCCGAGGTCGAATTAGCCTCTGGCACGTCGAGGAATTGATGAACGCCATTAATGAAGTCAGATGAGCGTCTATCCGCGTTGTACATCCATTGTCGATTCATCTATTCACAAAACACAACGAAAAATTCAGCCCCAATATGAATATCATTTATAGTCCCTAAAAATTTAAAATTCATAATAACCCTAAATATGATCATTTGAAGCCTCTAAAAAGATCTAATTTTAAAGTTTATAATTAATAAGCCTAAATATGAATATCGTCTATAATCTCTAAAATTTATAAGAAGCATAAATATGAATATCATATACAAATTCTAAAAATCTAAAATTCTTAATAACCCAAAATATGAACATCATTTGAAGCCTCTAAAAAGATCTAATTCTAAAGTTCATAATTAAGAAACCTAAATATGAATGTCATCTATAATTTCATAATAAGCATAAATATGAATATCATTTATAGACTCTAAAATTCTAAAATTCGTGATAACCCTAAATATGAACATCGTTTTAAGCCTCTAAAAAGATGTAATTCTAAAGTTCATAATTAATAAGCCTAAATATAAATATCATCTATAAACTCTAAAATTCATAATAAGCATAAATATGAATATCATATATAGACTCTAAAAATCTAAAATTCGTAATAACCCTAAATATAAACATTATTTGAAGCCTCTAAAAAGATGTAATTCTAAAGTTCCCGATAAGCCTTTACAATTAATATCATTTGTAATATGTAAAAATCATAATTAGCCTAAATATGATAATCATTTAAAGTTTCTACAAATAATCAGAAAAATCTAAACAATGCAAAAAAAAATTTGAGGATCATCTCTACACATGCAACAACTATCTATATGGTTCACCTCTACCACAAAATCATAATAAAATTGATCTGTAATTCTAAAATCTCCTATTCCTATCCATTCCACAAAACACTCAAATATTCAAAACATAGTGCATTAAATAGACCATACTAATGGTCAAAAGAGAGAGGACGAAGTTACTAACCTTCTAACGGACTTGGATTGCAAAATCTCCAAAAGTTATGGAAAAATCGGGCCTGACCTCGCCCAACCCGAGCTCAATGGAGGATGAAGAAATGAGCCATGCCTCGGGCTGGGGGAGGAAGAAGGGGCTATATACGCAGAGCCCCTTTGGTACCGGTTGGTGGCACCAACCCGTACCAAAGGGACACTCAAAAGTACCGGTCCTATGTGCTCACGCCGTTGGACCCGGTACCAATGCAAGGTCCAAAATATCCGGTACCTATGAGGGGTAACCGATGCAGGGTTTTCTGGTAGTACTTGTTCTTAGTTTTAGAATATCATTTGAGTAATTCTGCACCTGCCAAGCGGATCTGCGATATTTGTTTGACAACAATGGCCGTGAACTTGGGCACACTACAAGTTATGAGGAGACGCAACAATAGCAAATAGTGATTATCCATTTGAGCATAGTAACCGTACAACTAACAGTAGTGACATCAAAACCACCATCTCTAGCAGACAGACTTACGTGCCGAAATCATGGCCTATATGTGAGGGAAAGTAATGCAGTATAGTTTAAGCTTTTATAGTCAACACTGACTGGTGGATATATATAGTATCCCTACATTAATCCCAGACCGTGAATGAAAAATAGTAGAAGCTTAAAGATATGAGTTCAGAAGTCATATCATGAAATTAATAAAGTTTAATGGCCTATCAACCTTTAACTACGTAGAGAGGCTTCACACATATATAAATACCATTGTCTTCACTGAACAGGTGACCGACCCAGTTAATTTTTCCATATTTAGAGATAGCCACTCATTTAATTAAATGTACTCCTTAGAAACCTAAGGAGCACATAGGAATAGGAGGTACCCAGAACCAATCAGCGACTGATACAGTGAAATAGCAACCTCCTTCAAAGCACCATGCCACTTGTGTGTTTCCTGATGGGCGATCGCTGCAGATTGGAGGTGCTGTCTCTAGGATGCTATGCCTATTATATTGTTATGATGCTGGATTAGTGTACTAGAGAAAGAAATTGTAGCGTGACACTTCAACAAACCATAGGAAATGATCAGATCAAATCCTGCAAAGAACAAATACAGCATTCCAGCATGTACATGTGCAGACATCGGATCTCAGTAGTGAGCTAAGTGACTCAAAAGTAGTAAAAATTCTAGACACATATACAGCTCAACTTTGTATAGAGTCACTAAAGTAATTTATTAACTACTTCCGTGACTATAAAAGCTTAAACTACTTCCGTGATTAATGTTGGGATACTGTATATATCGACCAGTCAGTGTTGACTACTTCCGTGATTAATGTTGGGATACTATATATATATCCACCAGTCAGTGTTCACTATAAAAGCTTAAACTATACTGCATTACTTTCCCTCACATGTAGGCCGTGATTTCGGCACGTAAGTCTGTCTGCTAGAGATGGTGGTTTTGATGTCACCACTGTCAGTTGTACGGTTACTATGCTCACTATTTGCTATTGTTGCGTCTCCTCATAACTTGTAGTGTGCCCAAGTTCACGGCCATTGTTGTCAAACAAATATCGCAGATCCGCTTGGCAGGTGCAGAATTACCACTACTGCAAAAACCCCATCAATACCGGTTGGTAACCCTCATAAAAACACCCATCGGTACCGGTTGGTAACCCTCATAGGTACCGGTTATGCAACCGGTACTGAGCAACTGAGACTAAAGGCCTCGTCTTTGGTACCGGGTGCAGAACCGGTACCTATGAGAGCCATTGGTACCGGTTGGTAACACCAACCGATACCGAAGGGCCCTTCCACGTATGCTACGGGGGAGGCCGTTTGGTACCGGTTGGTGTTACCATCCGGTACCAAAGGGTGTTTTTTTTAAAAAAAATGTTTGATGTTTTTGTTTATTAGATACAATTCGTCTATGTGTGTACATACGCGTCATATGTCTTACACAATCTATATATATATATATATATATATATATATATATATGTTACAGAAGTTATGATGAGAACATAACAACCAAGGATATGGACATAATTATTTGTTTTGGAGGAGTCCAAAATGTATGTCCAAGTCAAGAAGAAGGCCTAAAGTTGATTCGGTTCAAGTCCCCAAGGTGGAGGCCCAAAACAACTCAAGTTCGAGTCCGCCTTGGAGTTTAGGAACAGCCCGCACTAAAATCGACGCCCAGGTCGCATATAGAGTCCATTTTGGACGTTCTTTATATAGATGGAAAGATAATTTCATAGAGCTTCCAATTGGACTGGTCTCACATCAAAATTCTATCAGAGTCGACAGAAATTGTCAAAATAAGTGGACATCCAAAATCTGTCAGGGTGCTGCGTCACCGTCTTTTAGGCCGTTGGCCCGTGTATCATGTTGGAGCCCATACGGGCGAGTCCAAGGAGGGTCATGCATGACCTAACCCTCATATATTTAGTAGCCGCCGCCACATTAGGGTTTGGGTTTTGTTTAGTCAAGGTTTCGAAGTCAAAACTATGATAGATTCATTGTAACTTTGGTGACAAGTCCGTTTACAGTGATCCAAGGCCCCCGTGCTTTTTCTACAACCCTGTGGCGATTAGTCTTTTGTTGATCAGAGCTTGAACACCATTGTTTTCGCTTCATACAGATCTGCAATTTCAGATTGCGTGTTTCACTTTCTTGCTTGTGTTCTTCGATTCGCTTGCAGGGAAAGCCTTCTCGGCGAGGTCAATCAAGTTATGCTTGGTTGATAACCAAAGGAGCAGTAGTGTAACTGTTGCAGGGTTCAAATCGTGTTGATTTGAAGCCGGATCGCCAACATCCAGTTCAACACCAATTGAATTTACCATCTACCTCTCAGAAGATCAGCCAGCCCCTTATCAAGTTACATATGCACAAGTTGTTTATAATTGACGAGCAGAACTGGAAGAAGGGGCGGAAAGGGAGCGATATTGAGAGATATCATGTTCGTCATGGTGGTACTCTCCGTTTGGATTTATAACTTGGTCCATAATAAATCCAAATAGTTGGCCCACAATAGCTTTTGCTTTTTCTCTCATTGGGAGCTCTTCATGGTAAAACACCCTCTATATTAATCACAAATGACAACATTTTATACTCATTATCCATTGGATAACACTAGATCATACGCATTACAGAGCAAATCATATGTAAGTATGAATTGTTTGATTTCATACCAAGAGTTCTTCGTTAGTCATTGTTTTGGAGAAATAAAGGTGTGGATCCACTGGCAGACATAGTATCCGTATAGATTCGTTCCTTATTCCTGTCTGGCACACTAAAAGTAGAGAAGAATAAAGTTAGACATGACAACTATATATTAGTTTGATTTTATGAGATATGCGGGTACTCCAGCACATACCGAAAAGTCTGTCTTCACATCCAATTTTTCTTTGAAATTTCCTCGAACATTTGCACGGAAACGTGTCCATACCATGTCAATCAGGTCTAAAACTGGTTGGTAATCCTCTTGTGGTTTCCGCATTGGGTCCAAGACAAAAATACGATCGGTGTTTATAATGATCACAGGGAGTATCCAGTGGAAGCTGTAGGTATATATATAAATACATGCACAAGTATTGAGAACAAAGTCTTAAAGTTATACATATAGAGAGAAGTACTCACTTGAAATTGTATGGCAGAAGAATGTAATTCTTGCTTCTTTGTCTCTCCAGGTATAAGTATATGTTGTCCACCGTCTGTAGTGGCTTACTGGATACAAGTACGACATTTATCATCAATGGATCCATGAAGCCGACATCATCGTACGATTTTTTCATGGCATGTATAGATCTCCATCCTACATGACAAAAATAGATTGTTATTGTTGCAAATTTTAATTAAGGCAGCAAGTATTACGAGAATAGATCAGTGAAACAAACTTACACAACCCAGCAGCTCATCAATGATAGGTCTATGGCATCTTGATGGTACAACATATACACATCCTTGAAATCCAAAATTAAGAAACTCGGCCCACGGAAGTAATAATCACGGTCTTGTATCAAAGCATTGAGCATCAGTCTTCCCTGTTTGGACACCTTCACGTACCACGTATGGATTCGGTACGCTTGAGTGGTAAGTAGCTTCATAGAAAATGAGGGCACCATTGGTTTGCCGTATCGAAATTCCTAATGTGTCACTGTTGCCTTAGGAATTTCACCCTCTAAAAGTTCTGACGGTGAGGGGTCCATTGCTGCAACCATCTCAGCAAGTGCTTCATCGTCAACATTTTGTTGCGCTTGTGTCCTCCTAGCAGAGTTCTGACCGACTTGTTTCTTCTTAGGAGTGGCCGCCTTCTTCCCCGAGGCTCCACTGCTAGCTTGTTTTCTGCTGACCAGCGGCCGTTTTGTTACCGGATCCTTCACTGACTTGATGCTGATAAGACTTTGCAAGCTGGCGGTCGTAGTCAGATACTAAGAATCTCTTCTGATTCGCTGCGCTCATTGATCTAAAAAAGTTCTTCGCTTTTGGATCTATCTTTATCGGCTCCTCTGGCTTATCTGGTTTGAAATGTTCTTTGACCTAGGCTTTGACCACCAAAACAGTTTCCTCGTCAGTTTGGTAGTAAGGTAACTTCTTCTTAATGGCGGCCATCCTTTCTTCTTCGGTAGGCTCTTTTTCGACCGTTTGATGTAGCTTTTTCTGGCGAGTAGTCCGTCGTGGGGGCACAGCTTGGCGCTTTGGGGCATGTCGTGCTGGTGGAGGAGGAGACATGTGTGAGCTGGTATCATCCCTACTTAGAGGTGGCAACTCTTGCTCATCCTCATCCCTTCTTGAAGGTGACGGTGGCTGCGGGGGATCCCTGGGTGGAGTAGATGATGGCCCTTGACTGGCAAATTTGACATAATGCTTCTTCCATAGAATGATACTGCCGTGGGCGGCATCCGCTAACATCCTTTCTCTGTCGCCACCTTCGATGTTGAGCTCCAAGTCATCATATCCTTCATAAATTTGCTCCAGCCCCACCTTGCAGTAGCCACATGGAATTTGTGCCCCATGAATGGTCTGCCCTTGCTCCGCCGGATAAGCCATACCGTAAGCCACCATAGTGGATAAATTCCTGCACGGTATATGTAGCTCAGCGTACGCAGAGTGATTTCGTCCAATGGATAGCTTGCACTCTCGTCCCCGGCATCGGTAGGTGGGAGCTCTGTGGAAGCAACACTGCTGCGATGTTGGGAGGGCAGGCTAACACCAACTGAACCACCAACTCCGGTGGGTAGAAGTATTCCTCCCGGCACCGGCTGCCCTTAGCTCAGCAATGTCTGTATTTGTCTAGACACTTCATCTGCGATGCCGACCTTTGTCTGCTGAACCTCTCTTTCCAAGTTCTCAACTCTTCTCTCCTGTGCGGCCTTGGTGCGCATACGACTTTTGTAGGTGTCACTGTCCACTGAAAATGCAACCTTCCATGGGACCACGCCGACACCTCTAGCTCGTCTGGGATGTTCGGGATTCCCCAGAGCCCTTGTTAGCTCGTCGTTTTCTCTGTCCAATTGATTGTCGCCGGCGTGATTCCTCTGGCAAGCAAATCTTCTTCCATCTTGTCCCAGATTGGAATTTTCTTCTTGTAGCCAGTTGGTCCAAGAGAGTGGAAGTACCATTTCTTCACGGCATTGATCCTTGCTTGATAATAGTTCTTTTCACCTAACTCCGACCGCCTGTACTGCACGAACGAATTTCAATGATCCTTGAGCTGTGTGTAATCGTTGAAGTTGGGTGTCAGGTTCTTCTCGCCTTATTTTCTGTACAAGTTCTTCTTCCAAGTTTGAAATGAAATAGCCATCGTCTTTAGAGCCCAATTTTTCACTCTCTCCTCTGAACCTTCAGGCACTTGGAAGCGCTCTTTCAAACTTGCCCATAGCATTTCTTTCTGTGATTGAGGCACGTAAGTTGCTTCATTGGTGAATTTCCACCTCTGCAAGCTGATGGGCACGTGGTCTCTAACTCGAACACCACAATGATTTACCATCTTAGTAGCAGCTGTTTCTGGCGCAACTGGCCGACCATCTTCTGCCACATCTGTGATTATAAGTCTGCCCTCTAACTTTTTGGTCGGGCCACGTTTCATCCTCTTCGATGATGACGACCCAGAAGGTTGTGAGGCTGAGGGCTACAAGTATGAGAAAGAAATGTATCAAGATCGCATGCTTATATATATATATCATATATATATATATATCATCAATATTGACAATATATATACCTCCTCCGCCCGAACATTTTCGGCAGGTTCTTCAATGCCATCATCTGACATATTCAGGTATTGGCTGCCATCGTCACCACCAGCCTCCTCCTCGGCGTTGAGGATATTAGTGGCACGTGCACTGCCTTGTGCAATATCATTTATCATAATGATTTCATTTATTTCGTCTTCCATCATCATGTTGACACCTAAAATTGTCTGAAATTACACAAATGATAAGACAATTCCTAACATGAAATAACACTTAACAAGTACACATGAATTTCTCTGAATTTCTATAAATTTCTAAGAATTTCTATTAATTTGTATGAATTTCTATAAATTTGTATTAATTTCTATGACTTTCTATAAATTTGCATGAATTTATATAAATTTGTATGAATTTTTATGACTTTCTATAAATTTGTATGATGACGCATTTGATTTCCTAAAATCAAATCCTAAACAAAAATCCTAGGAAATAAATGATGAGGAGATAACTATTTTTTAAATAATTTCCTATAACTTTATATACTATCATTTCATAAATCATTTACAATAAATTTCCTATATCAATTTCTATATAGCAGTTCTTATAAGAATAATAATATGCATAAAAAATACACAACACACACACCCCACACGCACACACAGCACACAACATACAACATACAGTACCCACATGCACACGCACATACACTGCACGCGATGCTCGGGTCGCGCGGGGACGGCCGGGGCTTCGGGCGGCGCTCGCGCAGAGGGACACCGGGGACAGGGATGGCGTCGGGGACAGCCGCGCGAGGGGATGACGTCGGGGACAAGGACGCGGGTGCGGCGGACGTGGACGGCGTCACGGTGGAGGACATCGGGACGGCGTCAGGGT
>CM014276.1:22431251-22472389 GCA_004135705.1 Alloteropsis semialata | reverse complement strand
TATTGTCTCGTTACCCATGAGTTTTTGTCGCAACCAACCAGTGAAAGTTTCTATGTGATGGCGTGTAATCCAAGTGTCAGACTTCCATGGATTTTGGGAGCATATTATAGTCTTGTGCTCCTCGATGTAAGGAGCCACCATGGTTGATGACTGTAATACAGAGTAATGGGCTTTCATGAATAAATCGTAGTCTCCACAGCTTGTTTGTTTCTTTCCTAAATGCCCTTTCCATGTAGTCTCCCCTCATGGCATGACTCAGGTAGGCCAATCGGTTTAAGTTTGGGGATATAGTCAACACAGAACTCAATGACCTCCTCTGTTCTATATCCCTTGGCGATGCATCCTTCTGGAATAGAACAGTTACAAACATAGTTCTTTAGAATAGCCATGAGCCTCTCAAAAGGATACATATTATGTAGGAATACAGGACCAAGAATACCAATCTCTTTGACAACATAGACCAGGAGATGCGTCATAATATTAAAGAAAGACGGAGGAAATATCATCTCAAGGTTGACAAGGCTTTGGGCCGCATCATCCTGCAACCTTGCTAGATTACTGGGATCGATTGCCTTCTGGTTCGATTGCATTGAGGAAGGCACAAAGCTTCACAATAGTTGTTCGGACATTAACGAGTAGAATTTCCCTCAACGCCACCGGAAGCAATTGTGTCAGCAGCACATGGCCATCATGAGACTTGAGGTGTACGAATTTCTTCTCTTTCATATTTATTAGACTCTTTACATTCGATGAGTAGCCGGACGGGACCTTAATGCTGTTCAAGCAATCAAACATGCTGGTCTTTTTCTCCTTGCTTAGAGTGTAGCTAGCAGGACATAAGTTCCAATGCCCTTTCTCTCTCTTATCAGGATGTAGGGGATCTCATTGTTTCATACATTTCAGGTCTTGTCATGCTTCTAGCGTATCTTTCGACTTTCCGTACGTACCAAGAAACCCTAGCACATTTACGCAAAGATTTTGGTGAGGTGCATCACATCAATTGTGTGGCGGACATCTAAGACCTCCCAATATGGCAGGTCCCAGAATATTGACTTTTTCTTTCACATGGGTGCCTTTCAATTTTCATTTGCAGCTGGCTGGCTGCCAGCCCTTCTCAAAGACCACCTTCACATCTTTTACCAAAGCAAATACATATTTTCCATCCTGATGGCTTGGTTTTTTACGAGTTTCTGCCTCAAAATGCTTTCCATTCTTTCTTAGTGGATGTTTCTCAGAAAGAAATCGACGATGGCCCATATACACACACTTTCTACAATGTTTCAGATAGATGCAGTCTGTGTGTTCTAGACAATGTGTGCATGCTTTGTATCCCTTGTTTGACTGTCCCGACAGGTTACCAAGTGCAGGCCAATCATTGATGGTCACAAGCAGTAATGCTCGTAGGTTAAATTCCTCTTGCTTGTGCTCATCCCACGCCTTTACTCCATCTTTTCCCCATAACAACAATAGATCATCAACCAGTGGCCTTAGATACACATCAATGTCATTGCCAGGCTACTTTGGCCCTTGGATTAGCACTGGCATTATAAGGAACTTCCACTTCATGCACATTCATAGAGGAAGGTTGTACATACATAGAGTGACGGGCCAAGTGCTGTGGCTACTGCTCATATCACTGAAAGGATTCATGCCATCCGTACTCAAACCAAAACTTATGTTCTTTGCATCTTCTGAAAAGTCTGAGAATGCTCTGTCGATTTTCCTCCATTGGGACCCATCAGCGGGGTGTCTCAACATATTGTCTTCCCTACAATCCTATTTGTGCCACCATAAATTTAGCATGCTCTTTATTTCTGAACAAAAGCTTCAGACATGGTATTGTAGAGAAATACCACATCACCTTGGCAGGGACTCTCTTCTTGGGTGGCTCTCCCTCAACTTCACCAGGGTTATCTCGCCTGATTTTATACCGTGACCAGTTGCAACCTGGGCAGGCATCCAAAGATTCGTACACCTTGCCGTGATAAAGGATACCATCATTGGGGCATGTGTGTATCTTTTCTACTTCCAGTCCTAGAGGGCAAACAATTTTCTTGCCTCGTATGTTGTTTCAGGCAAGGTGTTGCCCTCTGGAAGCGTCTTCTTTATCATTTTCAATAACTCTCCGAAACCCTTGTTAGACAAGCCATTAGTTGCCTTCCACTGTAACAGTTCCAGTGTGGTACCCAACTTTTTCTAGTCCTCGTTGCAATCTGGGTACAACAATATTTTGTGGTCCTACAAAAAACGCTTGATCTTCTCCCGCTCTTTCGCACTTTCGCAGTCATTCTCTTCATCACGAATCATGCCACCTAAGGCATCATCATCCTCATCTTCTGCAACTTCTTCACCCTCACCCATTGCAATATCATCTGCAAAGACACCGTATTGTGCAAAGTCCAGGATGTTGTCATCACCATCTTCATCATCGTCTTCTAATAGGATGCCCTCTTTTCGCCATGTTTGGTCCAACAGATATAGCCAGGCATGAAACCATTCTTTAGCAAGTGCGTGTGAACCACCTTCTTTGAGATGTGATAATCCTTGTTGTTTTCACAGACCTTGCATGGACAGCATATAAAAATCCGAGGTCGAGTTAGCTTCTGCCACGTCGAGGAATTGATGAACGCCATTAATAAAGTCAGATGAGCGTCTATCCACGTTGTACATCCATTGTCGATTCATCTATTGACAAAATACAACAAAAAATTTAGCCCCAGTATGAATATCATTTATGGTCTCTAAAAATCTAAAATTCATAATAACCCTAAGTATGATCATTTGAAGCCTATAAAAAGATCCAATTTTAAAGTTTATAATTAATAAGCCTAGATATGAATATCATCTATTATCTCTAAAATTGATAATAAGCACAAATATGAATATCAATTATAGACACTAAAAATCTAAAATTCGTAATAACCCTAAATATGAACATGGTTTGAAGCCTCTAAAAAGAAGTAATTCTAAAGTTCATAATTAATAAGCCTAAATATGACATCATCTATAATCTCTAAAATTCATAATAAGCATAAATAAGAATATCATTTACAAACTCTAAAAATTTAAAATTCGTAATAATCCTAAATACAAACATCATTTGAAGCCTCTAAAAAGAAGTAATTCTAAAGTTCCCGATAAGCCTTTACAATTAATATCATTTAAAATATGTAAAAATCATAGTTAGCCTAAATATGATAATCATTTAAAGTTTCTACCAATAATCAGATTAATCTAAACAATGCCAAAAAACTTTGAGCATCATCTCTACACATGCAACAACTATCTATATGGTTCACCTCTACCACAAAATCATAATAAAATTGATCTATAATTCTAAAATCTCCTATTCCTATCCATTCCACAAAACACTCAATTACTCCAAATATAGAGCATGAAATAGACCATGCTAATGGTCAAAAGAGAGAGGATGAAGTTAGTATCCTTCTAGCGGACTTGGATTGCAAAATCTCCAAAAGTTATGGAAAAATCGAGGATGAGCTCCCCCAACCCAAGCTCAATAGAGGATGAAGAAATAAGCCATGGCTCAGGCAGAGGGAGGAAGAAGGGGCTATATACGCAGAGCCCCTTTGGTACCGGTTGGTGGCACCAACCAGTACCAAAGGGGTACGGGTTGGTGCCACCTACCGGTACCAAAGGCTCCGAGCCTCATAGGTACCGGTTGGTGCCACCAACCGGTACATATGTGAGCCCATTAGTACCGGTTGGTGCCACCAACCGGTACCTATGTGCTTGCAAAATTTCTAACCGTTGGACCGATACCTATGAGGGATGACCGATACCTATGAGGGATGACCGATAGAGCGTTTTCTGGTAGTGTACTCAAATGATATTCTAAAACTAAGAACGAGTACTACCAGAAAACCCTCCATCGATCACCCCTCATAGGTACTGGATATTTTGGACTCGGTACCAATGCTTGCATTGGTACCGGGTCCAACGGCTAGAAAAATCGTGAGCACATAGGTATAGCTGGCCAGGGGCCGGCATAGGCCAGAGGCCAATAGCCAGGTGGCCGGCCTGCTGTGGCCGAGCTCGGCCCGGGTCAACCCTTGGTCGGGGTCTGGCTCGTGAGGGGGGTTTTTCTTCCTATGAGAGAAAAAGAAAGGGAGAAAGGAGTGAGAAAAAGAAAAAGGAAGAAAAGATCACCCTTTTAATTGGAATTTTGGATCTTTTCCACTCGTTTTCGGAGTAAACTGCAATTATAAAAGTTGTTTATTTTGAAAAGATCTACAACTTTCATATTGGCCAACAGTTGAGTTCATATATAAAATTTGATTTTATTGTTAACTCGATATAAACTCACTTGAGGGGTTTATTAATATTTAACTCATTAGTTTCATATGTTTAACTTTTGAGTTTGAAATTAAACCCTTAAACAAACTTTCATTTCCCTAATTTAGGAGTGTTTTGATAGGTTACTCTTATCATGACAGTTCAAGTAAGTTTGCACATACACATGCACTCAAACATATGCAACAAACATGATGCATGCCATGATTTAATTTGTTAAGTTCTAGTTTGTTGTTTTAATTACCCTAGTGACACCAAGGGTGTCACACAGATTACCTTCGACATTTCTTTTACCCATCTGTTTTTTCTCTTGTTGTTTGTCAATCACTTTCTAATGGTTGAAAAGATTAGGTCGTTTTCCTTCTCTACTGCTCCATTGGATTGTGGATGGTATACTGATGCAAATCTTGCCTTCGTCCCTATGGACATGCAATATTCTCTAAATTCTTTCCAGTCGAACTGCTTCCCATTGTCCATTGTGATTTCCCTTGGTACCTCAAATCTGCACACTATTTGTTGCCAAAAGAACTTTATGATTGCCTTTGTTGTGATGTTGGCCAATGGGTTTGCTTCGATCCACATGGTTAAGCATTCGACTGCTACTACTGCACACTTTAGATTTCCTTGTGCTGTGGGTAATTGACCCACCAGATCAATTCCCCATCTTTGCAGAGGCTAGGTTGGTGTGATTAGTTGAGATGGCTCCGAAGGTGCCTTCCATGTGTTTGTACATTTTTGACATTCATCACATGTTTTTGCAATGGTAGCCGCAATGATCATTGGCCAATAGAATCCTTGTCTCGTTCCTTTGCCTAGTAGTGCTCTTGCCCCAAAATGTGCTCCACATAATCCACCATGTATCTCCTTTATCAGTTCTTTGCCTTTATTATGTGAAATGCATCGAAGCCAAGGAGCTACTACTCATTTTTTGTATAAGGTATCATCGATGATTTGGTATGATCTCGACCATTGTTGCATGTACTTAAGATTGTACTCATCTTTGGGCTCATAATAGCCTCGTAGATGTGCCATTATTGGCGATCGCTAATCTTCTGAATCAATTGCGTTTATCATCTTCGGTGCTCATTTGCTCTTTGATGGAAGGTGTGTTGATTGTTTGAAAAAATACATCTGGTGGAAGCTTATCGCCTTTTGCTGCTTCCTTTACCAACGAATCAGCTTCGTCGTTTTTGGCTCTAGGGATATATTCCACAGTGAAACCTTTGAATTTTTTCTCCATGGCTCTCACTGTGCTTGAATTTTTTTCAATATGATCCGCTAACACCTTCGAGTCTGTTTTTATCACAAATCTTTGTGCCCCCAATGCCTTTACTTTTCTGAGCCCTAGCAATATTGCTTCAAACTCGGTCACTTTGTTCATGCTTCTGTCATTGCTATTGTAGAACTGTAGGTTCGCTGCATATCTCATTTTTGCTCCCGAAGGTGATGTTACAACCGCTGCAATTCCAGCTCCTTTGTCCCCCCAAGCCCCACCACAATGAACCAGCTAATATAGTGTCAAATAATTCTTCTTTGAAGATAATTCTTGACATCCGACAGAAGGTGGTGCCTGCATTATGAAGCCCCTCAGGCATTCTGATGAAACAGTAAGTGCCTACTGGTGTTATGAAACTTGTTTTCTCCTTATCTTCCTTCTTCATCCGTATTTGGTGATAGTGAGAGAAGCAATCCAATAAGGACATGATTTCGCTTGCAGTAGCTTGGTCAACTTTTTTATCAAATCCTGGGAGTGGAAAATCATCTTTGGGACATATTTTGTTTAGATCTGTGAACTCAATGCACATTCTCCACTTTATGTTCTTCTTCTCTACTGGGACTGTATTTACTAACCATTTTGGATATTTGACTTCTCGGATAACATTAGTGTCCAGCAATCGTTGTACCTCCGCCTTCACTGCACTTACTTTTTCTTCTGACATTTTCTTTAGTTTTTGCCTCTTCGGTCTTACCGATGGGCTGATGGATAGCTTATGTTCAATTATGCTTATGTCTACCCCTGATAAATCTTTGCTTGACCAAGCGTAGACATCTATGTTATTTAGAAGAAATTCCATGAGTATTTCGTCTTCTTCTGGTTCTAGATCGGAACCAATGGTAACTAGCCTGTCAAATACATCTGATTGCGGTTGTACTTGCTTCATTTCAGTGTTTTCCGTCATTTTTCTTCTATCCATGCCAGGACTAGGGGCCTCCTCTGGATATAATAGTTCCTTTCCCTCGAGCATTTGCATATTTCGCTATCCCGGCGAAATTGCTCTTTCTATGTTTCTGGTCTCCCTCTGATCGTCGAAGACAGCGATGACTCCCTTTAGAGCGGGCATTTTCAAGCATAAGAAGGCTTGTCTTATGGTGATTTCAAAGGTATTTATCGCTTCTCTTCCAAAAATGACATTGTAGTCAAAGATTTTATCTACGACATCGAAGGTGATGTACCTAGTTCTTGCATTAGAGGTATTGTCAAATAACACCGCCAATGTTATCTTTTCCAGGGTCTTTGTTATTTTCCCCCCGAAGCCAACAAGCGGTGCGTTTTACGGCTCAAGTTTGTCTGGGTTTATGTTTGTCATCGATCTCAGAGTTTTTGCAAGGATTATGTCTGTCGAGCTGCCTATATCCATCAGGACATCCCCAATTATCCATCCAGCTATATTGGCTTCCATTGCCATTGAGTCATTATGTGGGAAGTTGTGTAGTTTGAGGTCTTCCTCAGTGAAGGTAATTGGTATGTGTGACCACTCGAATTTTTGTAAAGGCCCTCAACAGAGATGTTGTTCACTTGCTGAAAGTAATTCTTTCATTGTTTTTTGGTTTCGAAGGTAAAGGAGGAACCTCCTGTTATGGGTTTGATATGACCATAACTTGGGAGTGGGTTAGGTGTGTTTGGTTCTTGTGTTTGTTGCTTTTGGGGGTGGTGGTGGCAACTCTTTTACTTTTATATTTTGGGAAGTATGTGGTGTGGTATTTGATTGTATAGCTGTGGGTATAGATTTTGTGGGAAATAATGTTGGTAAGTTTGTGGTGGAGGTGCATATTGTGCCGCCATGGTTGATGGGTGCACGGCATTGGAATTCAAAGATGGCAAGACTAGACAATAGGGTTGGGATGCTTGGGTATTGTTTGTGGAAGGTGTTGGCTTCGTTTGAGAAGCTCGTATCTTGTCAGATTTCATCTTCTCGGTGCCATGTATATGATTCTTGCCATGGTATTGATAGAATAATTCTTGTCCTGAAGGTGAACCTCTTCCTCTGCCTCTGCCTCGGTTTGTTCTGCCGCCTCTTTGGCTTGGTTCACCCCTTGGTTCCGAAGGAACATTTTTTTGGAATGAAGGTGGATTCTCGACATTCATGATGTATTGTGATAGATAGCGTTGATAATGTGTTGCCTTGTATTGATTTTGCTTGTACTGGGCCTCGGGTTGATTTTTGAGAATGGCTTCTCTTGCTAACCGCATTCTATTGTCATTGTCTGATCTGCAGTATCTTCTGAAATCTTCATATAGATCTCCATGAGTTGTAGGTGATTCTCTTGCTATATGTTGGGAAAATGTGCCTAGCTGAAGCCCTTGTTTTGCAGCAAATTTGATAGCTTCGTTGGGGATATGTGGTGCTTGGGATCTCAATGTTACAAATCTTCAAAAGTATTCTTCCAAGGACTCCTTTGGTTGCTGATGCACTGTCATTTCTACATACGATAATGTCTGGTCCCCCATGACGCTGAAGTTTTTTTGATTACTTCCTTTTTCTGTTCATGCCAGTTGTTAATGGATAAACCAGGCAGCTTCGTGTACCAACTCATGGCTGCTCCATCACACATGACGATGAATGATTTTGCAAGCACTATATCATCTCCTCCTACGGAGGCTATGGCAGCTTCATAGCTCATTAGGAACTACTTAGGATATGTGAAGCTGTTATATCTTGGTAAAGCAATTGGTTTGTACAAAGGCAGCCATCTTGCCAATTGAAGTGTTTCTGATAATGGGCATGCATAATCTATTGCTCGGATGTGCAGTATTTGCTGGCCTGAGCCGGAGGTTGGGACATGGTATGAGCCTGGGACTTTATTTTGAGTGAAGGTAGGAGTGAGCTTTGTTAAGCTCTGCCTAAAGAGGTTCAACATGCTTCCTTGCTCTTTCGAGCTCTCTTTCAAGCTCTTGGCGATGGTGGGAGGTTCTCTCATTTGTAATGTTAAGTTTTCTTTGCTTCGCTTGTCTCAGTTTTGTTAACTGTTGTTGTATCTAGTTTAGCTCTTGTTTCTGTTCTTCTTGTTCTTGCTCCATTTCTTGCTGCACCTCTCTCCAGGTGGCTTCAAGTTCTTTTTGTTTTGCTATATTTCTTTGATGTAGCCTCTCTTCGATTCTGCGTAATTTCTCTTGAGTTATTGTGGCGGTTTCTTCATTATCTTCATCTTGGGTTACTCTCTCAGTTTTTAGGTCTGTGGTGTGCTGGGTAAATGTGCTGATTTGGTTGTCTGAGTTGACTTGGTTGTCATCTTCTATTGGCTTCCTTACTAGTCTCTTTGGTGGCATCATGGGTTCTCTTTGTGCTCGCATAAGCGTTGGGCGCCAACTGTTATGATACGGAGCCGAAACTCTTCACCAACAATAGAAGAAAAGAAGAATGGAGCTAGTAGGTGAAATGGCATTCACGAGTTCACTGTACATTCGATCAATCTCCCCCTTAAACATAGTGACGGCCCCCTTTTATAGGGAGCCCAAAAGACATCTTTCTATACCTAAACTACCCTTAAGAATTCAGGCATAATACCCTTAATTTTGTGACACTGCAGTCATGGGGGCATATGGGTAAATATACAAAGGAGGTCCCTGTAAGACTTGGTCTCTTCTTCCTTAGTCACGTGCCAGAGTCCTGCCAGTGCCTTCGAGATCCACTCTAATCATCTTCCAGGCTTGCTTGGCTTCTTCGCAGGATTAGCTTCGGCATCTAACTCTAATGAAATGGCAGACGAAGGTAAACGCCTCCTTTGTTCTCCCCTCGTAGCTTGTCCTTGCCTTCGGACCTCCTCGCTTGCTTTCTTCTCATTGGTCACAGAAGCAATAAGACCAGAAGGTAACCTGTTTGCTCACAATGACGAACGAGGGTAACCTTAGAGCTACATCTCTATCTGTGACGAGTGGAGGTGTTTTGGTAAGCCATTTCCCAACAATTTTCGCGAAAATTACTCACTATCACTGCTTACGTTGCGTACCGATTCATTTTTTTCTTCTTTTCATCTCCCCGCTCGCTGCAGCTCCGTCGTCATCTTCTCACACTATCGCGGCCACCTCTCCCCTACCACCCAGGCAGGCCTTTTCACCCTTGCCTCTCCTTAGTGTGGCGGAACCGTCCAGCTTAGACCAGCTCAAGTGCATCGGATCGTCGTTTTACTGACAATCACAGCTTACGCACTTAAGACGGTATAAACCCGGTAGTCCGTCAGATGTCCTCAGGACATCTGAAACCTCCACGAACTCAAGTGCAAATCACATACACAGATTTGCATCACATAGGAGCACAACAGAAGAATTCACAACACACTTAATTATACAAGGAATAGAGTTATTACACACATAAGAACCAACTTTAAGTATAAGTCAAACTACAGAGTTCCGAAAGAAGCAGAGGTGGGTCTTAACAAGGATAGTTGATTGACCACACTAGATCTAAACAAAACAAGACAAGTCAAGAGCATGTTGGGCTCGTCAACATGTCTCTTCTTCTTCTTGAGTTCTTCCCTGCTTTACTGAACATCTTCTGGTGGCTCTGCAACAGTTATAGTATCTTGAGTACAAAAGTACTCAGCAAGTCTGACCCGTCTACATAAACATATAAATACAGACACACAAGGGCATGCATAGCTTTGAGGCTGTGGATAGGTAACACTTTTTGCATAAAAGCTTACTATAGTAACTCCTAAACTTTTAGAATTAAAGCCATTTAAGTGTTTACCTGATAACTAGATTAGCAGTAGTAGTAAATCATACATGTAGTACTTAAGCAAGCCTCAGGTTTCATAAGCATCACTAGCATTAACTTGTACTAAGCCGTCTATCAGCGATCAAGCGGTATTCATACCGTGAAGTGCGGCGATCCGGACCAATTTTTATCCCTGCAGGGCAAAACCTAGTCATGCGCGTTGTGTGGTTCCTAGGCGATCCACACAAAGCACCCTTTCACTGTGATCACCTCAAGACCTGAACTGCCCTCGCTCGAACCCAGGGACGCCCCCCCACACCGGCCCCACGTCTGGCAGCACCCGACATGTGAGTTTATGGCCACGCCCCTGCCACCTACCACTGCGAGAAGAGCGAGCCACAATTCAAGTCTAGGAGCAATCACAGCTACATCAGCTTACCAGTTTCCATTATTTCCCGGCATATGACTAGTACGTTCAAAGCTTGATCACAGGTAAACAACCTTTAGTCCTAAGACGATCGAGGCGATGTGTCGGCTTGAGACTCCTTTCCCAACCTTCACCTTCGCACCCGATCTCCATTTCAACTTTATAACATCAAGTAAAGGTGATAGAGTACAAGCCTGAGCTTACTAATGCTCTGATGGAACTGTGAGGAATCCAAGCATACTAAGCTTCATTAAACAAGGGTGACCTCTAGTGTTGTCCGAATCAAGAAAGGATTATGCAATCAACATTTCACTCAACTCCTAGCACGTAATGCATACAATACCATAGTAATTCATGATGTAATACTTAAAGTAGGGTTTGGATGCTCCGGTGCTTGCCTTGATCAAAAGCAGCGTTAGAGTCAGCAGCAACAGCCGCAGGCTCGAGCTCTAACTCCAACTCAACCTCTTCTGGCTCCTGGGGTCCTTCTCGTGGAAGCTCAACGAACTCGACTCCTGAAGCTTCTTCTAGTCAAAGATATGATGCATAAGTTAGTACATTCAACCTAATAACAAAGCTAACAGCATTGCAAAACCCTAAACAGATGATTTCCTATTTATTCCTATTTTTCTAGAATTTTTAATAATTTTTAAAAGCATTAATGAATTATTCTATACAAACAAAAGAATTATCCTATTTATTATTATTAATTTCTTATTATAAATCATTATTCATAATTTTATTTATACTTATCCTATTTATTTATTTAAATACCAAAAAGAAAAGGTATTTAAATAAATAACCTAACTATTATTCTAAATTAAAACCATTTAAAACCTATTTAAAAACTAAATCTAAAACTAAAAACAAAAACCAAAACCATATTGCAGAAAACCCCCTGAACTACCTAGAAACCAACCCGCGGTCCTACTCTCTCCCCCTCTCACTTACCTATGGGCCCGGCCCACTCTTTCCCCCATCTCCCGCTTGCGCGCGCTCGGAATGACCGAGCCGCGGCGCTGCTCTGGCCGTCCGGCGAAATCGCCGGCGGCGAGCTCCCCGGACGACGGAAACCCGCCCAGCAGCTACGCCCCTAATCCCCGGACCTCGCTCGTGGCTCAAACTCCTACCCTAACACGCTACGGTGGCTGCGGCGAGCAACAGCGGCGGCGGCAACCTAAACACGGCGGCGAAGCACAACTCAGCCCAACCGGGTTTCCCCCACGCCAACAAATGGCACAGGAAGGCTCAGGGCAATAGGGCGAACCCGCGGCGCTCGTAACCCTAAGCTCTACGCAGCTGGAGCACTGATCTCCGCGGCGGCGGCCATGGCGGACCGAGCTCCGCGGCAGCGCTCACGTTCCGACGAGACAGGCCACGAAATCGGACCACGGACACCTCGGTGAGCTGCGCAAGAGCAAGGAACACACGACCGCACCATCTATTGAGGACGAGGACGACTCGAAGATGGTTCTCATCGTGCAACCCAAAAACGGCGACCGGCTCGAATGGCGGTGAGCGGCAAGCAGCTGCGTGGCGCGCCGTGCCGGCCTGAGCTGCTCTGCTCTGAACTGAACTTTGAAACTCTGAAAGCCATTCAAAACCAGCGAGTTCATCTTCCTTTTTCTCCAAATTTCCAGTATAAACTCATCAAACTCCAAATGTAACAATTGTAGCTGAACCTTAAGGCTACAAGTCCTTTATAAACTTCAAGGCCTAATTCTCAACGAATCAGAAGTTACATCCCCGAGAACTTGGATCAATGTAACTGAATTTTCTGAAACTCTGAAACTCATTCAAAACTGTCATCTTAAGATCCAAATTACTCCCAATTTCATACATAAACATCAAAAACTCCAAATACCAAACTTGTAGATGGTACATAGGGCTACACTTTTCCTTATATGTACTGGAGCTGATTCTTCCTAGAACTCGAGTTAAATTGCACTGAATTTTGACCAAAACAAGGGAATTCAGCAAATTCAGTTAACCCTTTTCAAAGTTGCTACATTTAGGTCAAATTTTCTCCAAAATCCAAACATAAACTTTTGAATCTCCAAATACCAAATTGTAGTACTAACATTGGGCTACATTCCTTTCAATTTGACCTTAGGCTAAATCCCTCTAGATTGAGAGTTACAAGCCCAAGAATATTAACCAAAACTTCCATCACTTGCAATTTGAACTTAACCAAATTTGAGTGTATAGTTTGAATCTTTCTCAAACTTCACCAAATTCAAACATGTTTGACAATTGACTAGTATTTAGAGTCCAATTCCAAGTTTGACTTGGTCCACCCTTCCAGGGTGAAAAAATTACCAAAATGCCCCTAGGGCTAACTTGGCTTAACTAAAAGCTCTTTAGCTCTTAATCTTGGTATTTCTCTTCATTAGTGCTCCAATAACCCTCTTACTACTTCACTAACACCTGTCGTGTTACAGCCCTCCCCCTTAAAGAAATCTCGTTCCGAGATTTGTTTAAGGCGGGCAAAACATCCGGCTTAAACAGCGGCAAGGAAAATGTGTTATAAACTTAAGAACGTCACATTTTCATTAAAAACATTGTGTAGCTGCATGGTCATGTACAAACAAGGTTCTGCCAAACACTTTCAAAGACTAATTTATTACAAACTTACTACTACTACTTAAATAACGCTGGATATTTAGCTACAAGGTAACTCTCCTGTTCCCAAGTAGCCTCATCTGCAGAGTGATTATTCCATTGAACCTTGTAAAACTTGATGATCTTCCTACGAGTACTCCGCTCCTTCTGATCCAGAATCTTGATAGGTTTCTCCTCATAGGTCAAATCTAACTCCAGTTCTATCTCTGGATCTTCAATTACCTCTTCGGGAACTCGTAGGCATTTCTTGAGTTGAGATACATGGAATACATCATGCAAAGTTGATAACTGGTCAGGTAAGGCTAACTTGTAAGCCACAGGACCTCTTTGCTCTAATATCTGATAAGGATCAATATACCTTGGAGCTAACTTGCCCTTAACTCCAAAGCGATGGATTCCTTTCATTGGTGACACCTTCAGATATACATAACTGCCTACTTCAAAAGCTAGAGGTTGCCTTCTTTTATCTGCATAGCTCTTCTGCCTGGACTGAGCTGTCTTAAGATGAGCTTGAATCATTCTTACTTTTTCTTCAGCTTTGTTCACAAGATCTGGTCCAAGAGCAGTTCTTTCTCCAGATGCTGACCAATTTAGTGGAGTTCTGCATCTTCTATCATATAGTACTTCAAATGGAGCCATACCAATACTAGCCTGGTAACTGTTGTTGTAAGAGAATTCTGCTAAGGGTAGGCATTCATCCCATTTCTTAGAAAAGGTTAGAACACATGCCCTTAGCATATCCTCAAGTATCTGATTCACTCTCTCAGTCTGTCCTCCAGTCTGAGGATGATAAGCAGAACTTCTAATCAAGGTAGTACCCATCAACTCATGCATATGCTCCCAGAACCTAGAAGTAAACTGAGAGCCTCTATCAGACACTATGGTCTTGGGTACTCCATGCAAAGCCACAATCCGAGATATGAACAATTCAGCATATGTTCGCACAGGGTAGGCAATCTTAACTGGAATAAATGTGCAGACTTTGTCAAATGGTCCACTATTACCTAGATTGAATCATACCCCTTGGATGTTGTGGGTAAACCCACAATGAAATCCATGGATATATCCTTCCATTTCCAACTGGGAATAGTCAAAGGCTGCAGTAACCCTGGCGATTTCTGATGAAATGCCTTGACTCTCTGGCATGTACCACACTCTGCCATATACTTAGCTATCTCTCGCTTCATCTGAGTCCACCAAAATCTCTGCTTCAAGTCATTATACATTTTAGTACTACCTGGATAAATAGAAAATCTAGACAGATGTGCCTCATCCAATATTTTCTTTCTTAACTCGAAGTTTTTAGGCACAACTATCCGATTCTTGAAGAATAATACACCTTGATCATCTTGAGTAAAACACACTTTTCACCATTGGCCATTCTTTTTCTAAGGTGTTCCATGCCTAAATCTTTCTTCTGAGCTTCTATAATCTGTTGTTGAAGAGTTGAGTCAAAAATCAGATTAGCAACCTCTCCATGCATTACCATCTGGATATTCAGCTTCTCCATCTCTTCACATAGGGTCTGATCATACGGATGGGCTGAAATACAAGCACATTGTGATTTTCGACTCAAGGCATCGGCAACCACATTGGCTTTTCCAGGATGATAGTGCACTTCTAAGTTATAATCCTTAATGAGCTCGAGCCATCTCCTCTGTCTCATATTCAGATCAGATTGAGTGAATATGTACTTAAGGCTCTTATGATCAGTATATATGTGACACAAACTTCCAAGTAAATAATGCCTCCATATTTTGAGGGCATGCACTATGGCAGCTAATTCCAAATCATGGGTAGGGTAATGCTCTTCATGACGCTTGAGCTGTCTAGAGGCATAAGCAATTACCTTTCCCTCCTACATTGGTACACACCGCAATCCAACTCCTGATGCGTCACAATATACATCAAAGGGCTTCTCAACATCTGGCTGAGCTAAGACTGGAGCAGTGGTCAACAGGGACTTCAATTTCATAAAAGCCTCATTACACTCAGGAGTCCATTTGAACTTGGTGTCTTTCTTCAGTAACTCAGTGATTGGTTTAGCTAGTTTGGAGAAATTTGGGATAAACCGGCGATAATATCCAACTAATCCCAGAAAACTCCGCACTTTATGCACACTGGTTGGTGGTTTCCAATTCAGAACATCCTGAACCTTACTTGGATCAACTGCCACTCCTTCAGCTGATAAAATATGTCCAAAAAAAGGTACCTTGTTCAACCAGAATTCACACTTACTCAACTTAGCATACAACTGATGCTCCCTAAGTCTCTCCAAAACAATACGCAGGTGCTAAGCAAGTTCTTCCTCATTCTTGGAGTAAATCAAAATATCATCAATGAATACCACCACAAACTTATCAAGTTCAGGCATGAATACTGAGTTCATGAGATACATAAAATATGCTGGAGCATTAGTCAACCCAAAAGACATGACTAGATATTCATATAGCCCATATCAGGTTGAGAATGCTGTCTTTGGTATATCTTCAGGCTTGATCTTGATTTGGTGATATCCAGATCTCAAGTCTATCTTGGAAAACACTTTAGCTCCTGCTAACTGATCAAACAACAAGTCAATCCGAGGAAGCGGATACTTGTTCTTGATGGTCACAGCATTGAGAGGTCTGTAATCTACACAGAGCCTCAAACTCTTGTCTTTCGTTTTCACAAACAAAGCAGGACATCCCCAAGGAGATGAACTGGGCCTGATAAAACCCTTATCTAACAGCTCTTGCAACTGCTTCTTCAACTCTTCTAGTTCCTTGGGTGACATTCTATAGGGCCTTCTGGAGATTGGTGCTGTGCCAGGTTCTAACTCAATGGTGAACTCAACAGCTCTATCCGGAGGCATTCCTGGTAGATCATCCGAAAATACGTCTGGATAGTCACACACCACTGGTATAGATTTGAGATCAATTGCCTCCACTTTGTTCACTGTCGCCTTAAGTTCAGGTTGAGAGTTCAACTGAACTTGGATAGCATTGCCTTCATTATCCATTAAATGTAACGTTCTACTTTCCACATCAATAGAAGCCTTATGTTGCTTCAACCAGTTCATACCAAGGATCAGATCAATACCTTGACTTTCCAGCACTATGGGATTGGCAAAGACTCTATGGTCTCCTAGGTTTATAGTAACACCCCATGCTATATGACTAGCAGATTGGGTAGCACCCGGTGCATGAACCAAAAACTGTGTGGAACAATTACTTGTTTCTATCTGATGTCTCTCCACAAAAGTTTTACTGATAAAAGTATGCGATGCACCCGAATCAAAAAGTATAACAGCAGGGTGTTGGTTGATAGAGAACATACCAGCCATCATAGGTTCTCCCTCTGGAATCTCCTCCATGTTCATGAAATGAACGCGTCCAGTCCGGGTGTTCAAGAACCTCTTCTTCACGAACCTAGGGTTCGCATTCTAGCCTTGAGCTGGGGCGGATGGTGCGGCTCTTGCCTTGGGAAGGCGACAATCCCTGGCAAAATGTCCCGGCCTACCACAATTGTAGCATGGCTGATTGTTGGCTGGGGCATTGCCAGTGCGGGCACTGGGGCCTTGAGTAGCATTGGAGCGCTGGACATTGGTGGGGTTCTTAACTACCCACCACTGCGTCTGCTGCCTCTGTGGCGCGTGATAATTAGGCCTTGCAGGCCCACGGAACACCACCCTCATGCGCTGTGGAGGTGGAGCACTGCTGGTGCTTCCAGTGGGTGGGGTCTTCCTCTTCAATGATTCATCAAGCGCCAACATCTTGCTTTCAGCGGTGATGGCAGTACTCACCGCTGCATTATAGTCAGTAAAAGTACTGACGGACAACTTGTCTTGCATCCGAGGACTCAAACCCCTCAAATAACACCTGATCTTCTTGCGATCCATGTTCACCTGATCCTGTGCATACTGAGCCAGATGTTCAAACTCACTAGTGTACTGAAGTACACTCTTGTCCTTCTGTCGCAGCTGCAGAAACTCCTCTAACTTCATGTCCATGATGCCCTCCAGGCACGAAATGCCTCCTTGAACTCCCTCCATGTCACTTCAGTGCCAGCAGGCAGTCTGGCGAGGTAGCAAGCCCACCACATACCTGCAGTGCCTTGCAACTGCAACCCCATGAACTCTGCCTTCTGCACCTCTGTGCAACTTGGAACAGCCCGAAACTTCTGCTCAATAGTGTTAAGCCACTCGTCTGCCTCCAATGGGTGCTCGGGCTTGGTGAAAACAGGCAGGTGAGTCTCGGTGAAGTGACTGTACCTCACCGCAGGATCGGCCTCACGGCGCCCTCGGAGCAATGGTGCCGTATTCTCCACCAAACGCGTCAACAGGTCCGTGTGCTCCTGATTGGCATTCAGAACATAGGCCAGAGCGTCGGCCACACTCATGGGGCCCTGTGGAGGTGCTGGACGAGCACCGGACTGCTCTGGGGTCTCGTCCACAGGTGGCGCCATTCTACAAAATGACAAAGCTTCCGTCAGTGACTAAATCTACCTGACGGAACTTTATCTAAGCTGGTAAGTAGAATAACAATCACGCAGGATTGTAAAGGCATCAAAAACCACAACAAGCAGCCTGGATTATCATTACATAACAGGGAATACAACACTCAAAAGTACACTTGTCCATTACATTAAAACAAACTTTGGCACATTACGCCTCTCCAACAGGCGTCTACTGCCTATCATACGAGTGCCATTATTCCAGCATCCAAAACAAGCAAAAGTACAACTCTTAGAAACTTCCAGGGTAAGGATACAACCCCAGATCTATAGTATCCAATCCTAACTTGGCCATTGCCATATTTAACTGCTCAGGATTCACATGACAGTGTGTCCTGCAGGTAACCAAGGCCAGGATGTTACTTCCTCTGACTCATCATGCTGACACTGATAAGCAGAGTTTTCTCCAACATATGCAGCTGGTGACCCGGGCATCCCCATGTTAACTGAAACTGAGGCATGGCTAACCTGACTGTGATCTTCATTACCATTATCTTCCACCTCAATTGCCCAACCTGGATGCACACCATCAAAGTTATTCTCCATATCAAAGTTGATAAAATCATTTATATTCTCGTGGGCAAACAAGTCAGGAACTTCTTCTTCGAGGAATTGAACTTCATTCCCTTCAACATCAGCGGCTTCAACATTCTGTTCTGCGGGCACGGGAGGTGGAAACTCCGGAGCTGGAGCCTCCTCTTGAGCTTCGATCCCCATGGGCATCACCATGTTCTGATAATCTTCAACTTGCTGTTGGAGAGCCATAATCATATGCATTTGCTCCAACCTTTCAGCTTCAAGTGTAGTGATTGTTGCTCCTAACTCCCTTCTGGTGTCCATAGCAGCTTGCTCACTTTGATTTACTCTTTCATAAGCTCCTCTTAGCTGTTCCCCAAGATGCTCAATAACACTTGTCTTGGCGGTAACATCCCTGGCATAAGCACTCTCCAGAGACGCCTGAGAATCTTGACTTACTTTCAGATCCGTTGCTAGGGTCTGCTCCCTAGCTTGGGCACTTACCAGTTCTTGTTGCTTCCTTCAATACTCAGCTTCATAATCTTGGTGAAG
Source organism: Alloteropsis semialata (assembly GCA_004135705.1). Lineage (NCBI taxonomy): Eukaryota > Viridiplantae > Streptophyta > Magnoliopsida > Poales > Poaceae > Alloteropsis > Alloteropsis semialata. The sequence goes on along the minus strand of CM014276.1, from coordinate 22,453,528 downwards.
ATTATACACAGAGCTCATGTATTGCGATGATGCAGCAAGAACAGGGTCATATTCCTCACGGTCATCAATGACCACAGCCTTCCCACGACGTCTCCCAACTCCATCATCTTGATGTGCAATAGGGAAGTATCTTGCCCTTGTATTACTAACATCATGTTTATGCTTCTCACAAATAGCTGTTAAAGCCCTGTGAGTAGCAGTCTCCACGGAATCAGAATACTGGGCTCCCTTCACATATATAGAAAAAGGCTCCCACTCAGGATGAGCGGTGCATGCAGGAATATTGACCGTCATGGAACACTCATAGCTGTATTCTGTTATGAACTCTTTACCAACATATTCTGGATACTCAGTATAACCCAACTCTTGAAGCGTGTCCCACAATAGCTTCATAAATCCTTGCCTATGCACAAAGTAACCATGGGTCCAGCCTTCTGCATCAACCCAGCTAGAGGCACTGTCCAACTGTTCAAAAGAACGGTAAGACTCTAACGCCACTCCCCAAAAGAAACCCAAAAACAGCTAGACATGCAATGCAACTAGGATGCAGATGTTTGCCTACTTTCCTTACAAGACGATGACAAACGTAAAGTTTTAAACTGGTGGCATCATACGTCTCTAGTCCCAATATAGGGCTAATCGTGTCTACTCGATTCGCGGTTATGTTAGGGTACCTGCAGAAGACCATTCATTACCATTCACTATAGAAATGGCACCCATGCATTCAAGGCTGCATGGACAGCGCTTCATACGTTGACTCGTATTCACTTTTCCCATACTCACCACCATATGGTCGGCGTTTGCATGTCCCATATCATTGCCATATGGGATGCCCCTGAGTAGGCCACTCCTCAGGGTTAAGCGACCGTGATTACTAAGATCACACGGTGGGAACTCCGCACTCCACATCAGGCGGCAGATGTCGACAAGCCTCAAAGACAAGCCCAACGGGCTAGCCAATGGACAGGTCGCCCCTGAACAATCATTGAACGGGGCCACCTCACGCAAGCATGCTTGCGCAAGTCAGAGTCATAATATTATATGAATTGTAACAACAGCTTACCTACTCACCTGAGCGAAGGTGCGTCGTTACTGAATCATAAGTTTAGCAGTATGAAATACCATAGTAACAGTTAGTCTTATTGCCACCTTACTAAACAAGACTAAGTTTTTTATCAAAATAGAGCCAAGAAAGGGTCCTCTAGATAATCCTTCTGTTGTTATCCCATGTATGTGCTCTGATACCAGCTGTGGCGGAACTGTCCAGTTTATACCGTCTGAAGTGCGTAAGCTGTGATTGTCAGTAAAATGACGATCCGACGCACTTGAGCCGGTCTAAGCTGGACGGTTCCGCCACACTTAGTTATGAGACAAACACCCATCCCGAGCTCCGCCGTGCCTGGTGCACAGGCGCGAGATCCGCCGCCGTTGGCATGCGGGCGCGAGCTCCGCTGCGGCCACATGCGCGTGAGATCCACCGCGGCTGGTGCACGGGTGTGAGCTCCATCGTGGCCAGCGCAAGCCCAAACTCCTTCACGACTTGGCCAGTTAGAAGAAGAAGAAGTGTCGGATCTATTGACAGGCAGTCCACCCGGGGGTACCCAGATGGTTGATTTGTAGGAAAAGGGCAATCGCAGGACTAGGGAGCTTGAGGTAACACAGGGACACAGGGATTATACAGGTTCGGGCTACCCGGAGGTATAATACCCTACGTCCTGTGCTCGGGGGTCTTGTATTGCTTCGCTCAGCAATGCTCTAGAGAACAATGGCAAGTTTTGTGGTTACAATGAGGATGAAAGAATGGCGTAGAATCAGATGAATGAAGGGGTCGACCTAGGCCGCCTTATATAGGCCGGCGGCCTAGGGTTTACAAGTCGGTTATCTCTAATTATATCTGGCTCTGACTAGGAAACTAATCTGAGTCGATTGCCGTGTTATCTCCATGATGCCCGGGTAGGATCCAAGCGTATCGCCTCATGCCTTGCGGGCTAAGTCTTCTCCAATCTTATCCATCAAGCCGAGGAACCTCGTGGGGCCGGCCTCGGGTTGGCCCACATCCTTGTCAGACATGGGCCCAGGCCGACTACATACCCGATCGATAGTGGGCCCAGGGGTACCCATATCCCACAAGTCCCCGAGCAACGTGCAGGCGCATGTCGGAGTGCTGATGAAGAAGCGAAGCCTCCACAATCGGCTAAAGCATCTTGGTCGACAGGCTGACACAAGGGTGGGCGGTGCTCAAAAAAGAAAACCGCAGGCCATCGGGGATGACCCTGGACAGACCCGGGGGCGGAGCCCTGAGCGGCGTGATGCTGAGTGGTCGCCGAGTTGGACACCATAAGGGATTGCACCACTTTGAGAAAGTGACACATCCTTGATGGGGCATATGGAGAGCGATGCCAGGAGCTCTCCATATGGAGTAGTCCCCGAGCATTAGGCCGACTAGAAAAGTCGGGCTAATGGTCGAAAGAGAAGAATCTCCAAGCTTCGGGGTAGCCAGGCCGCCCAAAGGATAAGCTCGCCACATATGTATGCATACGTTGTGACAAGAACAGTATTCACGTGAATGCACAGAGCGTACCCGTGGTCGGATGAAGCCAAAAATGATAAGGGCAGACTGAGTGCCTCGAAGGGAGGAGCTGCTGCGCAGCACAGAGCTCACGCGCCGATTAGGGCGACCAGGGTCACATGTGAACATTTACCACAGGGCTATAAATATGCACCAAGGCTCGGAGCCATGCACTCATCAGGAGATAGGCATATCACCTACCAAGTTTGAACATGTTGGAGACTAGTTGCTGGGTTCATCCTCTAGGGAGGATTAATTGGGACTTGAGAGCTTGGTGCTAGAAGAGTACTTGTGAAGATCTTGAGGCGTTAGTCAGCGTCCGGGTACTTTCCCGTTGTTTCCTGGCATTGCCTTGAGCCAAGGGCTTTGTAGGGTGAAATGCTTGTAGAGGCAAAGGATACCCGGAGGCATTCGCAGACAACCCTCAAGTGGAGTTCACCCGTCGTCAGCTGCCATGGTGCTACTAGAGAGATTGCGATGAGCTCATGTGGACCAAGCTTGCTACGGATGCAGCACTAGGTTGATGTGTTTGATCCTTGTAACTGGCCCCTTGACCGGCTCTTCATGTAATTGTATAGATTTCTTCATTTCTTGGTTGCTAATGCAGTTTCTGTTTTCCCTTGTCCCGAGGGCCAACTTGGCAGCATAAGTTTGTAAGTAACCTTAAAGCACCGAGTCGCAGAGACTCATTGCCCATAGTCAAAGTGCCGAGTCCCCGAGTGTCGGGGCTGGCCGAGTCGCGGAGACCCGTTGACCAGAGTCAGAGCGCCGAGTCCCCAAGGGTCGGGGCTGGCCGAGTTCGGAGACCTGTTGACCAGAGTCAGAGCGCCGAGTCCTCGAGGGTCGGGAGTACTCGAGTCCGGAGACCCATTGACCGGAGTCAAAGCGCCGAGACCCCGAGGGTCAGGGCTGGCCGAGTCCGGAGACCCATTGACCAGAGTCAAAGTGCCGAGTCCGCGAGAGTTGAGGCTGGCCGAGTACTTTAGGCAAAGAGCCGTTGGCGCGTGGAGAACTATTGTCCCGCAGTTAAAGGGATTTCCGCGGATTCCGTCCGTGAGTTACGGCACCGTTAGGGTAATTCGGATCGGCGGAAAGGGGATAAATCGGATCTATTCCCCAGCGGTTTTACCTCAGTCATTTCCAAATCGAAAATTGTCCCGTGCCTTCACCACCACCTATCACCGCCGTAAGTGCGATTCACCCACCGCACACTCGCTGCCACTAGAGTTCGAGCGCCGCCGTTGCCGCTGCACATCTGCATCGCGCCTGTGCACTTTGGCGGAGATGTCGGACCCGAGGGAGTCGATGAGGACACCGGCTTCGAGTGGACACGGGCCACAGTGGTGTTGATGTGGAGAAGGGGGTGGCGTCCTCCGCGGGCCAGTCTGGGGCCGCGGGTGACACCGCCGCCAGCAAGGGCGGCAATACTGAAGATTCGGCGACCGCCGCCGGGGTGAACGCCAAGGGGAAGGCAATTGCGTCATCTAACGAGGTCGTGGAGCTGACCTCAGTGCCTGGAGGAGTGCCGCCCCAAGAATCGGCTTGGGGTCAATCCTCCATGACAAAGGAGAGGCTCCAGGACATGGTGCGGTGAGGCGTGCTCGGGCCGCAGGAGGTGCTGCAGTGGCGCCCCGCTGGGGATGACGCCCAGCCGTGGGAGCGCTTGGATACCGAGATGGCCGTCTTCGCACCCTTCTTCGAGCGTGGGTTCGGACTGCCCACAGGGGACTTCTTCTGAGGTCTTCTGCATTTCTATGGTGTGGAGATGAGTCATCTGAATCCCACCTCCATCTTATCCATTTCTGTCTTCATACATCTTTGCGAGGCTTCGCCACATTTTGGTCTGTGGCGCCGCCTTTATCAGATGAAGCCAGTTGGTGAAGGTGCTGGCAAGGGCCTGGCCTGGATAATCGGAGGGGCCGGGTTCTCTTTGAGGGTGGGCATGTCTAAGAGGTATTTTGTCTTGGATATGAATGACTCCAACAAGAACTGGAGGTCTGAGTGGTTTTATGTTGCGAACCACCCCCCTTGTCTGCCTGCTCGGACTGGACACCAGCCGGAGAAGAAGGACTGCTGGGACTTGATGCCAGAGGGTCAGGAGCTACAGGAGGCCAAAGAGTTGCTTCAAATGGTTGCCAAGGTGAACGAGAGGAAGCTGACCGCCGTGGCGGTGATGATCTCCTTCGTTAGGCGTCTGACGCAACCGATCAAGAACTGGGTGCACCCCAGGTATGAATTCTTGGGTGGCAAGGATCCAACCCTGGAGCAGGTCCCGACGGTGTCCATCCCAGAGACGATGGAGAGGATTTCTGGCTTCATGCGGGGAAAATCTTCAACGAGGGGACGCCTGTTCCGTTTTCTCTGCAGAATCTGCCTCCACCGGTCAGTATCCTTTGTGCTTGTATGCTACATACTGGATTGCTGATCTGTTGAATCTCTGACATATCTTTGTTTATTTGTCTTGTAGGAGCGGGCTGTGAAATATTTCTGCCCTGCCCCGCTGCCCGAGGGCGATGTCTGGCCGGAGAAGTGTATGTCGATGGAGGAAGCATCCCGGGCTCCTCGTGTCGTAGACGAGGGGAAGCCGAGTGGGAAGTGGCCAACTTCATCTCGGCTCCTCTAGAGGAGTCGGATGACGACTAGGCGGCCGGGGTGCCTGCTGCTGGCTCAGGGAGGCCAACGCGCAAGGCTGTGTGCAAGATGACCCACTCCCAGAGGGCAGCTCGAGGGGCGTCCCCCAAGCCACCTCCGAAGTTGGGGCAATCCGCACGGGCCGAGGCCGAGGCGCGAAGGAAGAGGAAGGCGTCGTCCCTGACGAGCGAGGCGGAGGATGGCGCTGACGGGTCTCCCTCTAGCCCTGATCCCGAGCGTCCGTCCCAGGAGACTGCGGGGGCCGGGGGAGTATCTTCGACCAGCCAGAGCTGCGGCCAGACTCGACTCTACTGCCGAGCCAGGTGCCTCCACTGCTGCTGAAGTGGGTGGAGTTCAAGCACCCACGCAACATCGGGCAAGTTAGCTTGATGTTCCTTGAGCCGTACTTAGGATTTGTAGAGTTCCAATTGCTGATGCATTTGTTGTAGGCTCGGGAGCCAAGGAGGTGGTGCCGGCGTGTTGCCGCGCTAGGGGGCTGGTGGCAAGACACCGCCAAGTCAGCCTGCCGCCACGGAGACGGGGTCGGGGTCCAGCGCTGTGTCGAGCTTGCCGGAGCAAGTGTCGGTCAGCATGCCAGAGCAGCCGCGTCCACCGAGCCCTCCACGCCTCACCTTGGGGACGAGCTCCCCCGTGGATGACCAACAGGCTGAGGTGCCCGAGGCTGAGGTTGCGCAGAAGGGCCCGGAGAACCTTATAAGGGTGGAGCAGCCGACCGGTGGCCCTCCGCCACTGGAGGATGACGATGACCAGCTTCTCGGGGAGAAGCTGGATGCCGGGGCTGGCACTATAGTGCCGCCACAGGTGGAGGTGATTGCGGCCGAGCATAGGGCCGGGCTTGAGGCGCCAGAGTTGACTCTGGAGCGGCGGATGGAGCTTGATATCGCGGACCAGGAGAGCGTGCTTTGGAAGCTGCAGAATGTAGCCAGCGTCCTGGGCTGCGTTGTTCAGGTATATCTTCCTGGTATCTTGTCATCGTTGTGGGGCATGGACTGACCATGTGCCCCATGTCTTGTCTAGCAGAGCTTCACGGCCCGGGCCATAGAGGATCTTGACTTCTGGCGGCGAGCCCAGGAGGATCGCCGAACCTTGGCGCAGATCCACACGGAGAGAGTCTGTGAGGCTGAGGCCGCCAAGGAGTTCCTTATGAGAAAGGATACGGAGCTCGCCGACGTCATCAAGACGAACGGGGAGCTGATCAGTGACATGAAGGTCATGGTAGAGGGTAAGTTCTTGTGTTTCATTTGCGGGTGTCTCTGTCTGGGCAGCCTGTGCTCATGAGGCTTTCTTTGCAGAGGCGAAGAGGAAGGAGGACGCCCTCCAGGGGAGGGTGGATGAGTTGGCCGTGGCCAAGCGAAAGCTTGAGGAGGAGGTGCAGAATCTCAAGGCGGCCAACCTGCTCCTAGCAGTCGAGTCCGAGCACCTGGTGGAGGCCAACTAGCACTTGAAGGATCAGCACGACCAGGCAATGCTTGGTAAGTATCTTCTGGCGAGTCTTCTGTAGCTTTGATCAAGTCAGAATTTGTTGACGCGAAAAATCGGCAGTCGTATCCTCAGCGATCAACACAATAAGACCAGGGAGATCTGCTTCACTCCAGTGCCAGCCTGCACTTCGTTCAGGTTCGCGGCGTGCCAGTCAATTTGACCTGAAATTGACAAGGGGATAAAACAGTTAAATTACTCTTTGATTGTGCCGGCTCTATTCCAGACGTCAGGTGCACGTTAGATTTTAGCCAAGACCCAATCAGACTTGTATCGGCCGATGTCAATCGGACCTCAAAATCGGACTTCATAGATAGCCTCAATCGGACCAATATAATCGGACCTTAATCAGACATCGAATCGGACCTCAGAATCGGACCAATCGGGATCGGACCTTGTAACAGATCAACCTTTTAAATAATAATAAATAAAGCATAAAACATGGTCGATATGTAAATAACGGATCAGCTATGTCTTTGAGCAAGATATTAAATAATCAAAGTGTGAGCCGATACATTGTCCACCTTGCCTAGTTGCCAGTTTGATTTATCTTATCGGACCATCTAGCTAGCCGATCGGACCAGGACTGTTTCGACACGGTTTCACAAACGGATGCAGCGCACATACTCCAGCTATGATCGGACTAGATAGCTAAACAATCAAACTTAATTCACCAACCCAACAACTAAACAAGATGCTCGCACAGGTGTTAATCAGATCAAGCAAATAAATAGTAAAAATAGTAACAAGATCGTTCTCATATTCAAAGCTGTCTTTGAATAGTCAAGAGGAATCTAGCTCCGACGTAGGGAATCTAAATTACTCTTAACGATCAAAGATCAATCTTTGATATATTGTGCAAACCTAGCTCCGACGCAGGGAATCTAAATCAAACACAACAATCAAAGAACAACCTGATAAAACTATGAAGATGAATCGGACCTAGAACGATATTGTAAGATAAGTATTGCTCAAATTGGACTAAAACCAATGCTCAAAGCTGTTGAAGAATCAGATTAATTCACATGGCGCAGATCTAAATCAATCTAGCAACTCCAAACAACCGCAAAAGCTGCCTTTAAATAACCAAGATGAGTCTAGCTCCGACGCAGGGAATCTAGACTAATCTTGATGATCCAGAGGTAAATCTAGCTCCGACGCAGGGAATCTAGATTGACTTCGAGACTTAAAGTACAGCTCGATAAATGATTAATTATTGAATAATCAATAGAGATCTAGCTCCGACACAGGGAATCTAAATCAATCTTGATAATTCAAAGATAAATCGGTTGAACAGTATAAACGAGAAAGGGCGATGCGCCTCAATTCAAAGCTTATACTAGTTCGATAAGTTGACAATCTTACTGGTAAGCAGGAGATCAGGAACTGATGCAGCCCGTCCACCAATGAGTTCGTCGGTATCTACTCCTACTCCTAAGGTTTTGGCGTGAAGCCGGGTTGTATTGATTGTGAGAATAGTTCTTTACAATGGACGAGGGTTTATATTTATACCCTGGTCATGAAGAGTCCTGATCGGACTTGACTAACTTGCAGATAAAGTAAACTAATATTTAACATAGAATGGGACTTTCAATACGCCTTCTGAAAAGGAAATAGTCTCCGTTCATGCTATGCTTCCCTTTTAGCCGATGCACATTCTCTCATTCATCATCAGATCGGACTCTCCTTCTTTATCGGACCCATATTCTGCATCGGCTTCCTTTTCCGGCATCATCTGTTTGACCATTCAACGGGCCCACTGTGCAGTACCAGCCTCACCACGTCACCATCTGACTCAGCATATCAAGTGCGAAAATTTGGTGTCAACAGAATTCTTATGCAGATGCCTTTGCAGGGCTTCGAGCCAAGCTATTGGAGCTGAAGCAAGCAGCCGAGTTCAACGCCAACTTGTTGGTGCCTGCCGGGTCGGGCCCGACGACTTTGACGCTGGGTCAGCGGCTCCGGGCCGGGCCGACTCGGGCGGCGCAGCTTGTTCAGGAGACTGCAGTCGGCTTCAGTAGTCGGATCCTGGCGCTCCTCCGGGTGCACTTCCTGGTGCAAGAGCTTGCTCCAATCGCCGATGGCCTTCCGGAGGGTGTCTCCGACGACCACTTCGATGAGCTGGTGGACGAGTGTGCACCTCTGGCGGAGGCTGTAGCGAGAGAGCTTGGCCTGTAAAAGCAGTTCTAAATGTAAACTCTATATCGTACATATATTTATAAAGTTCTGAGTTGAATTGAAGCATTGATGTGCAATGATGTGTTGTTGGCCCCTTTTCCCTGCCGACTAGGACTTTGCGTCACCCGACTAGCCACTGCCGTGTGCCGTTTAAGCACTCTTTTTGACCCGCTGACCACTACTCACGGAGAGGACAGCTTACCCAGACTACACTGCTCAGCAGGTAGGCTTAGGTGTAGGGGGCGCGCGGGTTGAGCACAGAGCTCAAGGTTTCACGGTTGGGGACTCGGACCTGCCAGGTTAGCTTAGCTGTCGCCGGAGGGAACATGGGGTTGGGCAAGGACTCGGAAGTCGGAGTAAGCAGGTACTCCTCCAATGATCGTGATGAATAAAACGTTGTCTGGGTCGGGCCTAGTCCCCGAGCATCAGCATGGATGTCGGGTGAGAGGATAACATCGAGCCTTATAGCAAGGCAAAGACATTTTCACTATTATGAGACAAGGGATACATAGCTTTTGTATTTTTCTACGGATAGAATTTGACGAGGTGCTCGATGTTCCACACGTTCGGGACGGGGTCACCATTGGCCCACTGGAGGCTGTATGTTGCTAGCGAAACGACTTCCTTGATGATGAAAGGGCCCTCCCAAGGGGGCGACAGCTTGTGTTTGTCCTTGGAGGACATGGCTCGGCGCAGGGCCAAGTCGCCGACGTTGAGGGAGCGTTCCCGGATGTTCTTGTTGTGATATTGCCGTACTTGCTGCTCGTGCCTGGCATGCTGGACCAGTGCAGCAAGTCGGTGTTCTTCTAGGCAGTTGATGTCGACCTGGCGGCCGATTTCTGCTTCACCTTCCTGGTAGTGCTGGATGCGTGGGGCACCATGGGCGACGTCGGCTGGGAGGACGGCTTCGGAGCCATATACCAGGAAGAAGGGAGTGTATCCCGTTGCTCTGCTCTTCTGCGTCCGGAGGCCCCATATGACATAGGGTACCTCTTTGGCCCACCGGCCAGTATGCTTGTTGAGTCCGTCGTACATGGCTTTCTTGAGCGAGTCCTGGACCATGCCATTAGCCCGCTCCACCTAGCCATTGCACCTAGGGTGTGCCGTGGAGGAGTAGTAGACATCGATGCAAGTTGTCCTGGTAGAAGTCGCAGAACTTGTGTCCTGTGAACTCGGATCCGAGGTCAGAGACGATGCGGTTTGGGACGCCGAATCGGTGGGTGAGCTCCGCGATGAACTTGACAGCCGTAGCCGACTTGGTGTTGGTCACAACCTTGTACTCGATCCACTTGATGAACTTATCGACCGCCACCAAGAGGTGCTTGAATCTGCCCGGAGCGGTTTTGAAGGGCCCGATGTTGTCGAGTCCCCATATGGCGAATGGCCAAGATGGGGGAATGGTTCGTAGCACCTGAGCCAGCACGTGCTTTTGCTTCTGGAAGAACTAGCAGCCGGTGCAGCAGCACACCAACACTTTTGCGTCGGACAGGGCTGTTGGCCAGTAGAACCCTACTCTGTAAGCTTTGCCGACTAAGGTTCCTACAGCGGCATGGTTGCTGCATGTGCCCGAGTGGATGTCCTGTGGGAGGCTGATGCCTTCGCCACGGAGGACACACTTCATGAGTATGCCTGTGGAGGTGGCCTTTCTGTACAGGGCGTCACCGATAACGACGTAATTTGTCGCGCGCCGAGCCAGCTTCTCAATTTCTTCCTTTGTACCCGGTGACCAGTTCTCTATGAGGAAAGCGATAAAGGGGGTGCGCTAGTCTGCTTCCACCAGGAGAACTTCATTGGTCGGCGGGCCACCCGGGGGTGGCTCCGAGTCGGGCAGGGGGCTGCCGTCCTCAAGCATCTTGATGGACGGGGTGCGTAAGTCTTGGACGAAGACGCCGACTGGCACCTGGGCTCTGGTAGACCCTAACTTGGATAAGACATCGGCAGCGATGTTGTCCTCTCGGAGGACATGGTGGAGCTCGAGTCCATAGAAGTGGGCCTCGAGTTTGCATACCTCTGCGCAGTATGCGCTCATGGTTTCCTTGGTTGTGTCCCAATTCTTGTTGGCTTGTTCGATGACTAGCTTCGAGTCACCAAAGCACATTAGCCTCTTGATGCCAAGTGATACCGCGATCCGGAGACCGTGGATGAGTGCCTCGTACTCGGCCCCATTGTTGGTGGCATGGTAGTGTATCTGAAGAACATATTTCAGGTGCTGCCCCTTCGGAGAGGTTGAGGGCATCGTCAAAGTACATCTTCCAGTGCTCCAGCCGTTCCACGGGGGTCGGAGTCTGGATCTCTGTCCACTCAGCCACGAAGTCGGTCAGTATCTGGGATTTGATGGCCTCTCGTGGCTCGAAGTTGATGGTATGCTCGCCGAGTTCAACGGACCACTTGACTATGCGGCCGTTGGCGTCCCGGTTGTGGAGGATAGCTCCAAGGGGGAAGTTCGAGATGACTGAAATGACGTGGGCCTGGAAGTAGTGATGTAGCTTCCTAGCGGTGATTAGAAGTGCGTAGGGCAGCTTCTGAGGATGGGGGTACCGGACCTTGGACTCGCTGAGTACCTCACTGACGAAATATACGAAGCGCTGGACCTTGTATGGGTGGCCTTCTTCTGGTCGCTCGACAACAAGAGCCATGGTGACTACATGAGTAGTAGCCGAGATGTATAGTAGTAGCTCTTCCCCGGGGGTCAGACCCGTGAGTACCGGGGGTGTGACTAGGAACTCCTTGAGGTCAGCCAGGGCCTTGCTAGACTCAGGTGTCCATTCAAACTTGTCCACCATCTTGAGGATCTTGAAGAACGGAAGTCCCTTCTCGCCGAGCTTGCTGATGAACTGGCTCAGGGCCGCCATCATTCCCATGAGCTTCGTGATGTCTTTCTTGCACTTGGGTTCCTTGAGGTTGCGTATGGCGTCCAGCTTGACTGGGTTCGCCTCGATGCCGCGCTGGCTGACTAGGAAGCTCAGGAGCTTTCCTGATGGCACCCTGAATACACACTTTGTAGGGTTGAGCTTCCATCTGAAACGGCACAAGTTGTTGAAGGTTTCCTAGAGGTCGGCGATCAGGGAGTCGGCGTCGTACGTCTTGATGACAACATCATCCACGTAAGCCTCCATGTTGCGGCCGATTTGGCTTTGCAGGCAACCTTGGATGGCCTTCTGGTACATGGCATCGGCGTTCTTCAACCCGAAAGTCATCGTCTTGTAGCAGTAGATGCCATGCAGGGTGATAAACATTGTCTTGTCCTGGTCGAACGTCTTCAGGGCTATCTAGTAGTAACCTAAGTAGCAATCTAGGAAGCACAGTAGCATGCAGCCGGACGTAGAGTCGACGACTTGATCAATTCGCGGAACAGGGAAGGGGTCTTTAGGGCAGTAGAGGTTGAGATCTGTGTAGTCAATGCACATTCTCCATTCACCGGATTGCTTCTTTACAAGTACAGGATTTGCAAGCCACTCAGGGTGTTTGCATTCTCTAATGAAACCGGCAGCGAGGAGCTTATTCAGTTCTACCCTAATGGCCTCCTTACGATCTTGAGCGAATCAGCGCAGCTTCTGTTTGGCGGGCTTCACGTTCTTGCTCAAATCCAAGGAGTGCTCAGCCTTCTCCCTCGGAACACCCGGCATGTCTGATGGCTTCCATGTGAAGATGTCCCAGTTGTCCCGGAGGAAGGAGGTGAGTGCGTCTTCCTATTTAGGAGTGAGCCCTGGCCTTATGAGGGCCGTCTTGGAGGGGTCGTCGAGTCCCAAGCTGATCGCTTTGGAGGGTCTCTGCAGGTGCCAGCGCTGTGGGCTGCTGCTTCTGCTCCGGGAGGACAGGCTCACCGGCTGTAGACTTGGGGGCTTCTTCTGCCAGCAAGGTGGCGTTGCCGAGTTGCTGAGACAACTCGGCTATCTTGATGGCCTCCCCGTCACACTCGAAGGAGGTCTTGATGTCTCCAAGGATGGAGAGGACGCCATTGGGCGCCGGCATTTTCAGAACCAAGTATGTGTGGTTCCGAATAGCCATGAATCGGGCCAGCATGGGCCTGCCAAAGATGGCATGGTAGGAGCTCTTGAAGTCGGCTACCTCGAAGTATAGGAACTCCGTGCTATAGTTGTCGGCCATGCCAAATGTGACTGGCAAGGCGATCCTTTCTATCGGGTAGGAAGCTTTTCCTGGCACAATGCCAAAGAACGGATCTTCGGCGCTCAGGAGCCTGCTGTAGTCGAACCCCATGCTGTTGAGGGTACTGGTGAAGATGATGTTCAGGGCGCTTTCACCGTCGACCAGGACCTTGGAGAGGAGGACCCTTTCAACGACAGGGGCGAGAACGAGTGGGTAGGACCCTGGCTCGGGAAGGTACACCCAGTGGTCGGCGCGACTGAAGGTGACGGGCGTCTCCGGCCACTGGAGGTATTCCACTGGCTTGGTGGAGACCATCTTCACTTCGCGCTTGTGAAGCTTGCCCTTGCGCCGATCTGGGAAGGCGCCGGGCCCCCCGATGATGACGTTGACCTGGCGGTCAGCATGTTGAAAGTGACCGTTAGCGGCCCACCTGGGAGCTTCCGGTGGTGCTGGGAGTCGGCGTTCATCGTCGCGGTGACATTAATCATCCTGGCGAGCCAGAGCATCGCGGTCGCGTTCGCCGCGCCGGTAGTCGTCGTGGCAGTCATGGTCTTCTCTATGCCGGTATTCGTCCCGCCGGTCACCGTTGTAGCCATCACGGCGGTAGTTGTTGTAGCGGCCGCCATTGTTGTTGAAGCGCTGCTTCTTGGTTGGCGGCAGGGCGCCGAGTTACTTGAGCAGCGCATGACAATCACGGAGATTGTGCTTTGCGTCCTTGTGAAAGGGGCACTGATCATTCGGTGTGTCATGAAACTCCTCGGCGAGGAACCTGGGTTCTGAAAGTGCATCTAGGCCCTCAAGTGGATTTTGGTGAATTGAATGACAAAGCGATTAAAGGACTAATGTGTTTGTTAAAGTTATGAGCAGGGATTAAAATGAATATTTTATGATACACTATTGTTCATGGGTTGAATGCAATGTGTATGGCTCATAATGTTGCATACCAACGAGCGTGTGGTCCCATTATGCAAGGATATGATAAATGGCAAGCTATGGTGAAATAATAAAGGAGACATGTTGACATATGTGATATATTGGTCTCTAAAATAATGAAGGCTTGTTGAACATATACATATGGGATATCTTGGATCATGGTTGATAAAGATTGCTAGATATTGCAAGACTAGTTGTCACTATTGAAATCTAAATGCAATACGAACCGATATGGAGCTACATGAGAAGCAATGATGAAGCAATAATTCGGGATATGTTATGTTGGTCTCCAATATAATGAGATGATCCAATTGTCAAAGAAGAATGATATTGCAAGGCTTCATGTGTGTATGATAAAAATGACATGAGCATATGTGTTACAAATTGGTCTACAATTGGAAGCTTGCAATGGTTTGAATATACTTTGTCAATCAAGAACAAGCATTTGAAGAGTTCTTTCAAATGGGATTTCAAAATGATGAAGCAATGCTAAACTCAATGTGGCAAGGGTAAGTGGTGAAGAAATCAACCGAGATGACTAGAGCGAGGGACTAAGCAAGCTTTGGCTAAGCGACGGCTTTCCATGTGTGCAAATTGCTAAGGTGAAGTATCTAGGTCCGTGGGGTTTCGAAGAATCATATCCAAGCCTTATTGAGGGAAGCAATGCAAAGCATCAATTAGTTGTGATTGATAAAATGGAGTGACTTAATGATTCAAATGAACTTTGTCAATGGATGATGGAAAATCCTAAGTCACTAGCTCAAGTATGGAATTGCTCAAGAAAGATGGCAATGTTGAAAGCCCTCAAGTTGTCAACTATCAAAGTACGGCTAGTTTTTCAAATCACCCTGCCCGACCGGTCTGACCGGTCAGGGTGACCGGTCTGACCGGTCACGGCAGAGCTCCAACGGCTAGTTTTTGTGTGATGGGGTATTTATACCCCTTGGCCCCCCTCTTGGTGGGCTGCTGCTTCTACACGACTTTGACATATTCCAGAAGCCAGGAAAGCCCTCCCCAACCTCTCTTTGTGAGATTTGTGTGATATTTGTGATATCTTTGAGTTGGGTTGAGTGAGTAAGATTGAGTGAGCATTAGAGAGCAAAACAAGAGCAACCATAGCTTGAGCACTTCGATTCGCTGTCAAGAAAGCAATTTGAAGCATTTGTTACTCTTGGAGGTTCTTCCTCCTAGACGGCTAGGCGTCGCCCGGTGAGCTACCAAATTGTGTGGTGAGCCTCGGGATTGTTTGTGCAGGTTGTGCTTCACCTCCGGAAGGGAAGAAGCAAACTAGTGGAAGGAGGAGATAGCTTGACCTAAGTGGTGGTCGCATAAGCTTCCTCAACGGAGAGTAGGATTCACCGTACCTTGGTGGTTGCTTGGTGCGAGCGGTGAATCCGAACTTTGGGAAAACAACTCTTTGTGTCTCCATTGTGGTTTGCCTCACTTGTTGATTTCTAACATATTTTGTGCTTCCGCTTCGATCTACTTGGGTGTGCTTATGATGTGTGCAGGGATAGCTTTTCCTTGCTGAATATCACCTACAGAAGCAACTCACCAAGTTTGGTTCGTGCTAGAAGTCAAGAAGAAGCTCGAGCTGCTGTTGGGAAGTGCACTGCACGTCACCGGTCTGACCGGTGTAGAGCACCGGTCTGACCGGTCACCCCCAGGCAGCTAGAGTAAAAAGGGGAAAAGTTTGATTTTGCGGTATATCGCCTATTCACCCCCCTCTAGGCGACATCAAGGTCCTTTCAGGTTCCAGCCGGCCTTCTTCTTCTGCTAGGGCTACGAGGGGCTCAGGGCCCGTCTTACGCTCGTGCAGTGGCTCGTGGCGCTTCGAGCTTTCAACCCAGTCGTCGTCCTCCGAGCGCTTCTGCTTGTTCTTGAATTGGGCCTGCTCAGCTTGATCGGCCCGGACCTCCAAGTTGACCACCTCCATCAGGTCAGAGACCGTGGTTAGGTTGGTTTTGAAGAGCATGCGAAACAGCTGGTTGTCAATAAGGCCTCGCCGGAATGCATCGATGACATCCTGGTCTTCAACATCGGTGATCTTGTTCCGGTTGTCGAAGAAACGGTCGGTGTAGTCTCGGAGACTTTTACCCTTCTTCTACTTGATGTTGTCCAGGTCGAATCTGGTGCCTGGCCAGGTGTAGCTTGCCTGGTAGTTCTTGGTGAAGGCGTGGCAGAGGTCTGCCCAGCTATCAATGGTGTCCCGGGGGACGCCCTCAAGCCATAGGAGCGCTTCCTTGCCTAGCATCACACGGAAGTAGACGGCGGCTTGGTCGTTGGAACCATGGACGGCTTTGACCGCTGTGTGGTATGTCTTGAGCCAGAGCTTGGGGTCGGAGCGATCGTCGAACTTCTCGACAAGGGCTGGCTTGAAGGACTCGGGCCATCAGATGGCGCGGAGTCGGGTGGAGAAAGCAGCAAAGCCGTCGAAGATGTCCTCCTCGTCGTTGCGATGGTCGTGGCAAGGAGGTCGGGCTTGGTCAGCTCGGGGCCGAAACATCATCACGCCATTGGCGGCGGTCATCTCGCGGGAGGCCGTACCGTGCGTCGTACTGCTCACGCTCAATGAGCTCGTGAACGACGCGGCGCTCATCTTCTTCAGCTGCAGCATCACCTGCCTCCCCAACCGGCTGGCGGTCGGGTCGGCCGTAGTCCCGGTCGTACCGCTCACGTCGTTCGAGCTCGGCTGCATCGCGCTCTCGGTGCCGAGCGTCAATTTCGGCGCGAATGTCGCGGGCGTAGTCCCTGAGGCGATCAGGGAGATCGTCAGGTTGGTGATGTCGTTGGCGCCTGTCGTGCCGATCCTAGTAGCGCTCACGGCGTTGGTCCGCAAGCGGGAAGTACAGCCCGGCGAGAGCCTCCGGGATCGCCCCCGCCGAGTGCGCGAACACGTCGCCCGAACCCGCGGCGAGCTGCTGCTCGGGAAGAAGCGGGGCGAGTGACCTCTCCACCCGGGGGCCGCCCAGGTTGACCCCTCGACCCGTCGCCGCCTCGACGGGCCGGCGCGCGAGCCGCTTGATCGGCGCCAGCAACAAAGGGGTCGCTCGACTCCCCCTCCTGCAAACAAAAGGGCCTTCGCACACTCCCCTTGACATAATCGAAAAAAGATTGACGAGGAAAAGGGGAGAAACTCACCGGCTCGACACGGGGATGTCGCGGGACGGTCGCTTGACTGGCGGAGCCGTCTCCGGCCCCGAGCCCTCCTCCCGCGGCCGTTTGCCCCGGTCGGCCCTCGGCGGAGTCTGCCCTCGGGTCGGGGGAGGAATCGGCGCGGGTCTGCCGTCGTGTGACGGTCCCGTAACCTCCGGTGTCTCCCGATCGACCGAGGGCCCGCGCTGAGGGGTCGGACCACTCCACCCGGATCCTGTGGAGGAATCCGAGGTATACTCAAAGCCCCCCTCAAAGGAGCCTTGGTCCTCCCTCCACAGCCCGTCCTGCCGAGCCTGCCGACGTCGCTCGCGGTACGCCTCCTCGGCCTTCTCGCGGGCCAGCCGCTTCTTCCTCTTCTTCGCCTCCTTCCTCTCCTTCTTCAGCTTGTCGGCCTCCGCGCGCGCACGGTTCGCGGCCCGAATGGCCACATCTTCGGGAAGCGGGGGCCGGGACACCCTGTACCACAGGGGGCCCTGGAGAAGAAGAGGGTCGGATGAATCCCCGAATTGGGAAAAAAGGACGGCGAAAACAAAGGGAAAAATCCCAACAGCTAACCTCGATGAGGGGCGCACCCGTGGGGAGCATGATGGGGTGATTCGGCAGCGGGTACCCCGCGGACGAACGCTGGACTGCTTCGCGGAGCCGGACGACCATCTCCTCGACGGAAGGTTCCCCGATCCCCATCACACACCCGGTCCAGTCCGCCGCCAGGGTCATCTGGTCCAACCGCAGAGGGCGGGCCATCAGGGGGAGAACGCGGCGCGAGTGGTACGCCGCGATGATCCCGGGGCCGGTAACCCCGCGCTCGCGAAGCCGGGCGACCGCGTCCCGAAGTCCGGTCACGTGAGGCCGCTCGTCCTGAGGCACGCCCCAATGCCAGCTGTTCGGCCGACCCTCGATGAGCCTTCCCGTGAAGGCCGGGAAGGGGGCGGCCGGGTCGCTCCGCAGGTAGAACCACCTCGGCTGCCACCCCTTATTGCTGGAGATCCACGGGAGCGAGGGGTAACTGTCGCCCTGTCCGGTGCGCAGCCGCACCCCGGCGCAGCCGTGTGGCCTCGGCCGCCCCTCCGCCTTCACTTCCTCAACGTGGAAGTAAGACCTCCACAGGTTGAAGTGGGCCTCGATGCCGAGGAATCCCTCGCACATGGCGACGAAAACCGCCATGTGGAGCAATCCGTTGGGGTTGAGGTGGTGCAGCTCAATCCCGTAGTAGTACAGCAGCCCGCGGAGGAAGTTGTGGGGAGGAAATCCCAAGCCCCGCTCGTGGAAAGGCACGAAAGACACCACGTATCCGTTTCAGGGTGTCACAAAAGCAGTAACAAAATGGTCCGAAACTAACCCAGACATGGTTTTTGGTCTAATAGAGTGGTTTGGAGTCATCCGTCGCGAAAAAATTGATAGCAAGTTCGGCCGCATAAAATGGTGCAATAATTGCACTAAACGAGCCCATTTCGGGGTGTCACAAAAGCAGTAACGAAATGGTTCGAAACTCACCCAGACATGGTATTTGGTCTAATAGAGTGGTTTGGTGTCATCCGCTGCGAAAAAATTGACAGCAAGTTCGGCCGCATAAAACCGTGCATTAATTGCACTAAACGGGCCGGTTTCCGGGTGTCATGAAAGCAGTAACGAAATGGTCCAAAACTCACCCAGACATGGTTCTTGGTCTAATAGAGTCGTTTGGGGCCATCCGTTGCGAAAAAATTAACAGCAAGTTCGGCCGCACAAAACGGGCCCGTTTCGGGGGGGTCACAAAATCCAGAACAAAATGGTCCGAAACTCACCTAGACATGGTTTTTGATCTAATAGAGTGGTTTGGAGTCATCCGTTGTGAAAAAATTGACAGCAAGTTCGGCCGCATAAATCGGTCCATTAATTGCACTAAACGGGCCCATTTCGGGGTTTGACAAAAGCAGTAACGAAATGGCCCGAACCATACCCAGACATGGTTTTTGGTCTAATAGACTGGTTTGGAGTCATCCGTTGCGAAAAAATTGACAGCAAGTTCGGCCATATAAAATGGCGCATTAATTGCACTAAACGGCCCCGTTCCGCTACGTTACAAAAGCAGTAACGAAATGGTCCGAAACTCACCCAGCATGGTTTTTGGTCCGATGGAGTGGTTTGGAGTCATCCGTTGCGAAAAAATTGACAGCAACTTCGGCCGCATAAAACGGTGCATTAATTGCACTAAACGGGCCCGTTTCGCTACGTGACAAAAGCAGTAACAAAATGGTCCGAAACTCACCCAGACATGGTTTTTGGTGTAATAGAGTGGTTTGGAGTCATCCGTTGCGAAAAAATTGATAGCAAGTTCGGCCGCATAAAATGGTGCAATAATTGCACTAAACGAGCCCATTTCGGGGTGTCACAAAAGCAGTAACGAAATGGTTCGAAACTCACCCAGACATGGTATTTGGTCTAATAGAGTGGTTTGGTGTCATCCGCTGCGAAAAAATTGACAGCAAGTTCGGCCGCATAAAACCGTGCATTAATTGCACTAAACGGGCCCGTTTCGCTACGTGACCAAAGCAGTAACGAAATGGTCCGAAACTCACCCAGACATAGTTTTTCGTGTAATAGAGTGGTTTGGAGTCATCCGTTGTGAAAAAATTGGAAGCAAGTTCAGCCGTATAAATCGGTTCATTAATTGCACAAAACGAGCCCGTTTTGGGGTGTCACAAAAGCACTAACGAAATGGTCCGAAACTCACCCAGACATGGTATTTGGTCTAATAGAGGGCCCATTTCGCTACGTGACAAAAGCAGTTACGAGATAGTCCAAAACTCACCCAGACATGGTTTTTGGTCTAATAGAGTCGTTTGGAGTCATCCGTTGCGAAAACATTTGCACAAAACGGGCCCGTTTCGGTACATTACCAAAGCAGTAACGAAATGGTGCGAAACTCACCCAGACATGGTTTTTGGTTTAATTGAGTGGTTAGGAGTAATCCGTTGCGAAAACATTGACAGCAAGTTCAGCCGCATAAGATGGTGCATTAATTGCACTAAACGGGCCCGTTTCGCTACGTTACAAAAGCAGTAAAGAAATGGTCCAAAACTCGCCCAGCATGGTTTTTGGTCTAATAGAGTGGTTTGGAGTCATCCGTTGTGAAACAATTGACAGCAAGTTCGGCCGCATAAAACGGTGCATTAGTTGCACTAAACGGGCCTGTTTCACTACGTGGCAAAAGCTGTAACAAGATAGTCCGAAACTCATCCAGACATGGTTTTTCGTGTAATAGAGTAGTTTGGAGTCATCCGTTGTGAAAAAATTGACAGAAAATTCGTCCGCATAAATCGGTGCATTAATTGCACTAAACGAGCATGTTTCGGGGTGTCACAAAAGCAGTAACAAAATGGTCCGAAACTCACCCAGACATGGTATTTGGTCTCATAGAGTGGTTTCGAGTCATCCGTTGTGAAAAAATTGACAACAAGTTCGGCCGCATAAAACAGTGCATTAATTGCACTAAACGGGCCCATTTCGCTATGTGACAAAAACAGTAACGAAATGGTCCGCAACTCACCCAGACATGGTTTTTGGTCTAATTGAGTGGTTTGGAGTCATCCGTTGTGAAAAAAATTGACAGCAAGTTTGGCCGCATAAAACGGTGCATTAATTGCACTAATCGGGCCCGTTTTGCGGGGTCACGAAATCAAGAACGAAATGGTCCGAAACTCACACAGACATGGTTTTTGGACTAATAGAGTGGTTTGGAGTCATCCTTTCCGAAAAAATTGACAGCAAGTTCGGCCTCGTAAAACGGCGCATTAATTGCACTAAACGGGTCCGTTTCATGGTGTCACAAAAGCAGTAACGAAATGGTCCGAAACTTACCCGGACATGGTTTTTGGTCTAATAGAGTGGTTTGGAGTCATCCTTTGCGAAAAAAATTGACAGCAAGTTCGGTCGTATAAAACGGTGCATTAATTGCACTAAACGGGCCCATTTCGCAACGTTACAAAAGAAGTAACGAAATGGTCCGAAACTATCCCAGACAAGGTTTTTGGTCTAATAGAGTGGTTTGGAGTCATCCGTTGCAAAAAAATTGATAGCAAGTTCGGCCCCATAAAACGGTGCATTAATTACACTAAACGGGCCCGTTTCGCTACATTACAAATGCAGTAACGAAATGGTCCGAAACTCACTCAGCATGGTTTCTGGTCTAATAGAGTGGTTTGGAGTCATCCGTTGTGAAAAAATTGACATCAAGTTTCGGGGTGTCACAAAAACAGTAACGAAAGGTCCAAAACTCACCCAGACATGGTATTTGGCTTAATAGAATGGTTTGGAGTCATCCGTTGCGAAAAAATTGACAGCAAGTTCGGCCGCATTTAATAGTGCATTAATTATACTAAACGGGCCCATTTCGGGGTGTCACAAAAGCATTAACGAAAAGGTCCGAAACTTACCCAGACATGGTTTTCGGTCTAATAGAGTGGTTTGGAGTCATCCGTTGCGAAAAAAGTGACAGCAAGTTCGGCCGTATAAAATGGTACATTAATTGCACTAAAAGGGCCTGTTTCGCTACGTTACAAAAGCAGTAACGAAATGGCCCGAAACTAACCCAGACATGGTTTTTGGTCTAATAGAGTGGTTTGGAGTCATCCGTTGCGAAAAAATTGATAGCAAGTTCGGCCGCATAAAATGGTGCAATAATTGCACTAAACGAGCCCATTTCGGGGTGTCACAAAAGCAGTAACGAAATGGTTCGAAACTCACCCAGACATGGTATTTGGTCTAATAGAGTCGTTTGGGGTCATCCGTTGCGAAAAAATTCACAGCAAGTTCGGCCGCATAAAACAGTGCATTAATTGCACAAAACGGGCCCGTTTCGGGGGGTCACAAAATCCAGAACAAAATGGTCCGAAACTCACCCAGACATGGTTTTTGATCTAATAGAGTGGTTTGGAGTCATCCGTTGTGAAAAAATTGACAGCAAGTTCGGCCGCATAAATCGGTCCATTAATTGCACTAAACGGGCCCATTTCGGGGTTTGACAAAAGCAGTAACGAAATGGTCCGAACCATACCCAGACATGGTTTTTGGTCTAATAGAGTGGTTTGGAGTCATCCGTTGAGAAAAAATTGACAGCAAGTTCGGCCATATAAAATGGTGCATTAATTGCACTAAACGGCCCCGTTCCGCTACGTTACAAAAGCAGTAACGAAATGGTCCGAAACTCACCCAGCATGGTTTT
>CM014276.1:22408727-22422501 GCA_004135705.1 Alloteropsis semialata | reverse complement strand
CCCTAGTGCGGATTTCGGCTTGTAGCCGCTGAGATGGGAAGAGTGGGAGTCTTCCCATCGACTCGTGAGGAGCAGGAGGTGAGAATGCGACGGGACCCTGGTGTGCTAGGGTTGACCGTGGAGATGATAGCTTGGGGAGTTGTTGGAGATCTTTATTTCGTTGCTGCTGCTGCTGCATGATACCAACTGAAACGACTCGGATTTCCAAATTGGAGAATCCGACTCCCTGTACCATTGTGATAGTCCCAGAATCAACTGCTATCACGTACAGAACTCATTTCAGCATAATATAATATCCGTACATTGAATCAGAGTACAATTATTACTAGGATAATGTGGAAAGCGTAGCTAATACAAGCCCTTTGGGCTAAACGACAAGAAGAAAGCCTACGAAGCGGTAGCTAGGTCTTCAAGTCTTCATCTCCAGTCTTCGCCACGGGCAACCTTGAGCGAAGCATCACAACCCTTCAAAGTAGCATCCGACGAATGAACTCAGAATCCAAGTCCAAACCTGCAAGCTCACGAACTGTCCCCAAGGAATGGGACAGGTCCACGTCACCATCCGTATGCAGCTTTAAGGTGGCCTAATTCTAGTATATCAAATTGTTGACACCAGATTTTCGCACCAGATATGCTGAGTCATATGATGACGTGGTAAGGCTAATGGACCCATTGACTGGTCAAAGCCGAAGATGACAGAGAAGGAAGCCGATATGCAGAAGAGGTCCGATAAGGCAAGGAGTCCAATCTAGTGACGAACGAAGAAGGGCGCGTCGGCTGAAAGAGGAAGCGTATCAGATATGGGGACTATTTCCTTTTTAGAAGGCGTATTAAAAGTCCCATTCTATCTTAGAATAAGTTTACTTTATCTGCAAGTTAGTCTGGTCCGATCAGGACTCTCCTTGACCGGGGTATAAATATAAACCCTCGTCCATTGTAAAGAATTATTCTCACAATCAATACAACCCGGCTTCACGCCAAAAACCCTAGTAGTAGTTACCGACGAAGCTCATTGGTGGACGGGCTGCATCAGTTCTGATCTCCGGCTTACCAGTAAGTTAGTCAATTTATCGAACTAGTATAGGCTTTGAATTGAGGCGCATCGCCCTTTCTCGTTTATACTGTTCAACCGATTTATCTCTGGATAAGCAAGATTGATATAGATTCCCTACGTCGGAGCTAGATCAATATTGATTATTCAACAGATTATCGTTTATCGGACTGCACTTTAAGTCTAGATTCCCTACGTCGGAGCTAGATATCAAGATTAGGCTAGATTCCCTACGTCGGAGCTAGACTCATCTTGGTTACTAAAGGCAGTTTTTGCGGTTTGTTTGGAGTTGCTAGATTGGTTTAGATCTACGCCATGTGAATCAATTCTACTTATTCAACGGCTTTGAGCATTGATCTTGGTCCGATTTAAGCAATATTTATCTTACAGCATCGTTCTAGGTCCGATCCTGCTTTGTGGTTTAATCTGGTTGTTCTTTGAGTATTGCACTGGTGTAGATTCCCTACGTCGGAGCTGGATCTTTGCAATACGATTAGATTGATCTTTGATTGTCATGCTTGGTCTAGATTCCCTACGTCGGAGCTAGATTCATCTTGATTAGTCAAAGGAAGCTTTGGTTATGCCTTATTGCTATTTGAATGTTAAGTGTGGTTTAGATTCCCTACGTCGGAGCTAGGTCTCGCTTGATTATTTGGTAGCATATCTTAGAATCAGAACGATCCTGTTAATGTTTTATCTGCTTATTTGCTTAATCTGGTCAACACCTGTGCGAGCATCTCGTTTAATTGACAGGTTGATGAGTTGAGTTTGATTGTCTAGCTATCCGATCTGATCATAGTTGGAGAAATCTAGATTCCCTACGTCGGAGCTAGATTTCTCTGAAAAGGCTATAGTCCGATCGGTGGTTAGATGGTCCGATAAGATGAGTCAAACTGGCAATTAGGCNGCTAGATTTCTCTGAAAAAGTTATGGTCCGATTGGCTAGTTAGATGGTCCGATAAGATGAGTCAAACTGGCAACTAGGCAAGGTGGACAATGTATCGGCTTACACTTTGATTATTTGATATCTTGTTTAAAGACACAGCTGATCCATTATTTTACATATTGGCCTTGTTTTATGCTTTATTTATTATTCAAAGGCTGATCTGTTATATTAATCAAGGTCCGATCCTGATTGGTCCGATTCTGAGGTCCGATTTGGTGTCTGATTGAGGTCCGATTACTCGGTCTGATTGACGTCATCAATGAAGTCCGATTTTGAGGTCCGATTGGTATCGGCCGACACGTGCCTGATTGGGTCTTGGCTAAAATCCGACGTTCCTCCATCGTTTGGAATAAAGCCGGCACAATCAAAAAGTAATTTAACTGTTTTATCCCCTTGTCAATTTCAGGTCAAATTGACTGGCACGCTGCGAACCTAAACTGGAGTGTGGGCTGGCACTGGAGCGAAGCAGATCTCCCTGGTCTTCGTGTGCTGCACGTGGAGGATACAACCGCCGATTTTCCACATCAACATGAACGTCACTGGTTTTACATCACTCTTCCCTAGGCCTCACTAGCCAAGGGGAAGTATTTGATGCCCTATCTCAAGGAAGAAACAAAGGCCCTGTCCGAGGTCACCCCTGCTATGCGAAAACACCTTGATCAGATCCTTGAGCTCCGTCAGAAAGGACTGACGGTGATACATGTGGCGGAGATTTTCATCAGATGGATATTCATCCCACTCATGACACATGATCGGTATGCCTAGACCTTTACAGGTGATAATGACCCAAACAGGATGAAGCCAGATGGTAAGCTCCTTTTTTAACGTATTCGG
Organism: Alloteropsis semialata; assembly: GCA_004135705.1. Taxonomy (NCBI): domain Eukaryota; kingdom Viridiplantae; phylum Streptophyta; class Magnoliopsida; order Poales; family Poaceae; genus Alloteropsis; species Alloteropsis semialata. Next base: position 22,419,670 of record CM014276.1, on the reverse strand, counting down.
TAAAATTTTCCTAGAACTTGGTCGGTTATTTGAAGTATCATGACTCTTAACCAACAGTTGTCCCAGAATCTGAAGTGGCCGCCCGTCTGAAGAAGATGCTAGGCGCAGAACTTCCGGACTGGGCCGGTGTCCTACCTCCCTATAGCTGTGACAACCCTTCTCCAAAGGTAAACAGGTTCTTTAGAAAATCTCTCTTCTTGCTTAAGATTCGTATGAAATGATTCTTTTTCTATCAAGGCCCTCCCAATTATTGATGACTTCGCCCGGAGCGGAGCCATCGATATTGAAGAGGACGGGGAGCGTCCTGTTGACCAGGGCGCCAGGACCCCGATCGTTAAGCAGCCCGAACCACCACCTGTGGCAGAAAAAGATGTCCCGAGTAGCCCCAAGGAGAACATCCCCCGAACCCGCAAACGCTCCTGTGGAGCAAGCGCGGAACGGATGACCCCGGGTTCAGGCACCCCTGGTACACCCAGGTCTGGTGAGCTACTGCCCAGTCGCGATCCGCCTCACCCTGTCGCCCAGGTAGCAAGCATGATCGTATTCGGGCATTTATTCGCAGCATTTGATCGTATAACCGAAGCTAAACGTGTTCGGGAGATTTCTCGCCAGGAAATTCGTCCAACCACATGGCCATCAAAGCCCACATCTGGAGCTAAGAGATTCAAAGTCAGAATCCCAACATCCAAGTAAGGACTTTGACTTGCTTGGTTATGCTCAAGCACTTCTCACTGAGAAAGACTTTTATTTAACTGTTTTTGATTATTCGGGAGTGTAGGTCTTCCCCGCCTGCCATCTCCCCTCCCGCCAGGACGTCTGAAAAGGAGAAAACTCTTGAGCCAGTCTCGGTAGCTCATCCAGGTGATACCGAGAAGTCCATCGAGGTGGCGAGACATGCTTCGACACCCTTGGGCCCGGTCATTGCTTCGCTCTTGATAGCTGAGGATCAATGGCGTTCGCTAGACGCTCGTGCCTCTGCTGCTGAAGCGTCTGTGACCAGACTGGAGGCCCAAGTCACCGTTCTCTAGTACGAGAAGGAAGGTACTTGTTTAATGTTATCAAGTCTATTTTTTGGGCCTAATCCGCAAACTTGCGCTTATTCTCTGCCTTTGATTCTGTAGCCAACTCCAAGAGCATTGAGATGCTCGAGAAGAAAAGCTTGGATCTGGAAGGCAGGCTTGCAGTTCGGGACAAGGATGTTGCTGACCTCACCGCCAAGCTTGAAACTTCAGAGAAGCGCAACTTGTCCTTGGAGACCAGGCTAATGGAAGGCGCCTGCATTGCAGCCACTCATACTGTCAGGGCCTTGAAAAGCCACGTTCCTGATCTCGATGCCTCGTTGCTCTCTAAAGGCTTCAAGTGCTCGACGACGGAGGCGGAGGTATTGTTTGACAGTCTTTCCCCGCTGGTGGAACCGTTCGTTAAGAACCTTGATCTTCATTTGAGTGATTCAGAAGAATCGCCTTGAACTTCTATGATTTGATCCTGTAATAGGGCAAAACTTGGATGTTTAGTATGCGACCTTATTTTGCGAAACATATGCTTGCATGTTTTTGCGTAAGTCTTAGAGCCGATCGGTATTTTTGTGGAGCTTTTTAACTGATAGCTTTGTCATAGCCAAAAGTCCCATTACCATAAGCTATTTTGGAATTGTTTAGTTGCTGAGACACGAGCAGCCTTCTGAACTGTGTAATTCCTTATAGTCATGGTGTTCAGTAATTTAGCGTAGCCTAGCTTTCCTGATTTAAAAAGCCTGATTCTTGTGTGGTAGTAGTACTATAGTAGCCCCTGGCTCTTTTACAGTCATGCGGGCATGCTGAAAAAGAGTCTAGAAGTACTGACCACAAAAATTTCCTGATCATATGGAGAGCCCCCGAGCGTTGCGCTTGGGATGCATAGAATAGGTCTGAAAAAGAAAATCTTTCAGCGTGGTAGTCCCCGGCTCTTTGTTAGTATATGCAGTATGGTAACAAAGAGTAGAAACAGAATTGAAAAATAGAACCCAGACCCGAGCGTAAAAGCGAGGGTGAGTAAAGTGTGTAGAACTTATCTTTTTTTTGTATTGGCGCTGTAGGCGACGCGGATGACGGCTTTTATCTGCCAAACTTGATGGACAGGCTTGAACTTACTTGATTTCCTTTGTTTAGGTGTAGAATCTACGTAGTTGATCCATGTTCCACGTGTTTGGCAGTATATCTCCATCTATCTTCGCGATCCTGTAGGCTCCTGGTCAGGCGATGTCTACTACGATGTACGGCCCTTGCCATGGAGACGACAATTTGTTTTTGTCCTTGGTGCGTTGATCTAACTTGAGCACCATGTCACCAATGCATAGGCTTCTCTTGCGAAGCATCGTAGTATTGTCACAGCTTTTGCTGATACTTGGCCACTCTAAAAGCGGCTGCATCACAAGCCTCCTCCAGGAGGATTAGCTCATCTGCGCGTCTGTCAGGCTCTTCAGTTTCTGAAAACAGTGCCACGTGTGGGGCTTGTAGTCAGATGTCGGATGGTAGAATCGCCTCTGCTCCATACACCAAGAAGAAGGATGTCTCGCCTGTTGCTTAGTTCATGGTGGTCCTCATCGACCAAAGTACTGTTGGAACTTCATGAATCCAACGCTTGTCATAAGCTTGTAATCTGTTAAAGATTCTCTTCTTGATGCCCTGGAGCATGATGCTATTGGCATGCTCTACTTGCCCATTTGTCTTTGGGTGATTTACCGATGACCGATCATGCCTGATCCCATAATTGTAGCAGAAATCAGAAAACTTTTTGCTTTTAAATTGCGTTCCATTATCAGAGATTATCCTATTCGGGACACCGAATCGTACGACAATACTCCGTAGGAATTTGACAGTTGCCTCTTTTGTGATTTTCTGAACTGGCTCAGCCTCAACCCACTTTGTGAATGTGTCAATGCCGACGAACAGAAATCTGTAACCCCCGACAGCCCTTGGAAACGGCCCGAGGATATCTATTCCCCATGTGGCAAAGGGCCATGACAGAGGAATAGTATTTAGAGCTTGCGCATGTTTAGTTTGTTTCTGTGCGAAGAATTGGCATGCCTCGCACTTCTTAACTAACTCGATTGTGTCTTGAAGAGCTGTAGGCCAGTAGAAGCTCTGTTGGAATGCTTTCCCTGCTAGATATCGGGGAGAAGCATGTGATCCACAGATTCCTCCATGAATATCATGGAGCAAACTAATGCCCTCGGTCCGTGTGATGCATTTGAGGAGCATTCCATTGCAGGTTAGCTTGTATAATCATCCGTCAACCAATTGATAGTTCTTGGCTTTACAATGGATTTTCTCCAATGCAGCATCATCGTCCGGAATAGCTTGGTTTGTGAGGTACGCCCGGATTGGATCCATCCAGTTCTCCTCGTTTCCAACTAGAGCGGCAGCTCGGGCCGTACTGACCAACATAGACTCCTTGACGGATTCGTTGGTTGTAGAAACTGTGCCCTTGGCAGGCGCAGTTTTTTGGTTCGGTAGTGAAACCGACACAGATGGTTTAGTAAGAACTTCAAGTAACACGTTACCTGGGAGCCGTGTGCGCTCGGCAGTTGCCTTTGCTAGCTTGTCTACGTCGCCATTGAATTTCCTTTTAACGTGCCGTACTTCAAGCCCATCAAATTTGCTTTCCATCTACCTGTATGCTTCTAAGTATTTGGCCATGACCTCGCTCCGCGCGCTGTATTCTTTCATGACTTGCTTTGCAGCTAACTCAGAATCCCCTTTCACGAGCAGCCTCCTAACGCCAAGAGATGCAGCTATGCGGAGTCCTGTCAAAAGTCCTTCATACTCGGCAACATTGTTAGTAGGGGTTCGATCAACAAAATTGATTTGTAATGCGTACCTGATGACGTCGTTGTGTGGTGAGATCAGGACCACCCCAACCCCCGCGCCTGCTCGGCAAAATGCTCCGTCATAGAACATGGTCCAGTGTTCGGGATTTTGGGCAGCCTCTTCGGGTTCTGGGTTAGTCCACTCTGCGATGAAATCTGCCAGAGCCTGCGACTTGATGGCAGTTCTGGGTATGAATTCAACGTCGTAAGCCCCCAGCTCCACAGACCATTGTGCAATCCTACCCACGGCATCTCGATTATGTAAAATGTTGCCTAGAGGGTAAGATGACACAACCTTGATCTTGTGGCTCAGAAAATAATGCTTGAGCTTCCTGAAAGTCATTAGTACCGCATATAACAATTTCTGAATCTGAGGGTATCTTGTTTTGGCGTCATGCAGCACCTCGCTCACAAAGTAAACGAGGTGTTGTGTTATTGACTTCTCAATTGGTCTCTCGATCACCAGAACCGTGCTAACAACAGTTGGTGTTGCTGCCACGTATAACAGCATCTCCTCTTGCGGCTGCGGCGGGACCAGTACGGGCATTTTCCGTAGGTATTGCTTGAACACCTGGAATGCCTCTTCTGCTTCTGCCAACCACTCAAAACGATCAGTTTTACGTAGCAATTTATAGAATGGCATACCTCGTTCGCCTGACTTGGATATGAATCGACTCAGGGACGCCATCATTCCTGCCAACTTCTGGACCTCGTGGCAGTTGCGTGGAGACTTCATGTCGTCGATTGCCTTGATCTTGTGCGGATTTGCCTCTATACCTCGTTGGGAAACAAGGTAACCGAGGAGCTTACCCAATGATACACCGAAGGTGCATTTGGTGGGGTTGAGCATCATCTTGTTTGCACGCAAGTTGTTGAATGTTTCAGTTAAACCAGTGATCAGGTCGCCCTTTAACTTACTTTTTACAACGATGTCATCTATATATGCCTCCACGTTACGGCTGATTTGGCCATCGAGAACAATGTGAACACATTTTTGATAAGTACAACCTGCGTTTTTCAGACCAAAAGGCATCTTTATATAGCAATAAACACCGAAGGGAGTTACAAATGCAGTTTTCTCCTCATCGTCAATGCACATGCTGATTTGGTGATACCCCGAATAGGCATCTAGAAAACAAAGCAACTCGCATCCAGAGGTTGAATCTACAATTTGATCTATCCTAGGTAATGGATACTCGTCCTTTGGGCAAGCTTTATTCAGATCAGTGTAGTCCATGCACATCCTCCACGTTTCGTTGGGCTTCTTCACCGTGACTGGATTTGCCAGCCACTCCAGGAAAGGGACCTCTCGAATGAACCGGCTTTGAGTCGGTTGATTTCTTCGTTAATGGCGTCTCGCTTTTTCGGGGTATATCTCCTTTGCTTCTGCTTGACTAGTCGGATGCCAGTTCGTATGCCAAGCTTGTGCTCGATCACCTCCCTGGGGATCCCGGGCATGTCAAATTGTTCCCAAGCGAACACATCTGCATTTGCCCGGAGAAAAGCAATGAGCTCGAGTTCCTATTTGTCACCCAGACCAGAGCCGACTTGGGTGGTCTTGGTCGGGTCTGCCTCATCAAGGGCCACAGATTTCGTGCCCGGCTCGGAGCGCTTTGCTGGTAACACACTTGCTGAGGCAGCGTCTGGCAATTCGCCTGCTTGCTGCGATGGTGTCCCCTTGAGCGGGGTCTGGTCCACCACAGTCTGCTTCTCGGCGGCGCCGTCATCGGTCTTCTTTTCTCCAGCAGGCACCGGTTCGGGAACTTCTTTTCCCTTGGCCCTTGATCGGGTCTCCGCTGCTCGGGAAGTTTCTGCCACCGCTGGCTTTGCGGCAGCCTTTGGCAGGCTCTTGGTCTTTTTCTTGGCAGGTTTGGCAGCCTTGGCTGCTCCTGCTCGTCTCCTTTGATCATGTCCAAGGTCTTCATGTCGCACTGGACCGCGCCCTTGCGATTACCGCAGACGGTGATCGGGCCCAATGGCCCCAGGACTTTGATCATGGAGTAGGTGAAGTGGGCGACCGCCATGGACTTTTTTAGGAGCGGTCGGCCCAAGATGCAGTTATAGGCCGACGTGATGTCAGCCACCTCGAAGGTGAGGAACTCTGTTCGGATGTTTTTGCCGTCCATGAGGGTCACTTGCAGATCGATCCTCCCTAAGGGAAAGGCTTGGATGCCTGGTATGACCCCGTAGAAAGCCTTCTCGACCGGGGACAAGGACCTCCTCGGGATTCTGAGCTCATCAAAGGCGTTGACGAACAGCAGATTGAGGGCGCTTCCACTGTCGATCAAGGTTCGCCTGATCTTGTGGGGCCCGATCCAGGGTTTGATGCACAGTGGGAGTAGCGGCCCGTCGTACAGCGTCTTCGGGGTGATCGCTCTAATCAAATGTGATCGGGATTTCTGACCACCTTAACGGATGCTTGCAGGGCTCGGTGCTTGCTATCTGTCTCTCGACCAGCTTTAGCTGGGACTTAGAGGTTCGTGTAGAATAGCCATCGAAAATTGTGGCGATCTCCAGATCCTCGGGAAGGTCTGGCTCATCGTCACAATCCATGTAGTTCGTCGTTCGAGGATTATGAGCGGCCTGGTCGCGTGGAGCCCCCTGCTGCTGGCTCTCCTCTGCTTCTGCTTCTTGTACACCATGCAGTCCACAAAGTGATGCTTTGTTGACCGGTGAATCGAGCAGTACATCAGGAGATCGGTAGGCTTGCCTTGTCGCCTGTACGGGGGTTTGTTGTCCACGGCCATGACTTCGTCACCCTCGGTCTTGCGCTTTTTGTTCTTGTGTTTATTTTTTTTCCTTCCCCAGTTGGCTGGCTTTGTTCGGGCTTGCCATGGACCCGTGCTCGAGCGTCCGCCATCTTGGCGGTCTCTTTCAGGATCCCATAGAGCTCAGCCACCGTCTTTGGGTTCTTCTTGGCAAGCTCCTCCGCCGTTCGCTCGTCCTTGCAGCCCCGATTAAAGGCCACAATCACCCGATCATCCACCATGTCGGGGATGGTGTTACGGGTGTCGCTGAATCGGCGGATGTAGTCTCGAAGGGACTCTCCAGGCTTCTGCACACAGTTGAGCAGATCTCCTTCATGTCCGGGGCGTTTGTAGGTGCCTTGGAAGTTGGCTTCAAACGTCTCCCAGAGATGGCTCCACGACTTGATGCTAGCCTCGGGCAGGTTCATGAGCCACGTCCGGGCTGATCCCTGCAGGGCAGTCGGCAAGTAATTGGCCTTGATATAATCGTCACCCCCAGTGGCATCGATGATCATTGAATAGATCTGAATCCACTCGCGGGGGTTGGTCGTTCCATCATACTTCTCGATATTGGTAGGACGAAACTTTTCGGGCCACCTGACCTTGCGCAGGCCCGGGGAGTATGCGAGGCATCCCCTTGTGCCTGGTTGGGAGTCACGTGGTGGTGAATCTGGATAGGACCGGCAGAAGCCCTCATGTGCTCGGTAATCTCGATTGTAGTTGAGAGTTTCCCGAGCGTCGCGAGTGCGACGGTTGCGTTCGATCTACGACCTCATGTCACACCCCTCATGCAGGCGATGGCGGGGTTGCCCGTTAACAGATCGGGAACAAACCGGTTGGGGTTCATGTGGTCTGTTTGACGGAGCCGATGGTGCGGCAGCGGCGGCCTCGAGACGCTCCTTGGCCTTGTCCGCTGCTTCCCGAGCCTTCTTGGCAATGGTGGCCATCGGGGTTCCCTCGGCCATTGCTTCCATGGTCTCCAAGAGGGTTCGGATCTGCAGATTGTACTGCTCGACTACCCAGAAATCATTGTTGAGATTTCGGGGAGCCAATGAGGACATAGCCTGCTGTGTATGGGTTTTAGCCGTCTGAAGAGTTGGTGCATTGCTGAAACGTGGAGGAGGCATGGGTCTACGCAAGCTAGACGACTCGGCAGCGGCCTCGGTCCCGTTTGCCGTTAGCACATGGATGCGTTGGTCTTCGGGCTGTTCGGACCCATTGCTAGATCCACTGTAGTCGAGATCCAACGGTGCAGTGCGATCAGCAATGTCTTCGGGAGTTGGCTCCGTGAAGGTGGCGAAAACTTCCCGACCGGCACATGTGAGATCGGGATCATGGATCCCTGTCATCTTGAGCTCGTAATCGCCTTGGTGCTCGAACACGAGATCCCCGAAGCGGATTTCCCGTGTAGGCACTAGATGGCTGTGAGCATAGAGATCGGAAGCGGAGGCAGAACTCCCGATGGCTTCCGACTTGACGGAACTGGGCATGTAGGGCATCGATGAACTCGACGCGTCAGTGATCCAGACTCCGTTGACGATCGGCATGATCTTTCTTCACGCAATGGCCCCTACCTAGCGCGCCTCTGTCGAGGTTGTACTCGGCAGATATTTGTCCGGCAAGCACCCCGCTTCGTGCGAAGATTGATCACGGTGGATGGACACAAAGACACGTGATTTTATACTGGTTCGGGCCCTCGAGATCGAGTAATAACCCTACGTCCAGTTGCTGCTTGTATTATCTCGGTGAATACAGATTACAATGGTGTAACAAGTACCCTCGGGTTGATTGGCTAAGATTGGGAATACCCTCTACGTACAGGATCCCCACTATTTATATCCAGGGAGACGTGCCTTACAAGACAAAACAGACCTAAACCTAGTAGGACTCTAACTATCATCAGGCCTTCCTTCTGCAATTTGGCCGTCGTGTCTTGTTCGGAGTCTTCTTTGTTCGGAGTCAGTAGTCAGTAATCCTCGTGATCAGGCACGCTGGTATTATGGCCTCAACAAACCCAAAAATGATCAAAGCCATCTATTTTTTCTTTAATAAAGGATCTTAAACCATTAAAAGCTACATCATCAAGATCCCTCTCAGAAAGTGACAAATTGAAGCACCGGTTTCTAGTTTCTTTGAATCGTTTATAGTAATAAAAAACAGATTCATCTCTTAGTTGCATAACCGATGTTAATTCTGTCAACTTTAATTGAGTACTCCCACTATAAAAGTGATCATGAATTTTTTGCTCTAATTGATTCCATGAATTAATTGAGCCAGCAGTTAATGAAGAAAACCAGGAAAAAGCAGTTCTAGTTAATGATAGTGAAAACAAGCGAACTTTCAAAGCATCACTAGAACTATCTTCTCCTAGTTAAGCAATATATTGGCTAATGTGTTTGGTTTTATTATTATCATCACCATTAAATTTCACAAAATCAGGAACACACCAATTCTTTGGATAAGCAATGGTATCAAAAGCAGCAGAATAAGGCTTTTGATATAATCTAGAATTACCCATATCAATTCCAAGCTTATCTTGCATCATACTAGCTAACTCGTCCTTTAAATTCAAAAATTCAGCATGTAAATTTGGATGAGTTAATTCTAGTTGCCCTGTGGCAGTATTTTGAACTTGAACAACATGATACATGCGATTAGGACCTTGTCGCAAATATTGATCATACACATCATTAGGGATCCCACTAGAATTGGTATTTTGATTAGGTATGGGGGGTGATGTGTATGCACGTGTAGCAATATAAGCAGAATGATTAGCCACCTCTTATACTGGTTCGGGCCCTCGAGATCGAGTAATAACCCTACGTCCAGTTGCTGCTTATATTATCTCGGCGAATATAGATTACAATGGTGTAACAAGTACCCTCGGGTTGATTGGCTAAGATTGGGAATACCCTCTATGTATAGGACCCCCACTATTTACATCGAGAGAGACGTGCCTTACAAGACAAAACAGACCTAAACCTAGTAGGACTCTAACTATCATCGGGCCTTCCTTCTGCGATCTGGCCGTCGTGTCTTGTTCGGAGTCTTCATCGTTCGGAGTCGGTAGTCAGTAATCCTCGTGATCGGGCACCCTGGTATTATGGCCTCAACAAACCAAAAAATGATCAAAGCCATCTATTTTTTTTCTTTAATAAAGGATCTTAAACCATTAAAAGCTACATCAGCAAGATCCCTCTTAGAAAGTGACAAATTGAAGCACCGATTTCTAGTTTCTTTGAATTGTTTAAAGTAATAAAAAATAGATTCATCTCTTAGTTGCATAACCGATGTTAATTCTGTCAACTTTAATTGAGTACTCCCACTATAAAAGTTATCATGAATTTTTTGCTCTAATTGATTCCATGAATTAATGGAGCCAGCAGTTAATGAAGAAAACCAGGAAAAAGCAGTTCTAGTTAATGATAGTGAAAACAAGCGAACTTTCAAAGCATCACTAGAACTATCTTCTCCTAGTTGAGCAGTATATTGGCTAATGTGTTTGGTTTTATTATTATCATCACCAATAAATTTCACAAAATCAGGAACACACCAATTATTTGGATAAGCAACGGTATCAAAAGCAGCAGAATAAGGTTTTTGTTATAATCTAGAATTACCCATATCAATTCCAAGCTTATCTTGCATCGTACTAGCTAACTCATCCTTTAAATTCAAAAATTCAGCATGTAAATTTGGATGAGTTAATTCTAGTTGCCCTGTGGCAGTATTTTGAACTTGAACAATATGATACATGCGATTAGGACCTTGTCGCAAATATTGATCATACACATCATTAGCGATCCCACTAGAATTGGTATTTTGATTAGGTATGGGGGGTGATGTGTATGCACGTGTAGCGATATAAGCAGAATGATTAGCCACCTCTTATACTGGTTCGGGCCCTCGAGATCGAGTAATAACCCTACGTCCAGTTGCTGCTTATATTATTTCGGTGAATATAGATTACAATGGTGTAACAAGTACCCTCGGGTTGATTGGCTAAGATTGGGAATACCCTCTACGTATAGGACCCCCACTATTTACATCGAGAGAGACGTGCCTTACAAAACAAAACAGACCTAAACCTAGTAGGACTCTAACTATCATCGGGCCTTCCTTCTGCGATCTGGCCGTCGTGTCTTGTTCGGAGTCTTCATCGTTCGGAGTCGGTAGTCAGTAATCCTCGTGATCGGGCACCCTGGTATTATGGCCTCAACAAACCAAAAAATGATCAAAGCCATCTATTTTTTTCTTTAATAAAGGATCTTAAACCATTAAAAGCTACATCAGCAAGATCCCTCTCAGAAAGTGACAAATTGAAGCACCGATTTCTAGTTTCTTTGAAT
>CM014276.1:22391269-22407727 GCA_004135705.1 Alloteropsis semialata | reverse complement strand
CGAACACCATGACTACAAGGAATTACACAGTTCAGCTGGCCGCCCGAGTCTCAGCAACTAAACAATTCCGGAATAGCTTATGGTAACGGGACTTTTTGGCTATGACAAAGCTATCAGTTAAAAAGATCCATGAAAATACCGATCAGCTCTAAGAGTTGCGCAAAAACATGCATGCATATGTTTAGCAAAATTAAACAGCATTCTAAACTGTTAAAGTTTTGTCCTGTTACAGGAATTCAACACAGTGTTCAAGGTGATTCCTCCGAATCACTCAGATGGAGATCAAGTTTCTTTACAAAAGGTTCAACCACTGGATTAAGGCTTTCAAACATTGCCTCGGCATCTGACTCCGAACACTTGAAGCCCTCTGAGAGCACAGAAACGTCCAGATTAGGGATATGGCTCTTCAAAGCACTGATGGCGTGAGTTGCAGCAATGCAGGCACCTTCCATCAACCTAGATTCCAAGGACGCTATGCTTTTCCAATGCTTCAAGGCGGGCGGTCAGATCAGCCAGTTTCCCTTCCAGGTCCGAGTTCTTCTTCTCGAGCAACTCAATGCTCTTGGAGTCAGCTACAGGATCAAAGGCAGCATATGAACAAAAAGTTCAAAGATAAAGATTCAATAAGCAAAGCGTAAGCTTTTACCTTCTTTCTCGGACTGGAGAACAGCCACCTGGGCTCCCAGTCTGGTCACAGACGCTTCAGCGGCTGAGGCACGAGCGTTCAGCAAATGCCATTGCTCTTTAGCTGTCGAAAGCGCGCTGAAGACCGGGTCCAGGGGCGTCGGGTCGGGTCCTACAATCTCTGTAGTTTTCTCTGAGCCATCAGGTGGTGCTGTTGAGACCGGTTCGGGAGTTTTCTCCTTGACAGGTGGCTTAACAGGAGGAGGAGCTACGGGATCGGGACGCCTGAATTCCCGAACAATCAAAGTACAATGAAAACAACATTTGACAAGGATGTTCATACATAATCGAAGATCGTCAAAGCTCTTACTTGGCTGTCGGGATGTTGAATTTAAACCTCTTGGCACCGGAAGTAGGCTTTGGCAGTGGTCTGGTCGGACGAATTTCCTGTCGAGAAATCTCCCGATCATGCTTGGCTTTGGTTATGCGATCAAAAGCTGCGAATAAACGCCCGAATACGATCATGCTTGATACCTGGGCGACAGGGCGAGACTGATCACGATCGGGCTGCCGATTAACCGGCCTAGGCGATCCGGAGACTCCCGAATCTGGAACTTTCCTCTCCGTACTGCGAGAGCGTTTCCGGGTTCGGGGGATGCTCGCCGGAGGGCTGCTCGAGACCTCTTTCTCCGCACTAGGTGATGGCTTGGGTGGATCGTTGGTCGGGGGCTTGGTGCCTTGGTCCACGATCTGCTCTCCCTCCTCTTCAACATTGATAGCGCCACTCTGGGGAGGGGCATCAACAACAGCTGGGGCCTGGTCGGGAAAAGAGAGATATATCATATCCCTATCATACAAAAAAGAATATCTTTTCTGAGTAACAGTTTACCTTTGGAGGAGGGTTGGCAGCAGTATAAGGTGCTGGGACGCCTTCCCAATCCGGGAGATTAGCCCCGAACATCTTGTTCAAGCGCTCAGACACTTCCGACTCTGGGACAACTGCTAGTTAAGAGTCATGAATTCAAATGACCGAACTAACTCGGAAGAATAACAGAATAGAAAAGTGAATGCTCACCATCAGGTTTCATCCTGTTCGGATCATTGTAGCCCGTGAATGTCCAGGCATAACGGTCACGAGTCATAAGCGGAATAAATCTCCACCTAATGAAGATCTCCGCCACATGAACTGCCGTCAAACCTGCGTCGCGGAGCTCCATGATCCAGTCAATGTGCTTTTTCATGTCCGGGGTAAGTCTTGGCACGGCCTTGACCTCGTCCTTGAGAGTTGGCATCAAGTACTTCCCTTTTGCCCGTGAGGCTTGGGGAAGGGTGATGTAAAACCAGTGACGTTCATATCCTTTCCAGCTATCTTTGACTGGAAAGGGGATGTAAATCTCCCGATTTCTCAAGGAGAACCCGATGGACCCAATCATCAGTTGATTTTTATAGTACGAGGGACTATAAAAATACCTCCACAGCAGCAGCGAGGGCTTAATTCCTAACCAGGCTTCGCACAAAAAGGCAAAGACGCTAAGCATTGTCAAAGCGCCGGGCTTAAGTTGTACGAGCTCTATTTGGTAATGCTCGCAGACGTTGTGGAAAAACTCAGATGGAAAAACCCCGAATCCACAGTGGAAGAATTCCGAGAACACCACCAACTCAAGAGTGTCGGGGGTCGGGTACATCTGACCTTTGGCCTCACGACGAGGAAAGAGTTCGGTGCTTGGGAGTAATCCAAGATCCTCCAGCTTCTTCAACTGCTTCTCTGTCGTGGTTGATTTCTTCCAATACTGATCCGAGGTCGGGATTGTGTTCCCGCTGCGGAGTTCACGTCCGGCCGCGGCGCTTCTGGTTGCTCTGGTTATCTGTGGACTCGGTGCCGGAGGATGACTGGTGCGTGGATGCCATGGCGACTGGAGGCTAGCAGAGTTGGAGGAGCAGATGGATAAAGGTTGAGAATGGCGAGTGTTTTGTGGATGTGAACGAGGAAGTTGAAGTCCCAAATAGATCTCAAGCGGCCGCGCTTGGGGGCTTTATGGTTCTGCACGGGAGCACGAACCCCGAAAAACCTGCCCTTGAGCCGCGCAATCCGCAGTGACTGTTGGGTCAAAAAGATTCTTTCCTTTTTCTACGGCACGCGTCGTTTCGAAAACTGTGCAGGACAGGTTCAATGCATTTAAAATTGGTGGCTTATAAGGGAAGTTATTAGTTTTAAATGACCGAACGCTTAGTGTGGAGCGAGGAAAATCTCCCGATCACGTTTGATTTGGATCAAATTTCCCGAACACACTAAAGATCGTTGGTCTGTTCGGGAGGAAGAGTTTATTCGGGATGATTTGTTCTGGATGAATAATTTCCTAAACAGATTGACACAGATAAAATTTCAAAGCACGAGAAATTCAAAGTTACATCCATCAAGTGAAATTTCTTCATTGAATTCAAAAGAGGGAACATTTCACAATGGATCGATAACTGTCCTAAAACCAAAAATACTAAAGCACCCTGATCTTGGGTTGATGAATATCAACTGCTGATCAGGGCGATGGCGTAGTCTCCGGTGGATCTTCATCTATCGCGTTCTCTTCTTCAGAGTCGCTGACGAGATCCACGAGCGCTCCGTCCCCGGGAATCCCGATCAGGTCGCGGTTCAGGGAGACGAAGAGGCGCCGGGCGAGTTCTTCGTCGCCGCTGGTGTCCACCGGAGCAGAAGACGAAGATGCGCCTGCGTCCGCCGCCTCTGGTTTTGGCCGGACCCTTCTCCCCCCTTGCTTTGGCTCATCGTCGGAGGAGAGGGAGATAGGGGACGCCGGGGCTGGAGAGGCAGGCGCAGGGCGTTTCCCGGCGGCAATGCTCGACGGAGCAGCCTCGGGAGACGGCGGAGCAGCTTCAGAAGATGGCGGCGCAGCCACCGGCTCCTCCTCTTCTGGTGGCTCTACCTTGACTCCCTCATCCCCGTGCCAGGGGAGAGCCAGGAGCGGAGCCTGAGGAGGAGCAGAGGGTGAAGTTGTTGCCGGCGAGTCCTCCGGCTTGTTGGGCGGTTGCTCGCCGGAGCTGCGAGGAGAATCTTTGAAGAGGAGGCGAGAAAGCTTGAGCTTGCGGTTGATCTTTTTCTTTCCCATGGCGAGGGAAGGCGGAAGGTTTAGAGTGGAAAGTTCAAGTACAAATCAATCTGGGAGATCTGATATTTAAAGACTCAGAGATGCAACGCTTCGTGCGGGATTCGAGGAGCCGGAGCAGAGCCGTACCGCGTGCACTGCTAAAGTTCCGGAAGACGTGCGGAGTGGGTTTTAAATGCACTGGGCAGCAGTTACATCACTCCTGGGGCGTTTCATTTTCCAAGACGGAACAGTTCTTTTATATTATTATGGCTGATATTTTTCTTTGACCTTATCATTCAGATGCAGGTTTCCACATTCAAGAGTTCGGGAACTTTTCTGGCTCTCATGATTGACGAGATATTCTCATATCCAGAAATCACCCGAAGAGCAAAAAGACCCGAAGACTATTGAACGATCAACCTTTTCTGAACAAGATAAGCTCGGGGGCTACTGTTGAGGCCATAATACCAGGGTACCCGATCACGAGGATTACCGACTACCGACTCCAAACCGAACAAGACTCCGAACAAGACACGACGACCAGATCGCAGAAGGGAAGCCCGAAGATAGTTAGAGTCCTACTAGGTTTAGGTCTGTTTTGTCTTGTAAGGCACGTCTCCCTGGATATAAATAGCGGGGGTCCTGTCCGTAGAGGGTATCTCAATTATTGTTCATTGATCCACAAGTCCACCCGAGGGTACTTGTTACGCATTGTAATCTGTACTCGACGAAATAATACAAGCAGCAACTGGACGTAGGGTTATTACTCGATCTTGAGGGCCCGAACCAGTATAAAAATCCCGTGTCTTTCTGCTCATCACCGTGATCAATCTTCGCACTAAGTGGGGTGCCTGCCGGACAAATATCTGACGAGTACAACCTCGACAACGTCAATCAGACCGAGTAATCGGACCTCAATCAGACACCAAATCGGACCTCAGAATCGGACCAATCAGGATCGGACCTTGATTAATATAACAGATCAGCCTTTGAATAATAAATAAAGCATAAAACAAGGCCAATATGTAAAATAATGGATCAGCTGTGTCTTTAAACAAGATATCAAATAATCAAAGTGTAAGCCGATACATTGTTCACCTTACCTAGTTGCCAGTTTGACTCATCTTATCGGACCATCTAACCAACCAATCGGACTATAGCCTTTTCAGAGAAATCTAGCTCCGACGTAGGGAATCTAGATTTCTCCAACTATGATCAGATCGGATAGCTAGATAATCAAACTCAACTCATCAACCTGTCAATTAAACAAGATGCTCGCACAGGTGTTGACCAGATTAAGCAAATAAGCAGATAAAACATTAACAGGGTCGTTCTGATTCTAAGATATGCTACCAAATAATCAAGCATGACCTAGCTCCGACGTAGGGAATCTAAACCACACTTAACATTCAAATAAATAAGGCATAACCAAAGTTTCCTTTGATTAATCAAGATGAATCTAGCTCCGACGTAGGGAATCTAGACCAAGCATGATAATCAAAGATCAATCTAATCATATTGCAAAGATCCAGCTCCGACGTAGGGAATCTACACCAGCGCAATACTCAAAGAACAACCAGATTAAACCACAAAGCATGGATCGGACCTAGAACGATGCTGTAAGATAAATATTGCTTAAATCGGACCAAGACCAATGCTCAAAGCCGTTGAAGAAGTAGAATTGATTCACATGGCGTAGATCTAAACCAATCTAGCAACTCCAAAAAAACCGCAAAAACTGCCTTTAGTAACCAAGATTACTCTAGCTCCGACGTAGGGAATCTAGTCTAATCTTGATATCTAGCTCCGACGTAGGGAATCTAGACTTAAAGTGCAGTCCGATAAACGATAATCTGTTGGATAATCAATATTGATCTAGCTCCGACGTAGGGAATCTATATCAATCTTGATTATCAGAGATAAATCGGTTGAACAGTATAAACGAGAAAGGGCGATGCGCCTCAATTCAAAGCCTATACTAGTTCGATAAATTGACTAACTTACTGGTAAGCCGGAGATCAGAACTGATGCAGCCCGTCCACCAATGAGCTTCGTCGGTAACTACTACTAGGGTTTTTGGCGTGAAGCCGGGTTGTATTGATTGTGAGAAATAGTTTTTACAATGGACGAGGGTTCATATTTATACCCTGGTCATGGAGAGTCCTGATCGGACCAGACTAACTTGCGATAAAGTAAACTAAGTCTAAGATAGAATGGGACTTCTCAATACGCCTTCAAAAAGGAAATAGTCCCCATATCTGATACGCTTCCTCTTTCAGCCGACGCGCCCTTCTTCGTTTGTCATTAGATTAGACTCTTTGCCTTATCGGACCTCTTCTGCATATCGGCTTCCTTCTCTGTCATCTTCGGCTTTGACCAATCAATGGGTCCACCAGCCCTAACACGTCACCATATGACTCAGCATACCTGGTGCGAAAATCCGGTGTCAACAGTTCATAACCTTTCCAGCAATCCTTCACTGGAAAGGGATGTAAGTCTCCCGATCTCTCAAGGAGAACCCAATCGACCGATCATGAGTTGATTCTTGTAAAATGACGGGGTGTAAAAATATCTCCACAATAGTAATGAAGGCTTAATTCCTAACCAGGCTTCACACAGAAAAGCAAAGACGCTAAGCATTGTTATGGCGCCAGGCTTGATGTGCACAAGTTCAATCTGGTAGAAGTCACAGATGTTGTGGAAGAAGTCTGACGGATAAACCCCAAAACCACAATGGAAGAATTCCAGGAAGGCTACTAGCTCGAGGGTGTTGGGGGTCAGATAGACTTGACCTTTGGCATGCCGGCGAGGAAAAATGGCGGTGTCTGGAAGCAATCCAAGGTCCTCCCGTTGTTGCAGCTGTTTGGCTGTGGTGGTGGATTTGTCCCAATACTTGTCCGTGGTGCAGATTGTGTTTCCGCTGCGAAGTTCCCGTCCGGCGGCGGCGCTGCTCTGATCACCAGATGATTCACCCCCGGATGAGGATTGGTGCGAGGATGCCATGGCTGCGAGAAGTTGGCTCAAGGGACTGGAGGAGCAAAAGGATGAAGGGTAGAAAGAGGATAAAGAATGGCGAGTGTTTGCAGATGCAAGCGAGGAAGACGAAGGCCCAAATGGAGTCCAGGCGGCTGCGCCAGGGGGCTTTATACCGAGAAAACCGGCCTCGAGCCGTGCAATCCGCAGTCACTGTTGGGTCAAAAAGATTCTTTCCTTTCTCTGCGGCACGCTTCGTTTTGAAAACTATGCAAGTCAAATTCAATGCATTTAGGATTGTTAGCTTACTTGGGAAGCTACCAGTTTTAAAATGACCGAACACTTGGTGGGCGTGGAAGAAATACCCCAATCGTGACTGATTGGGGTCAAATTTCCCGAACACGCTAAGTACTAGTGGGTCTGTTCGAAAGAAGCTCTTGTTCGGGGGATTTCATTCTCTGGACAGGCAGATTCATAAACAGATTAACACGAAAAATTTCTAAACAATGAAAGAGGGATTATTGTTGCATTTCTCAAGTGAGATTTCTTCATTAAGTCCAAACGGGAGTACATTTCACAAGGGATCAATAACTATCCTGACACTAAAAAGATCAAAATAATGATCTTCGCCTGACTAATATCATCGGCGAGGATCAAGGCGGTGTGGCGCCGGCCGACAGATCATCTATCGCGTTCTCTTCTTCAGAGTCGCTGACGAGATCCACGAACGCTCCGTCTCCCGGGATCCCGATCAGCTCGCAGTTCAGGGAGACGAAGAGGCGCCGGGCGAGCTCCTCGTCGCCGCTAGTGTCCACCGGAGCAGAAGACGAAGATGTGCCTGCGTGTGAGGGCTCCGGCTTTAGCCGAGCTCCACTCCCTCTTTGAGCCGGCTTGTCGGAGGAGGAGAGGGAGATGGGAGACGCCGGGGCTGGAGAAGGCGATGCAGGGCACTTCCCGGGGTAATGCTCGACGAAGCAGCCTCGGGAGCCGGAGGCGCCATTGCCGGAGCTTCCTCTGGCGGCTTGACCTCGACACCCTCATCCCCATGCCTGGAGAGAGCAAGGAGAGGAGCCTGAGGAGGAACTAGAGGTAGTGTCATCGCCTGCGGGTCCTGCGGCTTGTCGGACGGCGGTTCGATGGAGCTGCGGGGAGAGTCTTCGAAAAGGAGGCGAGAAAGCTTGAACTTGCGGCTGAGCTTTTGCTTTCCCATGGTGTGGGGAGGGAGAAGGCTTAGAATGGAAGGTTCAAGTACAAATCAATCCAAGGGATCTGATATTTAAGGATCCTGAGGCGACGCTTCACGCAAAAATCGAGGAACCTGAGCAGAGCAGTAATTTATGCCGCGTGCGCTGCTAGAGTTTCGGGAGACGTGCGGAGTGGGTTTTTAATATGCAGGGCAGCCATTACATCAACCCTTAGCGTTCCAGTTTCCAAGATGGAATATTTTTGTTTGCTATTATTATAGCTGATATTTTCTCTAACCTTATCATTCAGATGCAGGTTTCACTATTCAAGAGTTTGGGATCTTTTCTGGCTCTCATTTTCAAGTGATTATTGAGATATTTGCATATCCTAAAATCACCCGAAGAGCAAAAAGACCCGAAGACTACTTAAAGATCAACCTTTTCTGAACAAGATAAGCTCGGGGGCTACTGTTGAGGCCATAATACTAGGGTGCCCGATCACGAGGATTACTGACTACCGACTCCGAACAAAGAAGACTCCGAACAAGACACGACGGCCAGATCGCAGAAGGAAAGCCCGATTATAGTTAGAGTCCTACTAGGTTTAGGTCTATTTTTTCTTGTAAGGCACGTCTCCCTGGATATAAATAGTGGGGGTCCTGTACGTAGAGGGTATTCTCAATCTTAGCCAATCAACCTGAGGGTACTTGTTACACCATTGTAATCTGTATTCGCCGAGATAACACAAGCAGAACTGGACATAGGGTTATTACTCGATCTCGAGGGCCTGAACCAGTATAAAATCTCGTGTCTTTCTGTCCATCCACCGTGATCAATCTTCGCACGAAGCGGGGTGCTTGCCGGACAAATATCTGCCGAGTACAACCTCGACACGGTTAATCAAGTACAAGGAAGGGCTATAGCTACTGATAACCGACTAAAAAATGCTGAAGATATATATAAAACTCATTGTTCTAATGTTCATATTGTTATCTATGATTCTAGCAGTTTAGACGATGAGGAGAATGTATATGTTGTTGAACTTGTTTAGCCTTCTAAGAATAAATTGTACACATGTCCATCTCTTAAGCCGATTCATAAGGGTCGGCAAGAAGAAGTGTGATTTACTTTTGATGTTTCCAAATGTGATCATATTTTTGATGAATTGTTAAACAATGGAAACATTAAAATGACACATATTATTCCTTCACCTGAAGAGCTTAAAAGACGGGCATATTGCAAATTACATAATTCTTTTCGCATGCTACT
This sequence comes from Alloteropsis semialata, assembly GCA_004135705.1. Taxonomy (NCBI): domain Eukaryota; kingdom Viridiplantae; phylum Streptophyta; class Magnoliopsida; order Poales; family Poaceae; genus Alloteropsis; species Alloteropsis semialata. The sequence goes on along the minus strand of CM014276.1, from coordinate 22,398,579 downwards.
AATGATTGCAATGTTTTCCATTGACAGGTGCAATCAGCCTTAAATGAAGGATGTTTGACCCTACATGAGATGCAGGTTGACAAGACGCCTTTCCCTATCAACGCCCTTGAGATGCAACCACCTAAGGTTCTGGTTTGGCCACATCAAGTCAAATCTAAAGGAAAAAATGTTATTGTGGGTGATGAGAGACCTGAAAATCTGAAGGGGAAGGCAGTAATCAGGGAAGTGGTGTGTGAGAAGACTCCTAATGGCAGAGAAACTTTCAAGATCACTGCAAGAGTCTCAGATCTCGGGGGGGCAAGGATCCTCGAAGAAACTGTTTGAGCCTGCTATGCAGGACAAACCGGTTCCACTGGTTTCAGAAACTGGTACTGTCAGTTTGGTCAGGATCGCCCAAAGATGCTAAAACCTAAGCGACCTGAGATCGGAACCTGGAAAGTAAATGTGGCCAAAGATCAGGGCAAAGTTGCAAAGCCAAAGCTGACCTTTGACCAATTATTTTCTGACTATGTGAATCAAAGGTCAGTTGATAAGGATTGGCCAATAAAAAAAGGAAGAGATCACCTATGCGCCAAGAGAAACAAGTTTCGCCTCCAAGGGTGAATAATAGGCAAAAGAGTGATCTTGTTACATTGCATCCTCTACAAAATCAGTATCAAGCCATGCCATGGATTCCACTACCACATGATTCTCCATATCTGGCATGGGAATTCAATGGGATGTATATGCCTATTACCCTATGCAATATTCCCCTTTTCATCCAGGATGGGGTAATACCAGAGGGCCAGTGCATAAGAGATTGGTGGATAACCGTTCGGCACCTCGTCGATTTGGTTGGGATCAACCACCCAAAACTGATGACACCATATTTCAAAACCGGTGGAACCAGTTTTCCCAGAAGAAACAACCTTCTCCTCCCAAGCAAGTTTGTCGCCCTAGCTAAGAAGTTGGAGGAAGTTGTTCATAAGATGGATGTTGACCAGGAGAGGACTACTGGTGCAGATGTTATTCAGATTGGCGGCATCAAGGTGATTCCGGAGGACGATGGCAAGAGACAAATTGTTATTAGAGACGAGGTCAAGGCATCAATCCAGGAAGATGTTGCAGCAGATCTTGGTGAGCGTAAGAAAGTTGAAATTGATAAATCTAAATACTTCTTACCAAGGTGGTGTCCTCTAGGTTTGACGCGCGCATAGAAAAGGAAGCTGCAGCAGCTTCATTTTTAGGAGCAGAAAGAAAAGGAGCTGGAGAGACAGCGAGATGAGAACTTCAACAAATACAGGCCCATGGTTCCTCCAAGCAAAGGATGGAAACTCAAGATCAATGAAGCTCCAGCACCAAATCCAGTGAACCGGATTACAAACACCGAATCCGGTGGTACCGGTTTCCAGTCTGGTGGGACTAGTTTCTGCTGATGCAGGGTCATCTCTTCTTGTTTCTGAAATTTTATTACTCCTCTGTTTTACGAGAAGTTGTCATCGGGTCCATAGGATATGGAAGATGAACAGCTTGTTGATTATGAGTCATCACCTGATCGCATGAATGTTGATGCAAATGTGGTGCATCCCTCTTTCGGATTATTACATCATTCTGGAGGAAGAGATGGCTCATCTTGACTTTGGCCGAAAGGAAGCTATATTTCAGAGGCCAAAGGATTTTGAAAATCACCTGAAGGCATTGTATATGAAGGGACATATCAATGGGAAGCCTGTTTCTAGGATACTTGTTGATACGGGGCAATAGTCAATTTAATGCGCTATTCTATGCTCAAGAAGTTTGATGGTTTAGATGATGAGTTGATCAAGACCAACATGACTGTCAATGGTGTGGGAGGAGGTGAGCCTATGATTGCTAAGGGCGTTGCTTCTATGGAGCTCACTGTCGGTTTTTTATACCGGCTAGCCTACTATGAGGGGTCCCTAAGTAGTCGAGTTGTTCGTGAGGGCCTCGCCGGAACCAGAAGCACGATGGTGAACACGAGACGATTTTGACAGGTTCAGGCCGCCTCGAGTAGAGAGCGTAATACCTTACGTCCTGTATGGTGGATCTTCTCGTATTGATGGGTCTATTTTACAAGGGGTCCCTGCCTCACCTTATATACTCGGGCGACAGGGTCTACAAGGCAAGAAATACAAACTTCTAGTCGGATACAATACACAGAGTCCTAACATGAGTAGGCCGGGTTGTTTCTCAGTACCCGACTAGTTTCCTTAAACTGTACGCTCCTTCCTTGTATCAGTCAGAGTTGCCGGCCCAATTTCCTAACGGGACTGTAGCCCATGAGCACTCCCATGGATCCTGGACTGTCAAGCCCCCGAGCGTCTTCATGTCTTCACGCCTGCCGGGTTGTTTCTCAACAGTTTTAGCATCAGCCGAGTTGTTTCCTCGTTGTCTTGCTTGTTGAAAACCTTCAGAAGTGAACATGATGTGCTCCTTTGCCGACTTCTTTTGCAGCCAGCCCCCGGGCCTTGGTTCATGAACCAAGATTGATGCAAAAACTTCTCCATTTACTATAATGGTGTCCAGCTTTTGAAAAAAGATGGACCCATTATGGGTCTAGCCCCCGAGCCTAGAAATGTTTTCAAGGATTAAAAACAATTCCAGGGTCTTTATTGAAAAAACTTTCCAAAAGAAATATACTATTTCCCCTAGCCCCCAAGTTTAAAGCAGATGACAATAAGCTTAAAGACTTCTGTTGAAATATGTATATTCTTTGATGTGGAAATAAATCCTATTAAGCATCTGACGAGAGTCTAGATCAGGGATGACCGATCAGGCCCCTAATCTACGACACGACACCAATCAACCCTTCAAAAACAAAAGCTGAAGACCCAGGTCAAGCAGATCTTCCATATCCGAACAGTCCCCGATTCGCCCGGGGAGTCTCCGATTCGCCCGGGGACTCTCCGCCTCCGAGGAGTCTCCGATTCGCCCGGGGAGTCTCCGCCTCCGAGGAGTCTCCGGATCGCCCGGGGAATCTCCGCCTCGCCCGACTGAACCACTCGGCTCCATCCCGCTTTTGCCCATCCCTGGCCGTACCCACTTGGTACCGGCTATGTCAGAATGGGATGGGCGGCGTCCTTCGCCACGGCGGCCACAGGAGCACCCGTCTCATCCGAACAGGAACACTACAGTCCGGGAGCAGGACACATGTGTAACACCCTAAAAATTCCCTTTCTAATATAGTAATTAATTTGCTAGTTCTTGTGTGAGCATTCCCGAAATTTAGAAAAATATAAAACCTTTTTAGTAATTAAAATCAACTAGGTTTAGAAACTTGTTTGTGCATTTCATGCCGGTGCATCGTTTTCTTGTATGAGTGTTTTGTGTGCTAGTCCTAGAGCCCGGAAAACCCAACCCTAAGCTCGGCCTGTTTTTGTTTCTCTTTTCTTTCTTTCCCAGAGTCCAAGAACCCGACCCTAAAACCTTTCCCGACCCAAAAAAACCAGCCCGACTATCTCTCCCCTTTTCCTTCTTTTCCGGAGTCCGCAAACCTAGACCAAAATCCTTTGTGCTTTTCTATATCCAAACCCGACCCAAGCAAAGTGAAACCAGCCCGGCCTCTTATCTTTTTCTCCACGGCCCGAAAGCCGCCAGCCCATCTCTGTCTCCCTTCTCTCTTTTTCCCTCGTGGGCCCTATCCAACTTAGAGCCCTAGAGTCCAAACTCGACCCCGATCTAAATCCAACCCAGGCCTGCTCCTTTCTTCCTCGTGGCCCAATCGCAGTCGGCCCAAAACCAGCCCGGCCCAACTCCCTTTTCTCTTTTGGGCCTAGCCTCTCCCCTTGGGCCCAAACAGATCCAACCCAGACCCAAACAGATCCAAACCAGGCCCAAGCAGATCCACTCTCTCCCCCTACCTTTTCACGAAGGAATCACGCCCCCTAATCCCGTCGCACCTTCCTCCCCCTGTACGCAGAACGGCGCCCCCTCTCTTTCACGCACAAATCACGCACGCAGGAATAAGAACGCCGTCGCCCTCCCTCCCTGCGTCGCCCCCTTCTCCCTCACGCCCCATCCCCTGCCCTCTCTCTCTTTCTCTCTACGTCACCTGAACCAACGCCCTCCCTTTCCTCTCCCCCAGTGGAAACTGTCGTCCTTAATTCTTCTTCAATGTCATTCATGCCGGCAATTGCAGCAGCAAAAATCGCCCGTCTCTCCAAATTCTTGGACCCGAGCCTCTCTCCTCTCCTACAGAACTCCGGGCGACTTCCCTTCTGGCCTCCTTTCCAATCCCTGCTCTCCAATTTCTCCATCCAAAGATTTCACTGCTGCCTTTCGTGTTTATCTGCATCAGAGGAGGTAAAGCTCATTGTTGTTTTCGTTCATTCCTTTCTGCACTCTACTGACCTCCCCATCTGTTCCTTTGTGCACCCAGGATCACCAGGAATCGAAGCCGACATCCAGAACCACGCCGACGAACCTGCAGCTCCATCCCCCACGCACGCCTCCAAACCAGTCCGCCCCTCTCTGAAGTTCTCCGTCTCTGCTGCCTGCCTTCCCAAGGTAAGCATCAAGACGAGTTCGCGGCGTCGTTCTCCTTCCATTCTGCCGCTCGGCACTCGTTTCTGTGAACCATGGCCTTGGGGCCCCTTCTCCCTGGCGAGCTTGCTCGGCAACAATGGCCGGCGTCCCTCTGTTCGTGAGAACAGAGAGGAGGGCGTCGATCTCCCTCCTGGTGGACCGATCTGAGCAAGCAGAACCACCCCCAACCATCCATCTCTCATCCTATGGTCCAAATTAGATCAAGATACCCCTTCGGCTTTTATGTTAAAGAGTCCCTCCAAAATTCCCTAATCAACCCGCCATCCCCAATCCTGTGTTGTACAAATTCCTTGCTACCTCCGGATGTCTAGGTTTAATAACGTTTAGGTCCTCGGTTCTCGCAGGTTAGTCCTCGATCTTGTTTTTAGTGTAGTTTAATCACCGTAAATCCGATTAGAGTGATTTTCGCGTTGTTGTGATCGTAGAAATGCGTAGATTAGTTTTATATCCTTTTTGTTTCTGTTTTCATTGTATGGTGTACTGTTCTAATAGATATACTTTTGTATGCATGTACTGGCTTGTGATGGTGTATGTGTGGTGATTGGAATGCGTGTTTAGATTGCGAGCAGTTCGAGGCCGGCTTTGATCAAGAGTTTGAAGACCAAGATCAGCAGCAATACTTTGAGGAAGGCAAGTGTAACATGATTTATCCTTGATACCTATTCACCTATTAATCATGTTATTCATTCATGCATGTGTCTAAATTTGAGAAATCATAGGGATGACTAGAATCTTTTACCCTGTACCTTGACTACCTTGGGTTTATGCATATGGGTAGATATGTTAGTTGTCGCTATGCTTGCCAACCGCTAATGTTCGTTATGAAATAATAATCATGACTAATGATATACTTGGAACCTTATTAAAATGTGCTTTTTTGCAACATGGTTTAGGGAGCTTGAGCATGTGTTTGGATTGCTCTAGTGTCTCTTCTTAAGGTTCCGATCTTAAAGCGGCCACCCAGGAAAACCGTACAACCACAAGGATCACATGGCTCTGGTCTTGGCTAAGTACACTGTACGGCTCTAGCTTGTTTAGTGGTTACCGAAAGGCGCAAGTGGGGCTTCCAGGTTTAAGTGTGGACCTCGGTCAGTTCTCATTGGGGTTTGTGTGTGATGGATTTGTGTGATGTTTAGGCTGGAGCCTGGAGGGGTCCATGCGCCTGTCAGGAAACCATAGCGGCCACTAACTTGTTAGAGTGTCTGTCGAAAGGCCTCGTAGCGTCCCTATGCAGTCACACCAAAGGTAGTGTGATGAATGTGCCTAATCAGCACTGCATGGTTGGGTTTAAAGTTCTTCTGAACTTTTACGCGACTTGTGGTGAAAGTGTACAACCTCTGCAGAGTGTAAAACTGTTATAACAGCCGTGCTCACGGTCAAGAGCGGCCTGGATCCTTTTCGAGCGGTTCCTTGTTTTCTAAAGTAATGGTTAATGATGATGTTGGTTACTTATAATTCTTCACATGCTTTCACAATGTGGGTTACAACCGGGTTGTCATATAATTCTAGTAATTCAGGTTAATTCTAAAATCAATCAACTAAAATGCTAACCGCAGTTTAAACCTTGCATAGCCTTTTGAGCCTCATTTAATCATGTTATGCTTGCTAAGTGAGATGGTTTACTTACACTTGCTTCATATCAACAAAAATCCCGGATGGGTACTCAGAAGAGCCGCCAGTGGATGCTTTTGTCTTCCCCGAGGAGTTCCCGGACTTCTAGGCAGTGCATTCCCCCAGTCAGAGTCCCTGTGGAGATGTTCTGGAGTTAGTCTTCGTCAGGCTTCCGCTACTTTGATAAACTCGTTAATAAATGTAATGCCTGTGATGTAAGACTTGTTTCTGTTTTATGTTATCGAGCACTGTTTTCCTTTCTTTGATATTCATTTCTGAGCTATATGTGTGTAAAGACTTCCTGGGTACACATATAGTAGCATTCGGATTTCCTTCGTAAATCCGGGTGTGACAGAGTGGTATCAAAGCAGTGCTGACTGTAGGATGCGCAGCCTAGAGTAGAATGGTCGTTTAGAGTTTATGCTTTAAACTCCTTGCTTATTTCATTTTGATTTACCCTTGCTTATTCTATTTATTGATTATACATACCTCATTTTGTTTATTTCATTTGATCCTTGTTTTGCCTTGTCAGTAATTTATTAAAAATCTTTGCTTATACTTCTATCCTTACCTATTGCAAAATTTGACTTTCCCCGTTGTTTTCTTTCATGAGATAGGCCCGAATCACCATAGATGAGGATCTTTAGGATTGTCCCATGAGTTGTAATAAACGACTTAGATGCGTTTTGAGTTTGTTTTAAGTTTCTCATGTGTGAACCTGTGCTCTTGGGTGATTTGAATTATTGTGATTATGTTAAATGCATGAGTTGGCTTTTTGTAATGATTGTGATGAATGTGGGTTTTATACTCACAAGCATCTAGTTATAGGTTTAAGTTAAGTGTGTAGATAGTTGGGTGGGTTTTTGTTCTGCACATCTACCATCCAGAAAGGCAAATTTGGTGGCAGATGCTCTAAGCAGAAGAAGTCATGCAAATAGAGTTACCCAGTTGCCAGAAGAACAGTTACCTTTGGAGGAACTCGATGCACAAGAGGATCTTACATATAAGGAGTATCCCGTCAAGATACTAGAAGTGGCAGAAAGAGTCACAAGAAGTAAGGTGATACAGATGTATATGATGCAGTTGAGCAGACACTCAGTGGATAAGGCAACTTGGGAAAGAGAAGAAGATTTAAGGGCAGAGTATCCGCAGCA
>CM014276.1:22366214-22385702 GCA_004135705.1 Alloteropsis semialata | reverse complement strand
GCATGCAACTCGTCGGGCACGCATGCATGCCGTTGGCTGCTGTCTGCTTTGCTGTGCTGTAACGATTGGAAAAGCAAGCATGCATGCAGGCAAGTGTATTCACGTATGCATCCATGCATGCAAATGCATATACGTATGTATGCACTTTCATGTGATTGTTTATGCATGTCTGCCCATGTGTGTTCGGGTGGAATAAAATTATAGAGAAAGCAGGCGGTCTTGCGCATGGGTCGGACGAGGCGGGCATGCCGTCTTCTGCGCAGGGGGTCTATCTGAGCGGCTGTGTCGTCGGGGATTTTAATTCTTAATCGCTGTCATTGGATACCCCTAGTATTGGTATCCGACACATCTAGTGCCTACACGGGAAATCCGCTTCGGGGATCTCGTGTTCGAGCATCAAGGCGATTATGAGCTCAAGATGACAGGGATCCATGATCCCGATCTCACATGTGCCGGTCGGGAAGTTTTCGCCACCTTCACGGAGCCAACTCCCGAAGACATTGCTGATCGCACTGCACCGTTGGATCTCGACTACAGTGGATCTAGCAATGGGTCCGAACAGCCCGAAGACCGACGCATCCATGTGCTAACGGCAAACGGGACCGAGGCCGCTGCCGAGTCGTCTAGCTTGCGTAGACCCATGCCTCGTCCACGTTTCAGCAATGCACCAACTCTTCAGACGGCTAAAACCCATACACAGCAGGCTATGTCCTCATTGGCTCCCCGAAATCTCAACAATGATTTCTGGGTAGTCGAGCAGTACAATCTGCAGATCCGAACCCTCTTGGAGACCATGGAAGCAATGGCCGAGGGAACCCCGATGGCCACCATCGCCAAGAAGGCTCGGGAAGCAGCGGACAAGGCCAAGGAGCGTCTCGAGGCCGCCGCTGCCGCACCACCGGCTCCGTCAAACAGACCACATGAACCCCAACCGGTTTGTTCCCGATCTGTTAACGGGCAACCCCGCTATCGCCTGCATGAGGGGTGTGACATGAGGCCGCAGATCGAACGCAACCGTCGCACTCGCGACGCTCGGGAAACTCTCAACTACAATCGAGATTACCGAGCATGTGAGGGCTTCTGCCGGTCCTATCCAGATTCACCGCCACGTGACTCCCAACCAGGCACAGGGGGATGCCTCGCATACTCCCCGGGCCTGCGCAAGGTCAGGTGGCCCGAAAAGTTTCGTCCTACCAATATCGAGAAGTATGATGGAACGACCAACCCCTGCGAGTGGATTCAGATCTATTCAATGATCATCGATGCCACTGGGGGTGACGATTATATCAAGGCCAATTACTTGCCGACTGCCCTGCAGGGATCAGCCCGGACGTGGCTCATGAACCTGCCCGAGGCTAGCATCAAGTCGTGGAGCCATCTCTGGGAGACGTTTGAAGCCAACTTCCAAGGCACCTACAAACGCCCCGGACATGAAGGAGATCTGCTCAACTGTGTGCAGAAGCCTGGAGAGTCCCTTCAAGACTACATCCGCCGATTCAGCGACACCCATAACACCATTCCCGACATGGTGGATGATCGGGTGATTGTGGCCTTTAATCAGGGCTGCAAGGACGAGCGAACGGCGGAGGAGCTTGCCAAGAAGAACCCAAAGACGGTGGCTGAGCTCTATGGGATCCTGAAAGAGACCGCCAAGATGGCGGACGCTCGAGCACGGGTCCATGGCAAGCCCGAACAAAGCCAGCCAACTGGGAAGGAAAAAAAATAAACACAAGAACAAAAAGCGCAAGACCGAGGGTGACGAAGTCATGGCCGTGGACAACAAACCCCCGTACAGGCGACAAGGCAAGCCTACCGATCTCCTGATGTACTGCCCGATTCACCGGTCAACAAAGCATCACTTTGTGGACTGCATGGTGTACAAGAAGCAGAAGCAGAACGAGAGCCAGCAGCAGGGGTCTCCACGCGACCAGGCCGTTCATAATCCTCGAACGACGAACTACATGGATTGTGACGATGAGCCAGATCTTCCCGAGGATCTGGAGATCGCCACAATTTTCGGTGGCTATTCTACACGAACCTCCAAGTCCCAGCTAAAGCTGGTCGAGAGGCAGATAGCAAGCACCAAGCCCTGCAAGCATCCGTTAAGGTGGTCAGAAATCCCGATCACATTTGATCAGAGCGATCACCCCGAGACGCTGTACGACGGGCCGCTACTCCCACTGTGCATCAAACCCTGGATCGGGCCCCACAAGATCAGGCGAACCTTGATCGACAGTGGAAGCGCCCTCAATCTGCTGTTCGTCAACGCCTTTGATGAGCTCAGAATCCCGAGGAGGTCCTTGTCCCCGGTCGAGAAGGCTTTCTACGGGGTCATACCAGGCATCCAAGCCTTTCCCTTAGGGAGGATCGATCTGCAAGTGACCCTCATGGACGGCAAAAACATCCGAACAGAGTTCCTCACCTTCGAGGTGGCTAACATCACGTCGGCCTATAACTGCATCTTGGGCCGACCGCTCCTAAAAAAGTCCATGGCGGTCGCCCACTTCACCTACTCCATGATCAAAGTCCCGGGGCCATTGGGCCCGATCACCGTCTGCGGCAATCGCAAGGGCGCGGTCCAGTGCGACATGAAGACCTTGGACATGATCAAAGGAGACGAGCAGGAGCAGCCAAGGCTGCCGAATCTGCCAAGAAAAAGACCAAGAGCCTGCCAAAGGCTGCCGCAAAGCCAGCGGTGGCAGAAACTTCCCGAGCAGCGGAGACCCGATCAAGGGCCAAGGGAAAAGAAGTTCCCGAACCGGTGCCTGCTGGAGAAAAGAAGACCGATGATGGCGCCGCCGAGAAGCAGACTGTGGTGGACCAGACCCCGCTCAAGGGGACACCATCGCAGCAAGCAGGCGAATTGCCAGACGCTGCCTCAGCAAGTGTGTTACCAGCAAAGCGCTCCGAGCCGGGCACGAAATCTGTGGCCCTTGATGAGGCAGACCCGACCAAGACCACCCAGGTCGGCTCTGGTCTGGGTGACAAATAGGAACTCGAGCTCATTGCTTTTCTCCGGGCAAATGCAGATGTGTTCGCTTGGGAACCATTTGACATGCCCGGGATCCCCAGGGAGGTGATCGAGCACAAGCTTGGCATACGAACTGGCGTCCGACTAGTCAAGCAGAAGGAAAGGAGATATACCCCGGAAAAGCGAGACGCCATTAACAAAGAAATCAACCGACTCAAATCCGGCTTCGTTCGAGAGGTCCCTTTCCTGGAGTGGCTGGCAAATCCAATCACGGTGAAGAAGCCCAACGAAACGTGGAGGATGTGCATGGACTACACTGATCTGAATAAAGCTTGCCCAAAGGACGAGTATCCATTACCTAGGATAGATCAAATTGTAGATTCAACCTCTGGATGCGAGTTGCTTTGTTTTCTAGATGCCTATTCGGGGTATCATCAAATCAGCATGTGCATTGACGATGAGGAGAAAACTGCATTTGTAACTCCCTTCGGTGTTTATTGCTATATAAAGATGCCTTTTGGTCTGAAAAACGCAGGTTGTACTTATCAAAAATGTGTTCACATTGTTCTCGATGGCCAAATCGGCCGTAACGTGGAGGCATATATAGATGACATCGTTGTAAAAAGTAAGTTAAAGGGCGACCTGATCACTGGTTTAACTGAAACATTCAACAACTTGCGTGCAAACAAGATGATGCTCAACCCCGCCAAATGCACCTTTGGTGTATCATTGGGTAAGCTCCTCGGTTACCTTGTTTCCCAACGAGGTATAGAGGCAAATCCGCACAAGATCAAGGCAATCGACGACATGAAGTCTCCACGCAACTGCCACGAGGTCCAGAAGTTGGCAGGAATGATGGCGTTCCTAAGTGGATTCATATCCAAGTCAGGCGAACGAGGTATGCCATTCTATAAATTGCTACGTAAAACTGATCGTTTTGAGTGGTTGGCAGAAGCAGAAGAGGCGTTCCAGGTGTTCAAGCAATACCTATGGAAAATGCCCGTACTGGTCCCGCCGCAGCCGCAAGAGGAGATGCTGTTATACGTGGCAGCAACACCAACTGTTGTTAGCACGGTTCTGGTGATCGAGAGACCAATTGAGAAGTCAATAACACAACACCTCGTTTACTTTGTGAGCGAGGTGCTGCATGACGCCAAAACAAGATACCCTCAGATTCAGAAATTGTTATATGCGGTACTAATGACTTCCAGGAAGCTCAAGCATTATTTTCTGAGCCACAAGATCAAGGTTGTGTCATCTTACCCTCTAGGCAACATTTTACATAATCGAGATGCCGTGGGTAGGATTGCACAATGGTCTGTGGAGCTGGGGGCTTACGACGTTGAATTCATACCCAGAACTGCCATCAAGTCGCAGGCTCTGGCAGATTTCATCGCAGAGTGGACTAACCCAGAACCCGAAGAGGCTGCCCAAAATCCCGAACACTGGACCATGTTCTATGACGGAGCATTTTGCAGAGCAGGCGCGGGGGTTGGGGTGGTCCTGATCTCACCACACAACGACGTCATCAGGTACGCATTACAAATCAATTTTGTTGATCGAACCCCTCCTAACAATGTTGCCGAGTATGAAGGACTTTTGACAGGACTCCGCATAGCTGCATCTCTTGGCGTTAGGAGGCTGCTCGTGAAAGGGGATTCTGAGTTAGCTGCAAAGCAAGTCATGAAAGAATACAGCGCGCGGAGCGAGGTCATGGCCAAATACTTAGAAGCATACAGGTAGATGGAAAGCAAATTTGATGGGCTTGAAGTATGGCACGTTAAAAGGGAATTCAATGGTGACGTAGACAAGCTAGCAAAGGCAGCTGCCGAGCGCACACGGCTCCCAGGTAACGTGTTACTTGAAGTTCTTACTAAACCATCTGTGTCGGTTTCACTACCGAACCAAAAAACTGCGCCTGCCAAGGGCACAGTTTCTACAACCAACGAATCCGTCAAGGAGTCTATGTTGGTCAGTACGGCCCGAGCTGCCGCTCTAGTTGGAAACGAGGAGAACTGGATGGATCCAATCCGGGCGTACCTCACAAACCAAGCTATTCCGGACGATGATGCTACATTGGAGAAAATCCATCGTAAAGCCAAGAACTATCAATTGGTTGACGGATGATTATACAAGCTAACCTGCAATGGAATGCTCCTCAAATGCATCACACGGACCGAGGGCATTAGTTTGCTCCATGATATTCATGGAGGAATCTGTGGATCACATGCTTCTCCCCGATATCTAGTAGGGAAAGCATTCCAACAGAGCTTCTACTGGCCTACAGCTCTTCAAGACGCAATAGAGTTAGTTAAGAAGTGCGAGGCATGCCAATTCTTCGCACGGAAACAAACTAAACCTGCGCAAGCTCTAAATACTATTCCTCTGTCATGGCCCTTTGCCACATGGGGAATAGATATCCTCGGGCCGTTTCCAAGGGCTGTCGGGGGTTACAGATTTCTGTTCGTCGGCATTGACACATTCACAAAGTGGGTTGAGGCTGAGCTAGTTCAGAAAATCACAAAAGAGGCAGTTGTCAAAATCCTACGGAGTATTGTCGTACGATTCGGTGTCCCGAATAGGATAATCTCTGATAATGGAACGCAATTTAAAAGCAAAAAGTTTTCTGATTTCTGCTACGATTATGGGATCAGGCATGATCGGTCATCGGTAAATCACCCAAAGACAAATGGGCAAGTAGAGCATGCCAATAGCATCATGCTCCAGGGCATCAAGAAGAGAATCTTTAACAGATTACAAGCTTATGACAAGCGTTGGATTCATGAAGTTCCAACAGTACTTTGGTCGATGAGGACCACCATGAACTAAGCAACAGGCGAGACATCCTTCTTCTTGGTGTATGGAGCAGAGGCGATTCTACCATCCGACATCTGACTACAAGCCCCACACGTGGCACTGTTTTCAGAAACTGAAGAGCCTGACAGACGCGCAGATGAGCTAATCCTCCTGGAGGAGGCTTGTGATGCAGCCGCTTTTAGAGTGGCCAAGTATCAGCAAAAGCTGCGACAATACTACGATGCTTCGCAAGAGAAGCCTATGCATTGGTGACATGGTGCTCAAGTTAGATCAACGCACCAAGGACAAAAACAAATTGTCCTCTCCATGGCAAGGGCCGTACATCGTAGTAGACATCGCCTGACCAGGAGCCTACAGGATCGCGAAGATAGATGGAGATATACTGCCAAACACGTGGAACATGGATCAACTACGTAGATTCTACAGCCTAAACAAAGGAAATCAAGTAAGTTCAAGCCTGTCCATCAAGTTTGGCAGATAAAAGCCGTCATCCGCGTCGCCTACAGCGCCAATACAAAAAAAAGATAAGTTCTACACACTTTACTCACCCTCGCTTTTACGCTCGGGTCTGGGTTCTATTTTTCAATTCTATTTCTACTCTTTGTTACCATACTGTATATACTAACAAAGAGCCGGGGACTACCACGCTGAAAGATTTTCTTTTTCAGACCAATTCTATGCATCCCAAGCGCAACGCTCGGGGGCTCTCCATATGATCGGGAAATTCTTGTGGTCAGTACTTCTAGACTCTTTTTCAGCATGCCCGCATGACTGTAAAAGAGCCGGGGGCTACTATAGCACTACTACCACACAAGAATCAGGCTTTTTAAATCAGGAAAGCTAGGCTACGCTAAATTACCGAACACCATGACTACAAGGAATTACACAGTTCAGAAGGCTGCTCGTGTCTCAGCAACTAAACAATTCCAAAATAGCTTATGGTAATGGGACTTTTGGCTATGACAAAGCTATCAGTTAAAAAGCTCCACAAAAATACCGATCGGCTCTAAGACTTACGCAAAAACATGCAAGCATATGTTTCGCAAAATAAGGTCGCATACTAAACATCCAAGTTTTGCCCTATTACAGGATCCAATCATAGAAGTTCAAGGCGATTCTTCTGAATCACTCAAATGAAGATCAAGGTTCTTAACGAACGGTTCCGCCAGCAGGGAAAGACTGTCAAACAATACCTCCGCCTCCGTCGTCGAGCACTTGAAGCCTTTAGAGAGCAACGAGGCATCGAGATCAGGAGCGTGGCTTTTCAAGGCCCTGACAGTATGAGTGGCTGCAATGCAGGCGCCTTCCATTAGCCTGGTCTCCAAGGACAAGTTGCGCTTCTCTGATATTTCAAGCTTGGCGGTGAGGTCAGCAACATCCTTGTCCCGAACTGCAAGCCTGCCTTCCAGATCCAAGCTTTTCTTCTCAAGCATCTCAATGCTCTTGGAGTTGGCTACAGAATCAAAGGCAGAGAATAAGCGCAAGTTTGCGGATTAGGCCCAAAAAATAGACTTGATAACATTAAACAAGTACCTTCCTTCTCGTACTAGAGAACGGTGACTTGGGCCTCCAGTCTGGTCACAGACGCTTCAGCAGCAGAGGCACGAGCGTCTAGCGAACGCCATTGATCCTCAGCTATCAAGAGCGAAGCAATGACCGGGCCCAAGGGTGTCAAAGCACGTCTCGCCACCTCGATGGACTTCTCGGTATCACCAGGATGAGCTACCGAGACTGGCTCAAGAGTTTTCTCCTTTTCAGACGTCCTGGCGGGAGGGGAGATGGCAGGCGGGGAAGACCTACACTCCCGAATAATCAAAAACAGTTAAATAAAAGTCTTTCTCAGTGAGAAGTGCTTGAGCATAACCAAGCAAGTCAAAGTCCTTACTTGGATGTTGGGATTCTGACTTTGAATCTCTTAGCTCTAGATGTGGGCTTTGATGGCCATGTGGTTGGACGAATTTCCTGGCGAGAAATCTCCCGAACACGTTTAGCTTCGGTTATACGATCAAATGCTACGAATAAATGCCCGAATACGATCATGCTTGCTACCTGGGCGACAGGGTGAGGCGGATCGCGACCGGGCAGTAGCTCACCAGACCCGGGTGTACCAGGGGTGCCTGAACCCGGGGTCATCCGTTCCGCGCTTGCTCCACAGGAGCGTTTGCGGGTTCGGGGGATGTTCTCCTTGGGGCTACTCGGGACATCTTTTTCTGCCACAGGTGGTGGTTCGGGCTGCTTAACGATCGGGGTCCTGGCGCCCTGGTCAACAGGACGCTCCCCGTCCTCTTCAATATCGATGGCTCCGCTCCGGGCGAAGGCATCAATAATTGGGAGGGCCTTGATAGAAAAAGAATCATTTCATACGAATCTTAAGCGAGAAGGGAGATTTTCTAAAGAACCATGTTTACCTTTGGAGAAGGGTTGTCACAGCTGTAGGGAGCTAGGACACCGGCCCAGTCCGGAAGTTCTGCGCCTAGCATCTTCTTCAGACGGGCGGCCACTTCAGATTCTGGGACAACTGTTGGTTAAGAGTCATGATACTTCAAATAACCGACCAAGTTCTAGGAAAATTTTACCGAATACGTCAAAAAAAGGAGCTTACCATCTGGCTTCATCCTGTTCGGGTCATTATCACCTGTAAAGGTCTAGGCATACCGATCATGTGTCATGAGTGGGATGAATATCCATCTGATGAAAATCTCCGCCACATGTATCACCGTCAGTCCTTTCTGACGGAGCTCAAGGATCTGATCAAGGTGTTTCCGCATAGCAGGGGTGACCTCGGGCAGGGCCTTTGTTTCTTCCTTGAGATAGGGCATCAAATACTTCCCCTTGGCTAGTGAGGCCTGGGGAAGAGTGATGTAAAACCAGTGATGTTCATAACCTTTCCAGCAATCCTTCACTGGAAAGGAGATGTAAGTCTCCCGATCTCTCAAGGAGAACCCAATCGACCCGATCATGTGTTGATTCTTGTAAAATGATGGGGTGTAAAAATATCTCCACAATAGTAATGAAGGCTTAATTCCTAACCAGGCTTCACACAGAAAGGCAAAGACGCTAAGCATTGTTATGGCGCCAGGCTTGATGTGCACAAGTTCAATCTGGTAGAAGTCACAGATGTTGTGGAAGAAGTCTGATGGATAAACCCCAAAACCACAATGGAAGAATTCTAAGAAGGCTACTAGCTCGAGGGTGTTGGGGGTCAGATAGACTTGACCTTTGGCATGCCGGCGAGGAAAAATGGCGGTGTCTAGGAAGCAATCCAAGGTCCTCCCGTTGTTGCAGCTGTTTGGCTGTGGTGGTGGATTTGTCCCAATACTTGTCCGTGGTGCAGATTGTGTTTCCGCTGCGAAGTTCCCGTCCGGCGGCGGCGCTGCTCTGATCACCAGATGATTCACCCCCGGATGAGGATTGGTGCGAGGATGCCATGGCTGCGAGAAGTTGGCTCAAGGGACTGGAGGAGCAAAAGGATGAAGGGTAGAAAGAGGATAAAGAATGGCGAGTGTTTGCAGATGCAAGCGAGGAAGACGAAGGCCCAAATGGAGTCCAGGCGGCTGCGCCAGGGGGCTTTATACCGAGAAAACCGGCCTCGAGCCGTGCAATCCGCAGTCACTGTTGGGTCAAAAAGATTCTTTCCTTTCTCCGCGGCACGCTTCGTTTTGAAAACTATGCAAGTCAAATTCAATGCATTTAGGATTGTTAGCTTACTTGGGAAGCTACCAATTTTAAAATGACCGAACACTTGGTGGGCGTGGAAGAAATACCCCAATCGTGACTGATTGGGGTCAAATTTCCCGAACACGCTAAGTACTAGTGGGTCTATTCGGAAGAAGCTCTTGTTCGGGGGATTTCATTCTCTGGACAGGCAGATTCATAAACAGATTAACACAAAAAATTTCTAAACAATGAAAGAGGGATTATTGTTGCATTTCTCAAGTGAAATTTCTTCACTAAGTCCAAAAGGGAGTACATTTCACAAAGGATCAATAACTATCCTGACACTAAAAAGATCAAAATAATGATCTTCGCCTGACTAATATCATCGGCGAGGATCAAGGCGGTGTGGCGCCGGCCGACAGATCATCTATCGCGTTCTCTTCTTCAGAGTCGCTGACTAGATCCACGAACGCTCCGTCTCCCGGGATCCCGATCAGCTCGCAGTTCAGGGAGACGAAGAGGCGCCGGGCGAGCTCCTCGTCGCCGCTAGTGTCCACCGGAGCAGAAGACGAAGATGTGCCTGCGCGTGAGGGCTCCGGCTTCAGCCGAGCTCCACTCCCTCTTTGAGCCGGCTCGTCGGAGGAGGAGAGGGAGATGGGAGACGCCGGGGCTGGAGAAGGCGATGCAGGGCGCTTCCCGGTGGTAATGCTCGACGAAGCAGCCTCGGGAGCCGGAGGCGCCATTGCCGGAGCTTCCTCTGGCGGCTCGACCACGACACCCTCCTCCCCATGCCTGGGGAGAGCAAGGAGAGGAGCCTGAGGAGGAACTAGAGGTAGTGCCATCTCCAGCGGGTCCTGCGGCTTGTCGGACGGCGGTTCGATGGAGCTACGGGGAGAGTCTTCGAAAAGGAGGCGAGAAAGCTTGAACTTGCGGCTGAGCTTTTGCTTTCCCATGGTGTGGGGAGGGAGAAGGCTTAGAATGGAAGGTTCAAGTACAAATCAATCCAAGGGATCTGATATTTAAGGATCCTGAGGCGACGCTTCACGCAAAAATCGAGGAACCTGAGCAGAGCAGTAATTTATGCCGCGTGCGCTGCTAGAGTTTCGGGAGACGTGCGGAGTGGGTTTTTAATATGCAGGGCAGCCATTACATCAACCCTTAGCGTTCCAGTTTCCAAGATGGAATATTTTTGTTTGCTATTATTATAGCTGATATTTTCTCTAACCTTATCATTCAGATGCAGGTTTCACTATTCAAGAGTTCGGGATCTTTTCTGGCTCTCATTTTCAAGTGATTATTGAGATATTTGCATATCCTAAAATCACCCGAAGAGCAAAAAGACCCGAAGACTACTTAAAGATCAACCTTTTCTGAACAAGATAAGCTTGGGGGCTACTGTTGAGGCCATAATACTAGGGTGCCCGATCACGAGGATTACTGACTACCGACTCCGAACGAAGAAGACTCCGAACAAGACACGACGGCCAGATCGCAGAAGGAAAGCCCGATCATAGTTAGAGTCCTACTAGGTTTAGGTCTATTTTTTCTTGTAAGGCACATCTCCCTGGATATAAATAGTGGGGGTCCTGTACGTAGAGGGTATTCTCAATCTTAGCCAATCAACCCGAGGGTACTTGTTACACCATTGTAATCTGTATTCGCCGAGATAATACAAGCAGAACTGGACATAGGGTTATTACTCGATCTTGAGGGCCCGAACCAGTATAAAATCTCGTGTCTTTCTGTCCATCCACCGTGATCAATCTTCGCACGAAGCGGGGTGCTTGCCGGACAAATATCTGCCGAGTACAACCTCGACACGGTTAATCAAGTACAAGGAAGAGCTATAGCTACTGATAACCGACTAAAAATGCTGAAGATATATATAAAACTCATTGTTCTAATGTTCATGTTGTTATCTATGATTCTAGCAGTTTAGACGATGAGGAGAATGTATATGTTGTTGAACTTGTTTAGCCTTCTAAGAATAAATTGTACACATGTCCATCTCTTAAGCCGATTCATAAGGGTCGGCAAGAAGAAGTGTGATTTACTTTTGATGTTTCCAAATGTGATCATATTTTTGATGAATTGTTAAACAATGGAAACATTAAAATGACACATATTATTCCTTCACCCGAAGAGCTTAAAAGACGGGCATATTGCAAATTACATAATTCTTTTCGCATGCTACTAATGATTGCAATGTTTTCCATTGACAGGTGCAATCAGCCTTAAATGAAGGACGTTTGACCCTACATGAGATGCAGGTTGACAAGACGCCTTTCCCTATCAATGCCCTTGAGATGCAACCACCTAAGGTTCTGGTTTGGCCACATCAAGTCAAATCTAAAGGAAAAAATGTTATTGTGGGTGATGAGAGACCTGAAAATCTGAAGGGGAAGGCAGTAATCAGGGAAGTGGTGTGTGAGAAGACTCCTAATGGCAGAAAAACTTTCAAGATCACTGCAAGAGTCTCAGATCTCGGGGGGGGCAAGGATCCTGGAAGAAACTGTTTGAGCCTGCTATGCAGGACAAACCGGTTCCACTGGTTTCAGAAACTGGTACTGTCAGTTTGGTCAGGATCGCCCAAAGATGCTAAAACCTAAGCGACCTGAGATCGGAACCTGGAAAGTAAATGTGGCCAAAGATCAGGGCAAAGTTGCAAAGCCAAAGCCGACCTTTGACCAATTATTTTCCAACTATGTGAATCAAAGGTCAGTTGATGAGGATTGGCCAATAAAAAAAGGAAGAGGTCACCTATGCGCCAAGAGAAACAAGTTTCGCCTCCAAGGGTGTGAATAATAGGCAAAAGAGTGATCTTGTTACATTGCATCCTCTACAAAATCAGTATCAAGCCATGCCATGGATTCCACTACCACATGATTCTCCATATCCGGCATGGGAATTCAATGGGATGTATATGCCTATTACCCTATGCAATATTCCCCTTTTCATCCAGGATGGGGTAATACCAGAGGGCCAGTGCATAAGAGATTGGTGGATAACCGTTCGGCACCTCGACGATTTGGTTGGGATCAACCACCCAAAACTGATGACACCATATTTCAAAACCGGTGGAACCAGTTTTTCCAGAAGAAACAGCCTTCTCCTCCCAAGCAAGTTTGTCGCCCTAGCTAAGAAGTTGGAGGAAGTTGTTCATAAGATGGATGTTGACCAGGAGAGGACTATTGGTGCAGATGTTATTCAGATTGGCGGCATCAAGGTGATTCCGGAGGACGATGGCAAGAGACAAATTGTTATTAGAGACGAGGTCAAGGCATCAATCCAGGAAGATGTTGCAGCAGATCTTGGTGAGCGTAAGAAAGTTGAAATTGATAAATCTAAATACTTCTTACCAAGGTGGTGTCCTCTAGGTTTGACGCGCGCATAGAAAAGGAAGCTGCAGCAGCTTCATTTTTAGGAGCAGAAAGAAAAGGAGCTGGAGAGACAGCGAGATGAGAACTTCAACAAATACAGGCCCATGGTTCCTCCAAGCAAAGGATGGAAACTCAAGATCAATGAAGCTCCAGCACCAAATCCAGTGGAACCGGATTACAAACACCGAATCCGGTGGTACCGGTTTCCAGTCTGGTGGGACTAGTTTCTGCTGATGCAGGGTCATCTCTTCTTGTTTCTGAAATTTCTATTACTCCTCTGTTTTACGAGAAGTTGTCATCGGGTCCACAGGATATGGAAGATGAACAGCTTGTTGATTATGAGTCATCACCTGATCGCATGAATGTTGATGCAAATGTGGTGCATCCCTCTTCGGATTATTACATCATTCTGGAGGAAGAGATGGCTCATCTTGACTTTGGCCGAAAGGAAGCTATATTTCAGAGGCCAAAGGATTTTGAAAATCACCTGAAGGCATTGTATATGAAGGGACATATCAATGGGAAGCCTGNGGGAAGCCTGTTTCTAGGATACTTGTTGATACGGGGCAATAGTCAATTTAATGCGCTATTCTATGCTCAAGAAGTTTGATGGTTTAGATGATGAGTTGATCAAGACCAACATGACTGTCAATGGTGTGGGAGGAGGTGAGCCTATGATTGCTAAGGGCGTTGCTTCTATGGAGCTCACTGTCGGTTTTTTATACCGGCTAGCCTACTATGAGGGGTCCCTAAGTAGTCGAGTTGTTCGTGAGGGCCTCGCCGGAACCAGAAGCACGATGGTGAACACGAGATGATTTTGACAGGTTCAGGCCGCCTCGAGTAGAGAGCGTAATACCTTACGTCCTGTATGGTGGATCTTCTCGTATTGATGGGTATATTTTACAAGGGGTCCCTGCCTCACCTTATATACTCGGGCGACAGGGTCTACAAGGCAAGAAATACAAACTCCTAGTCGGATACAATACACAGAGTCCTAACATGAGTAGGCCGGGTTGTTTCTCAGTACCCGACTAGTTTCCTTAAGCTGTACGCTCCTTCCTTGTATCAGTCAGAGTTGCCGGCCCAATTTCCTAACGGGACTGTAGCCCATGAGCACTCCCATGGATCCTGGACTGTCAAGCCCCCGAGCGTCTTCATGTCTTCACGCCTGCCGGGTTGTTTCTCAACAGTTTCAGCATCAGCCGAGTTGTTTCCTCATTGTCTTGCTTGTTGAAAACCTTCAGAAGTGAACATGATGTGCTCCTTTGCCGACTTCGTTTGCAGCCAGCCCCCGGGCCTTGGTTCATGAACCAAGATTGATGCAAAAACTTCCCCATTTACTATAATGGTGTCCAGCTTTTGAAAAAAGATGGACCCATTATGGGTCTAGCCCCCGAGCCTAGAAATGTTTTTAAGGATTAAAAACAATTCCAGGGTCTTTATTGAAAAAACTTTCCAAAAGAAATATACTATTTCCCCCAGCCCCCAAGTTTAAAGCAGATGACAATAAGCTTAAAGACTTCTGTTGAAATATGTATATTCCTTGATGTGGAAATAAATCCTATTAAGCATCTGACGAGAGTCTAGATCAGGGGTGACCGATCAGGCCCCTAATCTACGACACGACACCAATCAACCCTTCAAAAACAAAAGCTAAAGACCCAGGTCAAGCAGATCTTCCATATCCGAACAGTCCCCGATTCGCCCGGGGAGTCTCCGATTCGCCCGGGGAGTCTCCGCCTCCGAGGAGTCTCCGATTCGCCCGGGGAGTCTCCGCCTCCGAGGAGTCTCCGGATCGCCCGGGGAATCTCCGCCTCGCCCGACTGAACCACTCGGCTCCATCCCGCTTTTGCCCATCCCTGGCCGTACCCACTTGGTACCGGCTATGTCAGAATGGGATGGGCGGCGTCCTTCGCCACGGCGGCCACAGGAGCACCCGTCTCATCCGAACAGGAACACTACAGTCCGGGAGCAGGACACATGCACGCCCAGAGGAGGACACCTGGAGCCCGAGGAGGACACCTGGAGTCCAAGAAGGCACAGTACAAGTCAACCACAACCCGAAAACTACTCGGAGACGTACCCGAGAGGCCCCATACTCCAACCACCCGGGTATGTACGATCCCGGGTCAAACGGAGCGCCCACCCTGTCAACACCTACTCCATGTACGGCTCGGGGCGTAAGGCGAAATTGAAGACCTCGGCATAGTAATTCCTCTTGTAATTCTCTCTTTTTACCTCCCCATTTCCTTTTCCCCTTGAGACTATAAAAGGGGACAAAGGGAGACCGATGGGGGGGACGGATGCACGGACAATTAGCTGACCAACAGCAGTCATACCACACCACCACCACACAGGGACTTGGGGTCGTTTCCCTCTCCCGACTAGTTTGTATCCCCTACTACAAACTTGGGTTCGAGAACACCGGCTCTCACTGGACGTAGGGTGTTACTCTCTGGAGGCCCGAACCAGTATAATCCCCTGTGTCTCTTGAGCCACCATCCGACGAGGCGCGCCGCCAACTCGAGGCCGAGCGTCGGCAACTCCACCACGAGCTCGGGAGGAACGCGGACGGAGGGGCCGCCCGTGCACGTGCACGAGACGTGCAACAGCACATCGTCAACGACGGCAACAATGTCAACGACGCGCCGATCTTCAAACGAGCATCCCAGAACCTCGCGGCGGCCGCAGTCCTACTCCGCGAGCATCCCGAGCCGGCGGCCCCCGAAGACCGAAGGTTCCATCAACAGCTCCGCGCGCTCCTAGAGACCGCAGCGGTTCAGCAAGCAGAGAGCTCCGCGTCACGACAGCGGGTTCCCAGGGAGCATGTCCGTGAGCAGTCGGTACATCATCACGGGGCCTCGGCAGACAGAGACGCCCGGCGGTGAGACGAGCACCAAGAGCACCGCCCGCGCCGAGCCTACAGTAGACGGCGCAGAGGCCGCTACGACAGTGGTGAAGGCTGGAGCAGGAGTGTGTCTCCTGATCCCAGGGGGCCGCGTGCCGTTGGACCTCGTGTCCTCGGCGCCCGTGTCCCTCCACGCTTCCGAGCACCTACGACGGTGCCCAAGTACGACGGGGACACCAACCCCAGCGTCTAGGAGGACTACCGGCTAGCATGCCACGCGGGTGGAGCACAGGACGACTACTTCATCATCAAGAGCCTCCCTCTCTACCTCGCCGACTCGGCGCGAACATGGTTGGAGCACCTCCCCGACGGCAGGATCGACAGCTGGGCGCAGCTGCGCGATGCGTTCATCGGCAACTTCCAGGGGACCTACACCCGTCCTGGGAACCCCTGGGATCTGCTCAACTGCCTCCAGAGGAGGGACGAAAGCCTGCGCGACTACATCAAGCGCTTCTCCAAGCGCTGCACCGAGTTGCCGAACACCGCCGACACCGACATTGTCTCGGCATTCCAGTTCGGAACCACCTGCGCGACCCTTATTCATGAACTAGGGCGCAAGAAGCCACGAACCATCTGGGAGCTCCTCGACATCGCCACCGACTACGCCGATGGGGAAGACGCTGTCGCCGCAACCCTCGATCGGTCTCAGGGCAAGGGCAAGCAGTCGGAGGCCGCCGGCGAAGGCACCTCCGCTCAGCCCGACAAGAAGAAGAAGAAGGACAAGCGGCGGCGCGATGCCAACATGGTGGCAGCAGCTGAGCGAAAGCCTACCAACCCAAAGGGAACGCGCCGAGGGATCATTTCGAGAAGCTCCTCGAGGCACCATGCACCAACCACGAGGGCCCCGTCAAGCACGCCTTGAAGGACTGCAAACTCATGAAGAGCTTCCTCGCTGTAACCCTGAAGAAGAGACCCCACGAGATGGCCAAAGACGGGGCCGGGGGCTTGAACGACGACGATGATGGATACCGCAAGGAGGACAGCGCAGTCCTAATGATCGTTGGGGGGTCGACGGCCTACCCTTCAAGGCGCGACGAGAAGCTGATCAGAAGAGAGGTCTGCAAAGCGGAGCCCGTGGTGCCCTCCTATCTCAGATGGTCGGAGGCCCCAATCACTTTTGACCGCTCTGATCACCCCGACCACGTCCCGCAACCAGGAAGGTACCCGCTCGTCGTCGCCCCTCTATTCGGAACAAAGCGCGTCCACAAGGTGCTGATGGACGGAGGGAGCGGCCTCAACATCCTCTACGCCGAGACGTTGGACGAGATGGGGATCCCGCGATCCCGGTTGCGCCCTTCCCCGGTGCCATTTCATGAGTCGTCCCCGGGGCGGACATGCCCCTCGGGCAGATCGACCTCCCCGTCACTTTCGGGACTCCGCGCAACTTCCGGACGGAGACCCTCACTTTCGAAGTGGTGGGATTTCCCGGGACGTACCACGCCATCCTCGGGAGGCCGGCGTACGCCAAGTTCATGGCCGTCCCGAACTACACGTATCTCAAATTGAAGATCCCCGGGCCCCAGGGCGTCATCACGGTGGGGACTTCATTTGAGCACGCATACGCATGCGATACCGAGTGCTTCCAATTCGCGGAGGCACTCATCCGGTCTGAGAAGCTCGCCGCTGAGCCTTCCCCCAGGGACCTGGATATCCCCGAGTCGTCCAAGCGTGCCGCGTGCTCCTTTGAGCCGGCCAAGGACGTCAAGGAGGTTGCCGTGGCCAACGATGGTCGCACCCTCCGTGTCGGGACGGCGCTCGATCCTAAATAGGAAAGCGCGCTCGTCGACTTCCTCCGAGCAAACCTCGATGTGTTTGCATGGAAGCCCTCGGATATGCCGGGGATTCCAAGGGAGGTCGCCGAGCACAAACTAGACATTAAGCCTGGCTCACGACCGGTCAAACAGAGGCTTCGACGATACGACAAGGACAAATGCAAAGCCATCGGCGAAGAGCTCAAAAAGGTCCTTAGTGCAGGCTTCATTAGGGAAGTGTACCACCCTGAGTGGTTAGCAAACCCAGTCCTTGTAAAAAAGAAGAATGAGAAATGGAGGATGTGCGTTGACTATACCGGCCTTAATAAGGCATGTCCAAAAGACTCCTTCCCTCTTCCTCGCATAGATCAGGTGGTCGACTCCACCGCTGGGTGCGAAACCCTGTGCTTTCTCGATGCGTACTCCGGTTACCATCAGATCGCAATGAGCTTGGCCGACCAGCTCGCTACGTCTTTCATCACACCTTTCGGCACTTTCTGCTATTCGTCTATGCCGTTCGGGCTGAAAAACGCGGGCGCCACGTTCCAAAGATGCATGCGTCGCGTCTTTGGCGACCTCATCGGCCGACTGGTCGAGGCGTACGTACACGACATTGTGGTGAAATCCAAGTGCGTCGGCGACTTGGTCCTAGACCTCGCGGCAGTCTTCGAAAAACTCCGGCTAAACAAGGTAAAGCTCAACCCCGAGAAGTGCGTTTTCGGGGTTCTGAGAGGCATGCTCCTCGGCTTTGTCGTGTCGGAACGAGGCATCGAGGCCAATTCCGAGAAGATCTCCGCCATCACCGACATGGGGCCTATCCAGAACGTGAAGGGGGTCCAGCGCGTCACAGGATGCTTGGCCGCGCTCAGCCGTTTCATCGCCCGACTCGGGGAACGGAGCCTGCCCTTGTACCGCCTGCTGAAGAAGTCGGACCACTTCACCTGGAACACCGAGGCTCAGGAGGCCCTCGACTCGCTCAAGGTGTCGCTAAAAAGTCCACCGATCCTGACCGCCCCGGCAGAGGGGGAGCCCATGCTGCTCTACATAGCGGCGACCACCCACGTGGTGAGCACCGCCCTCGTCGTCGAGCGCAATGAACCCGGGAAGGTCCAGAAGGTACAGCGCCCAGTCTACTTCATCAGTGAAGTCCTGTCTGACACCAAGGTACGGTACCCCCAGATCCAGAAACTGGTCTACGCGGTCCTCATCACCAAGCGGAAGCTCCGACATTACTTTGACGCCCACCCCATCACGGTGGTGTCGAAGTATCCACTCGGCGAGGTGATCCAAAGCCCCGAGGCCGAAGGGAGGATAGCCAAGTGGGCGCTCGAGCTGATGGGGAAGAACATCACCTACACCCCGCGGGACGCCATCAAGTCACAAGCGCTGGCCAACTTCGTCGCCGAGTGGACTGAAGCCCAAACTCCACCGACCTCTGTTGAGTACGAGACATGGGTCATGTACTTCGACGGGTCGCTTATGAAAGAGGGAGCTGGTGTTGGCCTTGTCTTCGTCTCGCCCTTGGGCGTGCGTATGAAGTACATGGTCCGGCTACACTTTTCGGCCTCCAACAACGCCGCAGAGTACGAGGCTCTTATCAACGGACTCCGCATCGCCCTCGAACTAGGAATTCGGCGGCTCGAGATCAGGGGTGATTCGGAGTTGGTCGTCGACCAGGTGATGAAAGAGTCAAGCTGCGTCAGCCCCAAGATGGCTGCCTACTGCCAGGCGGTCCGAGAGCTGGAAGACAAGTTCCTCGGCCTCGAGCTCAAGCACATCCAGCGGCGATACAACGAGGCGGCCGACACCCTCGCAAAGGCGGCCTCCAACCGAAAGCCAGTACCCCATGGTGTATTGCCAAGGACCAGTATGCCCCATCCGTCCGACTAGACAACGAGCCACCAGAACCTCCGGGGCAAGAACCAACAGAGGTGATGGAAGCTGACGGGGTACCAGAGTCCAACCTTGAAGATCCAGATTGGAGATTCCCGCTCCTCGAGTGGA
>CM014276.1:22353681-22364762 GCA_004135705.1 Alloteropsis semialata | reverse complement strand
GGGCCAAACTCTCGAGTTCCTACGCCCCGGCGGCTACGGAACAGAGTCCGAATGGTAGGCTCTTGCGCCTTACCATCTCGACCCACGACCCAAAGAGCATTCGGAAGAAAACAGAAATGACAAGCAGCAGATAAAAACATGGTTTCTTTAGCGACAACAAAAGTTTAGCAAGGAAATGCCCTTCAAAGGGGAGTTAAGTTCATTACATTGCACGAATGGCTAAGTCCCCTACTTTCCATTCTATTACAGCCCGAGATCCTTCAGGGCGACGGCAACCATCTCGTCGGCAAACGAGGAGGAGTCGGCTTCGATGGCGTCGTACTCCTAGTCTTCGTAGCCGGGAGCCCATCCACCTCGCAGGCAGTCCCGCTCCATGCTCGGGTAGTGCAAGAGAAAGATGGCGACGACCTTCCGCACTACGCTCCGAGTGAGCTCCGAGGCCAGCTCCCGAGTTCTCCCCGGAACAAGGGCGATGCGCTCCGTCAGGGACGAGCCGGCGTCAACGTCAAGCTCCCCCGGCAAGAGCTCGACGGCTTGAACCAGAGCATCGTGAACTCCGGTCTTCTCCTCGAGGGCCTTTTGAGCTCGCTCGGTCGCCTTCCCCGACTTCCGGAGGTCCTCGACCGCCCCCGGAGAAATCACCTCGGCTGAGCTATCACTAAGGAAGGAAAACAAGAAGAAAAATGAGGGAAAACACGATGCTTACTTGCCATCCCCACCCTCAGCTCGCGGGCAACCTGCACCAGCTCCTGGTTCGCAGCAAAGGCCTTGGCAACCTCGCTCTTCTCCGACGTCAGCTGGGTTTCCAGGTCGACCTTCTGAGTTCGGAGGGCTGCGCCGGCATGCGGAGTTAAGCAACCTGGGACCACTCAGGAAAGGGAAACAAGAATAATCCGCCAGAAAAAACATGAAAAGAGAACTCACCGATGACCTCCTCCTCCCGCTTCTGGGCGACTTCCCTGAGGCGGGCCCCCTCATCTGCCGCGGCCTTCAACTTCCCGGCCAGGTCGACCAGCTGGTTGTTGGCCGTCTTGAGGTCGATGCCGGCGTGCTGGAGGTCCTTCTGGAGATCTGTCACCTTCGCCTTCGGGTCCTCGCTCTCCCGAACGGCGGCCTCCCTTTCCCGACCAGCGGCATCGGCAGCCGCCCGTGCCACTGCCACCGTCTTCTTGGCCTCGGCCGCCTTCGCCTCGAGGGCAACCCTCTCCTCCTCGGCACGGGCAAGCGCCTCTGCACCAGCCTGCCGGGCCTCGGTCAGCTGAGCCTCAAGCTGCTCCTTCTCCGTCTTCAGCTGCTGGACGGCATGCCACAGCCCAGCTTCCCGACGGAGGAATCGGGATTTATCCGAGCTGCGCTTCATGATTTCCTGCGTGAAGGCAGAGGCAAAGCCGTGAGACACTCCCAATGGGGCGCCATCTTAAGACCAGAAAAGGGAACGAGAAACCCGAAAGCTTACCCGGGCAGGCTTGATGATCATTGTGTTGAAGATCTCCTTCATGTCATGAAGGCCCTCCGCGAGAAGCCGACATTGCTCCATCTCCGATTTGTCGTCGACATCGAAGATGGGACTCCCCGGGTTTTGACGGTCGAACCACTTCAGCCGACCCTCGCATGGCTGGTTCGGATCATCCTCGAGGGACACGAGGGCCTGGAAGTTGCGATCCATCGCCATCATCCCCGGGGTGTCCCTGAAGGAGTTCGGGACCCCCCTCAAGGGGCTTAATGGCCTCGGGGGCTCCAAGCCAGGCTCCCCGGTGGGACGGCCATCGACCCTCCGGGGACTGTCCTCCGGCGAATCTTCAAGCACGACGACCTCTGAAGGTACCCCCTCGGAGGAGGGCTCGGGGGCTGCAGCAGTCGCCGCCGGTACGATGGCGGCACTCAGAAGGGCCCCGAACGTCCCCACCTCCGCCTCCTCGGGATCGGCCGTGGTCTCCGGGGAGGAAGCAGCCACCCTACCGTCCGGCGCGGCGGCAATCTCCTCGGCGCCGGTCGGAACCGCGTCGCGAGACAGGGCCACCTCCCCTGCCTCAGGGTGACTCGCCACCTCCTGAGGGGCTGGGAGGACTGGCCCCACCAGCTGCTGCTCCAACTCGGCCTGGTACTCCGCGACATCCGCCTCAGTGGGGACAGATTGCGCAACAACCAGGCCCTTGGGGAGCGCACCTCCCGAGCTGTCACCGCTTCCCTGAGGCACTTCCTCTTCAAGGGAGGGCGTCTCCCTCGGAGTCGCCTCCTCGGCCCGCTCAACCGCGGGCCTCGGCGCCTGCGTTGCCAGGCGCAGCTTCTTCTGCGGTGCCGCCTCGAGTGGCTTGTTAGCCCGGCTGGTGCATCAAAGGCCGAGGAGCCCGGCTAAGGAAAGAAGGCAACCACGAAAACAAAAAACTCAGAAAAGACAAGCGCACCACTCACCTCAATGAGACAGTCCGAGTCCGCTTGGCACTAGTCGGCGTCGAGTCCCGCGGGGACGAGGGCCTCTTAGACCCCACGAGCGCCGCCGGGGCGGGGACCGCCTGCGCGGCTTCGGCACCCCTGCTCGAGTGGTACACCGCCTGGCCAGTCGGGCCTCCTCCCTCGACCTGGGAGGAATCTGGTTGCCCCGCCACGGCCCTCACCGGGGCAGAAGGAACCCACGCCTCTACCCCGGGAGGCGCGGGCGAGACGCCGCTCCCGGCAGGATTTGCCTCCGCGAGAGAGGCGGGCGTCAAGGGCACGTCCCGTCCTCCGCTTTGCACCCTCGCCGTCTGAGGGGCTGGCAGCGGCCGCCTGTCGTCCCGCGGAAGGGACCTCCTGGGGGAACGCGACGCCCCCGACGACGAACCACCCGCGTGGGCGCGGTCTGACGGGTCGCGGCTCCTATCACGATGAGAGGAGGCCGCGTCCCGGGGGAGTCCACCCACTCCTCCGACGCGCGACGGGTGGCCGGAGGCGTGCGGTCGCGCCGACCATGCTGACTGTCCCCAGCGGGCAGGTGAGGCTGGCCCGACCGGGAACCTCCGCTCTTCCCCGCGTCCGGCTGCGGCGACCTCCGTCTCCCACTGGACCTCGGCTTCTGTGCCGAGGGTGAGGCAGTCACCACAGCGACGGCTCTGGACTTCGCGGGAGGCGCGCCCCCGACTTCTTCTTCCTCGTCATCCTCTTCCGACGAGTCCTCCTCAGCGGGCTCCGACTCGGGGTCCTCATCCTCGGAGACTCTGTAGCCCTTCCCCCTCCTCTTGGCCTAGTCGGCGTTCCTTTCTCTCTTGGCCAACTCGCGCTTCTTCCACTTCTCCCGGCGCTCTTCCTCTTCTTGGCCATCTCGGCGGCAGCTCGGTTCACCGCCCTGTCCTCGGGAAGTGGCGCCGGGGAGTAGGTGAGGTCCTCGCTCTTCACCTAAAAGAGCTCGGGGTTAGAGGACAAAAAAGAACTCAGGGTCAAACTTGAGACAGGCGAAAGGATCCTTACGATGGCCTTGGTGTCGGCGTTCGGGAGCATCTCAAGAAGATCCGGCGGCGGGTACTCAAGGTGAGACCTCCCCACCGCTGCCGACACCCGGCGCCGCACCTCGGCCTCCGAGGGCAGGGGATCCGCCGTCACTATCCCCACGAAGGGGGCCTTGTCCGAGGGTCTGCCACATCTGGAGGACACGTCGCCTCAGCGGCACGATACCTCTCGAGAGGTACCCGCCGATGACCTCTGCCAGGGACACGTTCTCGTCCCAGAGCCGGCTGAGGGCTCTCCAGGCGCTCTTGAGGAGTCTCTCCTGGAGCCTCTTCTCGGGCCCGTATGACCACTCGTCGGGCGCTTTCTCGAACCACCGTCCGGTGTACTCTGGAAGGGGGTTCTGGGTGTCGTTCTTGAGGTAGAACCACCCGGGGTGCCAACCCGTGTTCGAGCTCACGAGGGAGCCCGGAATGTAGCCGCCCGACCTCCCCTGCTTCATCTTCAGCACGGCGCACTCGATCGTCGCGGGGGCGCCGCCCTCGGCGGTGTGCAGCACAAACTTGAAGAAATACCCGAAGAGATCCCAATGGGCCTCCGTCCCCAGGTATCCCTCGCACAGCGCCACGAACACCGCCATCTGTTGGACCCCGTTGGGGTTGATGTGATGGAGCTCCAGCCCTTACTCATTCAGCACGGCCCGGATGAATCTCCCCGCGGGGACGGAAAACCCACCATCGTGGAAGGCGACGAAGGAGACGACGTACCCGGGCGGCGGCCGGGGAGAGTCTTCCACCCCCGGTCTCTTCCACTCTTCGGCTTCCGTCAACGGCGGAAGCATCCCCTCCCTCACAAGTCCCTCCAGCTGCCGGAGTGTCACCCTCAAGCGCTCCTAGGTCGACATCGTGAGGCCACCAAAGGAAGGAGATCCTGGCTGGGTGAGGGATTCGGTCTCTCACTCCCCAGAAGAGTACGAGCACGGCGGCGGCGGAGGATGCGAGGGGGCGAGCGCAGCAACGGCAGGGGAGATGGAACGCACGATGGAAGGCGAAAAGGTTGGGATGAAGTAAACCCAAGGCGGCTGCGGAACAAGGCCATAAAAAGGGCGGAAGGGCGGAATGGGGCGGCGGCATTAAATGCGCGGGCCCACCATCCGCGCTGCTGCGACGTGCGCCCGTCGTTTCGTCTGACTTCCTCAAAAGACGGCCCTCCCCCCACGCGGCGGAAAAACAGGCCGGCGCCTCCACGCTCGGCCCACCAACGGTCGAGTAGTGGCCCGGCCCAACAAGGCGCATCCCCGACAAGCTTCGAACCCTTCACGACCCCGACAACCCCCAAGGCGAACTACTCGGGCTCAAAGCCTTAACAGGAGCATCTGCTCTTCTCAAGGCTCAGGGGCTACACCCGGCGGGTGCGCTCGCGCGCCCCCACCGAAGAATTACGACTCACCACTCCCTCACCGCAACTGAACCTGGGCGTGAGTCTCAAACTCCCCCCCAGGCTCGGGGGCTACTGACGAGAGTCTAGATCAGGGGTGACCGATCAGGCCCCTAATCTACGACACGACACCAATCAACCCTTCAAAAACAAAAGCTGAAGACCCAGGTCAAGCAGATCTTCCATATCCGAACAGTCCCCGATTCGCCCGGGGAGTCTCCGATTCGCCCGGGGAGTCTCCGCCTCCGAGGAGTCTCCGATTCGCCCGGGGAGTCTCCGCCTCCGAGGAGTCTCCGGATCGCCCGGGGAATCTCCGCCTCGCCCGACTGAACCACTCGGCTCCATCCCGCTTTTGCCCATCCCTGGCCGTACCCACTTGGTACCGGCTATGTCAGAATGGGATGGGCGGCGTCCTTCGCCACGGCGGCCACAGGAGCACCCGTCTCATCCGAACAGGAACACTACAGTCCGGGAGCAGGACACATGCACGCCCAGAGGAGGACACCTGGAGCCCGAGGAGGACACCTGGAGTCCAAAAAGGCACAGTACAAGTCAACCACGACCCAAAAACTACTCGGAGACGTACCCGAGAGGCTCCATACTTCAACCACCCGGGTATGTACGATCCCGGGTCAAACGGAGCGCCCACCCCGTCAACACCTACTCCATGTACGGCTCGGGGCGTAAGGCGAAATTGAAGACCTCGGTAGTAATTCCTCTTGTAATTCTCTCTTTTTACCTCCCCATTTCCTTTTCCCCTTGAGACTATAAAAAGGGACAAAGGGACACCGATGGGGGGGGACGGACGCACGGACAATCAGCTGACCAACAGCAGTCATACCACACCACCACCACACAGGGACTTGGGGTCGTTTCCCTCTCCCGACTAGTTTGTATCCCCTACTACAGACTTGGGTTCGAGAACACCGGCTCTCACTGGACGTAGGGTGTTACTCTCCGGAGGCCCGAACCAGTATAATCCCCTGTGTCTCTTGAGCCACCATCCGGTGCCCTGACACGCGATCGTAGAAATATCACTTGTTGGCGGTAGAGAACCCCGACAGCATCAGCCCCCGAGAATGAAAATTCATCGGAAAATGACCTAGCTCGTTAGGAAATGGCCACACAAATATGCATCTGGTTTGTAACCGTGAATACATAAGTGTTGGCATATTTTGGAAAATGGGTTACAGAAAATACGCTTAGGGTTACCGCTTCAATCTTATAAGACAGAGGGTGAACCATTCGTATTCTCCTCCCCGCCGCCGTCGCTTTCACAACTGAAATCCTCAAACTCTTTTCGCCTCCGCGCGCAATCCCCAATCCACTCAAGCCCCGTTCGAGAATCAATCCAAACTCTCGTCTGGCAGGATGGGCCGGAAACCTGCTTCCAGCAAGCCAACTGAGAGCAAATCCGCCACGAGCAAAAAGAAATCCAAGATCCCATCCACAGATATGTCGGTGTTCAAGAACTCCCCTGCGCCAGCTCTTGCCTGGAAGCCATCCAAGGCAACAGACGAGATGGTGCAGGGTCTTGTGGAGCAAGGCTATCTGCTGGATAAATCAATCTCCTGTTGGCGCACCGATGCTGGTAAGGCCTGGCCTTTTGAAGAAATCCACGAAATAGTGGTTTTTGTTGCTTTTTATGAACACGGATTCGCCCTCCCCGCTCATGATTTTCTCCGAGGGCTTTTCTCTTACTACAAATTGGAACTGATTCATCTAAATCCCAATTTCATTCTTCAAATTTCCTTCTTCATTCATCTCTGTGAAACCTTCCTGAGGATCGATCCCCACTTCAATCTGTTCTGATGCCTCTTCCGTGTGAAGTCCACCCCAGACAAAGTAGTTGGCGGGGCCGGATTTCAGCTGCGTCAGGGGATGAAGAACGTCTACTTCGATTTCAAGATGAATGACTCCATTAAAGACTGGAATGACAAGTGGTTTTATGTGGAGAATCAGCCCCCGAGGCTGTCCAAACACTTCTGTCATCTGCCTCGGCCGCAAGATTCGTGGAATGAATCCCTCGATAGAGATAAGGTTGATGGAATTTCCAGGCTTATAAAGATGATCGCTGCTCTGAAGGATCAAAGCCTAACCGCCATCGGGATCGCCAGTTCATTTCTGCGCCGGCGCGTACAACCCTGCCAGAAGCGGGTGCACGCTGGCTATGAGTATACTGGCCCCGAAGACCCGACCAGGATCTCGACCAGCGATTTATCGTCAGATGAAGTCGCCGTCCGCGTCCAGGCACTCTTCATGGATGCCCAGGATCTGCCATGCCGGGTACCCGAGTACTCAGCAAGTCGTCCGTCGTCATTGGTAAGCTCGAAAACAACCTGAATATCAATTATGATATACACCTTCTTGCTTCTTGACAACTGATCAATTGCTGCGTTATCCAATGCCAGGAATTGCGGACCAGACTTGCTTCCTCACCTCCGGAAGTCGCAGAGAACCAATCTGGGTTGCCTGGATCTCCCCCGCCCCAGCAAACTGCTGAAAGTTCAGGGAAAGGGAAGAAGAAGGCATCACCAGATATGGACCAGGTAATTCTGGAGGAAGGATCCGATTCTGATGATGACACACCCCGACCTCCTCCTGAAAAAATACTCGGGCAAGGAGGATCAGGCCTAAAGAGGCCTAGTGCTGAAGATGCTCCTAGTCCACCCATCCCCAAGAAGAAACGGGCTCTGCGGAAGAAAGTGTCTCCTTCGCTGAAGAATTCATCAGATACTAATCTTGATGAAGCAGAGGCACTTGAAACAGAGCCTGAAACCAATGTGGAGATTCCGGTTGGAATCCCACTACAGTCATCTCCACCCAAGGTACCCCAATTGTCTTATTTTGCAAAAAATCTTGATTCTTGCCTCTTGCCGAGTTGTTTTCTGAATTGAATGTATGATTTGCAGAATCCTCAACAAGAAGAACCCGCTCAGTCGGAAAAGCCTCAAGGACCTCAAAACAACCCTTGTGGCGGTTTTGATTTTGTTGTGGATGAACCTGAATTCAACATGGAATTTGCCAGGTAAATGATCCAACTTAATGGAGCAAAATTCTGAAATGCGAATATTGCTAATCTTCAGTTGTTTTTGCAGCCGTCCGCCTACTCCTGCTCCTACAGATGTACCAAAGACTCCAATCATGGAAACAGGAGGAGGAGAAGGGCCAAGCCCCCGAGCATCTTCACCGCCCCAACCCCAAGCAGCAGGCAGCAACGTCACACCGCCAGCC
This sequence comes from Alloteropsis semialata, assembly GCA_004135705.1. Classification (NCBI taxonomy): domain Eukaryota; kingdom Viridiplantae; phylum Streptophyta; class Magnoliopsida; order Poales; family Poaceae; genus Alloteropsis; species Alloteropsis semialata. The sequence continues at coordinate 22,356,671 of CM014276.1, read as the reverse complement.
CAGGTCCCAGAACAAGCCGCTCCGGGTACTTCGGCAGCTGGATCATGGCCCAGAGCCACAGAAAGTATCCGGATGGCGAGCCTGCGGACTGCGGTGCTGGACACCGACACAAGCCTGGTGAAGGAGACAGATGTTGAAGAAATCATCCGGGAGCAGAAGAAACCCCGCGAGCCTTCACCAGAGCCCTTCCAGATCTTCACTGGCACACCCGGCGTCGACGCAAATGAGGATGAAGACGCCTTCTTATTCAACTCTGAAGTTGACCATGAAGATCTGGAGAAGGCCGCCGAGCTGTACAAACAACTCTCCAAGCTCACAGAGGTTAGTAGAAATAGCGTAGTACTGTAAATACTTATCTCCTTTGTACTTTAATCAACCCTGCCTCCTTTAATCTGGATGTAGAGTATACTTGTACGATCTCAGTAGAAATCTGAGATGCTTAGGAGAGCCAGCACGTCCATTGCCCGCGCTGAAAAAGCCACAGCCGATTTGGCCAAGGGACAAGCAGCTTGGGACCAAGAACGCGCCCAATTGCGCCGAGAACTAGATGAGGCGTACAAGAAGATCAACTTGTACCAGGACCAGCGCGATGACACTGTTGAAAAGAATAAATCTTTACGATAGAAGCTGTCAGGTGTGTACGCCGAGTACTTATTCTCTGTCTGCACTGATCATATAATGAGTAGAATATGATGTGTTGTCTGCAGAGAGTGACAAGCGCGTTGAAGCTCTAAAGGGCGAGTTCATCGATATGAAGAACCGCTTTTATCGGGAGCAAGAGCGCGCAAACCAGGCGAAGCGGAGGAAGACGGAGTGCATGGCAGATCTTGCTGAAGAGCAGAAGATGCGCCAGCATGCCGATGCCCAACTCATTGAAGACCTGACCAAGATCCGCAATCAAGAAGCTGAAATCCAGGCGCTTCGCGTGGAGATCAATCGCCGTGGTGCGAAAATTGAGTCTTGGAAGGAAGCCGCCCTGCCTTTGGTTGATGTATATGCCAAAGTACCCGCCGGAAGTGTTGCTCCTCCTCTCCTTGATCGCCTTCGAGCAACTCCCGGGCAAGTGAAGCTGTATTGCCAATGGATCGCCCATTCGTGTACTAAGCAAGTACTCGGGGTTGTCCGATCATGGTTCCCTTCACAGCCGTTAGGTGTTACTGAAGGAAGAATCAACCTGTCTTGTACTCGGGCCATGTATGATACCTACATGGAGGAGGAGAAGGTCACTGTAGAGAAGATTGTATCTCATCTTAAGTTCTAGAGCCTCTTTTGTAAGAAAACCCTTTGTAAAGAACTTGGTTTCAGATGTAAATACTTAATGTTTTTATTAACAAAAAGTATCTGTTTATCTGATTGTGTGCGCCCGATCTCTTTGTTTTGAACAAAATGTAGATGGCATTTGAATGTAGTCTTCCTGGATTGTTTTTAAACAACCCGACTAGATTCAAAAAATAAGTGCGCCCGATCTTTCTGTGTGGAACAGAAAGTAGATGGCTTTTTGAACGCAACCCTTTATAGATTGTTTTTAAACAACCTAGGATGAGTCAAATTTGATGCACCCGATCCTTCTGTGTGAAACAGAAAGTAGATGGCATTTGAAACAACCCTTTCTAGATTGTTTTTTAAATAACCCAGGATGATTCAAATTTGTAAGACTGTATCTGATTTCCAAGCTTGAAGACAATGGAATATTGACACTTTATTATTATTAGGCTAAGAAGCCGATATCAGTACATAAAGAAGGCTGACTGTTTATTGACTCTTAAAAAACTCTAATAACTTCTTCAAGGGTAAAAACGCCGCAAGTGCTCAATGTTCCAAGCATTGGGCATCTCTGTTCCGCCTTCCCGTTATAGCTGATAAGTACCCGGACCGATGACCCTTGATACTATAAACGGACCTTCCCAAGGAGAGGATAGCTTGTGCTGATCTTTTGTACTCTGAATTCTTCGAAGAACCAAATCACCAATGTTAAATGATCGCATTTGGATGTTTCGGTCATGATACCTCCTGAGTCCTTGCTTGTACGTGGTTGTCCTGATCAACGCGGCTAGCCTTGCCTCTTCTAGCATGTCCAGATCCTCTGCCCTACTTTGCTCTGCTGCTTCCTCCGAGTAGTTTTGAATTCTTGGAGCATTGTACTCGATGTCTACCGGGAGTACTGCTTCTGAGCCGTAGACCAGAGAAGAGTGATTGCCCCGTCGCGTGGCTGGGCTGGGTTCTGAGCCCCCATACCACGGCTGGCAATTCTTGCACCCACTTGCCGCCATACTTTTTGAGTGGTTCATAGAGCCTTGACTTGAGACCTTGAAGTATGAGGCCGTTAGCTCTCTCAACTTGTCCATTGGTTCGTGGATGCGCCACTGATGCGTAGCGGACTTCAATTCCCATGTTGTCGCAAAAATCAAAGAACTCGCTCCCTGTAAATTCTGAGCCGAGGTCAGTGATAATGCGATTCGGGATGCCGAAACGATGAGCAATGTCTTGGATGAACTCGGCCGCCTTTGCTGCTGTAGCATTGACCAGCGGCTTGACTTCAATCCACTTGGTAAACTTGTCGATCGCCACGTAGGGATACTTGAAACCTCCTGGCGCAGTCTTGAGTGGTCCAACCATATCTAGCCCCCAGCATGCGAAGGGCCAAGAGGGAGGTATGGTGTTGAGGACTGTTGCGGGGACGTGAGCTTGCCGGGCAAAGTATTGGCAGCCCTGGCAAGTCTTCATGATTTCTTCAGCATCAGCCACAGCGGATGGCCAATAGTACCCAGACCGGAAAGCCTTGCCTACGATCGTGCGGTGAGCAGCATGGTTCCCGCAGATTCCACCATGGATTTCTTCAAGGATTTCCCATCCGACTTCTGGAGTGACACACTTCATCAAGACTCCAGATGAGGCACCGCGTCGAAAGAGGGTGGAGCCGACTACTATGTAGTGCTTGCTTCGCCTGATAACTTGCTCAGCCTCCACCTTATCTTCGGGCTCCCTCTGGT
>CM014276.1:22324154-22351295 GCA_004135705.1 Alloteropsis semialata | reverse complement strand
TTTTTCTATAGAATAAAAGAACTTCTTACTCAACTTTCTAGCTATATAAAAATAGTCAGCAATATGAAACGAGTAACTTAAGCCCTAGTAAAAGGCTACTCTTTGAATCCCCTCTTTAAGGCATATAAAATTAGTACTCTTCCTGAGCTAGCTTAAGCATATCTTGAGCGAGTGAGTTTCCCTCCATCCAATCTAAGCGATCAAATAAGGTCCTTGCTCTCGAGCCAATGCCAATACCAATAGAGAGGGTCTAAACGAAGGATTCAAAGGAGCCTTGCCTGCTTTCCTTCTATTCCTTCTTTCGTTCCCTTTCTTTGCCCAGAGGGTGAACTACCACTCGTTCCACCCTGCCTTCCTTTCTTCTTTTACTTCACACAATAGAAAATAAATAATATGTCAATCACTAGCTATAAAAAATGGACTGGTCATCTATAGATACCAAATAGACAACCACTCAGTGAAAACTACACTCATTCCAGGAATTGATTGATTTATGAAATGAATAGTCCAAGCCCAGGCAATAAAATGATCGAAATGGTCCGAGCTAGAGCATCACTTCCCGTGTTGTCGGAGAAGAGACCGGGGAGAAAGCTTGAAACGTTGTTCTTTGTACTTGTGGAGGTTGTGGTGATCCTAACCCGGTAGACTTGGTCGTACTCCTGGCGTCTGCGGCGTTCTTGTTCTTCGCGATCGCGTGCCCGTGACGAGATGATGGTGCGCGCATCTCTTGGTGGCAATTGTTGTCGCAGATCCCTGTTGTTATCATGGTTGCCGGGGCGTCTGTCCCTGTTCCGGTTGCCGTCACGCCCGCCGACGTGGCTCTGCTGAACTTCGCGGTTGTTTGGTCCGGCGCCGTGGTCACGACCTCCGCCGCCGAGTACCATGCCTCCCTCGTTTTGGGGTTGGCGTTGTTCTCTGCTCGGGTGGTGGGACTGGTTGCCTCGGTTTCCAACTTCAGGATGTCGGCTGCTTGCCTGGCGGCTTGGTGCTCGGGTGATGGTCTTCGCCGGGTTGACTGCGTCATGCTGGATGGCCGCTGTCTCGAGCATTGTCTTCATCCTGAGGATTTCAGGAGTTTCAGGCATCTGTCCCAGCTCTGTGACGATAGCCATGATGTTGGCTGCAGCGCTGGAGTAGACGTCTTGGCCGGCGACTTGCCGGAACTTGGCGTTGAGGTCCTGTGGAGGTAGCCTACGGCCGAGGCGGCGACGTCGTTCTGCGCGAGCGACATTTCGCTCCCTGCGTCGATTGCGGTCAGCTTCAGCTTCGTTCTCCACAGTTGGCTCGTCGTTGGAGACTTCTTGTTCCTGGGCGATGATCACCATGGCTTGGCGCTCTGGTGAGTAGCTTCCTGTGCTTGAAGTTACTAGGACAGTTGAGCCGCGGCTGCTTGAAGAATTCAGGGGTTGCCCGTGTTGAAACGGGAGTGGATCGATGCACGCGATGATGCGAGACATGTCCAGGTCCTCCTGTGGTGTTGCTCCAAGTGCTGGCTTGCGTCCCGGCCAGTGAACAAATGTCCTTCGGGGGTTGAAGTAATGACGAGACGGACTTGTTTCCCATTCAGGGGAAATTCGTCGAATTCGACCAAAGATCGGAGTTGTTTTGAGGACGCCGCCTGGAAAGCGGAGGTGGGGCCCGCGAGTCCAAAGGGATATTGGCTCGGGGTGTCGGCCTCGTGCTTAACAGTGGCTGGACTCCTTTTCTTCTGGATTTTTGAATTGGTGGATTTTGGCATAGCCGATGGTTCAGAAACCGACTCGGATGGCCTGGCCCGCTTTAGAATTTTCCCAGCCCGAGTTGGAATCGGGCTAGGAAGAGTGATTCCTTGAGTCCGAGTTGAGTTCGAACTCGAGGATCCTCGAGCCCAAGTTGTATTCGGACCCGGGGGCGCTATCTCGTCGAGCTTGTCGGCGAGTTGCTCCGGAGTCGGCGACTTGAGGACGCGGTCGAAGTTGCCCGCGCCATCCGCCGTGCAGACCCAGGAGCCGAAGACGAAGGTGGCGCCCTTCTCGAACGCCATGTCGCCGTCGCAGTTGATGATGACTGGTGCCATCGAGCTTGCTGAACGATTCTCGATGAGAGCCCCTACCTGGCGCGCCAGCTGTCGGTTTTTTATACCGGCTAGCCTACTATGGGGGTCCCTAAGTAGTCGAGTTGTTCGTGAGGGCCTCGCCGGAACAGAAGCACGATGGTGAACACGAGACGATTTAGACAGGTTCAGGCCGCCTCGAGTAGAGAGCGTAATACCTTACGTCCTGTATGGTGGATCTTCTCGTATTGATGTGTATGATTTTACAAGGGGTCCCTGCCTCACCTTATATACTCGGGAGACAGTGTCTACAAGGCAAGAAATACAAACTCCTAGTCGGATACAATACACAGAGTCCTAATATGAGTAGGCTGGGTTGTTTCTCAGTACCCAACTAGTTTCCTTAAGCTGTACACTCCTTCCTTGTATCAGTCAGAGTTGCCGGCCCAATTTCCTAATGGGACTGTAGCCCATGAGGACTCCCATGGATCCTGGACCGTCACTCACCATTGGGAGCAAGACGTTGGCTACCACTTTTTTCGTCACTGAGGCCCAAGGTAATTTTAGTTTAATATTGGGTCATGATTGGATTCATGCAAATAGATGTGTGCCTTCCAGCTTGCATCAATTTCTTATTCAATGGGTCGATGATGATGTTGAGGTTGTGCATGGAGATACATTGGCTTGTGTTGCTGTAGCTGATAGTTCTACCATGTCTATGCATGATCATGTCAATTGTTTGACAAGCTTAGATATTTCAGACTATAAAATTATCAGTTGTACTAGAGATGGCTTTGTGCCTCTATTCTAAAGCTGGTTGAGAATCGGCTAAACCATTTGTTATGAATTAATGAATAGTTCAGAATAGTTACAGCAGAGACTTGAGCACTATCAAGCACAAAGGAACTATATGTGTGAGGCCATTGAGGATTTTGATGATATGAGTAAATTTGGACAAGGTTTCACGTTGGCTGATCCTTTAGAGGAAGTTGATATTGGTGATGGTTCTATACCTAGGCTGACATTTGTAAACAAAACTTTAGAAGCTGATTATAAAGCTGAATAATCGAGCTCTTGAAAGAATATATTGATTGTTTTGCATGGAATTATCAAGAGATGCCTGGTTTAAGCCGTGAGTTATTTGAGCATCGGCTACCTATCAAGCCCAGTTTTGGGCCTTTTAAACAAAGTGCTAGGCGTTTTAATCCTAGCATGTATGACCAAATTAAAAAAGAAATTAATTGGTTAAGCTAGACGCAAATTTTATTAGGCCTTGTTATTATGCTGAATTGTTATCAAATATTGTACCAGTTGAGAAGAAAGATTCCGGTAAGCTTAGAGTTTGCATTGATTTCAGAAATCTTAATAGAGCTACTCCAAAAGACGAATATCCTATGCCTATAGCCGACATACTTATAAATGATGCTTCTAGACAAAGAGTTATTAGTTTTCTTGATGGCAACGTTGGTTACATTCAAATATCCATTGCTGGAGAGGATATATCCAAAACGGCCTTTGTATGTCCAGGTTTTGATGGTTTATTTGAGTGGGTGGTTATGACCTTTGGTTTAAAAAATACTGGAGCTACTTACCAAAGGGATATGAATTTAATATTTCATGATGTGCTTGGTTTAATTATAGAACTCTATATCGATGATATTATTATTAAATCGGCTGGTTTAAACCTGTCACACCTGAGTTTAAGAAGAAATTTGAATGCTTCTATATGTGAACCCAGGAAGTCCAGCACACACATATAGCTTCAAAATAATAATATCAAAGATAGACCAGTGCTCGAATCAAAAGAGTAACATCCTAAATTATTGAAAATAAGACACAATTCTTTAATCAAAGTAATAAACAGACACTATTTATTAGACTCTCGTGGCGCCGTCATTCCACAGAGACGCCGACTGGTGAACAGCTGCCTAGAACTCCTGAAACTCCTCTGGGAACTCACCAAAGTCTGCTGGTGCATCTGAGTACCCATCCGGGATTTTGTTGAATAATGCAAGTGCAAGTAATCCATCTTTACTTAGCAAGTATAACACAAGTTATGAAAGCTAAAAAGGTTAGACATGGTTTGACTGCAATTAGCACTTTTAGTTGATCATATTTGAGTATTAACCAATTTACTACAATTAAATGTATCCCAGTTGAACCCAAATTAATGAAGTAGGAGTATAACAATAATAACCATCAAATTCATTAAAACCATCATCCCAAAGAGGTAACCAATTATCGGAAACGATCCAGGCCACTCTTGACCATGAGCACGACAGTTATAACAGTTTTACACTCTGCAGAGGTTGTACACTTTCAACAACAGTCATGACACCCCTTTGCCATAGACAATGCACTCCCAAAACAAGCACAGGGCATCACTACGAGACCTTTCAAAAGTCCACCTAACAAGTTAGTAGCCACTATCGTTTCCACATAGGCGCATGAACCCCTCACCCTCCAGTCAATTCCACATGTAAACATGATCCCATGCCAGAGGCGACCCGAGATCCATACTTAAACCACGGAGCCCCACTTGCGCCTTTCGGTAACCACTAACAAGCTAGAGTTGTTCATTTTGCTCAATCAAGACCAGGGCCATGTAGTTCTATTGGTTGTATGGTTTTCCTGGGTTGCCGCTTTAAGAATTGGGCCTTCAAGCGAGACACTTAGAGCAATCCAAAACACATGCTCAAGCTCCCTAACCATGTTGCTAAAATGCATATTTTAATCATAGTTCCATATACCATTAATCAAAGTTAACAATTGATATTGTAAGATCATTGGTTCATAAGCAAAGGTTGCGAAGCATAGCAATAAACTACCCATAATGCATAAACCCAGGTGAACAAGGTAAACAGGATAAAGTAGAGCTTGGTAAAATCCTTAGGGTTCATCAAGTTGGACACATGCATATATGAATATGATAATTAATGATTATTGGGTTACTAGGAGTTTCTCATATTACACTTGCCTTCCTCTAGGTACTGCTGGTACTGCTCTTGCTCCTCGAAGTGCTGATCGCGGAAGGCACAAATGGCTCACCGTCTATACTCGATCAACAACACCACACAAACATCCAGACAAGCCAGTACATGCAATACAAGTAAACTCTATTAGAACAATACACCAAATAGTACAAATAGAAAGAAAAAGGCTTATAAAACTATTCTATGCATTATTACGAATACATGAGCGCAAGAATCACTTTAATCTGAGCTAAAATGCATTTTGTATGAATAAAACAAGAACCAGGGGCATATCTGTAAGAAAACAGGGGCCTAAGCATATTTATGAGTATAAACAGAAGGTCTGACGCGTAAATAAAACAACCTAGGATGGTGGGTTAATTTATTTAAAAAAGCAAGGGCTAAAACAGAAGAAAAAGGACCTATCGGCAATTACTTATGAACTAGGTCAGGACGGCGGGTTGATTCGCGTAAAACAGAGGGGCTAAAGTGCCAAAGTGGTGCTGGACAGCGGGTTCGGCTTGCATGGCTGCTAGTGTGGCGCACACGTGGCAGCCATGTGGCTCCATGTGTCGCTAACGCGGCTGTGAACCAGGGCCATAGACCCGGTCCATGGGTCTACAATGGACTAATACAGGGTGAAGGGGTATGGGACAATCTTGGCAGTCCGGATTAGATCTGAGGGCCAGGGTTCGAGCGGGGAGTGCGGGCGGCGACCGGCGGCGGAGCAGCTCCGGCGAGGTCGGAAATGGCACTAGAGGGCACAGTTTCGAGTGCGGGTGGCACGGGGAGCAACCGGGGTTGATGGCGAAGCTCACCAGAGGGTTGTGGAGGTCGGATGGGCGGCGGTGATGGCGGTCTGCGGTGAACGGCGGATGGCGGCGTCGGTGCTCAGTGACGACGGGGCTCCGAGGGTCGGCGAGGCTCAGGGACGGCGGCTTCGGGTCGTGGGGTCCTGCGAACGAAGAAATGAGGGAGAGAGGGGTAAACAGAGGAGCTTCACGACGGCCAATTGAACGGCGGCGGCGCACTGCGTACCTCGAGCTCCGGCGGCGGTAGCTGCGTCGATGTGGGGAGCTAGGGCGGGGGTGGCGTCTTAATATAGGTCCGGGAGGTGCTCCTCGGATGGTATGGTGGGGTTTGGAAGCCACACAGATGGAAAGAGGAACGGAGGAAGGCAGCGACCGGCGAAAGAAAGGGCGGCGGTGGTGAGCGGGAACCGAATCCCGGTCAGAGACGATGAGCCCGATAGGTGGACCCTACCTGTCGGTGGGCCGCGGCAAAAACGCCTCGGTGTTTTACGCCAGCGCGGGCGTGGGTGAAGGGAGCGGGCCGAACTGGGCCGAGCAAGCTGGGCCGAGGGTGCGAAGGCGAGCAGGGCTAGGAATTGAAGGGGGTAAAGGGGGCTGGGCCAAAAGTGAAAGGGGCAATTCTAGACTTATTCGCTGAAAACACAAAACCACTCATTCAATTGCAATTTCAAATGGGACTTCGAATATAAATTCATATCCCACAAATTGAATTGCTTTCAATCAAAAATATGCACCAGCATGTATGCACACACATGTTTCTATTTCTTTTATATCAAATTTTATTTAGGACAAAATTTTATAACCCTAAGTTGATCATGCACACATTGAACAAAAATAATTAAATTTTACTATTATTTTGTTGACCTATTTTTAGGATGTTACAGACCTACCCCCCCTTAAGATGAATCTCATCCTCGAGATTCGGGCTCAGAATGGAATAGAATGGGATATTCTGCCTCTAGATCATCTTCCCTTTCCCAAGTTGCCTCATCCTCTGAATGTTGGCTCCACTGCACCTTGCACATCCGTATAACCTTATTCCGGGTGACCCTTTCAGCTGTCTCCAGTATCTTAACAGGATACTCAGTATAAGAAAGATCCTCCTGCACATTCAGCTCCTCCATCGGTAACTCTCAAACACTTCTTCAGTTGTGACACATGGAACACATCGTAAACTCCCGAGAGTCTTTCTGGTAACTCTAACCGGTATGCCACTTCTCCTTTCCTTTCCAGTATTTTGAACGGACCTATGTATCTTGGTGCTAACTTGCCCTTCATGTTGAATCGTCGAACTCCTTTCATAGGTGACACCTTGAGATATACATGGTTATCCACTGCAAAACTCAATTCCTGTCTGCGTACATCTGCATAGCTTTTCTGCCTAGACTGTGCTGCATTCAAATTCTGCCTGATGAGCTGTACTTGTTTCTCCGCTATTCTCAATATCTCTAGCCCAAAGACTTGACTTTCTCCCATCTGATTCCAAAACAACGGTGTTCTGCACTTCCTGCCATACAACGCCTCGAACGGTGCCATCTTAAGACTTGTCTGGAAACTATTGTTATAAGAAAATTCTGCATCGAGTAAACTCTTATCCCAACTAGTCCCATACTGCAATGCACAAGCTCTGAGCATATCTTCCAGTATCTGATTTATTCTCTCTGTATGCCCATCTGTCTGTGGGTGATATGCAGAATCGAACTTTAATTCAGTATCCATAGCTTCATGAAGCTTCTGCCAGAAATGTGACGTGACACTATCTTCTTAGACACAACATGAAGACACACTATCCTTTCCATATATAACGCTACTAACTTTGCACCGGTATAGGTGATCTTTACTGGGATAAAATGAGCTACCTTGATCAGTCTATCCACAATTACCCACACTGAGTTGTATCCTCCCTGCGTGCGTGGCAATCCTGTAATGAAGTCCATGCCAACTTCTTCCCATTTCCTTGATCAGTCTCTAATGTTCTGCCTTGACTCTCTGGCATGTATCATATAGGGCTACGTATTCTGCAACTCCCCTCTTCAATCAATACCACCAATATCTTTCCTTGATATCCAGATACATCTTGGTACTACCCGGGTCAATTAAGCGGAATCATGAGCTTCTCTTAGTATAGTTTCTCTGATATGATTCACTTCAGGCACACATATCCTCTTACCATACCACACTGTCCCTTGCTCATCGACTCTGAATCCTGGAGCTTGACCCATCGGAACATGTTCCACAATTTTTCAAAGCTTCTTATCCTCTAACTGCCCATTTGGATCTCCTGTTCCAGAGTAGGTCTTTTCAACTTCCAATTCCACCAAATTGGCCACAAAACCCAAGTTCAGTCGTTCGAACTCCCTAGCTAACTCTTCTGGCATCGAGGTCATCTTCAGCTCATTAGCGTAGCTTCTTTGACTTAGAGCATCAGTAACGAGGTTTACCTTTCCTGGATGATAATGAATCTCCAAGTTGTAATCCTTTATCAACTCCAATCATCTTCTTTGCCTCAGGTTCAGATTGGATTGAGTGAACACATACTTCAAGCTCTTGTGATCAGTGTATATATTACTCTTATGCCCAATCAAGTAGTGTCTCCAGATCTTCAACGCATGAACCACTGCTGCCAATTCTAGGTCATGTGTGGGATAGTTCACCTCATGCTTCCTGAGTTGCCTGGATGCATAGAACACTACTCTGCCTTCTTGCATAAGAACACAACCCAATCCTTGCCGAGACGCATCACAGTAGATCTGGCAATACTAGCACTGGCACTGTAGTCAACCTTTTCTTGAGCTCCTCAAAACTTGCTTGACACTTCTCTAACCACACGAACTTTACGCCCTTCTCCAGCAATGCCGTTAGGGGTTTGGCAATCTTAGAGAATCCTTCAATAAACCTCCGGTAGTAACCTACCATTCCCAAGAAACTCCAGATCTCACTAACATCCTTTGGCGGATTCCAGCTCAAGACATCTTTCACCTTCTTCGGGTCCACTGCTACTCCTCCGTTAGATATCACGTGACCGAGAAATGATTACCCCCTTCAACCAGAAATCACACTTGCTAAACTTGGCAAACAAATGTTGTTCTCGCTACCATTATAATACCAATCTCAAGTGCTCTTTGTGCTCCTTCTCATTCTTGGAGAACACAAGAATGTCCTCAATGAATACTACCATGAACTTGTCCAGATAGTCCATGAACACCTTATTCATCAGATACATAAAGTAGGCAGGTGCATTGGTCAGTCCAAAAGACATTACTGTGAACTCATACAGACCATACCGAGTAGTGAATGCTATCTTAGGTATATCTGACGGTCGAATCCTCAACTGATGATATCTCGATCGAAGATCTATCTTGGAGAATCCACAAGCTCCTCTCAGTTGATCGAACAAATCATCGATCCTAGGCAAAGGATACTTGTTCTTGATGGTCACCTCATTAAGAGCCCGATAATCCACGCACATCCTCTGGGTTCCATCCTTTCTCTCAACAAACAACACTGGTGCTCCCCAAGGTGAAGAACTAGAACGGATATAACCCTTACCTAGGATTTCCTCTAGTTGTTTCTTTAGTTCCTCTAATTCTTTTACTCCCATTCTATAAGGTCTTTTAGTTATAGGTGTAGTACCAGGTTTAAGCTCAATAAGGAACTCAGTTTCGCAATATGGTGGCATACCTGACAAATCCTCTTGAAAGACGTCCGGATATTCATTCACCACCCTGATATCCTCCATAGCTGCACCCTTCATCTGATCGATCTGACAACCTTTGTCTATAGTTGGATCTGCCTGAAACTCAACTTTCTCCTCAGTCTTTGCCATCAGTTCCACCGATCTCTGAGTGCACTTGATCACTGCCTTGTGAGCTCCCTGCCAAGACATTCCCAGGATGAGGTCAAATCCCATGGAGTTTAGAACTATAGGTGTGGTTTTGAAATCTACCCCCCTTATTGTTATTCTAACCTCTGGACAAGCTAGAGTTGCCAGTAATTCCCCTCTGGGTGAGTTTACTATCATGGTGTTTTTCATGGGTTGCATGGTCATTCTGAACTTCTTCCCATATTGAGCAGATATGAAAGCATGTGTTGCACCAGAATCAAACAAAATTAAGGTGGGGTCTGAGTTGACTTGGAATGTACCGAACACTACATCAGAAGCTCCCTGGGCTACCTCTTCATTCACGTGGTTGACTTTCCACGAGCGAAGTTCTATTGTCCTCCATTATTGCGAGGCTGCTATCCTTGCCCAGCATTCTGCGCATTCTTCTTGGGACACATGTTGGCAAAATGTCCCGGCTCTCCATAGTAGAAGCATAATCTTCCAGTCGGAGCCACCGGAACGTTGTTAGCTTGGGTGAGGCAGGGTGCCTGAGCCTGCTACTGATTCTGAGGGTGCTGCAGGTGCTACTGCTGTTGATGCTATTGTTGCTGCTGCGGGTTCTGCGAACGTTGCTGATACTGCTAGCGCTGTTGATACTGCTGCTGATTCCCTGAGTTTGGCGGGCCTTGGATGCGCAGGTGACCACCTGTCTGTTGGTTGAACTGAGGGCGAGAGTTGCTCCCACTCTACTGGTTGAAAAACTTTCTCTTTTTGTCCTCGATCTCTTGACGCTTGTGCTCTAGCATCAGGGCATTATTGACCAAACACCGTGGAAGTTGTCGAAGGTGTGGGTGAGCAGCTGATATTGGAGGCCATAACTCAACCCTTTCAGCAAGTGCCTCTGCTTCTTCTTATCGTCAGCCATATTCTCAGGAGTGTAGCGCAACAACTCGATGAACTTGTCGTGGTAAGCTGTGACTGTCATTGATCCCTGCTTGAGGCCCAAGAACTCCTCCTGCTTCGAGGTCATGAGACCCTCTGGAATATGGTGAGAGCAGAATCTCTCATAGAACTCTGCCTAAGTGATATGATCAGGGTCTGGGTGAGCGTATAGGTAGGCATCCCACCATTCCAGAGCAGCTCCCTGTAGTTGTCCTGATCCATACAACACCTTCTCCCTGTCATCGCACTGAGCGATGTCCAGTTGTCTGCCCACTGCCTTCAACCAGTTTTCAGCTTGCAATGGATCTATAGCGTGGGTGAAGGTCGGCGGACGTCCCTTCATGAACTCCCTGCGTCGATCTCTGACATGCGGAACATGTTGTGGAGGCTGCTGGTTCTGCTGGTTCTGCAAGTTCTGCTGCATAGCTGCAAATGTTGTGGCCATCTATTGCAGTAGGTTATTCTGATTGGCCAGCAGCTGATCCAGTGGTAGCGGCGGTGGTGGCGGTGGTGGCTGTGGGTTGCCTCTGCCTCGGCCTCTGCCTCTCCCAGCACCTCTTCTAACAAATATCTATCATAAACACATCTCATTTGTTACTTCATAAGTCCAGATCACAACAATTCTGCCTTGAGTGCAATAAGAAAGATCGCTCGAGATAAAGTAACAGATGTAGAGATAATGTGGACAAGAGATTGAATAGAGAGACAAACTTTAATAAAGACCCAACTATTTGTTTCATTAACCTCATGACCTTACTGCAATATTCTAGATGTTTGTGAATAATAGATTCACATCCATTGCAATCATTACAAAAATCCAACTCAAGCAAATTCATAAGAACAATAAAACAAGCACTACTGACACAACGACTCAAACTCGGAAGACTAAGCGTTTATTTATTACATCTCATAGTGACTACTCCTGGTCTATGGTGGTGCGACTGGCAGGTGTCCTGTAGCGAGTCCTCTTGCGCAGCGGCGACTCTGCAAGGAACTCTAGCTCCTCCTCAGCTGGCCTTCTGTGTGGATGCTCCAGCTCTGCAATCCCCTCTTTAGCAGCATCTAGCTCCTCCCAATGCCTACCGTGCTCATCCAGAAGTGAGTCAAACTCAGTGTTGATTGTAGCAGCGAAGCCCACAGTCTGCACTAGTCTTGCATTCTCAGCGGAGGGGTTGGCGATCTTGCAAGCTGTCTCACCACGAGCAACACGAGGAAGGTAGCGCTCCAGCCCATCACGTACAAGGTTGTAGAAATGGTGGCAGTACACGCAGAGAGCCCGTCAAGCTGCATCACTGATGCCTGCCTCCTGCGTCTCCCTGGGAGCAAGTGCAACGTGCTCAGACTCTAACCTGGCGGTGTGGAGTCGTGGCATGGAGACCCTGATGTACACTGCAGTCCTCTAGAAGGCTGGGTAGAGGTGGTGAGTCCACCACTCACTGAGATAGTCGATGCTGACACGGCCACTTCCATAGTGCTGGCTGAGCAGGCTGTCCACGCGGTTGTGGAAGTAGTTGTCTCCACCATCTCGAACGTAGCTCATGACCTTCCACCCTGGAGTTGGCGGGGTGCGGTTCTCTCTAGTGTTGTCATCATCCTCATCACCAAAGCCATCTCCATCATCATCAGAGTTGTCCTCCTCATCACCAGAGTCATCTCCACTGCCGTCGAGGTCATCTGGGCCTCCTCCAGCAGCTGCACTCTCCTGGTCAGCCGGTGCAGGCTGTCCTGCCAGCTGGACGACAGGCACGAACTATCTTGTCTCCTCGTCGTAGATCTCAACCATCTCAGGATCCTCCTCCTCAGGCGCCTCTAGCTGAGCTGGCTGAACGGGTGGCTACCTCAAACCATGGACTAGGTTAGGGTTGAGGAAGCGCAAGGTGATCTCGGCAACACTGGGAGGCAGGTACCCACCGGTACGCTTGCGGGGAGTGGTCTTGGTGCGTGCCATCTAACCAAGAGAAAGAAGGGATAGGTTAGAATTTTATAATAGAAAGAGATAGAAGTATAAGCAAAATTTTTAACAAATAAGAAACAAGATGAAGAAAGAACTAAGAACAAAGTAGATGAAGTAGTATAAGAATAGTCACATGACCTGAACAAAGGAATAGTAGAACTTTAAAAGTGAGATATGTGTTTAGAAGTCATATCATGAAATTAATAAAAATAATAGCCTAGCA
This sequence comes from Alloteropsis semialata, assembly GCA_004135705.1. Lineage (NCBI taxonomy): Eukaryota > Viridiplantae > Streptophyta > Magnoliopsida > Poales > Poaceae > Alloteropsis > Alloteropsis semialata. The sequence continues at coordinate 22,338,537 of CM014276.1, read as the reverse complement.
ACCTTTAACTACGTAGATGAGGCTTCACACATATATAAATAGCACACTGTCTTCATTGAATAGGTGATTGACTCTAGCATTTGGTCCATTTGTTGACACATTTTCTGGCCAACACACCGAAATATGCGCTAGCTCGCGCGGATCCGCAACAGATTGATCACCAATAGAGACCCTGGCAAAACCGGTATCACCTATTTTGGGAATCCAGTGCCACCAGATTTCTAGGGTTCGCTGCATATACCTACGAACACCGGCCCAGGAGAAACCCCGTCAAGGCTGGCATGCCTAGGGTTGTTCTGAGATCGGCAGGCCACTCAAAATGTCGTCAAACATCATAGAGACGAAGTACGAACAGCAAAGCGGTTGGAAAAGTTAGGGTTTGAAAGAGATAAAAAGTAAAGATACTTGTATTTGATCGATTGGATAAACCCTCAATCGGTCATGGCCTTTTATATTTATAGGGTGGGGAGGTCTTGTCCCACAAGAAAATACTTTTACAAGTCATAATTCGCATGGATCTCTAAATCTACGAGGACTCTGCCAAAAACCGGTACCACCGGATTCCAAAACTGGTACACGGCGTTTTGTCCAGGTGAAGATTTTTTTGAGCCCATAACTCTCTCATCCGAACTCCAAATCGGACTTTCTATATGTGCATTTTGATCGCCTCGACGAAAGCTACGTAATGGTGCAATCAAAATACTAATTTGACAATGTTACAAAATCCGGTCCTACCGATTTCTAAAACCTGTTGTATCGGTTTGCCCAGATTGAAAGCAAACCTTTGTCGTGCCAAATTTGATCGTCAACATATGCCCCCCTGTTTTCTGGTAAAGCTTGCGTAGCAGAAAACATAAAAACATGAAAAAACACTAAGGGTGATGTTTAACACATAATCCATCGGCTTTTTTACTCTAAGGGCGATATCACAAAATACCGGCCATCCCTTGCAAAATCTTTGCTCAACAATTTTACACATATCATTTCATATGACTGATAGTGTCTAATTCTTTGCTGCAACCACTCTATACTTGTATTTGTTCAAATTATACAAAAGCGATCTAACCGATCCTCAATCGGCTTTACTATGGCAAAGGATAAAGCCACCTCGGGTAGATCTTATAAACTCATAACATGAAATGTCTATACCTGTCAAGCACTTCAAATTACCATGTATGTCTTTAGTAGAACCATCAGCTGCAACGTAAGCCAATGTATCACCATGCACAATCTCTAGATTATCACCTATCCATTGTATCAAGAATTGATGCAAACTAAAAGGTACACTGGCTCGCATGTATCCAATCATGACCCAAAATCAAACTAAATTTACCTTGGGTCTCAGCGACAAAGAATGCGACAACCAATATCTTGCTTCCAACAGCGAGATCCATAGAAACAATATCTTTAGCACTAATAGGATTGTCTCCTACCACACCACTTAAAGCCATATCAGTCTTGATCAACTCATCATCTGAATATCCCAATTTCTTGAACAAAGCATAAGGCATCAAATTAACAACTACTCCACTATCAACCAGCATCCGAGAAATTGGCCTCCCTTTGATATAACCTTTCATGTATAGAGCTTTCAGATGATCATCTCTATTTTTGGGCTTCTGAAAAATAGCTTCTTGTGGCCCAAAATCAAAATAAACCATCCTCTCCTTCGAAGGCAAGTGCACCACATTAAGATTAATATTCATATGCTCAGAAGATGACTCATAATTCAAAAATTGTTTATCGTCCTTATTCTGGGAATCCGATGACAACTTCTCATCATAATGAATTGAATTAGGAGCAATAGCATTGGGAATTAGAGGAACCTGTACTGTGTTAACCAAATCCGCCTCCGCTGTCGTGGAAACCGGTTCTGAATCTGGTCCAACCGGTTTTGCTGCTGAACAAACACCAAACTTGATCCTCCACTCCTTCTGAGGAACCATTGGTCTATCCTTGCTCAAGTTATCATTCTTTTGTTTCTCCAGTTCCATCTCTTTCTTTTCCTGAAATCGAAGTGGCTGCAATTTCCTCTTTTGTGTACGAGTTAAACCTAGAGGACACCATCTTGGCAAGAAATTTTTAAAAGTATCATTATCAATTTTATTGTTCTCACCATGAACAGCAGCAATATTTTCCTGGACTGACGTTTTAACCTTATTGTCAATTACAATCGGTATTTTGTCGTTGCCCTTTGAAATCACCTCGATGCCTCCAACCTATGTGACATCATTACCAGTAGTCTTTTCTAGGTCGTCATCCATGTTTTGCACCTCCACTTCCTTCTTCTTGACACGATAAATCCATTTTGGAGGAATTGCATGTTTTTCCTGGGAAAACTGGTATAACCAGTTTGGCAATCCGGTGCCACTGGATTTGCTATCCTGGTCTCGACCTGATTGATGAGGTGTCAAACGGTCATGTGTAGAATGCAACAACTCGTCATGAGCTGGTCTCTTAGATGCATCCCATCCTGGATAGAAAGATGAATACAACATAGGATAGTACGGCCACCACATCCTATTAAAATTAGAAGATGTTGGAAGAACCCATGACATGTCTTGATGTGAGTTTTGAGGAGGATGCAATGTAACAAAATCATCCCGCTGCCTTGTAGCTCCACTTTGTGGCGAAGCTTGTCTCTTTTGATGCACAGTGACCATGTTCTCTTTTTTACCGACCGATCTCTAGTAACGACCTTTTGGTTTTCATACTTGGATAATAGCTCATCAAAGGTTAGTTTCTTATTTTCATATCTCCTCTGATCTTTTTCCAGGTCCAATTTTGATGTTCCAATCTCGGGATGCCTTGGTTGGAAGCAAACCTTTGTCGCGCCAATTATGATCGTCAACACCATCCATATTTAGTGATAGCCACTCCTTAGAGTATTGGAGCAGGCCTTACAATGCCTACTACATGTCATTTAGTTATATACTATTGTCTTCATTTCTTCACACGAACAGGCCATAAGATGCATTATTACGGTTTCACCTATCCACACTTTGATTACAGCACTCCTTTTGTTGAACATATTAATTAGTGTCTGCACATCAAATGAGACACTGAGAAAATAAAACCAAAAATATGTGCGGGAATAGGAGACGTCAAGTAAGGAGATGCTCATAAATCTTACTCCCTCTATTCCAAATTGTAAGTCATTCCAACATTTTTGGAAAGTCAAAACATCAAGTTTGACCAAGTTTTCACGATAAAGTACTTACATTTATTATATCAAATAAGTATCATTAGATTCTTCATTAATATATTTTTATAGTCATACCTATTTGGTGCCATAGGTCTTTGTAATCTTCTCTAAATTTTTGGTCAAACGTAAAATGGTTTGACTCTCCAAGAATGTTGGAATGACTTACATTTTGGAACGGAGGGAGTAGCTAGCAACCACCTTTTTCTCATCTCTTCCTTTAGACTTTACCTAATGCATGCTAGGTGTTGACGGTCATTAATGTACATCTCACACCATCAACTCTGACATACAAATATACATTCACCATGCTATAGGGATTATATCTAACAAATTCAACTAGTTTTGGTGACTATGTGTATGCAGAAGGTAATAGGTGAAATTTGAGGTGAAACGGGCATGGTGGGCCGTCGCCCGACCTAGCCAGGTCGGCCGACGCCCAACCGAGGCCAAATGCGCCTGTCTTTGGATATATGCTAGGAAAGACACTCTAGACCAATCTTTTCCTATGCACTAAGGTAGGTAAAGCCCATAGGCGAGAAGGACCTCAAGAGAAACACATAGATCAAAAGGGCCACATCCACAAGTACACATACTCAAATAGAGTGGTGTCACCTTGGGTAGGACTCCAGGGCCTACAAGATAGTGGCTGGCAAAAAATGAGGGCAATCGGGCACAAAAGGTCTGTTGGCCGACCTAGCCCGGTCGGCCGAGCCTGGCCCGGAGCCCAATGGGACCCACTTTTCTCTAGGGCAAAGAAGCACATTTGGGGATCATCCTAGCCACTGATTCCATGTCGGTTGGATCCAAGAGATGGGAATGGTCCAAGGGGAGGTCACATGGATTGAAGGGCCCACCATACAAACTAAACGTACTCAATTGCGGCTCTACCACCTGGAAACGCCATGAGGACCCATTACACAGTCATTCAGCCGAAGATGGGCCCAATTGGTGCAGGTGCCACGTCGCCCGACCCCCTAGGTCGGCCGACCTGGTCTGGAGGCCATACCGCCTCATCCTTCTCGTGCTCGTTCCTACCGCCTCCAGGAGTCCATCTACGCCGTGCACCACTCAAGGCGGTGGATCCAACGTTGGCCGACCTCCCCACGTCGCCCGACCTGGGAGCAAGTCCGTTCGTCCTCATCTTCCACGTGTCCACTCCCAACCGCCTCTACAAGCTATAAATAGCTGGTCTCGGTGATTGAAGATCATCATCGAGCTAGAGCAACAATTTAAGGCGAAGCCCTCCTCAAGTGAGAGTAGAAATAGGGAGAGAGTAAGGGAGAGTCTGGACGAGTCCCGGCGTGTTGGCGACCCTCCACTTGTACCTCGGCGGATGCGAGCTCCTAAGTAAGTATCCGGGATATTCAGCTTAGTATTTAAGTCTGAGTTATAGAAAATTGAGTTCTTTATTGTGCTTATGGGTTCATCGCTTTATTTATAAAGTGCTCTAGTCTCTAGCTAAGATTAGAGTAGTAGTATATATCTTAAGCGTGGTGCTTAGGTTATTGACTACCTTCGTTTGCCTCATAGCCCCACGGATTAGTAGAGGTAGGCGGCAGGTGGTGACGGCCCTGTCCGTCCTTTGTAATCCTCCACGTACGGGTACGGCGTAGAGCTGTATGCCGGCAATTTCCTAGAGGTCTATGATACCCCGGTGCCCAAAGTAAGCATAGGAGAACTCCCTTCGCTATATTCCCAGCTTAGTGCTAAGTTATCCTCTCTACCCAGCCTTCATATAAACTCGATCGATCCGGTCAACTTTAGTGATTAGACAGTGCTCTCTCGTTCCCTGTGGATTCGATACACTGAATACTTCCGGGTAAAAGCTACAATGGTATCCGTGCGCTTGCGGATTTATCTGTGACCGTAAGAAATACCAACAAGCTTTTTGGCACAGTTGCCGGGGAACGGTAGCTGTGTTGTCTAAGAACTACGGTTGCCCATTTATCTTTTATTTTATATTTTATTTTTGTCGAGGTTGTACTCGTCAGATATTTGTCCGGCAGGCACCCCGCTTTGTGCGAAGATTGATCACGGTAGAGAACAGAGAGACACAGGATTTTATACTGGTTCGGGCCCTCGAGATCGAGTAATAACCCTACGTCCAGTTGCTGCTTGTATTATTTCGTCGAGTACTGATTACAATGTGTAACAAGTACCCTCGGGTGGACTTGTGGATCAATGAACAACTATTGAGAATTGGATATGGGATACCCTCTACGGACAGGACCCCCGCTTTTATATCCAGGGAGACGTGCCTTACAAGACAAAACAGACCTAAACCTAGTAGGACTCTAACTATCTTCGGGCTTCCCTTCTGCGATCTGGTCGTCGTGTCCTGTTCGGAGTCTTGGTAGCTTGGAATCGATAGTCGGTAATCCTCGTGATCGGGCACCCTGGTATTATGGCCTCAACAGTAGCCCCCGAGCTTATCTTGTTCAGAAAAGGTTGATCTTTCAACAGTCTTCGGGTCTTTTTGCTCTTCGGGTGATTTCTGGATATGAGAATATCTCGTCAATCATGAGAGCCAGAAAAGTTCCCGAACTCTTGAATGTGGAAACCTGCATCTGAATGATAAGGTCAAAGAAAATATTAGCCATAATAATAATAAAAAAGAACTGTTCTGTCTTGGAAAATGAAACGCCCCAGGAGTGATGTAACTGCTGCCCAGCGCATTTAAAACCCACTCCGCACGTCTCCCGGAACTCTAGCAGTGCACGCGGTACGGCTCTGCTCCGGCTCCTCGAATCCCGCACGAAGCGTTGCATCCCTGGTCTTTAAATATCAGATCTCCTGGATTGATTTGTACTTGAACTTTCCAACCTAAACCTTCTCCCTCCCCTCGCCATGGGAAAGAAAAAGCTTAGCCGCAAATTCAAGCTTCCTCGCCTCCTCTGCAGAGACTCCCCTCGCAGCTCCGGCGAGCAACTGCCCGACAAGCCGGAGGACCCGCCGGCGACGACACCTCCCACTGCTCCTCCTCAGGCTCCGCTCCTGGCTCTCCCCTGGCATGGGGATGAGGGAGTTAAGGTAGAGCCACCAGAAGAGGAGGCTCCGGTGGTTGCGCCACCGTCTCCCGAGGCTGCTCCGCCGTCTCCCGAGGCTGCTCCGTCGAGCATTGCCGCCGGGAAACGCCCTGCGCCTTCCTCTCCAGCCCCAGCGTCCCCTATCTCCCCCTCCTCCGACGACGAGCCAAAGCGAGGGAGCGGAATCCGGCTGAAGCCAGAGGCGGCGGACGCAGGCGCATCTTCGTCTTCTGCTCCGGTGGACACCAGCGGCGACGAGGAACTCGCCCGGCGCCTCTTCGTCTCCCTGAACCGCGACCTGATCGGGATTCCCGGAGATGGAGCGCTCGTGGATCTCGTCAGCGACTCCGAAGAAGAGAATGCGATAGATGAAGATCCACCGGAGACTACGCCATCGCCCTGATCAGCAGTTGATATTCATCAACCCAAGATCAGGGCGCCTTAGTATTTTGGTTTTAGGATAGTTATCGATCCATTGTGAAATGTTCCCTCTCTTGAATTTAATGAAGAAATTTCACTTGATGGATGTAACTTTGAATTTCTCGTGCTTTGAAATTTTGCCTAAGTCAATCTGTTTAGGAAATTATTCATCCAGAACAAATCATCCCGAATAAACTCTTTCTCCCGAACAGACTGACGATCTTTAGTGTGTTCGGGAAATTTGATCCAAATCAAACATGATCGGGAGATCTCCTCGCTTCACACTAAGTGTTCGGTCATTTAAAACTAATAGCTTCCCTCGTAAGCCACCAATTTTAAATGCATTGAACCTGTCCTGCACAGTTTTCGAAACGACGCGTGCCGCAGAAAAAGGAAAGAATCTTTTTGACCCAACAGTCACTGCGGATTGCGCGGCTCAAGGGCAGGTTTTTCGGGGCTCGCGCTCCCTCGCAGAACCATAAAGCCCCCAAGCGCGGCCGCTTGAGATCTATTTGGGACTTCGACTTCCTTGTTCACATCCACAAAACACTCGCCATTCTCAACCTTTGTCCATCTGCTCCTCCAACCCTGCTAGCCTCCAGTCGCCATGGCATCCACGCACCAGTCATCTTCTGGCACCGAATCCACGGATAACCAGAGCAGCGCCGCGGCCGGACGTGAACTCCGCAGCGGGAACACAATCCCGACCTCGGATCAGTATTGGAAGAAATCAACCACGACAGAGAAGCAGTTGAAGAAGCTGGAGGATCTTGGATTACTCCCAAACACCGAACTCTTTCCTCGTCGTGAAGCCAAAGGTCAGATGTATCCGACCCCCGACACTCTTGAGTTGGTGGTGTTCTCGGAATTCTTCCACTGTGGATTCGGGGTTTTTCCGTCTGAGTTTTTCCACAATGTCTGCGAGCATTACAAATAGAGCTCGTGCAACTTAAGCCCGGCGCGTTGACAATGCTTAGCGTCTTTGCCTTTTTATGCGAAGCCTGGCTAGGAATTAAGCCCTCGCTGCTACTGTGGAGGTATTTTTATAGTCCTTCGTACTATAAAAATCAACTGATGATTGGGTCCATCGGTTTCTCCTTGAGAAATCGGGAGATTTACATCCCCTTTCCAGTCAAAGATAGCTGGAAAGGATATGAACGTCACTGGTTTTACATCACCCTTCCCCAAGCCTCGCGGGCAAAAGGGAAGTACTTGATGCCAACTCTCAAGGACGAGGTCAAGGCCGTGCCAAGACTCACCCCGGACATGAAAAAGCACATTGACCGGATCGTGGAGCTCCGCAACGCAGGTTTGACGGCAGTTCATGTGGCGGAAATCTTCATCAGATGGAGATTCATTCCGCTTATGAGTCGTGACCGCTATGCCTGGACATTCACGGGCGTCAATGATCCGAACAGGATGAAACCTGATGGTGAGCATTCATTTTTCTGTTCTGTTATTTTTCCGAGTTAGTTCGGTCATTTGAATTCATGACTCTTAACTAGCAGTTGTCCCAGAGTCGGAAGTGTCTGAGCGCTTGAACAAGATGTTTGGGGCTGACCTCCCGGATTGGGAAGGCGTCCCAGAACCTTATAACGCTGAGAAACCTCCTCCAAAGGTAAACTGTCACTCAGAAAAGATATTCTTTCTTGTATAATAGTGATATGATACATCTCTTTTCTCCCGACCAGGCTCCAGCTATTGTTGATGCCCCGCCCCAGAGCGGTGCCATCAATGTTGAAGAAGAGGGAGAACAGACCGTGGACCAAGGCGCCGAGCCCCCGACCAACGATCCACCCGAGCCAACACCTGGTTTGGAGAAAGAGATCCCGAGCAGCCCTCCGGCGAGTATCCCCCGAACTCGGAAACGCTCTCGCAGCGTGGAGAGGATAGTTCCGGATTCAGGAGTCTCTAGATCGCCTGGGCCAGTTAATCGGCAGCCCAATCGTGATCAGCCTCACCCTGTTGCCCAGGTACCAAGCATGATCGTATTCGGGCGTTTATTCGCAGCTTTTGATCGCATAACCAAAGCTAAACGTGATCGGGAGATTTCTCGACAGGAAATTCGTCCGACCAGACCATCATCAAAACCTGTTTCTGGTGCCAAGAGATTCAAGTTCAACATCCCGACGGCCAAGTAAGAGCTTTGACAATCTTTGATTATATATGAACATTCTTCTCAAATGTTGTTTTTATTGTACTTTGATTGTTCGGGAATTCAGGCGTCCCGATCCCACAGCCTCTCCTCCTGTCAAGCCACCTGTCAAGGAGAAAACTCCCGAGCCGGAGTCGACAGCACCACCCGATGGCTCAGAGAAAACTGCGGAGATCGTAATACCCGTCCCGACGCCCCTGGACCCGGTCTTCAGCGCGCTCTCGACAGCTAAAGAGCAATGGCATTTGCTGAACACTCGTGCCTTAGCTGCTGAAGCGTCTGTGACCAGACTGGGAGTCCAGGTGACTGTTCTCCAGTCCGAGAAAGAAGGTATGTAATTTAAAGCTTACGCTTCGCTTATTGAATCTTTATTTTTGATCTATACGCTGCCTTTGATCCTGTAGCTGACTCCAAGAGCATTGAATTGCTCGAGAAGAAGAACTCGGATCTGGAAGGGAAGCTGGCTGATCTGACTGCCCGCCTTGAAGCATCAGAAAGGCATAGTTCGTCCTTGGAATCCAGGTTGATGGAAGGTGCCTGCATTGCTGCAACTCACGCCATCGGGGCTTTGAAGAGCCATATCCCCAATCTGGACGTTTCTCTGCTCTCGGAGGGCTTCAAGTGTTCGGCGTCAGATGCCGAGGTAATGTCTGAGAGTCTTACCCCAGTAGTGGAACCTTTTGTCAAGAAACTTGGTCTTCATCTGAGTGATTCGGAGGAATCACCCTGAACACTGTGCTGAATTCCTGTAATAGGACAAAACTTTAACAGTTTAGAATGTGGTTATATTTTGCTAAACATATGCGTGCATGTTTTTGCGTAAATCTTAGAGCTGATCGGTATTTTCATGGATCTTTTTAACTGATAGCTTTGTCATAGCCAAAAGTCCCGTTGCCATAAGCTATTCCGGAATTGTTTAGTTGCTGAGACTCGGGCGGCCTGCTGAACTGTGTAATTCCTTGTAGTTATGGTGTTCGGTAATTTTAGCGCAGCCTAGCTTTCTTGAATTAAAAAGCCCGTTTCTTGCATGGTAGTAGTACCGTAGTAGCCCCCGGGCTCTTTTACAGTCATGCTGGCATGCTGAAAAAGAGTCTAGAAGTACGAACTGCAAGAAACTTCCCGTTCAAATGGGGAGCCCCCGAGCGTAGAACTCGGGACGCATAGAATAGGTCTGAAAAGAAAATTTTCAGCATGGTAGTCCCCGGCTCTTTGTTAGTATATGCAGTATGATAACAAAGAGTAGAAACAAAATAGAAAATAGAAAACCCAGCCCCCGAGCATAAAAGCGAGGGTGAGTAGAGTATATAGAACTTATCTTTTTTTTGTTGTTGGCGCTGTAGGCGACGCAGATGATGGTTTATACCCACCAAACCTGATGGTTGGTCTAGAACTGTGCACGATCTCCAGTGTTTAAGCGTAGAACCTGCGTAGTTGATCCATATTCCACGTGTTTGGCAGTATGTCCCCATCTATCTCTGCGATCCTGTAGGCTCCTGGTCGGGCGATATCTACTACGATGTATGGTCCTTGCCATGGAGAGGACAATTTATTTTTGTCCTTGGTGCGTTGATCCAGTTTGAGCACCATGTCTCCAATGCATAGGCTTCGTTGCCGAACATTAGCATCGTAGTACTGCCGCAGTTTTTGCTGATATTGGGCCACTCTGAAAGCAGCCGCGTCACGAGCCTCCTCCAGGAGGATAAGCTCATCAGTGCGTCTATCAGGCTCTTCAGTTTCTGAAAACATTGCCACGCGGGGGGCTTGTAGTCGGATGTCGGATGGTAGAATCGCCTCTGCTCCATACACCAAGAAGAAAGGTGTTTCGCCTATTGCCCGATTCATAGTGGTCCTCATTGACCAGAGTACTGTCGGGACTTCATGAATCCAGCGCTTGTCGTAAGCTTGCAATCTGTTGAAAATCCTCTTCTTGATGCCCTGGAGCATGATGCCATTGGCACGTTCCACTTGCCCGTTTGTCTTCGGGTGGTTTACCGACGACCGATCATGCCTGATCCCGTGGTCGTAGCAAAAATCGTAAAACTTTTTACTTTTAAACTGTGTTCCATTATCGGAGATTATCCTGTTCGGGACACCGAATCGTACGACAATACTCCGTAGGAATTTTACAGCCGCCTCTTTTGTGATTTTCTGAACAGGCTCGGCTTCAACCCATTTTGTAAATGTGTCAATGCCGACGAACAGAAATCTGTATCCCCCGACGGCCCTTGGAAAAGGCCCGAGGATGTCTATACCCCAAGTGGCGAAGGGCCATGACAAGGGTATAGTGTTTAGAGCTTGCGCAGGTTTAGTCTGTTTCGTGCGAAGAATTGGCATGCCTCACACTTCTTCACTAAATCGCTTGCGTCTTGAAGAGCTGTAGGCCAGTAGAAGCTCTGTCGGAATGCTTTCCCTGTTAGATATCGGGGAGAAGCATGTGATCCACAGATTCCTCCGTGGATGTCGTGGAGCAAACTAATGCCCTCGGTCCGTGTGATGCATTTGAGGAGCATTCCATTGCGGGTTAGTTTGTATAATCGCCCGTCAACCAATTGATAGTTCTTGGCTTTACGATGGATTTTCTCCAATGTAGCATCATCGTCCGGAATAGCTTGGTTTGTGAGGTACGCCCGGATTGGATCATCCAGTTCTCCTCGTTTCCAACTAGAGCGGCAGCTCGGGCCGTACCGACCAACATAGACTCCTTGACGGATTCGTTGGTTGTAGAAACTGATCCCTTGGCGGGTTCAGTTTTTAGGTTCGGTAGTGAAACCGACACAGAGGTTTAGTAAGAACTTCAAGTAACACGTTACCTGGGAGTCGTGTGCGTTCTGCAGCTGCCTTTGCCAGCTTGTCTGCGTCGCCATTGAATTCCCTCTTCACGTGCTGTACTTCAAGCCCATCAAATTTGCTCTCCATCCGCCTATATGCCTCCAAGTACTTAGCCATGACCTCGCTCCGCGCGCTGTACTCTTTCATGACCTGCTTCGCAGCTAACTCGGAATCCCCTTTCACGAGCAGCCTTCTGACACCAAGAGATGCAGCTATGCGGAGACCTGTCAATAGTCATTCGTACTCGGCAACATTGTTAGTAGGAGTTGGATCAACAAAATTGATTTGTAAAGCATACCTGAGGATGTCATTATGTGGTGAGATCAGGACCACCCCAGCCCCCGCGCCTGCTTTGCAAAATGCCCCATCATAGAACATTGTCCAGTGTTCGAGATTTTGGGCAGCCTCTTCAGGTTCGGGGTTAGTCCACTCTGCGATGAAATCTGCCAGAGCCTGCGATTTGATGGCAGTCCTGGGTATGAATTCAACGTCGTAAGCCCCCAGCTCCACAGACCATTGCGCGACCCTTCCCACGGCATCTCGATTATGTAAAATGTTGCCTAGGGGGAAAGTTGACACAACCTTGATCTTGTGGCTCAGAAAATAATGCTTGAGTTTCCTGGAAGTCATTAGCACAGCATATAATAATTTCTGAATCTGAGGGTACCTTGTTTTGGCATCATGCAGCACCTCGCTTACAAAATAAACGGGGTGTTGTGTTGTAGACTTTTCTGTTGGTCTTTCGACCACCAAAACAGTGCTGACAACAGTCGGTGTTGCTGCTACGTATAACAACATCTCTTCTTGTGGCTTTGGCGGGACCAGTACGGGCATTTTCCGCAGGTATTGTTTAAATGCCTGGAACGCCTCTTCTGCTTCTGCCGACCACTCAAAACGATCAGTTTTACGCAACAATTTGTAAAATGGCATACCTCGTTCACCTGACTTGGACGCGAATCGACTTAGGGACGCCATCATTCCTGCCAACTTCTGGACCTCGTGGCGGCTGCGTGGAGACTTCATGTCATCGAGCGCCTTGATCTTATGTGGATTTGCCTCTATACCTCGCTGGGAAACAAGGTAACCGAGGAGCTTTCCCGATGATACACCAAAGGTGCATTTGGCGGGGTTGAGCATCATCCTATTCTTACGCAAGTTGTCGAATGTTTCGGTTAAATCAGCGATTAAATCGCCCTTTAACTTACTTTTCACGACAATGTCATCTATGTATGCTTCCACATTACGACCGATTTGGCCTTCAAGAACAATGTGAACACATTTTTGATAAGTACAACCTGCGTTTTTCAGACCAAAAGGCATCTTTATATAGCAATAAACACCGAAGGGAGTTACAAATGCAGTTTTCTCCTCATCGTCAATGCACATGCTGATTTGGTGATACCCCGAATAGGCATCTAGAAAACAAAGCAATTCGCATCCAGAGGTAGAATCTACAATCTGATCTATCCTAGGCAATGGGTACTCATCCTTCGGGCAAGCTTTATTCAAATCTGTGTAGTCCACGCACATCCTCCACGTTCCGTTGGGCTTCTTGACCATGACTGGATTCGCCAGCCACTCCGGGAAAGGGACCTCTCGAACGAAGCCGGCTTTGAGCAGTCGGTTGATTTCTTCGTTAATGGCGTCTCGCTTCTTCGGGGTATATCTTCTTTGCTTTTGCTTGACTGGTCGGATGCCAGTTCGTATGCCAAGCTTGTGCTCGATTACCTCCCTGGGGATCCCGGGCATGTCAGATGGTTCCCAAGCGAACACATCCGCGTTTGCCCGGAGGAAAGCAATGAGCTCGAGTTCCTATTTGTCACCCAAGCCAAGACCTATCTGGGTGGTCTTGGTCGGGTCTGTCTCGTCAAGTGTTACCGCCTTCGTGCCTGGCTCTGTTCGCCTGGCCGGCGCCTCGACTGGTGTGGCGTTGGCCGTTGAGTCACCAGCTGCTCGTGGCGGCGTCCCCCTGAGTGGGGTCTGGTCCACCACAGCCTGCTCCTCGGCAGCGCGTTTGTCAGCTTCCTGTCCCCCGACGAGCGGTTGTTGCCCGATGAGCTCCTGTTCGGGAACCTCTTTCCCTTTGGCCCTTGATCGGTTCTCAGCTGCTCGGGAGGTTTCAGCCAATGCCCCCTTGGCGGGTGCCTTTGGCTGGCTCTTTGTCTTTTTCTTGGCAGGTTCGGCAGCCTTGGCTGGTTCCTGCTCGCGACTCTTGATCATGTCCAGGGTCTTCATGTCGCACTGGACCGCGCCACTGCGATCGCCACAGACGGTGATCGGGCCCAGCGGCCCCGGGACCTTGATCATGGAGTATGCAAAGTGAGCGACCGCCATGAATTTCTTCAGGAACGGCCGACCCAAGATGCAGTTATAGGCCGACGTGATGTCAGCCACCTCGAAGGTGAGGAACTCTGATCGGATGTTTTTGCCCTCTACGAGGGTCACCTGCAGATCAATCCTCCCCAAGGGATAGGCTTGAATGCCTGGTATGACCCCGTAGAAAGGCTTCTCCACAGGGGACAAGGACCTTCTTGGGATCCCAAGTTCGTCAAACGCGTTGACAAACAGGAGGTTGAGGGCGCTTCCACTGTCGATCAGGGTTCGCCCAATCTTGCGGGGCCCGATCCAGGGCTTGATGCACAGTGGGAGTAGCGGCCCGTCGTAAAGCGTCTCGGGGTGATCCCTCTGATCAAATGAGATCGGGATCTCCGACCACCTCAAGAGCTGCTTGCAGGGCTCGGCGCTGTT
>CM014276.1:22310516-22323154 GCA_004135705.1 Alloteropsis semialata | reverse complement strand
CCCACATGAGAATCAACAGTTACTCCGAGGATCCATACCCATCTTCCACGAGTACCAAGGTCCACATTCCAGCGACTCAGAAGAAGATCAAGGCAAAACGTGCCTGGACCAGGTCGGCCGACCTGGCCAGGTCGGCCGACCCAGTCTTGCGGCCGTTGCGGTCCTCCCATCTCTGGCGTATCCACACCGTCTTCAGCAGCAAATCTACATCGTGTATGACTTCAGTCGGTTCATCTGATGGCCGGGCGATGTCCAAGGATCGGCAGACTCGGGGGTGGGCCCACTCCCCCTCAACCGCCTTGTACCGACCCTAAACCATCCCTAAGTACTATAAATAGGTGCCAATGCCTCCTGTACAACACACACCAGAAGGAAGAGCTCCATTTGCTACAAGTCATAGTCTTAGTTAGTAGAGAAGTAGTTCTAGGAGTTGAGCTTCTACGGGTTTCCGAAGGAGTCTTGGTAAGCCTAGAGCTCAGTTATCTTATATCCTTTGCTTATTTGTAAGACTTAGAACCTTAATGGAATTACTTTCTTACCTTTGTTACTTGGCTTATAGTCTTGTGTGTTCATCATATGAGCTGTATGTCTTACACCTTAGTTTGGATGGTGCATGTTATGGCAATGGCCCAATGAATCTCTATGATTGTTCTTTACCTTTCCGTACAATTGGTAAAGATGTATTTCATATTACAAACATGGTGTTTGGGTTATGGAATACCGTTGGGGATACCCTACTCCACGTATTCAGAGGTAGGCGCAGGTGGTGACAGCCCTGTCCGTCCTTTGTAATCCTCGCCGTTCGGGTTTGGGCGTTTGCAGGCCTTAGTGATAAACATCGTGACAGTACCCTTGGATGAGGGGATCCCACGACTCCTCGATTTGTCCTCTAACATGTATCACTTACTAAGCTTGTATAGGATACACTTGTAATGAATGTAACCCATTTGTAAGAAGTATATAGAATCCCTAGTTCTCTCATAGGATCTTCATACTAACTAGACTTATATAATGAGCAGTGAAATCTTCTGTGTGTCAACATACTCAATCTTTCATATCCTATTATCCCCTGGCCTAGTCCTGGTATATTAATTATGATATAGTTGATACATTGGAAAATATATTACTTTGCCATACGCTTTCCCTGAGGAAATAAATACGATACTCTGGAATACTCTCGGGTGAAATGCTACAATGTACTTCTGTGCGCTTGCAGAACTTGTATAACGCTAAGATCTATATTAAGGCATCTCTAGTACCATCACTCCAGTAGTGGTGATGCTAAGAAATGCCAACATGGTGTTTGGGGTATGGAATACCGTTGAGGATACCCTACTCCATGTATTCAGAGGTAGGCGGCAGGTGGTGACAGCCCTGTCCGTCCTTTGTAATCCTCGCCGTTCGGGTTTGGGCGTTTGCAGGCCTTAGTGATAAACATCGTGACAGTACCCTTGGATGAGGGGATCCCACGACTCCTCGATTTGTCCTCTAACATGTATCACTTACTAAGCTTGTATAGGATACACTTGTAATGAATGTAACCCATTTGTAAGAAGTACATAGAATCCCTAGTTCTCTCATAGGATCTTCATACTAACTAGACTTATATAATGAGCAGTGAAATCTTCTGTGTGTCAACATACTCAATCTTTCATATCCTATTATCCCCTGGCCTAGTCCTGGTATATTAATTATGATATAGTTGAATACATTGGAAAATATATTACTTTGCCATACACTTTCCCTGAGGAAATAAATACGATACTCTGGAATACTCCCGGGTGAAATGCTACAATGTACTTCTGTGCGCTTGCAGAACTTGTATAACGCTAAGATCTATATTAAGGCATCTCTAGTACCATCACTCCAGTAGTGGTGATGCTAAGAAATGCCAACAAGCATTTCTGGCGCCGTTGCCGGGGAAAGCATTGGTCAAAGAATATGTTAACCTCTGTATTAACTTATGTCACAATTAATTACCATCTCTAGATAGGTTTACCCTTGGCTTGTTTCTCTTTGTGTGGAACAGAAGGTACATCATCGATTCCTAGAGAACTCAAAGTGATTCTATAATTTCTGTCAATTGAAATCGAAGTACCTTTGCACCAAGATGGCAACTGAAACTCTCATGATCGATTCAACGTACATCACCATGGTGCAAGCCAAGCCCTTTAATGGAAAGGCCATAACAGATGTAGCAGAACATCTCCGACATTTCTCAGTAATATGCAGTTGACTAGCAGGAAGGGCAAAGCAATGGTTATTCCCATTCTCATTAACAGGTAGAGCACTGCAGTGGTACTACAACCACCAGGCAAAGATGGAGTCTTGGCAGCAGTGCAGGGATTTATTTCTAGCACATAACTGGGGCCCATCCCAGCAAGGAGGAAGCGTATACACTATACCTGCCAAGAGAAAGGTGAATGATTTAAGTTCTAGATTCCATGCCTTGTCAATTGCTGTGAAAAACCAGCTGCGCTTAAGCAAAATTCTAGAAACCCAGTCAGCCGAGTTAGCTGCAGTAGTACAAGAGACCAATCGGGAGATTTTGGCTAACCATGCAGGAAACAAGAAAGAATTAAACCAAAAGCATGACGGACCCAAAATCAAGGTGATTTATGGATGGAAGCCACAGAAACCACCAGTCACTAACAGCGAGCCACTCCTGCCCCTGCCTAAGGAATTCACACAAAGTGTTAAGGCTCTGAAGGCAATAACATCAGCAACACCTTGTATGAAGACAACAGAACCAGAGTGGCGTCGCAAAGCATCTGCATTATCTTCAAATGCGGAGGCCAGATCATCAAGCTAAATCATGACTTGGAGACGTCTGCACTCGATGGACGAAAAACATCGAGTCCTCACCGGTAGGTACATCGGTATGTATCTCATGTTTATTTCATAATGCATATTTATTTCTCAAGCATGTTTAAATTTTTTTTACAAAATTTGTTTTGCATTTGAAATTTTAAACTTTGGAGCCATTTACTTAAATCATCCTTGGATACCTGGCCACTACTGCCCACGCACTCAGAACTCATCACACCATTGAACCATGTGCCATCCTACAAAGGCTAAGCCTGAACCTAGCAAAAGCTTGGTCGGCCGACCAGGCCATGTCGGCCGACTCAAAGTTTTGGCCATTGCTGAGCACTCAATTGCCATTATGCACTACCATAGTCACGGGTCATAACATTCAAAGGGGGCATTCAATCATCTCCAAAGACGGTCGGCCGACCAGGTCATGTCGCCCGACTCACCCTCCCCTCTTTTGCAAAGTTTTCAACCGGTTCTGCAGCCACCAGGTATCCAACGCGATCGTGATCAAATGCTGGCCATTTTGCCACTGCGGGAGGGTCGGCCGACCCCACCTGGTCGGCCGATCGGTGGTGATCTCCGGCTATAAAAAGCCCTGGCCAGAAGCTTGCTCACTTCGCCCCAACTCGAGCTGCGTTTCGCCCTCAGAGTTTCTTCTCTCCCTCTGTTAGATTCTTAAGTGTTTAGCTCCTAACCTTAAAAAAATTGAAAATCCAATTAAAAATGGACTTCATTTCTGCATAACGGTGCTGTTATTTTCATGCTCAAACTCTTGAACGTGTTGTGGAGGTAACCAAAATCCCACAAGAACGCTTATTTGTGGTGTGTCATAACCCACAAGAACGACTTTTGTGGAGGCGTTCACGCCCCGCAAGAACGACTAACTCTTGGACGACTAACTTGCTAACGCTAATCCTTTTGTCTTCCAAGTGTCGTTCTTGTTGCTTGTTGTTCTCTGTGCAGAAATCATGAACATCGTCAGAGGAGTCATGAAGAAAGCAAAGAAATTGAAGGGGTCAAGTTCAAGGAGGAGCCGACACTCAGGGAGCACTGAGGTGATCTCCTCCAGCACGGAGATCATGGAATCAGCTGGTGGCTCCGAAGAGAGGATGGACAGCCAACACTCCATGGAGATCTCCGAAGACCAGTACTACTACACCGGTGCTGGCGCTACAGGAGGCGGTGGCAGCGGTGGCAATGGAGATGGCAACGGGGACAGCTCCAGCAGCAACCAAAACGAAGATGATCCTCGCCCGGCGTTCATCTCCGACGATCAACTTGACATCGAAGAAGGCTACGAAATGGAAGCGTATCAAATTCTTCTGGGTCGCGCTTTTGATCACACGCGTGTGTTCACAAGCGAACTCATGGAGAAATCAGGTATGGCTACTGATTTTGAAACCGTGTGGGGTGCTGTGGGATGGTCGGATTTTGCTCGCATTAACGAGGATGGGTGTCGTTTGCTAACAATCCAATTTCTTGCTACTCTAAGAAAGGGTGAGGAAGGGATTACTTTTCACTTTTTAAGGGAAGAGTATTTCGTTTCTTGGAGGCAGCTTAGTGCCTATCTGGGCTTTAGCAAGCGTTGCAGTTTGGAAGTTGATAAAGTTTTGAGGCATTTTGTGAGAGAACCCTTTTGGCGGGATATCTCGGGTATCACAGATGGCACTCCCCCTAGAACTAGTCACATTCATAATCCCACTCTTCGTTTCATGCACCGCTGGCTTGCCATGACTCTATTTCCTCGAAATGATCTTCGAACCGTGCGCATTGATGAATTAAAACTGTTATATGCAATGGTTAAGAAGATAAAAGTCTCACCTGTTGTTTTCATGATTGATCAATGGATGGGTGTTTTTAAAAGGCAAGGTCCCATTGAATGCACTTCTTTGGTTACTCGCATTTTTGAGTCGATGGGCCTTTTAGACAATTATCGAGTCGAGTTCCTTCCGCAGCCTCGCCCAACTCTGGACGAGTCTCATTTTGTTCAGAGTCACCTTGTTACTCATGCCATAGACCAAAAGCTTGTTATGGTTTATCATAATAGCACAATCAGAATTCCGTTGCCAGCACCGGAATACTGGTTGTACAGATGCAAAACACTTTTGTTGGAGTTGCAACAGGAAGGCAGGCAAAGCGTGACAGGGAGGGTGACAAGAAGCATGTCCCGACGGGGAGAAGCCGGAGTGCCGCAGGCACAATCAGCATGGGAGCCTCCAACTCCGCCGTACATACCAACAGGATCGAACTGGGAGCAGCCGCAGCCGCCTCCACCATACATGGCAGGAGGTTCCGGATGGCATGAAGCGCCGCACGCACAATGGAATCCCCAAGACCCGCGCTATCATCAGTCGTCTAGCTCAAGTGGCGGCCCTCCTCCGTTCGACGCCCGACGTTCCTTTTCGGCAAGGGACTGGCGCAGCAGCATGGATGGGTTATCCAACCGCATGGGAACCCTAGAGGTAACCACTCACCATATTGATGATACTTTAACCCAGCATGTGCAGCAGTCGCAAGCTTGGTGGGACCAGTCAGCACAGAACTTCAACACCCTCCAGAACAGCATCCAGGCAGGCAACCAGAACCTAACTGCCTACCTTCGGTCCCAAGGCTTCGACCCGAACGACCCTCGTTACCACCAGCAGTGAAAAGTCCAGCTTGGGGGAGGACCCCCCTGTACAGGTAAGTTGTCTGAACCATTCTCCTTGTTTTTTTTATCTTGTTAAAAAAATGATGAAAATGGAAACGAATGAAAGATGAAGCTCTATTTGGAAGTGATGAACATTTGCTATGACTTTCCCAATTTATGCAAGTCTCAATAAGGCAGTCATTTGTGTCTTGAATTTGTTGGCTTAAATTAATGACTTCCTTGGAAACTTAAAACTTGTGGGTAGCAAATGCTAAATCTGATTCTAGGTTGTTGGGAGCTATGAGATAATAAGCTAGAGTTGCTTTATCTTTACCACAGTGAAATCTGATCCCGGAGTTTTTATTTCAAAAAGAACAAAAGTCTAGACTCCTCAGTGAAGAGTGAAGATCCTACCAGAGCCTCATATTCCAAACCATATGCAAAAAGCATGTGTATTTGTTTTGAGTTCTGTCAAGTTCATTGCGATCATTGTAAGATTTACTTCATGCTCTTAAAAATTGGAGTCACGTACACGTCGCCACTTTTGCAATACTTCTATCCTGGGAGTAAGCAAAATACCTATCACTTGTTTGCTAGAATAAAGTACTCCAAAGAGACTCTTCTCCAAAAATATTTCTAGGAATAAGGCTTAGGCTCCCTATGAAAGCCAAATAAAAGAAAAAAAAATGGACATAAGTCTAGTCCATGAAAAAAAAGAGAGAGAAAAAGAAATTATGGACACTGTATAGTCCATGAAAAAAAAGGGGAGCCAAGCTTTATAGCAAAATTTCTAAAGAAGAGAAATTCTCTAAAAGGAGTTCATTCTTCCAGTGCCACATATCCACACTTGCACACTCCAATTTAAGTGTATGATTTAATTCTTCTTTTGATCCTGGATTTGACTCAACAAGATAATCAATGCATGTGTGAAACAATAGTTTCCCATTTATGAATCCAATTTGTCTATACTTTTGAGAGAAATTGAGAGGAGTGATGGTAGAGGTATAAACACAAATGAGCGACTTGAGAGTCACTTGAGGAGTCTGGTGTTTTTCTTTGCAAAAGTTTTTTTTAAAACCTCCGGTGTAATGGTGGAACAAAGGTTTAGGGAAAAGTGCTCTCGCTAAGTTGTTCTGGCTTTCAACCGCTCAAGATGAAGAAAAAGCTAAAAAGCCCCATGAGTAATAAGGTAAAAAGGGATGATTTAATCTTTGCCAACTTAATCAAGTTATGAATTGCTTCCTTATTGAAAAGTGGGAATTAAGCAATTCTGATCCTAAGTTTCTAACTCTCCAAGTTTTGCTCGGGACGCGCAAAGGTCTTAGCTTGGGGGAGTTTGTTGGCGTTTGTTAAGTCATGATTATTTTGTAACGCCAACATGATAAAATGAAATAAATTAGTAATAATCAGTAGGATTCTATTTCAAATAACGTAGTTCCACTTGTACATGGAGATTATTTGATTGCAGGAGATATGGGCTAAAAGATGAACTAAAACAGGGCCGGACCAGGTCGCCCGACCCCATCAGGTCGGCCGACCTGGCCTAATGCCCGTCTGAGCCCAACTTTGGCCATGCAGAAGAAGCACACGTTCGTGTCATCCAGAACGTTGAATCAATGACGGTTATATCCAAGGGATGACAAGAAGGATAAGGAGGATTACAAGGATTGATGGGCCCACATGAGAATCAACAGTTACTCCGAGGATCCATACCCATCTTCCACGAGTACCAAGGTCCACATTCCAGTGACTCAGAAGAAGATCAAGGCAAAACGTGCCTGGACCAGGCCAGGTCGGCCGACCCAGTCTTGCGGCCGTTGCGGTCCTCCCATCTCTGGCGTATCCACACCGTCTTCAGCAGCAAATCTACATCGTGTATGACTTCAGTCGGTTCATCTGATGGCCGAGCGACGTCCAAGGATCGGCCGACTCGGGGGTGGGCCCACTCGCCCTCAACCGCCTTGTACCGGCCCTAAACCGTCCCTAAGTACTATAAATAGGTGCCAATGCCTCCTGTACAACACACACCAGAAGGAAGAGCTCCATTTGCTACAAGTCATAGTCTTAGTTAGTAGAGAAGTAGTTCTAGGAGTTGAGCTTCTACGGTTTCGGAAGGAGTCTTGGTAAGCCTAGAGCTCAGTTATCTTATATCCTTTGCTTATTTGTAAGACTTAGAACCTTAATGGAATTACTTTCTTACCTTTGTTACTTGGCTTATAGTCTTGTGTGTTCATCATATGAGCTGTATGTCTTACACCTTAGTTTGGATGGTGCATGTTATGGCAATGGCCCAATGAATCTCTATGATTGTTCTTTACCTTTCCGTACAATTGGTAAAGATGTATTTCATATTACAAACATGGTGTTTGGGTTATGGAATACCGTTGGGGATACCCTACTCCACGTATTCAGAGGTAGGCGGCAGGTGGTGACAGCCCTGTCCGTCCTTTGTAATCCTCGCCGTTCGGGTTTGGGCGTTTGCAGGCCTTAGTGATAAACATCGTGACAGTATCCTTGGATGAGGGGATCCCACGACTCCTCGATTTGTCCTCTAACATGTATCACTTACTAAGCTTGTATAGGATACACTTGTAATGAATGTAACCCATTTGTAAGAAGTACATAGAATCCCTAGTTCTCTCATAGGATCTTCATACTAACTAGACTTATATAATGAGCAGTGAAATCTTCTGTGTGTCAACATACTCAATCTTTCATATCCTATTATCCCCTGGCCTAGTCCTGGTATATTAATTATGATATAGTTGATACATTGGAAAATATATTACTTTGCCATACGCTTTCCCTGAGGAAATAAATACGATACTCTGGAATACTCCTGGGTGAAATGCTACAATGTACTTCTGTGCGCTTGCAGAACTTGTATAACGCTAAGATCTATATTAAGGCATCTCTAGTACCATCACTCCAGTAGTGGTGATGCTAAGAAATGCCAACAATCCTCCACGTACGGGTACGGCGTAGAGCTGTATGCCGGCAATTTTCTAGAGGTCTAAGATACCCCGGTGCCCAAAGGAAACATAGGAGAACTCGCTTCGCTATATTCCCAGCTTAGTGCTAAGTTATCCTCTCTACCCAGCCTTCATATAACCTCGATCGATCCGGTCAACTTTAGTGATTAGACAGTGCCCTTTCGTTCCCTGTGGATTCGATACCCTGAATACTTTCGGGTGAAAGCTACAACGGTATCCGTGCGCTTGCGGGTTTATCTGCGACCATAAGAAATACCAACACTAGGCTTGCATCCTCTGCAGAAAAATTGCTCAATGTTCAGTCTAGGCTTCTTGATGTTCGTGTGCTGTAATCCAAATGCTTTAAGGGAATTGAACAAGACTTTACTAGTCAGTAAATTCGAATAAATTGAAAAGTTGATAACCCGATTGGATGGTGGAGACTCTGTAAACAATGCAGCCTATCTTACAATACGAGCATCTCTTGTACAAAAAAATTCAATGAAGGAGGCTTTATTTCAAGATGAAATAATGTTACAGCCTCCAAAATTGTTCAGGCGGCACACTAGGCTAGAAATAGGTTTTTAAAGAAACAAAAAAACAAAGAGGAAAAGCAGAAACTGAACAAAACTCTGTATGCATATAAAGCGTATGCTGAAGAGGGAAGAATGGATGTGCTCGTTCTCAGTGTTAGAATATCGTCAAGTGTTTCTACGCCCGCAGTGTTAGAATATCGTCAAGTGTTTCTACGCCCGCCGAGCCGATCTGCGATAATTGATTGACCACTGAAGGTGCATCTAGGCCCCTAATTCGATTTTGGAGATTAATGATAACATGATCATTGTGACTAACGTGTGTTTTGCAGCGGCATTCAATTAAGTTAGTGCAATGATGGGTTTTCATGGTATTCTTGGCCCCCATCATTTGATTTATATGTGTCGGATCAAAGGATATGCGAGAAGCATAAGGACAAGCTAGTTCCAAGTGCCGTTTGGAGTTGAGAGGCACTTGGATTAGTATAGGTCTTTGTTTTTTCTTTGGTCGTACTATAAAAGGGGCAAGAGTTGTAGCTTGACCTAAATATGACTAGAGTCTAGGTGTGATGCACACTTGTGAAATTCTAGCACTGGGTAGCTTAGATGAAGCCATGGAAGCGATGGAAGAAAGTTAGAAACTTAAAGAATTTGAATTGGACAAGTTTCTAGACATAACAGTGCAAAAGTCAACAGCACCGACTGTTGCGGTGGTGACCAGTTTGGTCACCGCAACAGTCGGTCAGTGCTGGGCCAGGAGGGCCCGGTGGACTTGGTACCACCGACTATTGTGGTGCTCAGCGAGATTGTGGTGCTCAGCCGAGGACTGACCGCAACAGTCTGTCGTGCAAGGCCAGGAGGACCCAGTGGACAGTCCACCACCAACTGTTGCGGTGCTCAGCAGAGCACCACCGCAACAGTCGGTCCCACAGGGCCAAAGATAATTTTGTCTTTGGTTTGACGGACTGTTGAGATGTGACGGGGTTTTACCCCCACCATAACAGTCGGTCCCCCTGTCAGTGACTGTTGGTAGTAGGTGAAAAGAGCACATAACCACAATAGTCGGTCGATTCGATTTCAGCAGCAGCTGAGCCCCAACAGCTAGTTGCTTTGCTTGGACTATATATACTTCATGTATTGGTTCAATTCAGCCTGCTTGCGGCCTGAGAAAGTTCATAGGAATATTTGGGAGCTAAGAGCAAGTAAAGCACTAGAAGTGATTGAGATGTTCTTGATTGTGAAGATTAGGAACATCTTTAGTGCTTAGTGAGTAGCAAGTGTGCATCCACCTTTGTCTCTTATTTTGTGCAGGTCAAGTGAAACTATTGCTTGTTACTTCTGGTGATCGGCATCACATAAATGGCTTGGTGGTGGTGTTCTTGGTAATCTCTCAAGGAGGCGTCTTGTGAGAAGCCCAAGAAGGTGTACACGACATTTGGAGTCCGCCGTTTCGGATGGGACAATCGACATCCACTAGAGAGCACTTGATCCTCGTGTTGGATCAAGGGGGAGCACTACCCTCGTGTTGGGTGCTCCAATGAGGACTAGGGGAGAGTGCCGACTCTTCGATACCTCGGGAATAAAATTTGGTCTTCTAACTCTCTCTTTACATTTGGCAATTTACATTTCCGTATTTACTTTCTTAGAATTGCCATGCTAGAGTAGGATTGGAACTAGGTTGCAAAACTCCTTTTAATCATCTAGATAGTCACACTAGGCACATGGGGTGAATTGGCTTGATTAGGTGTTTTAATTCCGTAAAAATTTGTTAGAAGTCTAATTCATCCCGTCTTAAACATCTTGATCCTTTCAACAACAATGGTTGCAAACTTGGGCACAGTAACCATACAGCCAACACTAATAGCATCCTAAAACACTACACCAACTCCAGTACACATACAAATATGACGAAATCATACCCTACCTGTGAAGCAAGTGTTGCACTAGTTTAATAATCATCTTCCTCCCATCAATTTAAGCTTTTGTTGTCACACAGGGTGAACGAAGGAATAGTAAAATCTTAAAAAACGAGATATGTGTTCAGAAGTCATATCATGAAATTAATAAAAATCAATAGCGTACTAACCTTCAGCTATGTAGATGAGGCTTCACACATATAAATATCACTGTCTTCATTGAACAGGCGACTGGCTCCAATATTTGGTCCATCCATATTTAGAGATAGCCACTCCTTTTACTAAATGTTATCTATAGAAACTGATGAGATGGGGGAAACAAAATATCTATGGAGTATGTAGGAAAAGGAGCCGGAGGTACCGGGAATGAAGCAGCTAATTATATAGTGAAATAGCAACATACTGTGTATAATTCTTGTTTACAAAGCATGTCTCTTTGTGGTTCTAGATTGGCGATCGGTGCAGATCATGCTGCATGTAGGATAATACTGCTGTGGCGCTGAGTAAGTGTGCGAGAGAAAGAAAATGCAGGCTGTGACACTACGGGGATGTTTAAATCCTCAAAGTTTTTCATTGCTACAGTAAATTTGAATGTTCATATACTAATTAAGAGTATTAAATGTGGATAACTGACAAAATTTATTTATAATCCCCGGGTGAAATTGTGAGACAAATCTATTAAGCCTAATTAGGCCATGATTAGACAATATTATGCTACAGTAAACAATCTCTAATTACAGATTAATTAGGCTTAATAGATTCATCTTGCGATTTCCTATCCATCCATGTAATTAGTTTTATAATTAGATCATATTTAGTCCTTCTAACCTTCGGTTTAAAATTGCTACAGTAAATTTTGCAAAGTTTTTCATCGGATTTAAACATGAACCATACGAAATGATCAGATCAGATCAGATCCTGCAAAGAGCAAACAGAGTATTTCAGCATACACTAGTGCCCGGGGAAGCCACATTCATCGCACCAGGGTAAAAAATGAAATTGCCTTTAACTACATTTTCACTGCATATCTTTTGTATGATTGTGTATGTTCTTGAGCTGTGCACAAGGGTCAAGTTCTAGCTAGCTTCGCCCCGGCCAGGCATGTTCGCTTGGCTTATCAGCCACCAGCCAGCAGTACTTCAGTCTCACAACAAATCAGCACCAGCCATCAGCCACCAGCCAGCCAGCAGTACTTTTCTCTCACAACAAATCAGCACCAGCCACCAGCCACCAGCCAACCGAACAGGCTTGCACTGAACGGCTTAAGAGTAGTGAATCCCAGACAGATTGCTGAACTTTGTACATTGTCACTGTAGCAGTTAATATAAATAACCAAAGTCTCCACGCGATGCAGCACTACTACACAAAACACCTTCGGTTCGGGCTTTTAGTCCCGGTACCAATTGGGCCCGGGACTAAAGGGAGCATTAGTCCCGGGTCCAAAAACTAGCTCCCAGAAGAGGACATTAGTCCCGGTGGGTGGCTTCACCCGGGACTAAAGGCCCTCTTTTAGTCCCGGGTGAAGCCACGACCCGGAAGCCACACCCGGGACTACTCTTTTAGTCCCGGGTCGTGGCTTCACCCGGGACTAAAAGAGGGCCTTTAGTCCCGGGCAAAGCCACGGATCCAGACTAGATCCACCGACGTCTATATTTTTCTAAGTGTTGGCTCTCTCTCCTCCACTCCCCAGCCTTATCTTCTTCTCCTCTCTCCAGCCTTATCTTCTTCTCCTCTCTCTCTCTCAATCTCTCTGGCAAGGGGCTGGTGCCGC
>CM014276.1:22294459-22308610 GCA_004135705.1 Alloteropsis semialata | reverse complement strand
GAAGGCAACGCAGAATTGCTAAGAAGCATTGTGAAGACATCCAACAAATTATAATTACCGCATTCATTTTTTACTGTGAATAATTCTTACTATTAAGGAGGCCCATGTTATCTCACAAATCTACAGGGTTGCCAAGACCCGGCAATAGTGAAAATACGGACGCAAGTTAAAGATAAGAAAGTATCAAGATAGAAATAGCTGTAATGAAAAGGGTGGATAAATGTTTTGTCTTTCTATGTAAGGTAGCTAGATACTTGGTTAAAACTTAAAAGCTAGCAAGGAACATTCATGGACCCTCGTCCATTTGAATGCTTCAATGTAGGCAAATCATCACTTGGAAATAAGGATCAATAATGCAAGTCGAAATGTTGTATACCATGCAGAGAAAAATTATGGAGAAATCTAGTTTGCTAAGACAGAGTTGCATAGCCAGTCACTAAAATTTGATGAACCTACCTCTTCCATACTTGCCATTCCTGCTACTCAAACTTTAACTAATCTCACAATATGAACATAGGCCACCTAAAACACACTCGTGACAACTATTTTTCCATAACCCATAACACAATAACAGACAAATCACTGGTAAATAGTACCGCCATAGTTACAGAATGAAGGCACTGAAGTGAATTATATAATCTGAACCTTCAGGGTTATCACGTATCAGTTTTTCCTACAAAAGGGGAAGAAAAGCATATCAGATTTACTAACCAAGCTTCTGATGGAATCTTGCAAGCAATCCCTCCCCCAAATGCAGCTACAACCTGTAGCCAAGGCACCTTGTGCCATGAAATGGAAGAAGCAGCACAACGAAGTTAAAAGGAAAATTTCAATAAATGAAGAAATGAATTCAATTCGCAGAAGAAGGATGACGGACTTGCTGTCAAGGTTACTACTCTGTCAAATATTTGAGCACACTTAGAGTAGTAAAATTTATCTGTCGAAAACTGGATACAAAAGGCAATGTTAATTGCATAAATTCGCATTGTTATGTAGCATTTCATTGAACAGTTTGGTGGCATGGAAACAAAAAAAAAAATTAGAAAGCTACTACAACCTTGTAGTTGGTTCGTTAGAAATTGCAATTAGTTTGGCTCATTGCCTCCAGTAAAGTGCAGCAAACTACTGTTCTGAGCGTATCAAGTTGTATCAACTTGTACTTTGTGAAATGATGGGAAGATGGTACAAAGATCTTCTGGAGATAATGGAGCATGTCATTTTAAACCTGCAACACAATTAAGAGTTCAGTTGAGATAGCAGACATCCAGTGAGAATGTCAACATAGTAACAAAATCAGTTAAGAGTATTTAGATGGAAACATTAACGCTTACATGCACAAATCTTCAAAGTACACATTGAAAAATAACTATAACCACTACTAAATCTGATAAAGCAAAGCTAGTATGGATAAGATATATTAAGTGTTCACCGGGTTGTTTCCTATCTTGTTACAAACCCAGGGGAAAAGAACATATGACTCAGAAGATCTTGAATCAGTTCTTTAAAACTTTTTCTATCTTGTCAAGGTTAGTAGGTTACTACTTTGTCAAATAATCCAGCACACTTGAATAGTAAAATTGAAGTCTCATTTATAAATCTGCATACAAAGAAAATGTTAATTAGGAAGCTACAAATTAGTTTAGCTCATCATCACTAGTAAAGTGTAGCATACTAACATTCTGAAAATTCGAAGTAAGAAGAATGCAAGTTTAAGGATTAGACAGACAAACCAAGGCAAAATTGAAGAATGCCCACGTGTGGGAGTACGCTCAGTTCAATTTGGAGCAGCAATACACAGAAGTACATAATACTGTGACATTTTGTATTATGAATTTATGATCCACAACCATATGTGTGGTTCACCATCAAAGAGGCATCTAAAATGGTTGTTTGGCTGGAGCGATGGAGAAAACCAATGGTAGGCATGGTCAAACAGGTAAAGGTAATTGTATTAACCAATTGGAGGAAAGAGATAGCATTAAGGCTTGCCTAAATAAATATCGTTAGTGTTCCAACTTCCAATTGGACGATGATGTCAAATTCACAGGAAGAATAAAAAACTCAAAAAAATAATTCCTTTAGTTGACTGGTAGTAAAATCTTTACATTGCAGTAGAAGCAATCTCTAAATACGATTCTCTAAATACGATTCCTGAACAAAAAGACGGGCAGCGGATCGGGCCACGTAACCCGCTAACTCGCTAGCCGTCGGATCTGGCCAAGACGCGATATGGACCGTCCGATCGGGGTCGTAGCGGGTCTCACTCGTTGAGCCGTCCACCCATATGGTCGCGAATCCTCGCGAACGGGCGACTTGGCCTCCGGTGCGTTCCCATCCTCGAGTCCTCCCGCTAGCCTCCGCCGCCGCCGCACCTCCCTCATCCTCCCGGCGCCGGCGAGGGGCCCCAACGGCCTCGGCGACTCCGGTGCAGGTAGGGTGCGAGCGCGGCTGGCCGCTCCTGTCCCGGTCATCCAGGCGCGGGCGGGGCCTCCAGTGGCCTTTGCGACCCCGGTGCGGCTAGCGGTGCGGGCGTGGCAGCGGGCGTTGGCACGACCGCGCCGCCGTCCGTCAATCTCAAGAGCCTGCACGAGCAGCTCAAGCGCCACATCAGGCCTCCGGCACGAAGAGCCGCCATGGCGACATTGGCGAGTCTGCGAGCTAAGCCCGGAGGAGCTCACGCCGCTGCGGTGGTGCCACTGTGCCAGGAGGACTGGGAGATTGACCCCGCCAAGCTCGTCATCAAGGGCGTCATAATAGCCATGGCAGACCAAGACTCGATGTCCATGGCATGTTCGATGAAATCCCCAAGTTAGTTTCGATTAACTTTTCCTGCCATGCGATGAACTTTTGGTCCTGAATCTGGTCGATTCCTCCCCAAGTTCTTAGGAAACATTGATGCATGCATTACTTTCTGTTCCCTGCTCGAAATGGCTAGCACAATTGATCACTAGATGGCAATGTCGATTCCATGGTGACATGATGTATTCGGTGACTTTTGTTAGAATAGTCCCCTTAGCTTTTTGCTGTGCAAGTGTAACCCTCTCAGAACCAAGCAACAGTTAAAGTTTTTGCTAGGCGTGATCCATGTGTTCATGTCATGATGAGCCCCTGGAAGTCCAGAGGCTACAGATAAAGTAGCTGATTTTTTTTTTATTTTTTTTACTTTTTTTTTGCCAAGAGTTGCCACTTGCAATTGTCATTGCACATCTGTTTGGGGACCTGGGAAATTGAAAAACAATTAAACTGGTTAATGCTTAAAAAAGGAAAAGAAAAATACATTGAATTTTGCTGCCAGGAATATAAAATGACAGTTTTGCATTATCTCGCACTCCCGCTAAAGCATAGTCACATGGATTGGTTGGTTCATAAGCTAATTTGACTCATTTATATATATTCTTAAAGTGTGATTAGAATGTCATAGCTAATGCCTCTTAGGCATTCATCAGCTCACTGAAGTTGTGTATTGGCTTGTTTCGTATTTACTTCTACTTTAGTTGTGTGATTAAATCAATTTCCTCACTCCATAAAATTCCTTTAATCTGTCACGCTCTACTTCCCTGGGTGCTTTCTAGGCACCTAAGGTGTCTTACTGTTTCATTTTGTTAGACACCAGGCTTACACCCTTTACAAAATATTGTTTGATATGCACAGTACAAAGTATCTTATATTCATAAAAAAAATGTGCTTCCTTTGGTCCCAAAAAGTGC
Source organism: Alloteropsis semialata (assembly GCA_004135705.1). Classification (NCBI taxonomy): domain Eukaryota; kingdom Viridiplantae; phylum Streptophyta; class Magnoliopsida; order Poales; family Poaceae; genus Alloteropsis; species Alloteropsis semialata. The sequence goes on along the minus strand of CM014276.1, from coordinate 22,304,903 downwards.
TGATTACAACTTTGAGATTTGGAATGTTCTTTGTCCATTTGTATTGCTTAAGCTGTCACTATTGTAATTCATATATTGTCACTGATATGGAGTAAAATGCACTGTTCTATGATAATTTAGTAAATTTTGTATCAAACACTTTTAGTGTAGGAAACTTCCTCTATACTGTCGGAACTTCCATTTTTCAACACTGGTTAAATGTTACCATTTTCCGGTAAAATTACTTCACTGGGGTGATGATGGTCATAGGTCAGAACAAGAAATTGCAGCACTAAGAGCAGCATTTGCACAAGGGGTCGCTGTCTGGCACAAGCTTGATCATGTTAACGTTACTAAGGTAACCATTGCCTGAAGAAGACCTTTTCGCTCCCCTTCAAATTTCATAAATAAGTCACTCTGCTGATATAAGATACCTTAATTCAGTTACTGTTTATCTCTGGTTTGTAGGACAGAGTCGGTTACACTACTGAATACTAGCTGTTAGATGTAGATCACCACAGAGATTGTTAGCAACTTAAAGGTATAGTAGCTTCCAATTCATTATATATACTCAGACTTAGAGCCTGAGGTATAATAGTACATTGATATAATTCTTTTGCACCTGAGCCTTTCAATGTAGCAGGTACAGTAGAGCTTCATTTGAAAAAGTCTATTGCTCAAACTTGAGCTTTTCTGAGATCCTAAACTTGACGGTGCAAGGTTCATCTCCTCAATCTCAAGTCACACCGTCACACCTCACATCCAGTACATGCAGATTAAACAGCCTGGTCATGGACATCTAAATATTTACTCCTTTTAATTATAAAAATCACTGCCTTGCATTATATCTACTTGACCTATGATTAAGAGTATGGGGTCATTGCAAAGGTAAGGATGATCAGCAAAAACAAAGTTGCTGTCTTTTCATCTGTCATTCATGAACTTTTGAAATCTCTTCCCTCTCAACTTTTCTTTCAGTTGCAGGACATTATCAAAAACTACATAAATGCCAATCCATTGAGAACATATAAGTGATCTTTCACACAGAAAAGGACAGATGGATAAGGTAATGTGTTTGCTTTGTAATTATTGAACATAGAAATGTCTTTTGTTGTCTGCTGCACACTCTTACTAAAAATGGGCAATCTGTTAACAAAGCATGAGTACAGGATTGGATTAATCACTCCTTGAACAGGAGGACACTACGTTATAAATACCACAGCCTGCTACAACCCACTAATACCATTTGTAATAGTTTGTTTCAAATAAAATGCAAACTGATAGAACATACCGGTTATCTTTTTTTCAAGGATGTTGAACCTGTTTCGAACTTTCAGTACATGGTAGAAAAGCTTTATGGTGAAGCAATGAGTTTGCTACCTCTCTTGGTGTATTCCCAGGATATGCGGTCTGCGCAACAATGTGATTCAAATCCTAGAATAATGTTTTGGAAAAAAGTTTGAATTATTGCAAATATTAACAATGGGAATTTAGCTTCAGGATCAATGCACTAAGTTAGATGATCATCAACTGCTGCCTCAAATGCTGTACAGTCACCAAGAGAGGTGCTATTCAGTTATCCCTTCTCTGTAAATTTTTTGCTGCTCCTGCATGTAGGCAGATGGGATCAGGGAAAGGTATTTTGATGCTGTTTGGTGCTCTGAAACGTCATGCTACCGCTAGAGGCCCTCAAGGTAGATACTCCCGCCTGGTAGGTGTTCGATGTGTTCCCGCTAATGGTGTTTGCCTTCTCAGCACTGCTGGCCATTGCTTGGTCTCCCTTTTATGTCTGTACATGCAAGGTGCATGATGTAATGCTGCAACAGAAAAGGGGGAAATTCTGTGCTGTCAAGAAGAGGACTTTCATAGTTAAAACTGAAGGGGGTGAAATTTCTCTCAACTAGGAAATTACAAACGGTGATCAGTTCTCATGAGATCGATGATAATAATGTGAAATACATTTTACTGTGAACAACATGGAAACTTGGATCACCTACGGCTCGAACGGCCCATGACACTGGCCATAAGCGGCAACGCCGCGAGCCTTTCTAGTCTCTCACTATGGATGAAACTGAGTATATTGAACATAGAAACATATTAGATAGAGATAAAAAAAATCTTACATTGATTCGATAGGCATTGACAATACCGAGCATCCAAGAGCATGCATGCTATGAATATTTGACATTTTTTTTGTCATTGGAAAATAATAAACCAGCACCTTTAACGGTGCATGTTCAAAAAGAATAAATAAAAGAAAACATGAAGGTGCTTAAAGGAGAAATTAACCAATGCAATTTATATGTAATTAAGTAAAGATCTGAGCTGTTCATATTTTACAGTCGTAATTGGCGTATAGAGATCGGAACCTGCAAACTTCAAAGCCCATTGATTCAGAGATGAAAAACGCAATTTTCTTTTACAGCCATAGAAGCTCTGATCAAGTTCTTGAATAGCACATAAGAAAGCACATTTTGGCAAAATGAAATATAAGAAGTGATATCTAAATAATAACGTTGACAACTTTAGTATGTTAGAACTCTTCCCAATCCAATCAATTTGTCAAGACATAGCTAACATGGCAGGTAGCATGACATTCAGTTTCAGAGGGGTCTTTGTTGGCATAGCACAATGCGCTCCAGGCTCCAGCCGAAGATATCTGTACAAACATATATGAGGCATCCAATGCTAGAAAGAATACAAAGGACCTTAGGCTGTGAAATATAGCTATTGTAATCATCATTCCACTACAGTTCAGAAAAGAATACATATAGTGTCCTACAACAGAGATTAGGAGGACCGAAAACCTACCAGCCCATTCAATAAAATTTTGAACATATGCAGGAAAAACACAACTCTTCACTTTGTATGGGCCATTGAAACCGAAGCATAGGATATTAGGATCTACATAACCAGAGAAGCACAGATTAATCAATGCAGAGATGACCATTGAATGAAACGAACATAGGAAACAACAGTTAGAAGCACGGGAGGAAGCAATGAATCGTAAGGGCATGACAAAAACTTGAATTAACAGAACACATAGAAGAAAGGGGGCAAGGACGACTAACTTGGCAGCAACGCCGGAGGCAAGGAACTAGCCCCTCCAACAAACGCAGAAACGTCTCTCGATGATCCTGCTGAGGCAATGAAGGAAAGGCAAAAGCTAGGAAACAATCAAAACGAAGCAGCAGGTATGGCCGAGGCCAAATCACATCACAAGGCGATGAATCGTAGGACCCCAACTCGAACAACACCCGTACCAACTAAGGAGCAGGCTGACGTAGTGGAGAAGGGTCGGCGCGAGCACTGGGTGATCTGGGCGCAGAAGGAAGGCGCAGCCTGCTGCGAGGAAGAGGGACGACGGGTCCGAGGAGCGACGGATTTCTTCTCGCACCCTGCGGAGGCGCCTGGACAGGCAAGCAGCTACCTCGCAGAGGCTGTGAGCGAAGATGGTAGCCCTAGAGAGCAGCACGGTGGGGGCAGCAGACGCGTGCAGTGCCGACACCAGGCGGAGCTCTCAATGCAGATGGGGAGCACGATGAACAGAAAGCGAATGGGGACGACAGCGGCAGCGGCGCAGCGAGCGGTACCCTAGAAACGCCAGCTGAGGCAGCTGCAACATGGGCCGTGGGATAACTCGAACGAACGCATTTCACCGTAGGACACGCGCCGTTAACAGGCCAAATGGGCCGTGGACGGAAAAAGGAACAGCGCACAGCCCAAATATGCCGCACAGTGCGCCGAACGCTCCCTGCCCCGGGAATTTACCGGGGATAGGGAGTTAGATATGACCGTAGGCATTAGCAGCAAAGAATGTACATGCACCGGTGCTGCCCACACAAAAAAATATTGCTGAGGTGCATAGTTTGTCGGGCCCTTCATTCCAAAAGGAATGTTGCGTCCTGCTCTAATATACACCTGTAACTTGTTCGAGCAACATTTTCTATTAGGCCATGTTTAGTTGCGGCAAGTTTCTCAACTTCTCACTATTCACCCAACACATCGAATGTTTGAACACTAATTAGGAGTATTAAACGTGAATTAATAACAAATCACATTTCATAACCCTGGGTGAAAATTCAAGAGGAATCTAATGAGCCTAATTAGACCATGATTAGACAACATCGTGCTACAGTAAATAATCTCTAATGACAGATTAATTAGGCTTAATAGATTTGTCTCGCGATTTTCCGTCCTTCCGTGTAATTAGTTTTATAATTAGATCATGTTTAGTCATTCTAATCTTCAATTTACAATTGCTACAGTATTTTTCATAACTTTCTCACCTAAACTAAACAAGCCCTTAGAAACAAAGCAGATCGCAACTATAGGCATGGCTGACTCCTCATCATTTAATTTCATGATTTTTTATTTGATCCACCGGATCCAAACCATGGTTAAATTTCTAGGCGAAAAAAACGAGAAATCCGATAAACGCGTTTCTCGGTAAGGTCCGGTTAAATATTTTTTCTCACCGAAATTCTAACTTTCAGTTGAATTCGCATGCATTCACTGGTCGACTCTTCATAAACTTATGATATTATCTCATTTTAGTGGTATTACATGTAGTTTTGTTATGTTAAATGGTTTGAAAACAAATATATAACTTTTTAGAGAAATTGAGACAAAATTTTGTTTAAATTTTGGCCGAAAGAAAAACGTCAAATCCGATAAATTTCCGAGAAATCCGATAAACGCGTTTCTCGGCCACCTCCGGTTTTTTTCTCTTACCGGTAAAGTAAACCCTGATCCAAACACGCAACACTACCAAAATTCTATTAACGCATTCTTCGTAATCCACAAACTTTCTACACTTCAATTTCCATGGTCATTACCCAGACAGTATTACCAATTCTTCTAGAGGCCCATCAAGTTGTCAACACTTTTCTTTCAGACTAGCAAGCTGCTATGTCAGGCCAAGGAATCATGAGATGGTGCACCTAGAGATGCAAAGGTGGTTTTGCATTCAATGACCTCGATGGCTTTGTTTGTGTCCTTTTGGAGCCACAAGGTGATGAGAGCGGCACAAACCGGGTCAGCTTCTGTAGCGTCCAGAGCCCCTCCAACGCATCTACTCCATGTTGTTCCCATTGAAGAGGACAATGAGAGTTGCACAAATCTGGTGAAAGAAAAGGAGGGCGCAAACTTTCAAGTGAGGAGGAGAACCTAGTTGAAAATTGTATTTGATTTAGTTGACGGCGATAGAAATCCTCGACGTCACTATTGGAAGAAAGTTGCATACACGGCAATACAATGCCAAGAACGCTGGAACAAGAATATTCATCAACAAGTTCAATTGATTTTACAATGATAACATACATATGCCAATGGTCAACTTGATTATCAGATCACAAAGAAAAGTGCTTGCGAAGATAATTATACAGTGTCATGGCGAAATCACTCTTGGCCTACTGGTTTATTTGAAGGAGCGGCCATGAGGTCTTTGCCATCGTGGTCATAATTAAGTTGAATGGTCATGGATGTCGACTTGTTTGACTATAGTGAAATTTAAAAAAGTGCAATTAAACTCAAAAATTATTCAACAGGAGCTCAGAATTATGAAGTTGCACGCTTGCACCAGAATTTAATCCGAAATAAAATAAAGAGTACAGTGCACGGTCCCAAAACTTGTTCCGGTGTGTGTCACTGAACTCTCAAAATGTATTTTCAATCCCAAAACTTGTTCCAGGGTGTCACAGGTCCCTAATCTCCCAAAATGCATTTTTAGGTCATACACTTGTCCCACGATGTCACGCAGATCCCTAAACACTCAATATGTTATTTTTAATATAATGAAATGTTGTTTTTCTATTTTAAGTTAATGAAAAATTCTTTTGCTACTTTAAATTTAATTAAAAATGCTATTTTGAATTTTATTGAGAATAGAGCAAATTATCTTAATAAAGTTATAGAAAGCCCATGCAAAATATAATTAGTTAGTAGAAAATATTCAATATTAGCATTAATATTTTTATATTAAAAGAGAAAACTAGAATATCCACTGTTGATTTTGTAATGATCCAATGGTCTTGATTAACTCATGATGAGTAAGATTAAAAGCAGTTAATTCGGAATTAAAATGGTCTTAGTGGTAAGATTTCTAAATGAGTCGCCTAAAAAAGATAGTTTAATAAACAGTCTATTTTGAATATAAACAATTAATGGTGATTTTCATGATGTGAAAAATTCACGTTGAGAGTTTAGGGATCCAAAATTACACACTGAGACAAATTTGGGGACCTGAAGATGCATCTTGAGAGTTTAGGGACCCGAATGACACATCTGGACAAGTTTAGATATACCAAAGTACATTTTAAGATTTCAGGGATCTAGATGGCACATTAGTTCAAGTATCGCTCATATATTTTACTTAAAATAAAATTGCCTGAATCCCCGCAGCACCGAGCTATCTGATCCCCTCACCTCCGCCGTACAGTTCATGCGTTTACTACTATCCGCAGTCAACTTTGACCCACCTCCCCACCCCCTCCCACCATAGTACGGTGCCAGCCAAGCCAACTGGCGGGGGGCCGGGAATCTAGAAAACATCACTGGTTTCTTTGAGTTTTCAAGAAATAGCACTAAAAATTTCAGAATGCACAAAATAGCACTGGTATCTCCAAATGAATCCGTAAAGAACACTTTATCTACATTTTCTACTATTTTATTTGACTATGGTTCCTTTTTTCACTTACAAATAGACCAAATTGCCCCTGCTACATTACAGGAATGCTAGCCTCTATTTCTATGTACAGTAACAACCACAACTTTTATCACTAATATTTTCACTTTGGCTGCTCATCAATTCAACGACCATTTCATCAGCACACAATTCACTACTTTATTTGCTGAGGTGTTGTCACTGGAGCTCCTCTCCTTCACCTGCAGATTGTTAAGTTGAGTTGCTGAGTTGATGAGCAGATCCCTAAACCCTAAAAACCCTAAATCCTAAACCCTAAACCTAAACCCTAAAACCCTAAACCCTAAACTCCTAAACCCTAAACACTAAACCCTAAAAACCCTAAACCCGATCTGAGATATGAAGGGCAAACCTGTCTTTTGATTTTTTGGAAAGCGATCAAAAAGAAAAAATAGGAGGAAACAAAGGAGAAGTGCTGTTTCGTGAAAGGTTGAATGGACATGATGTTGTTTTCTGAATCCCTTCCGTTCCAGTGCTGTTTTGTTAGCACCATGAAAGACCGGTGTTGTTTCGTAGATTTTCTCCAACCGGCGGTGGCGCCGGACCGACCGTCACACCTACTGCCCGACGGGCAACTCCCACGGGCCCACTGCCAGTCTGCCACACAGCGTAGATCTAGTCAGTGACTGGCGACCGCCGCTCTATTCAATGACCCCGGCTCGACCAGGTGTGAGTCAACGCAGGCACGCATCCAGTAGATAAAAATGCAATTCAGTATCATATTTTAGTATCTTATGTTTGATCAATTGTAGATAAAAATGTATTAATATTTATGATATTAAATAAATATAATTAGATTAATTACAAAATATATTTTCATAATAATTAACTAGCACGTAACCCATAGTTGTATTGTTTTTGGAATAGAGGGAGTATGGCCCAAGAGAAAAAAACCAACCCCAACACGGCGAAACTTCCGTCCAAAACTGTGTGCCCTCACCACGTGGTGCTCGGAGGCGACTAAGCAAAGTGATCCCGCCACCTCCTCCACTGCCGTGCCACGCGGCTCTCTCGAAACCCAGATGGCACGCCGCCTGCCCGGCCCCACCGCGACTAAATGCCAATGCCAACCGTTAACTACCCACCACCCCCCGACTAGAGAGAGGCACAGCCGCCACCTCGTCATCCGTTGTCGCCTTCACAAACCGCTCTCTCCTTCACCTTCATCGTGTCGCTTCTCTCTTTTTCCATGCACGTGCCACGATGCCCTGCCCCGCCTCGCACACCGCACTCCCTTCCTTCCACCACATGCTGCCACGGCTGAAATGACCCCGTCGTCGTGTCTTTTGATCGGTGTCGGCCACACAGCCGCTGGCACCCACAGTAATAGTAACATCCCAGCCGCAGCGCTGCTATGCAGCCGCTCGGAGCTCCATGGGCAGGGGCCACAACAGCGGCTGTGAGATCTTCGACTTGTCCTCCATGGACCATGGCCGATCTGCTGTGTTGCTTACCATATGACATGTGGATCCCGCAAGCTAGTGTGAATGACACATGGGTCACCACTAACAGAAGGATAACACCATCTCCCATGTATGTCCCCCGTCCCTCTAACTATACACCAAAACTGGGACCATCATATTCTTCCAACCAAACACTAGGTGGAATTGTTTCATCCCTCAAAAGAGAGATGACCCCATCCTGTCTGTCCTTGAATCCCAACCAAACAGACCCATAGGGATGTGAAGGTGGTTTTGCATTCAATGGCCTAGCATCTTCAGTTGAATCGATGGCTTTAATTTGCTTGGCCTTCTTTTGAAGCAAGTGGAGGCAGCAAATCGTGTCAGCTTCTACAGCATCTAGAGCCCCTCCAATGCTATATCTAGTTTATGTTGTTTCCATTGACGGCTCATTTGTTCGAGGGTAATTGGTGTAAGCGAATGGGAGTTAAGAGATGAGAGTTCTAAATTCTTCTATTTGTTTGGTGGACACGAGAGTTTCAATGGAACGATGATAGGGGCTTGGGAGGAGGAGGGGGGCAACTTCCACCGAGGACTTACTAGTGTTGACGCGGAAAATCGGCGGTCGTATCCTCCACGTGCAGCACACGAAGACCAGGGAGATCTGCTTCGCTCCAGTGCCAGCCCACACTCCAGTTTAGGTTCGCAGCGTGCCAGTCAATTTGACCTGAAATTGACAAGGGAATAAAACAGTTAAATTACTCTTTGATTGTGCCGGCTCTATTTCAGACGATGGAGTAACGTCGAATTTTAGCCAAGACCCAATCAGGCACGTGTCGGCCGATACCAATCGGACCTCAAAATCGGACTTCATTGATGACGTCAATCGGACCGAGTAATCGGACCTCAATCAGACACTGAATCGGACCTCAGAATCGGACCAATCAGGATCGGACCTTGATTGATATAACAGATCAGCCTTTGAATAATGAAATAAAGCATAAAACAAGGCCAATATGTAAATAATGGATCAGCTATGTCTTGAAACATATCAAATAAACAAAGTGTAACCGATACATTGTCCACCTTGCCTAGCTGCCAGTTTGACTCATCTTGTCGGACCATTTAGCTAGCCAATCGGACCATAACTTTTCCAGAGAAATCTAGCTCCGACGTAGGGAATCTAGATTTCTCCAGCTATGATCAAATCAGATAGCTAGATAGTCAAACTCAACTTACCAATCTATCAACTAAACAAGATGCTCGCACAGGTGTTGACCAGATTAAGCAAATAAGCAGATAAAACATTAACAGGATCGTTCTGATTCTAAGATATGCTACCAAATAATCAAGCATGACCTAGCTCCGACGTAGGGAATCTAAACCGCACTTAACATTCAAATAACAATAAGGCATAACCAAAGCTTCCTTTGACTAATCAAGATGAATCTAGCTCCGACGTAGGGAATCTAAACCAAGCATGACAATCAAAGATTAATCTAATCGTATTGCAAAGATCCAGCTCCGACGTAGGGAATCTACACCAGTGCAATACTAAAAGAACAACCAGATTAAACCACAAAGCAGGATCGGACATAGAACGATGCTGTAAGATAAATATTGCTTAAATCGGACCAAGACCAATGCTCAAAGCCGTTGGAGAAGTAGAATTGATTTACATGGCGTAGATCTAAACCAATCTAGCAACTCCAAACAAACCGCAAAAACTGCCTTTAGTAACCAAGATTACTCTAGCTCCGACGTAGGGAATCTAGCCTAATCTTGATATCTAGCTCCGACGTAGGGAATCTAGACTTAAAGTGCAATCCGATAAACGATAATCTGTTGGATAATCAATATTGATCTAGCTCCGACGTAGGGAATCTATATCAATCTTGCTTATCCAGAGATAAATCGGTTGAACAGTATAAACGAGAAAGGGCGATGCGCCTCAATTCAAAGCCTATACTAGTTCGATAAATTGACTAACTTACTGGTAAGCCGGAGATCAGAACTGATGCAGCCCGTCCACCAATGAGCTTCGTCGGTAACTACTACTAGGGTTTTTGGCGTGAAGCCGGGTTGTATTGATTGTGAGAATAGTTTTTACAATGGACGAGGGTTCATTTTTATACCCTGGTCATGGAGAGTCCTGATCGGACCAGACTAACTTGCGAACAAAGTAAACTAAGCTTAACAGAAAACGGGACTCTCATACGCCTTCTGAAAAGGAAATAGTCCCCGCATCTGATACACTTTCTTCTTAGCCGACACGCCCTTCTTCCATCATCAGATCGAACTTCTTGTTTCATCGGACTCCTCTTCAGCATCGGCTTCCTTTTCTGTCATCTTCTGTTTGACC
>CM014276.1:22216661-22283141 GCA_004135705.1 Alloteropsis semialata | reverse complement strand
TACCGGGGATAGGGAGTTAGATATGACCGTAGGCATTAGCAGCAAAGAATGTACATGCACCGGTGCTGCCCACACAAAAAAATATTGCTGAGGTGCATAGTTTGTCGGGCCCTTCATTCCGAAAGGAATGTTGCGTCCTGCTCTAATATACACCTGTAACTTGTTCGAGCAACATTTTCTATTAGGCCATGTTTAGTTGCGGCAAGTTTCTCAACTTCTCACTATTCACCCAACACATCGAATGTTTGAACACTAATTAGGAGTATTAAACGTGAATTAATGACAAATCACATTTCATAACCCTGGGTGAAAATTCAAGAGGAATCTAATGAGCCTAATTAGACCATGATTAGACAACATCGTGCTACAGTAAATAATCTCTAATGACAGATTAATTAGGCTTAATAGATTTGTCTCGCGATTTTCCGTCCTTCCGTGTAATTAGTTTTATAATTATATCATGTTTAGTCATTCTAATCTTCAATTTACAATTGCTACAGTATTTTTCATAACTTTCTCACCTAAACTAAACAAGCCCTTAGAAACAAAGCAGATCGCAACTATAGGCATGGCTGACTCCTCATCATTTAATTTCATGATTTTTTATTTGATCCACCGGATCCAAACCATGGTTAAATTTCTCGGCGAAAAAAAACGAGAAATCCGATAAACGCGTTTCTCGGTAAGGTCCGGTTAAATATTTTTTCTCACCGAAATTCTAACTTTCAGTTGAATTCGCATGCATTCACTGGTCGACTCTTCATAAACTTATGATATTATCTCATTTTAGTGGTATTACATGTAGTTTTGTTATGTTAAATGGTTTGGAAACAAATATATAACTTTTTAGAGAAATTGAGACAAAATTTTGTTTAAATTTTGGCCGAAAGAAAAACGTCAAATCCGATAAATTTCCGAGAAATCCGATAAACGCGTTTCTCGGCCACCTCCGGTTTTTTTCTCTTACCGGTAAAGTAAACCCTGATCCAAACACGCAACACTACCAAACTTCTATTAACGCATTCTTCGTAATCCACAAACTTTCTACACTTCAATTTCCATGGTCATTACCCAGACAGTATTACCAATTCTTCTAGAGGCCCATCAAGTTGTCAACACTTTTCTTTCAGACTAGCAAGCTACTATGTCAGGCCAAGGAATCATGAGATGGTGCACCTAGAGATGCAAAGGTGGTTTTGCATTCAATGACCTCGAGGGCTTTGTTTGTGTCCTTTTGGAGCCACAAGGTGATGAGAGCGGCACAAACCGGGTCAGCTTCTGTAGCGTCCAGAGCCCCTCCAACGCATCTACTCCATGTTGTTCCCATTGAAGAGGACAATGAGAGTTGCACAAATCTGGTGAAAGAAAAGGAGGGCGCAAACTTTCAAGTGAGGAGGAGAACCTAGTTGAAAATTGTATTTGATTTAGTTGACGGCGATAGAAATCCTCGACGTCACTATTGGAAGAAAGTTGCATACACGGCAATACAACGCAAAGAACGCTGGAACAAGAATATTCATCAACAAGTTCAATTGATTTTACAATGATAACATACATATGCCAATGGTCAACTTGATTATCAGATCACAAAGAAAAGTGCATGCGAAGATAATTATACAGTGTCATGGCGAAATCACTCTTGGCCTACTGGTTTATTTGAAGGAGCGGCCATGAGGTCTTTGCCATCGTGGTCATAATTAAGTTGAACGGTCATGGATGTCGACTTGTTTGACTATAGTGAAATTTAACAAAGTGCAATTAAACTCAAAAATTATTCAACAGGAGCTCAGAATTATGAAGTTGCACGCTTGCACCAGAATTTAATCCGAAATAAAATAAAGAGTACAGTGCACGGTCCCAAAACTTGTTCCGGTGTGTGTCACTGAACTCTCAAAATGTATTTTCAGATCCCAAAACTTGTTCCAGGGTGTCACAGGTCCCTAATCTCCCAAAATGCATTTTTAGATCATACACTTGTCCCACGATGTCACGCAGATCCCTAAACACTCAATATGTTATTTTTAATATAATGAAATGTTGTTTTTCTATTTTAAGTTAATGAAAAATTCTTTTGCTACTTTAAATTTAATTAAAAATGCTATTTTGAATTTTATTGAGAATAGAGCAAATTATCTTAATAAAGTTATAGAAAGCCCATGCAAAATATAATTAGTTAGTAGAAAATATTCAATATTAGCATTAATATTTTTATATTAAAAGAGAAAACTAGAATATCCACTGTTGATTTTGTAATGATCCAATGGTCTTGATTAACTCATGATGAGTAAGATTAAAAGCAGTTAATTTGGAATTAAAATGGTCTTAGTGGTAAGATTTCTAAATGAGTCGCCTAAAAAAGATAGTTTAATAAACAGTCTATTTTGAATATAAACAATTAATGGTGATTTTCATGATGTGAAAAATTCACGTTGAGAGTTTAGGGATCCAAAATTACACACTGAGACAAATTTGGGGACCTGAAGATGCATCTTGAGAGTTTAGGGACCCGAATGACACATCTGGACAAGTTTAGATATACCAAAGTACATTTTAAGATTTCAGGGATCTAGATGGCACATTAGTTCAAGTATCGCTCATATATTTTACTTAAAATAAAATTGCCTGAATCCCCGCAGCACCGAGCTATCTGATCCCCTCACCTCCGCCGTACAGTTCATGCGTTTACTACTATCCGCAGTCAACTTTGACCCACCTCCCCACCCCCTCCCACCATAGTACGGTGCCAGCCAAGCCAACTGGCGGGGGGCACTACAACACAGCATTTATTATGCGACGGAACTATTCTGTCACGGGTTGTTGAATTTTCGTCACAAATTAATTTTCGTGACGGTTTCGGATTCTGTTATTGATTGAGCATCATTGATTAAATCGGTCGACGGTTCTTAAAAAACCGTCACTGATTGAACAATCCGTGATGGTTTTTGACCGTCGCAGAATAGCCCGAGACCCACGCAGTCCAGCCCAAAGCCCAGTTTTAGCGACGAAAATAACCGTCACGGATTGCTGCCTACGTGGACAATGACATGGCTGCCTACGTGGACGATGACGTGGCTGCCAACGTGGATGCTGATGTGGCTGCAAACGTGGACACTGACGTGGCTGCCTACATGGACGATGACGTGGCACTTACGTGGACGATGATGTGGCACTTACGTGGACGATGATGTGGCACTTATGTGGACGACGACGTGGCACTTATGTGGATGATGACGTGGCACTTATGTGGACGACGACATGGCACTTACACAGATGATGATGTCACCATATTTACCAATAAAAATTCTGGTCCAGTATTTTTTTCAGCCCAATTCAGAATTCAAATTCCTTGATGTCTAGCAGCCCATCAAGACAACCATTTCAGCCCATTATAATTTTGCCAACACAATAAATCTCAGTTACAGCATAACCAGAAACAGCACTGTCGGTGTGCAAAATAACCAACAAGTAAATTTCGTGGATTGCGCGTCTGGGCTTCGAATGGTTCGCGAGAGGACACAAGGGGTTATACTGGTTCAGGCACTAACGCCCTACGTCCAGTGTCGATCTGCTCGTGTTACTCGCGTTGCTCGTAGTAGGGGATAAAAGCGGTCGAGAGAGGGAGGGGCTCCCAAGTCTCTGTGAGCGTGTCTGTAAGAGAGCGTGTGTGTGTTTGGTGATTGTGTTTGCGTCGTCCCTCTCCTGAGGCTTGATTTTTCTATTTATACTCAGGAGAGGTGATGCTTTACAAGGCGTGCTCAAGAAGGTAAAAAATTGAAAGCTTGCTGAAGAAGCTCCGCCGCCTGCGGGATACTGTGGACGCCGTACGGGACACTGTTCGGGACGCTGTTCGGGGTTGTTCGGGGTTGTTGGGGACGTGGCTCTCCCCGCGTGGCACCTGCGTACGGGCAAAACAGTGGAAGTCACATCCGTTGGCCATATCGGACAGTGCTCGGTAAGGCCAATTAATGCTGATGGGAAGCGGCATGGGCGTATGGAGACACATCCTTATGCCGGGTCTTCCGGACGCTCCACTCCGTCCCGGGCCCACGCCGATTCAGGCGAGACGAAGAGAGGTCGAGCGAGATAACGACAGAAGTGGGTCGACCGAGGCGGACGGGAGTCGGCCAAGGCGGACGGGGGTCGGCCGAGGCGGACGGGGGTCGGCCGAGGCGGACGGACGAGGGGGTCGGCCGAGGCGGACATAGGTCGGCCGGGACGGAACCAGGTCAGTCGAGTCAGGGGAAAATCGATCCTCCCCTGATCTGATATTCTTCTTGTTTATGGGTTTTCTTATGCCCATCTCCTTCCGAAACTGCGTGGTCCCACCCGTCGGTGAGAGGGTCGGATATTGATATCCGACAAGTACCATCCAACAAAATAACAGAGTACATCCAGTGTCACAACACTAGCAATCCAGCATAACCAGAAACAGCAAAACCTAGGTTCATGCTACTTTGACCTAGCAGAAGCTCAACCTCTTTGATCATGTCCTGCAGCTTTGCTTCAGTGGGGTTTGATCCTATCGTGCAGCTTTGCTTCAGTGGGGTTCTTCACAGTTTAAAGCTCCTTGGCAACCTGACAAGGGGAAAAGAAATACTTATGATTAGTATTAGAAACAGTCATCTCTGAGGGGGTTACAAAGTCATATTTAAAGTCCAAACAAAGTAACATAGCTGCCAAGGCTATGTCTGCTTATTTTTAGAGAATATATACTCAATCATTGTCAGAGTAATAGTGCCATGATCAAAATTGCAAGCCGAGCTACTAGATACAAGCTATTGGAGTAAAGGCATAAAACGCTTCATCTGGTACAGCTACTAGATGCACAGAAATTGATTGCAAGCTACAAGTCCTTTCAGGTAAAAGCACTAATCTGCAGCTAGTGAAACCAATGGAAAATTGAGGTGAGAGAATTGTTGCTACTGCTCACCTAAGAGAACTCAAACTTGATCTGTAATGTTGCTGCCCATGCACCAGCAGTCGAGCTGACCTGCAGAGAAGAAGTGTTTAGATGAATGCATTCAGGCAGTAAGAAGCATGCACATCTGAACATTTACATCACTAAAAAAACAAGTTGCATATCTGAAACATGATGTGTAGTTGTACCACATCTCGATCTCCAGCAGCCGCTGACTCCCATGATCCAAAAAACAAGGATATTTCACCAGACGCATATAGTTCAGCCTGACTATATCTGCTATCCAATGTTGGTGGCAAAGGGAACCTTGAAGCTGCAGCTCCTCAGCGCCTCACCTTCCTCCCTGTTTGCTGGTTGCACATGAAAAAAAACAACTCAAAAGCTGCATATACGTAACAGAGCTAGAGGATTAAATAAGAAAATAAATAGGTAGACCAATATTACATACATTCATGTTGATAGTTTGAATTAACAATCCAATCAGACACTGCGTTGGAACTGGCAAGATCACATGAATATCTACCGTATGCGTATGATTTTCACTTTCACTTTAATAGGTGTTAAGAGAACAAAAATACAAGTTCTGTTTTACAACAAATATAGTACCTCTGCAATAACCACCAATCAAAACTATAAGGAAAGATCAGATCAACACTTGGTCATGATATATATTCATATTAGTACAAAGGATATTAGTTTAATGGATGCACTACAAACTTAATGGATGTTAGTTATAACTGAACACTAGTGGCAGATCTGAGTCTAACAAGAATAAACAGAACTATGCTCAATCCAAGCAAAAATACAGCTACAACTAGATTGATCCTAGCAATCATCCAAGCTCTCAACCAGACACTTTGCCATGTTAAAGGGCAACCAAGCTACAACCAGAACCAAAACTCTCATCAGTTTCCAGGAACAGCAAAACAAAATTAAAAAAAGGAGGAGCCGGGGGTGCCTTAGCCTCGGGCTAGTGGTTGCTGCCGGAGAGCCCGTGTATCCATGTCGCCGATGACCGTCGAATCCCCACGCCTGGAGACACCGGCCGAGCCAACCGCGTTCCCCGCTGCCGGATCTCAGGTCGCGACAGCCAGATGTGGGCCCGTAGCGTCTGGATGCCGGACGATGCGGGCTGCCTCCGCCACCTGAGATGCCGCGCCGCCCTCTTGTGTGCCGATGGCCTGCGGGCCGATTGGATTCGGGCATAGCCAACTGGATCCGGGCGCTTCAGGAAGGTCTTCTCCGGCAGGGGCGCGGGCGCAGCGGCGCTGGCCTTCTTGTCGCGGCGGGCTCGGCGAAGGGAGGCCAAGACGTAGCAGTTGGAGCCCTCGCGCGCGACGGCGGCGTCGAGGTCGGCGCCCTCCTTGAGAGGCGCGCGCGACGGGTGGCGCCCGAGCGAGGCGGCGATCTGCTTCGGCGCGACGGAGGAGGGGATGGGAGCGGCGCGCGCAGGGGAGGTTCGTGGTAGGGGGTGGCGGCGGTGGAGCGGCGCGTGGGGAGAGGGGATGGGAGCGGCGGCGGTGAGAGGGGATGGGAGGGGAGACCGGGAGGCGGAGGCGGAGGAGTTAGGGTTCGGGGGTGTATATTTATTTGATGCACGGATCATCTCAGCCGTCCAAAATTTGATCTAACGGTTAGAAATAGTGTCCTCTGATGGGCCAAATGTTTATTGGGCCGAAATAACCTTGTTGCAGCAGACTTTTTGCTGGTTAAGATTTTTCTTTTTCTTTTTTTTTCAAAGTAACTTTTGAAGTAACTTGCAAACAGAAAAATCTAAGATACCCTAATACATTTTTTGCAGAGTAATATGTATAAGTTCTAGTGTAGAAGTGTCAAAAAAAAATTTGAAGACATTTGATACTTTCTATCATTTAAATAATTTTCTACATGTTTATTGAAAGTAATTCCAAGTTGAACTATATGTACTCCTAAGAAAATTCGAAAAATTACACAAAATTATTTTTAGGCTTATATGTTCCATACTACTCCATATCTAGGAGATAGATGAAAAATTCAATTGTCTTATAGGGACAATTCACACTTCTATCTCCAAATTACCACATAATAATTACAATAATATTTGAATTTGGTCAAAAAATTCTACAAATTGGCATCACAGCATGTTTTCGGTCAACAATCTTGCAATAAAAAACTTAAGTAGTTTTAATAAAGTGATAACATACATTGCTTACAAATGGATAGTTCTTTCACATTGTTTCATACAACACTAAGTCAAACTTTGAGATTTCAATACCACATAACATGTTCCAACTCATATGCACCTCACGTTTGGACACTACCTTATTTTGACCATAACATTTGCAAATATCAAGTTACATTAGCAACTCTTATGCAAAAGCATATTTTTTTCTATTTCGTACTTCGGTTGAAAAAGACAAGGTATATAACAAATTCTATAAAATAGCAGTTTACATGCAAGTAAATGTCATTAAGTGATAGAGCGTGATTTTAGAAAAAATAAGAAAAAAGAACCAACAAATTTGAAGTTACTATGACTGAGAAATACCAGTTACAAGTTTTAATTGTAGATTAAAAAGAAGAAACAATGCGAGCAGCGAGCTGAGCGCGCCACATGGTCTCTGCTGAAGAACTCCACCATCCCAATGCCGCCACGCGGACGTGAAATTCCATCAATCCCGCTTACTCCATGGAATGAGATTTCCGATTGAAAACACAACACACCAGGCAGCTCAGTGGTAAAGCAGCCGCGTTCCTTCCTCCAGGTCGCGGGTTCGAGTCCCCGTCCGACCCCTTAATAACAACCTTGCTTAAATATAACAAAATGGCAAGCAACACCACAACCACGCTAGTAGCTTAGTGGTAACTCCCCGGGTTCCCATCTTTCAGGTCGCGAGTTCGATCCCATAGGGCCTAGGCGCCCCCTTTCTTTTTGGCGCCTTTAAAATCTAAGGGTGTTCTGGCGGTTTCGAGCCGTGCTTCTCTCTGCTGTTTTTTTTTTGCATTAAACGATCTGCAATAAAGATACTTCGTTACCAAACACCATCGCATCTTAACACTTGGTGTAGGGCCTGGATTCAAATCTTGAGTGAAATGTTTTTTTATTTTTTTATATGAAACATGATAATTTTTAATTTAATGTTCACGACGGATTTTATTTTTTTTCATATGCGATATAACAATTTTTAATTTAATGTTCGTGACGGATTTGTTTAACTGTTGCAGTGTCTGGGCCGGACCGTGACAGAATTGATAAACCGTTGCGATTTTCTGGGCTTATCTGGGCTTAGAGCAAAATGCTAACGTTTTCTCAAACCATCACCAGGATTCCGTCACGGATTAAATAGTTTGTTGTAGTGGGGGAATCTAGAAAACATCACTGGTTTCTTTGAGTTTTCAAGAAATAGCACTAAAAATTTCAGAATGCACAAAATAGCACTGGTATCTCCAAATGAATCCGTAAAGAACACTTTATCTACATTTTCTACTATTTTATTTGACTATGGTTCCTTTTTTCACTTACAAATAGACCAAATTGCCCCTGCTACATTACAGGAATGCTAGCCTCTATTTCTATGTACAGTAACAACCACAACTTTTATCACTAATATTTTCACTTTGGCTGCTCATCAATTCAACGACCATTTCATCAGCACACAATTCACTACTTTATTTGCTGAGGTGTTGTCACTGGAGCTCCTCTCCTTCACCTGCAGATTGTTAAGTTGAGTTGCTGAGTTGATGAGCAGATCCCTAAACCCTAAAAACCCTAAATCCTAAACCCTAAACCTAAACCCTAAAACCCTAAACCCTAAACCCTAAACTCCTAAACCCTAAACACTAAACCCTAAAAACCCTAAACCCGATCTGAGATATGAAGGGCACACCTGTCTTTTGATTTTTTGGAAAGCGATCAAAAAGAAAAAATAGGAGGAAACAAAGGAGAAGTGCTGTTTCGTGAAAGGTTGAATGGACATGATGTTGTTTTCTGAATCCCTTCCGTTCCAGTGCTGTTTTGTTAGCACCATGAAAGACCGGTGTTGTTTCGTAGATTTTCTCCAACCGGCGGTGGCGCCGGACCGACCGTCACACCTACTGCCCGACGGGCAACTCCCACGGGCCCACTGCCAGTCTGCCACACAGCGTAGATCTAGTCAGTGACTGGCGACCGCCGCTCTATTCAATGACCCCGGCTCAACCAGGTGTGAGTCAACGCAGGCACGCATCCAGTAGATAAAAATGCAATTCAGTATCATATTTTAGTATCTTATGTTTGATCAATTGTAGATAAAAATGTATTAATATTTATGATATTAAATAAATATAATTAGATTAATTACAAAATATATTTTCATAATAATTACTAGCACGTAACCCATAGTTGTATTGTTTTTGGAATAGAGGGAGTATGGCCCAAGAGAAAAAAAACCAACCCCAACACGGCGAAACTTCCGTCCAAAACTGTGTGCCCTCACCACGTGGTGCTCAGAGGCGACCTAAGCAAAGTGATTCCGCCACCTCCTCCACTGCCGTGCCACGCGGCTCTCTCGAAACCCAGATGGCACGCCGCCTGCCCGGCCCCACCGCGACTAAATGCCAATGCCAACCGTTAACTACCCACCACCCCCCGACTAGAGAGAGGCACAGCCGCCACCTCGTCATCCGTTGTCGCCTTCACAAACCGCTCTCTCCTTCACCTTCATCGTGTCGCTTCTCTCTTTTTCCATGCACGTGCCACGATGCCCTGCCCCGCCTCGCACACCGCACTCCCTTCCTTCCACCACATGCTGCCACGGCTGAAATGACCCCGTCGTCGTGTCTTTTGATCGGTGTCGGCCACACAGCCGCTGGCACCCACAGTAATAGTAACATCCCAGCCGCAGCGCTGCTATGCAGCCGCTCGGAGCTCCATGGGCAGGGGCCACAACAGCGGCTGTGAGATCTTCGACTTGTCCTCCATGGACCATGGCCGATCTGCTGTGTTGCTTACCATATGACATGTGGATCCCGCAAGCTAGTGTGAATGACACATGGGTCACCACTAACAGAAGGATAACACCATCTCCCATGTATGTCCCCCGTCCCTCTAACTATACACCAAAACTGGGACCATCATATTCTTCCAACCAAACACTAGGTGGAATTGTTTCATCCCTCAAAAGAGAGATGACCCCATCCTGTCTGTCCTTGAATCCCAACCAAACAGACCCATAGGGATGTGAAGGTGGTTTTGCATTCAATGGCCTAGCATCTTCAGTTGAATCGATGGCTTTAATTTGCTTGGCCTTCTTTTGAAGCAAGTGGAGGCAGCAAATCGTGTCAGCTTCTACAGCATCTAGAGCCCCTCCAATGCTACATCTAGTTTATGTTGTTTCCATTGACGGCTCATTTGTTCGAGGGTAATTGGTGTAAGCGAATGGGAGTTAAGAGATGAGAGTTCTAAATTCTTCTATTTGTTTGGTGGACACAAGAGTTTCAATGGAACGATGATAGGGGCTTGGGAGGAGGAGGGGGGCAACTTCCACCGAGGACTTACTAGAAAGAGGGGTGGAAATTGTGTTTTAGATGAATATCAATGAATCACAACAGTTCATCCTAACTTATGATAAGTTAGAATTTTTCATTCCCAAACCCACGGACAAAAAAAAGATAGAAAGTCTCTGTTGAACTTCTTATCCTGATCCTTGTAACAAGCCAAACAAAGGATCAGGACTAAAAGTCCAACTCCCACGTGAATTTCCTCTCTTAATTTCTACCTATAATTGCCATGTCATTTCCCTTTGTTTGCCAAACACACCCCCGAGGACAAAGGGAGTAGCACAAATGCTGGTTGAAAGAAAGGATGTCACAAACTCTCAAGTGGAGAGGGAAGAAACTTTATATGATTTAATTAATTGGTTGATGGCAATAGAAATCCTTGAGATCGGTGTTGGGAGGAAGTTGCAGCAAAATACAAGTCGCAGTACGACGCAAAGAACACTACAACAAAAATATCCGTTAACAAGTTCAATTGGTTTTACAACGAGAGCGCGCCATATGCCAATAGTCAAGTTGAATGGGTCATGAATTTTGACCTTTTAGACTTCAATAAAGGCCCTGTTTAGATTCACCAAATTCGACCAATTCGACCAAAAGTAACGCATTGAAAAAGTGCCCTCTCTTTACTTTTACGTTTCCCAATGCACTTTTTCTACAGGAAATTCGACCAACTTTTCCAATCTAAATAAGCCCAAACTCAAAACTATTTGACAGGAACTTGGAATCATGAAGCTGAACACTTGCACCAGAATTTAATAAAAAAATAAAATTCCTTGGAATCCAGCAGGACCGACCTGTCCCTGCTGCCGTACAGTGCCTGCAGGCAACTGGCCGGGCCCGTTTACTACTCCTACGCTCCACAGTCAGCCTTGACCTAGCCCATAGTACGGCGCCAGGCAACTGGCCGGGCCGGTGTCTGCCGGCCGAACCGCACCGGCGCAAGAGAGAAGAAACAACCCCAAACACGACGAAACCCCCGTCGTCGAAAACCGCATGGCACGACGCACAGGTGAAGCTAGGGATGGATTCGGATCGGATACACATGAAATCGAATCCGGATGTCACCTTTTACCATATTTTAATTCGAATATGAATCTTATCGGATACGGATATGAATGCGAATATTGTCCATTCTTATCGGATACGAATACAAAACGAATGCATCGAATACGGATTCGCATTCGGATAGATGGGTTCATCATGTGTTAATTCTTCGCGGATACGGATAATATCGGATATTCCACATTTTTTTCGAATACGAATGGTAATTCGGATAGAGAAAAATAACAAAAAACGAATTCGGATACATCCATTTAACATCCATATTAAAATCGAATACGAATACGGATATCCATATTAACGTTTTAGTCGAATACGAATACGGATAATTCGGATGTCTGAACATCCGAATCCGTCCCTAGGTGAAGCGATCCCACCACATCCACCACCGCCGCGCCACGCGGCTCGCCCAAACCCAGACGGCACGGCCGCCCGCCCCTGCCCGGCCCCACCACCACTAAATGCTAATGCCAACCGGTAGCTCCCCACCTCCTCCTCCTCCCCCGACCACGAGTGGCACAGCCCCCGCCGTCCCGTGAGACAAGACAACGCGCCACCTCCTCACCTCACCCGCCGTCTGTCCTCGCCTTTTCAAACCGCCCTCTTCTTCGCGGACTTCGCCGCGGCGCCTTCTTCCGTCTCTGCTTCCACGTTCCACCGTTCCACGCAACGCAAGCGCCGCGACTCCACGCCCCGCCCCGCAGCCCGCACTCCCTTCCTTTCCACCGCATGCCGCCACGGCCGGGCTGCTGACCCACTCACCGCCCGTCCCGGCCCGGCCGGCGAGCCAGCATGCGGTGGGGAACAGCAGCAGCATCCCAGCCGCAGCATCCCAGCCAGCAGCATCCCAGCCGCAGCGCGGGGAACACCGACATGCGGCCGCGCCGGCTGCCCCCGTGCCTGGCCGCGACGGCGCTCTCGGCGGCTCTGCTGCTGCTCCTCTTCACCACCTCCTCCTCCTCCTACCCGGCGCTCCTCGCCTGGCCATCCTCCTCCACCTCCCGCCGCGCGCCGCCGCCGCCATCGCCGGCGGCGGCGCGGGCGGAGTTCGGCCCCTCCAGCCCTCCGTCCCTCGCGTACTGGATCTCCGGGACCTCTGGGGACGCGCGCCGCGTGCTGCGCCTGCTCCGGGCGGTGTACCACCCGCGCAACCGCTACCTGCTTCACCTCGACGCCGGGGCTGGTGACGACGAGCGGGAGGCGCTGGCGGCCGCGGTCGCGGCGGAGGAGCCCGCGTGGCGGGAGTTCCGGAACGTCGACGTCGTGGGGCAGGGCTACGCGGTGGACCGGACCGGGTCGTCGGGGCTCGCCGCCGTGCTGCACGGGGCGGCCGTCCTGCTCAGGCGAGGGCCCCACTGGGACTGGCTCCTCACGCTCAGCGCCGAGGACTACCCGCTCGTCACGCAGGACGGTAAGCACAAAATAAATATAAACAACTCACCACGGCGTCTGCTATACTTCATCGTTCATTTTTTTTCTTTTCCCTACATACTTGTATCGCTAGGGAAATATTTATTTATTCAGAAAAAACGTAATAGCTTACGGAAATGTGGAATCGCACTCAGCACGCAAAGGAAGAAAGACGATTTCCAAGCCGCCGTGCCTTGATCGATCAGAATGTGATTCATTGTGATAGTGTCGTGTTCAAGGCTTCAAGCCAAGTGTGATGGATGATGCTCTGCTTGTGATTGATGACTATTTGCCTGCTTGGTACGGTAGAGTAGAATCGGGTGATGCCAGTGTGGTTGGGTGGTTCGTGAGAGGAACCATTTCCTGGTCGATTCGATGTTGGTAGCTAAGACATCAGGTGTACATGGCTCTGTTGCTGCCCTTACAATGAGTTGGCACCAAATCCTGCTTTTCTGAATTTTGATGCTCCGGGTATTCATCATCCTGGTGCTGGTGGACCTTCAAACTATCGGGTACCAGATGCACCTTTGTCAGGTGTCAATTTCTGATTTTTCTTCTTTTTTTTTGGCTATTCCAATACTGTACCAACCTGCAGTGTTGTTGTTGAGCTGTGCTTATGGACCAAATTGGCCTATAGGCTTTTTTTTTGGTACTGGTAGTTGTCCGTGGTACTAGCTTAATTAATGTTACCACAACCTTCAGAGTCAGTTGATCCAATGTTGTGGGCTTGTTTAGTTAAGTTTGCGAACTTTACTGTAGCAATTTTAAACTGAAGATTAGGAGGACTAAACATGATCTAATTATAAAAATAATTACACGGCTGGACGGGAAATCGTGAGACGAATCTATTAAGCCTAATTAATCCGTCATTAGAGATTGTTTACTGTAGCGCAACGTTGTCTAATCATGGCCTAATTAGGCTCATTAGATTCGTCTCGCGAAGTTACCCGGGGTTATGGAATGGGTTTTGTCATTAATCCACGTTTAATACCCTTAATTAGTGTCCTAACATTTGATGTGACGGGTGAATAGTGAAAAGTTTGAAAAGTTGATGCAACTAAACATGGCCTGTATCCACCTACATGTTGTTGTTGACCTGTGCTTATGGGCCAACCTACATGTTGTTTGCCTGTGCTTATGGACCAACCTACATGTTGTTGTTGACCTGTGCTTATGGACCAAATTGGCCTATAGGCTTTTTTCCTGTACCTATAGATGTCCGTGGTACCAGCTGAATCAATGTCACCACAACCTTCAGAGTCAATTATTCAATACAGTTGAGCAGTTAATATGTGCTCCCATGACCAGTAATAAGAGCTGTAATTGGTGAAAAATGCTAGGAAATCAAAAACACAATCCTGTTGGTTGTATGGTATTGGTGCTTCGTTGTATGTGATAGTATGGCAGATTAATGATTCGTTGCATATTATAGTATGATATATTGGTTAGTAACTCATAGAAATATGTTTTAAGATAACTATCATGGAAATTTGGAACTGCAAGCAAAAATATTTGTTCATTTTTTATTTTATTTTTTTTGCTGATGATAAGCTGGAGGAAATGCGATTCGCTAATCACTGCCGTCTTAAGTGTGATAGTGTCGTGGCCAAGATACTTATGTGATGGATGTCCTGCTTCTGATTTATGACTGCATGGCCATGGCTGTGACAGTCTGGTTAGCAGGTTCCATAAGGACCATTGCCTGGTCGATTCGATGTTGGTAGCTGGGGCATCAATGTAGATTTGTTCGCCTTGGTGGATGGCTTTAGAATAAATTGCACGAAATCCTACCTTCTGAATTCTGGTTCTCCTGGTATTGATCTCCCTGGCGATCCTTGAAACTGCCAGTTATGGCACGTGCCTTTGTCAACTTCTGATTTTGGTTGTTCCGTAAGGCCCATTTCCTGGTCGATTCGATGTTGGCAGTTGGGGCGTCAATGTAGGTTTGTTCGCCTTGGTGGATGGTTTTAGAATGAATTGGCACAAAATCCTACCTTTTGAATTCTGGTGCTGCTGGTGTTGATCTCCCTGGCGATCCTTGAAACTGCCAGTTACAGCTCGTGCCTTTGTCAACTTTTGGTTTTGGTTGTCCCAACAGAGTACCATCCTCACTTTTGTTGCTGAGTTCTGCTTATGGTTATGGACCAAATTGACCTATACGATAGGCTTGTTTTGTACTGGACATCATCTGTGGTACTTGCACAATCAATTTTACAACAACCTTCAGAACTATATAGTTGTTGAAAATTGCTAAAAATAAAAACACAAATCCATTGGTTGTATGGTAGAACAATTGGGGTCATTGTATATGATAGTATGATAGATTGGCAGTGATACACATATTTTGAAATTTGTAGCTGATCGCGATCGGAACTAGGACTTCTCGTATCATAACTAAATCAGGTGCCTTCGATGAGACTCTGTTTTCTGTTCATGTGATTATTCATAATTTGTTCCTGGGGCTAATTTCACATATACAAGGTCCCAGGCTCCCAGATGGTTCATTTTTTTCAGGCACTAAGTTATTTTAGTTCCAGTTGTTCAAAAGTTGGGGAAAATTATAATTCTTTTCTCCCGAGGAAATGGAATTGCAAATTCTGCTGATGACATCCAGAAGAAAGAAGAGAACCCCTCATTGGAGAAATTTCATGTATTTGATGCAGAATTTATCCTTCATGACAACCTGTAAAAATAGCTTATCTTATTTTCATGGCCTGGATTTTCAATCTGGTCCATTTGGTTGGAATCAACACAAGAAACTCTATAATTCTGGTAGCTTATGAGCAATATATGGTGTATATTTTGGGCACATACTATTTATTGTTTATTTATTGGAAATATTGGTCCTTATCAGCTTCTTACCACTTTATCACTCTTTTGCATTGAAAGCACCTTGGTTTTTTGTGTAGATCTCCTTTATGCCTTTTCTTCTGTGCCACGGGACCTCAACTTTATTGATCACACTAGTGATCTTGGATGGAAAAGGTGAGTTCTGCTGGTAGAGTAATCTCTAGATTCTTCCTAACACTGCTCTGTTTAGTCCCCTCAAGTTTCCTTTCTGTGTCTCCTGCAGGCATGAAAGATTTGAAAAGATTATTGTTGATCCAAGTCTATATATGGACAGAAACACTGAACCTTTCCCTTCAAAAGAAACGAGACAAATGCCTGATGCATTCCAGATATTCACAGGTTTGTCTAGGCTTTTTTTTTTTGGCTCAGACTTGTTTGGACAGCCGAGTAATTTATCAGACAAAATACAATGTTCAATACCTCAGAATAGTTTGAGCCCCAAAGCAATTCAATTTTGTGCCATCAGGCCCTTCAGACAAGATATTGTTATTAGAGCCCTTCAACCATTTGGTATGTTCAGTGAAGTCCTTTGTTAATTTCCAGTTAACAAAATAGTTGTTGATTTGAGAAAATGGTGATTACAAAAGAAAATTGATAAGGTAATTTATCATGTGGACTATTGATTTTTTCTGAAGATGTATTTCATTAATAGTCTGCTTTTTCTGTAGTATGTACTCCGGAGTTGAGGAAAAAAAATGTTATGCTACTTTCTCTGGAGTAAGCAAAATGGCCTGATTAGATTTCAGCTAATACAAGGTTCAAACTAAACAAAAATATTTAAGGGTTTCCCATCAACAAAATCAAACTTGTTAAAAGGCTTGATTACATGATGTTAGAAACAACAGCGAAGGGGCTCACGGCGCAGTTGCAAAGGCCATTGGCTGGAGTGCCCCGCCCGAACCCTGGGTCTTGCACCTGCACCTCAAGGGTCTCCCTTGTGGATTCCTCTCAAAAAAGAAGTTACAAACAACACGATTGCTTTGGGGGGCTTGGTCTCACAAAGTGAAATAGTTCAAGGGTTTACAGTGTTATTTTTGCCAGAAAGGGGATTCATATTTAGTTATGGCCTTGCTGAATGTTAGCCATCTCCCCTGTCCATATACACTCTAGAGATTAAGGTCTACATCCTATTATGGCTACAGTGCCCACTGTTGAAAAGCACTCATTGATAATTACGGAGTACATCTAGCTATCTGCAAGCTGGCAACCCTCCATTTCCCAAATAGGAAAGCCAAGAAATTCTTTAGGTTGTGTACAATTATAGGAGAATTTTGTGTGCTCCATGAATCATATTTAGGTTCCTAATTTGTAGTATTTGCTGTTGCAGGTTCTCCCTGGGTAATTCTGAGCAGGAACTTTGCTGAACACTGCGTGCATGGCTGGGACAACCTACCCCGCAAACTGCTGATGTACTTTGCCAACACAGCTTACTCCATGGAGTCCTACTTCCAGACTCTCATCTGCAACTCTTCCGACTTCCGGAACACAACTGTCAATGCCGATCTGCGCTACTTTGTCTGGGACGACCCTCCAGGCCTCGACCCCCTTGTTCTTAACGAATCGCACTTTCAGCACATGGTAAACAGCAGCGTGGCCTTTGCGAGGCGGTTCGAGGAGGACACGCCGGTGCTGAAGAAGATGGATGATGAGCTACTGAAGCGGTCTCCGGTCCAGTTGGTTCCGGGGGTATGGTGCCCGAACTTGGGCAAAGAACAGAAGGGGACGAATGCAGAGTCGTGCTTGAAATGGGGTGGTATTAATTCTGTCAGACCTGGGCGTGGAGGGGAGCGGCTCAGGCAGTTTATTTCTGAGATCAGTCAGACAAGAGGGTGCAGATAGCTGAATCGGACTTGGTGTTTTATCTTTCAGAGGGTCAAGTTTTGGCTAGAATTTTGTGAAGCAAATATCAGCTGGAATGAGGTACCTGATGGAATTACAATGGTATGGAGTTCTCCTGCACGCTCAAAGGGGAAAAAAAGAAGAAAAAGGTACGTGATGGAATCATATGGAAATGGCCATAAGTTTCGGATTCAGATGATGGGCACCCGAGACTGCCTCGTCCAAATATTCAAGGCTGCATAGTAAGAGTAGTGGTAGTGTTTATACAGTCTAGGTATAGCGTATACGATATACTAGCCGTAGCTGCTTTGCCCTGTTTTTGACAGTAGGTAGGACACAGAAATAGGACCAGCTCTTATACCTTGTTGCCGCACCTTTTGTAGAGACGATTGTTTGTGAGATAGGTATACACTTCTGTCTTGTATTGATACTGATAATACAGCTCTTTGGTGCGCTCATCTCATCGCACGAGCTATTTTTAAAGGAGAAAAATTGTGAAACCTTGTAAACTGAAAACACTTTTAGAATGTGTTGGCCAGTCATTTCCGTCGGGCACCTCTAGAAACGAATAATAATATCTGCAAATGATGATGATGATGATGATGATCATAAACAACAACAACAACAGGTAAATTAGAAAGCTCAAATGTTCGTCGATCGAGTGCCACTCGAATTAACTGTCCCAATTACTGCTCAGCTTGTCCTGGGCAGCTTGTGAAAGAAAGGGAACGGGGCTCGTTATGTAATGGGGCTTCTTATGGGCCAAGAAGAGGAAGCAATGGACTTCGTAATATATGGGTCACTTTTCTTGAGCTATTGTTGTCCGAGTTCAAACCACCAAACTCCCAAACTGATTTTTCTAATGATTTTGTAAAAATAATTTCTCCAACAAATTTTTTCAAAACTAGCCTACTGTCAGTCGCCGTTTCGACCGGTGGTAAGGTGCTACAGTGCACCGTGGGAACTGTAACGACTTAAAGAGCCATTTTAAATGGCAGTATCTTTCCTTCATCTTTAAAAATCATAACTTTTTCATATGAACTTGGATGAAGATAAACTTTATACTAAAATTATAGATCTCGTCTAGTTCTACAACTTTGTAGTTCATATTTTTTTCATTTGAAATCATCATAGTGCTCAAATAATCGACATAATTCAAATTTGAACTACAATGTTATAGAGAAGTTATTGTGTCGAACGTTGTGTCGATTATTGGAGCATCAAGATAATTCTAATTGGAAACTGTTTGAACTACAAAGTTGTAGATATTGTCGAGATCAATAATTTTGGTACGAAGCTTTTCTCTATCTGAGTTCATACGAAAAAATTATGATTTTTTGAAGAGGTATTGTACAGAGAAGAGAAATTCCGTTGAATTTTAGATCTAAATATTGTGTCGATTAGTTGAGCACCAATATGATTCCAAATGAAAAGAGTTTGAACTACAAAATTGTAGATCTCGACGAGATCTACAACTTGCGTATAAAGTTCTCCATCCAAGTTCATATGAAAAATTTATGATTTTTTAAGATGCGCCGACAGGGAAATGCCGTTGATTGATTGAACTGGCAGTAATTCGCTATGGTGCCTGTTGTTGCACTGTAGCTAGACGTGATCAAGGCCACTCGACCCGACAAACCCGCCCAAAAAATACCCGACCCGGTCATGCGACGGGTCGGGCACGGGCCAAAAAATCCGACCCGATGGTCAGCTTGGGCCAGGCACGGACCAAAATTTTTGACCCAAAACCCGACCCAACCCGAAAATTACACATGAAAACACCGGTTGACCCGAACCGACCCGACCCGACCATGCAATGGGTCGGGCATGGGCCAAAAACACCAACCTGACGGTCGGCTGGGGCTAGGCATGGGCCGAATATTTTGACCCGGAAACCCGAAATGACCCGACCCGAACCCGACAAATGATCAGGTCTAACTGTAGCATCTTACTGCCGGTTGAAACGGCGGTGTAAGTTGCTATAGTACCTTCAGTGCACTGTAGCACCTTACCGTCGGTTGAAACGGCGGTATCTCCCTTCTCGCCGTTTCAATCGGCGGCAGTATGCTAGTTTTGAAAAAAAATGTCAGTCGATTATTTTTGCAAAATTGTAAAAGAAAACTAAAAATAAAAAATCTCCCAAACTCAACTTGGAAAAATTCTACATATCCAGTCAGCAGGGCGGACGCAATCACGCAGTAGAGGTGCATGGGTGTATAGATGCACACCCAATAATTTTATTAAAAGTTATATATAGTATGCATATAGATACTATAGGTATTAGGGCTAGATAGTGTATACTTGAGTCTATAATAGCTGGATAGGTATCTTGTAACTGAATTGGGCCTCGGCCCACCTGTTGTTTTGGCCCAACTAGGGAGCATCGACAACACCAAATAACAAAACAAACACACACTGTCAAGCTCTCAATAGTATCATCTGATCTTTTTGTTCTTTAGTATAACTTTCTAATTAGAAGTAATAGGTAGTCTGGTCATGTGGAGGCGAACAGATCTTCGTCAGCAGGACGGAGACAGGTGGGGACCGGCAAGGGCCATAGACCCCCCTCCCCTATAGTTGATGAAACTTTATAGGATATATGTTTGCAATAGCATACTTAAACATGCATAAGCTATAAATTATGCATAACACTATTGGAAAACTCACCATCGGTACCGGTTGATAACCCCCATAGGTACCGGTACCGCGCCAAGACTAAAGGCCTCGGTCTTTGGTACTGGGTGCAGAACCGGTACCTATGAGTGTCATTGGTACCGGTTGGTAACACCAACCGATACCAAAGGGCCCTCCCACGTATGCTACGGGAAGGCCATTTGGTACCGGTTGGTGTTACCACCCGGTACCAAAGGGTGTTTTCTTCTTTTTTTAAATGTTTGATGTTTTTGTTTATTAGATGCAATTCGTCTACGTGTGTACGTCCGCGTCATGTCTTACATAATCTTTCACGCAATTGAAATTATCACAGCTATATATATAATAGAAGTTATTATAGCTATATATATACACACACACAGAAGTTACATATGCCTAAGTTGTTTACAATTGACGAGCAGAACTGGAAGAAGGGGCAGAAAGGGAGCGATATTGAGCAAGATCACGTCCGTCATGATGGTACTCCATTTGGATTTATAACTTGGTCCATAATGAATTCAAATAGTTGGTCCGCAATAGCTTTTGTTTTTTCTCTCATTGGGAGCTCTTGATGGTAAAACATCCTCTGCATTAATCACAAATGAGAACAATTTAATCTAATTATCCATGAGATAACACTAGATCATACACACTAAAGAAATGGTCATATGTAAGTATGAATTGTTTGATTTCGTACCATGAGTTCTTCGCTAGTCGATTGTTTTGAAGAAATAAAGCTATGGATCCACTGGCAGACATAGTATCCGCATAGATTCATCCCTTGCTCCTGTCTGGCACACTGAAAGTGGAGAAGAATAAAGTTAGCCATGACAACTATATATTAGTGTGATACAACGAGATATGCGCGTACTCCAACCACATACCGGAAAGTCCGTCTTCACATCCAATTTTTCTTTAAAATTTCCTCGAACATGTGCACGGAAACGTGTCCATGCCATGTTAATCAGGTCTAAAACTGGTTGGTATTCCTCTTGTGGTTTTCGCATTGAGTCTAAGACAAAAATATGACCAGTGTGTATGAGAAACACAAGGAGTATCCAGTGGAAGCTGTTGATATATACAAATACATGCACAAGTATTGAGAAAAAATTCTTAAAGTTATACATATATACAGAGTAGTCCTCACTTGAAATTGTAAGACAGAAGAATGTAATTCATGCTTCTTGTTGGTGGCTCTTAATGATAAAATCCTACCGCCAACATAGATACAAAAGAACAATAAAACAAAATAGACATAGGGTTATTTACTAATGAATTCCACTAGTTTTGGTGCATATGTGCATACAGGAACAAAGTGGCAAAAGAAGGACCAAAGTGGGCCCAGGGCCAGGTCGCCCGACCCCACCAGGTCGGCTGAACTAGGCCCAGGCCCAACTGAGTCCATCTTTCCCCATGCAGAAGAAGCACACTTGGAGATCATCTTGACCGTTGAATCAACGTCTGTTTGCACCAAAGGCATGAGATGAACCACCCATGGATTGAAGGGCCCACACCTGAAACCAAATGCACTCATGTCAAGCGTATCCACCTGGAACCGACCTCAGGGCCCACGGATCAGTCACTCAGAGGAAGATGGGCCCGAGAGGCGGCAACTCTAGGTCGCGCGCGCCTGAACCTGTAATCCTTTGACGCGTACCTGCAAACCGCCTTCAGGAGAAGATCTGTGCCCTGCACGACCTAGGACGGTGGATCCTAGGGTCAGCCGACCCCCCTAGGTCGGCCCACCTGGGCCCACCTCCGAACCGTCTCAACCTCCTCATACCGACTCACAACCGCCTCTCCAAGCTATAAATACATGGACTCGGGGCAGGGCTAAGCATCATCGAGCTGGATTGAAGATTCAAGGCGAAGCCCTCCTTATATTTAGAGTAGAAATAGGGAGAGAGTGAGGGAGAGTCTAGAGGAGTCTCGGCGTGTCGGCGACACTCCACCTGTACCTCGACGGATGCGAGCTACTCAGTAAGTATCCAGGATCCAACTAGTACTTAAGTCTGAGTTATAGAAAGCTGAGTTCTCTATTGTGCTTGTGGGTTCGTTGCTTTATTCGTAAAGTATTCTAATCTTTGATTAAGGTTAGGATAGCTGATATTATCTTAGGCGTGGTGCTTAGGTGTATATCTGCCCTCGTTTGCCTCGTAGCCCCACGAATTAGTAGAGGTAGGCGGCAGGTGGTGACAGCCCTGTCCGTCCTTTGTAATCCTCCACGTACAAATACGGCGTAGAGCTATTTGCCGACAATTTCCTAGAGGTCTAGGATACCCCGGTGCCCAAAGCAAGCATAGGAGAACTCCCTTCGCTATATTCACAGCCTTAGTACTAAGTTATCCTCTTTACCCAGCCTTTATTAGTACTCAATCGATCCGGTCAACTTTAGTGATTAGACAGTGCCTTTACATTCCCCGTGGCTTCGATACCTGATTTACTCACGGGTGAAAGCTACTACGACAGCCGTGCGCTTGTGGACTTTCTGTTTGCCACTGCTGGTGTCAACAAGCTTTCTGGCGCCGTTGTTGGGGAACGGTAGCTGTTGTCTAAGAACTACAGTTGCCCGTTTATCTTTTATTTTATTTATTTCTTTTGTTTTTGTTTTCAACCATGGATTCCACCCAAATTCATGAGTTCTCTACTCCAAAGGGCGAATTGTTGGAGCCGCACCCCTCGTCAAATCCTATATTAACAGATAGCTATGAACTTCGCCCTGCCTTCATAGCTATGGTCTAGGACAAATCCTTCTCGGGACGTGATGGTGAAAACCCATATCGTCACTTGCACGAATTTGAGATGCTCTGTTCGTGTCTAGTTATATCGGGCATGACACAGGCAACGATTAGATGGAAGCTCTTCCCGTTCTCTCTCAAAGAAAGAGCGAGGAAGTGGTATGACGATACCGTTGGGCTAACGAATGGTGAATTGGAAAAGTTACGGGACAAGTTTTGTCTTGAATACTTTCCCGTTCACCGGATCTGTGCACTTCGGAAGGAGATCATTAACTTTCAACAACGAGAGAAGGAAACAATCGCGAAAGCATGGGACTGGTTCTAGGACTCGTGTCTAACCGGAGCAGATCTAGCCTTCCCAGACTACATGCTCATGCAGCATTTTCGGTCTGGGTTGAATAGTGAAGATGCCCGGTACATAGACATAGCAGCCGGAGGATCATTCCTACACATTACTCTGGCTAGAGCAAAAGAAGTCCTAGCAGCTATCCGGGAAAACTCTCCTGCTAACGCGGATGAAACTGAGCAAGAAGACCCCCAAGTAGATCCTACTTTACCCATAGACTTGCCTAGTCCAACTCCTGAGACCCCATCCGTTGAGGAAGAGGAAACTCAACCTCTCGGATTACCTTTTGACTTCGAGGAAGATCTCTTTGAAGACTACGGGAATACCTCGAACTGCACAGTACAGAAAAGGCCGACGGTAGAGACCCCCTCCATTTATTTGGAGACAGAATTTGTGAACGAAACTGTGAGGGAGCCTATTTCCATCCTAAACACAGAATGGTCAAACGAAGTGGAGTCTTCTTCCAAAGTCATTCGGATTAACTCACCTTCACAAACCATTCGAGGTTTTATAAGCAATGTGGCCATAGAGATCCTTTATAATCCAACAGTTGGAGCCGATATCATGTCAAGTTCCTTCGCGCATATTCTTGGACGCCGTAAGAAGCTGGCCCCAACATCAAAACTCCTTAGAACACCCTCAGGCCGTATTCTCGAGAGTCTTGGTTTAGCACGATAATTTCTCCTCAAGCACAACGGGATTCATATGGCTCTGGACTTTTACGACTTTGAGACATCAGATTTTGACATCATGATAGGGCATCCTATTGAGGGCCTTCTACAGAATGTAACCTCAGAAGGAAATCTCCTAGCCAAAGTAGGAAGAAATCTCCTTACTATCCCTTTAGCTAGGGTCAAGAATTCTATAGTCGAACCTATGATAGAACCTGACCCAGTTGAGGTAGTGAAGTCCCTTCAACCAAGTGACCCATTTGAGTCATTCCTCAAAGAACATGTCCACGACTTTATTGAGAAAGAGGATGACGCATCTGAGCCACTTGAAAATGAGGAGCCACCCAAGTCACACATAGAGCTAAAACCCTTGCCCGCTGGCCTTCGCTATGTCTTTCTAAATGAGAACAGAGATACCCCTGTGACAAGCTATCGCAGGACGAGAGTAATAGACTCGTTAAGGTGCTCAAGAAACACCGCTCGGCGTTTGGGTACCCCCTCAAGGACTTGAAGGGAGTAAGCCCAACGCTTTGTACCCATCGCATTCCCATAGACCCATCTTCCACACCATCTAGGGAGCCTCAGCGTAGGCTAAACAAAGTTATGAAGAAAGAAGTCTTAAAACTTCTACAAGCCGGGATCATTTATCCCATCCTTCGCAGTGAATGGGTCAGCCCTGTCCAAGTGGTACCCAACAAGGGAGGCATGACCGTCGTAAGTAATGAGAAAAACGAGCTGATTCCTCAGCGTACCGTTACTGGGTGGCGGATGTGCATTGACTATCGCCGACTCAACAAGGCGACGAAGAAGGATCACTTCTCGCTCCCCTTCATCGATGAGATGTTGGAGAGACTCGCGAACCACTCCTTTTTCTATTTCCTTGATGGGTATTCCGGCTACCATCAGGTTCCCATCCACCCCAATGATCAAGAAAAGACCACCTTCACATGCCCTTATGGAACGTATGCATACCGTAGAATGTCATTTGGGCTATGCAATGCGCCAGCATCGTTCCAAAGGTGCATGATGTCTGATAGAGGAGATCATGGAAGTTTTCATGGATGATTTTTCAGTCTATGGGAAAGCCTTTGTTCACTGTCTGCAGAACTTAGACAGGGTGCTACAAAGATGTCGAGACAAAGACCTGGTGCTAAACTGGGAAAAGTGCCATTTCATGGTCCGAGAGGGTATAGTGTTAGGACACTTAGTGTCCGAAAGAGGGATAGAGGTGGATAGAGCAAAAATTGAAGTCATAGAAAGGCTTCCAACTCCTACCAATGTCAAGAGAATCCGTAGCTTTTTAGGACATGCAGGGTTTTACCAGCGCTTCATTAAAGATTTTTCTTAGATAGCCAGGCCCTTCACTAGCCTATTAGCTAAGGATGTACCCTTTGACTTTGATGATGAGTGTTTACATGCTTTTACAATCCTAAAGAACGCTCTCATCTCAGCGCCAGTCATTCAACCCCCTGACTGGACGCTGCCTTTCGAGATAATGTGTGATGCTAGTGACTATGCTGTTGGTGCTGTCCTTGGACAAACCAAAAATAAGAACCATCATGCTATCTCGTATGCTAGCAAGACTTTGACAGGAGCTCAACTTAACTATGCTACCACTGAAAAAGAGCTCCTGGCTGTGGTCTTTGCTATAGACAAGTTTAGATCTTACTTGGTAGGAGCTAAGGTAATTGTTACACCGACCATGCTGCCTTAAAATATCTGCTCACCAAGAAAGATGCTAAATCTCGTCTTATCCGCTGGATTCTCTTACTCCAAGAATTTGACTTGGAAATTAAAGATAAAAAGGGAGTAGAGAATTCAGTAGCAGATCATTTGTCGCGTATGCAGTTCACTGACATGCAGGACTTACCGATAAATGACTTCCTGCGCGATGACACCCTACTCAAGGTGACAGCCTCTGACCCCTGGTATGCAAATATTGTGAATTGCAGGATATGTACCGCCAGGGGAGAACAAGAGAAGGCTTATCTACGAAAGTAGACTCCATCTATGGGATGAACCATACCTATACAGGGTATGTTTAGATGGCATGCTAAGGCGATGTGTACCAACAAATGAAGCAAGAAAGATCATCGAGCAGTGCCACGTAGCCCCATATGGAGGTCACTATGGGGCGTTTAGAACAAGGTCAAAGATCTGGCAGAGTGGATTCTACTGGCCCACAATGTACGAGGATACAAAGGAATTCATTCGACGATGCCAGCAATGCCAGAAACACGGAGGGATCACATCAAGAGATGCAATGCCACTCACAAACAACTTGCAAGTTGAGCCGTTTGATGTTTGGAGCATTGATTTCAAGGGACCCTTTGTCAAATCATATGACAGTGAGTACATCCTGGTGGCGGTGGATTACGTCTCGAAGTGGGTTGAAGCAATGCCATGTCGAGCCGCTGACTCCAAACACGCGCGAAAGATGTTCCATGAGATCATCTTTCCACGTTTTGGAACCCCCAGGATGGTGATCAGTGATGGAGGGTCGCACTTCATCGACAAGACCTTCCGGAAATTTCTGGCAGAACTGGGGGCAAAGCACAATATAGCTACACCATACCACCCCCAGACAAGCGGTCAAGCAGAAACATCAAACAAGCAGATCAAGAACATTCTGCAGAAGACCGTGACAGAAATGGGAAAAGGATGGAAGAGCAAGCTACCAGATGCTCTATGGGCTTACCGAACGGCATACAAAACACCAATCGGGATGTCCCCTTATCAACTGGTTTACGGCAAGACTTGTCATTTACTGGTTGAGCTAGAGCATTGGGCACATTGGGCCATAAGAAAATGGAATATGGATCTTCCAGCAGCCCAACAGATGAGGAGAATGCAGCTATCAGAATTGGAAGAGTGGAGAGACAAAGCATACCACAGTGCCAGAATCTACAAAGAAAGAACCAAGAGATGGCACGACAAGAGGATCAAGGTGAAGGAGTTCCACCCCGGGGATAAGGTACTACTTTTTAATTCCAGGGTGAAGCTATTTGGGTATGGAAAACTTCGAAGCAAATGGAAAGGACCATTCGTTGTGGTGGAGACTTCGTCGCACAGGGCTATCACCCTCCAAGATGATGAAGGTAACCTCTTCAAGGTAAATGGTCAGCGTTTAAAAGTTTTCCTTGAACCTGATAAAGTAGAAAAGGAATTTGATGTGATCAATTTGGTCATGGATAATTCCCATCTATAATTTCACCTTACACTAATGTCCTTAACCCCTATAACACATTTGCACACACTTTGGGGCATATTGGACCTGTCATGTAGTGCACCTAAAAAATGAAGGCGATCAGGCTCAGGGCCAGGTCGGCCGACCCCACCAGGTCGGCCGATGGCCTCCCGAGCCCGATCAGCCCTATTTTGTACACGCTCCACTCCAACGTCTTTGAGGTCGTTCCACGGTGGATGAGCATTTCAACCTCTGATTGATCCGAGAAGAGGGTTGTTCCTTCTTTAAAAATTCACCCATCCTCTTTTCGCGGCATGTATGGATCTCCATCCTACATGGGAAAAATAGATTGTTACTGTTGCAAATTATAATTAAGGCAGAAAGTATTGCGAGAATAGATCAGTGAAACAAACTTACACAACCCAGCAGCTCATCAAAGAGAGATCTATGGCATCTTGATGGTACAACATATACACATCCTTGAAATCCAAAATTAAGAGATCCGGCCCATGGAAGTAATCATGGTCTTGTATCAAAACATTGAGCATCTTTCTACCCTATTTGGACATCTTCATGTACCACGTATGGAATCGGTACGCTTGAGTGGTAAGTAACTTCAAAGAAAATGAGGGCACCATTGGTTCTCCGCATCAAAATTCCTAATGTGTCACTATTGCCTTAGGAAGTTCACCCTCTAAAAGTTGTGACGGTGAGAGGCCCGTATCCGCGACCATCCGAGCACATGCTTCGTCGTCAACATCCTGTTGCACTTGTGTCTGGGAAGCCGCGTCCATCCTCCTAGTTGAGCTCTGACCGACTTGTTTCTTCTTAGGAGTGGCCGCCTTCTTGCCCGAGGGTTTCCACTGCTGGCTTGTTTCTGCTGACCAGCGGCCGTCTTATTACCAGAGCCTTCACTGACTTGTTGCTGATAAATCTTTGCAAGCTGGCGGTCGTAGACAGATACTAAGAATCTCTTCTGATTCGCCACGCTCATTGATCTGAAAAAGTTTTTCGCTTTCGGATCTATTTTTACCTGCTTCTCTGGCTCATCTAGTTTGAAATATTCTTTGACCTGGGCTTTGACCATCAAAGCAGTTTACTCGTCAGTTTGGTCGTAAGGTAACTTCTTCTTTATGGCGGCCATCCTTTCTTCTTCAGTAGGCTCTTTTTCAATCGTTTGATGTAGCTTTTTCTGGGGAGTAGTCCACCGTGGGGACGCAGCTTGGCACTTTGGTGCATTCCGTGCTGGTGGAGGAGCAGACATGTGTGAGCCGGCATCATCCCTACTGGGAGGTAGCAGCTCTTGCTCATCCTCATCCCTTCTTGGAGTTGGTCCAAGTGACTGGGAGTACCGTTTCTTCACGGCATTGATCCTTGCTTGACGTGAGTTCTTTTCACCTAACTATGATCGCCTATACTGCACGAACAATTCCCAATGATCCTTGAGCTGTGGGTGATCGTCGAAGTTGGGTGTCAAGTTCTTCTCGACATATTTCTTGTACAACTTCTTCTTCCATGTTTGAAATGAAGTAGCCATCGTCTTTAGAGCCCAATTTTTCACTCTCTCATCTGAACCTTCAGGCACTTGGAAGCGCTCTTTCAAACTTACCCATAGCATTTCTTTCTCTGATTGAGGCATGTAAGATGCTTCATTGCTGAATTTCCACATCTGCAAGCTGATGGGCACGTGGTCTCTAACTAGAACACCACACCGATTTACCATCTTAGTAGCAGATTTCTCTGGCGCAACTGGCCGACCTTCTTCGGCCACATCTATGATTATAAGTCTGCCCTCTAACTTTTCGGTCAGACCACGTTTCGTCCTCTTTGATGATGACGACCCAGAAGGCTATGAGGCTGATGATTACAGGTACGAGAAAGAAATGTATCAAGATCGCATGCTTATATATATATATTGACAATATGTATATATATATATACCTCATCCGTCCGAACATTTTCAGCAGGTTCTTCAATGCCATCACCTGACATATTCAGGTATTGGCTGCCATCGTCACCACCTGCCTCCTCCTCGACGTCGAGGATATTAGTGGCACGTTCATTGCCTTGTGCAATAGCATTCATCATAATGAGTTCATTTATTTCATCTTTTGTCATCATGTTGGCACCTAAAATTGTCTAAAATTACACTAATGATAAGACAATTCCTAACATAAAATTTGTATGAATTTCTATAAATTTGTATGAATTTCTATAAATTTGTATGAATTTCTATAAATTTGAATGAATTTCTATGTCTTTCTATAAATTTGTACGAATTTCTATAAATTCCTATGAATTTCTACAAGTATTT
This sequence comes from Alloteropsis semialata, assembly GCA_004135705.1. Classification (NCBI taxonomy): domain Eukaryota; kingdom Viridiplantae; phylum Streptophyta; class Magnoliopsida; order Poales; family Poaceae; genus Alloteropsis; species Alloteropsis semialata. Next base: position 22,253,640 of record CM014276.1, on the reverse strand, counting down.
ATATCATTTCCTAAAACGATTCTAGGAGAAACCTATAAGTACTTATATCATTTTCTAAACCATTTTGTACATATCATTTCCTAAAATAATTCTAGGAAAAACCTATAAGTACTTATATCATTTCCTAAACCATTTTCTATATATCATTTCCTAAAACAATTCTAGGAAAAACTTATAAGTACTTATATCATTTCCTATAAGATGACACATTCCATTTCCTAAAATTAAATCCTAAACAAAAATCCTAGAAAATATCATTTCCTACACTTTTCCTATATATCATTTCCTACACATTTCCCAATCAATTTCCTATATATCATTTCCTACACATTTCCCAAACAATTTCCTATATATCATTTCCAACATATTTCATATTCTATATATATCATTTCCTATATATCATTTCATTTCCTAATAATCAAAGATAAAACACACACACACGCACACCACCACAATGCACAACAGCACACAACGCATGCACACACGTAGGGCCGGCGGGGGTCAGCGAGGGCCAGGGAGGGCCGGCGGCGAGGGCCGGGGAGGGCTGGCGGCGATCGGGGAGGGTGGGCGCAGAGGCCGCCGACGAGGGTGACGTTGAGTCGTCGACTGGGCGACAATGGCGCACGGAGGACGGCGACGAGGCGACGGCGCGCGGGAGGGAGGGCGACGGCGCTGTCGGCGGCACTTAGGCGCACCAATTACGAACCGCAAGCGCACGGATCGGTTGCAGCTTTTTCCTTAGAGTATCCCCCAAGGTTTATCAATCCATGGAACAAGTGGATTGCTATGCTTAACTAAGCACTAATCTCGTTGATTGAAAGCTCTTTATCAAATGATGGTGTGTATGAATAAAGAACTTAGATAGCATTTGGTTTGCTGAAATGTAACGCAATCGCTTTACGGATGGTAACAAATCACGATACAACTGTTTGTTTGGAGTCATCCATAATCAATTAACACTGTAATCAGATTACAGGGTTATACAAATCTATTACCTCTCCTACCCCACTGTAAATAGAATACTACGCCTCGTCCTCGATGCAGACAACGCCACCCGAGAGGTGAAGATCCAGCACATGCCACCTTCACCAGCACGCGCCTCTGCCGCCCGCCGTCGCCCGCCGCCTCAGGCGACTGACCGCGAGTGCCCTGCTGCTCCGTGCCCGTCTCTTCTCTCTCTCTCTCTGCCCCCTTGCATAAGGATCTGCCCTAGGATAGCACGGCGGACGAGGAGCGATGGCGCCATTCATGGCAGCGGCAAGGTCAACTCCTACAGCACTCGTGTCTCCCTCTCGTCTTCCCTAGATTTGGTTGGATTTGTGCTCCAAGATCTTGCTCTCCATGAATGTTGCTTCTTCAGAAATTGGGCAGTTTTCTCAGGAGATTGGGGATGATTTTGGTAATTCTAGGATCATCATGTATGTACGAATTAACCGCAGATTGGTTTTGCCTTCAATTATCTATTGAATTCATCTTGAAATTTGATCAGTGCTTCCTTTCAAACCTGTATCTTTCCTCCTGATGTTTATTGTTGGCTGTGTTCTGTTTTTGCAAAATGAAAAGAACCTCGGTATCTAATAACGTTACAACGGTGCAACCAAACAAAGAGAGTAATCACCCATTCCGCCATCGAATGCATCGTGATTTCATTCCTTTTACGTTTACGTTACCATTTTACGAACCAAACGCTATGTTAATCTAATCTAAGTTAAAGAGAACAACGTAGAGAGCAATGATATGGAGAGAACAAGATATGTAGAACGCTTGTCTAAGGGATCTAGGATCACTTAAAGATGCAACCACCGAGCAAGAACGAACCGATCTAATCTATCAAAGGTAAAGGTGCACCAAACTCTATCCTTTCCCTCCCGCGTACTGTCACTACACGAGGGTAATCCGTGATCGAGCAACAAGAGCACAAGATTGTCGATGTATTCTAGGTATGCAAAACTACTTGCGATGCATCCCCAAAGCAATGTTAGCTGTCTATTAAATGAAAAGCACCAACGACAAGAATATAATAGCAAAGATCCAAAACAATGGTTCGGCGATTACAACTTAAGATCTCCCTTCAACCCCAAGGACAAACAAAGACTTTACCCCATAATGTTACACATTGTAGCGTTGAACATGGTGTAGAATCCTCCAAAGTAGATGTAGACCGATGGGGAAGACGATCTTGCTTCCTCCCTTGTAGATCCAATCTCCTTCTTGTTCTTGATCTTGTGGCAGCGCCGGAGGGACCTTGCTAGGGTTCCCGGCGTCGCTCCTCTCTCCGGAATGCGGCTCCCTCTCTTTGTTGGTTCTCCAGAATAATAGGATCTGACTCTCCTCCTCTTGAGGGTTCCTAGGGGGTTATATTTATACCCTAGGGGAGCCTTGGAGCGTGCTCCACCTTTCCTTCCATGAGATCCATGCTTGGGAGTTAAGCAAACTTGGTTTCCATAAGATTTGCCTCGCCCAGATTTTCTTGATTCATAGCCTTGCCTTCCCGACATCATATCTTCCACGTCCGGACTCCAAATAGGGCAAACTCAGATTCTAAGTTGTGTAGCACGAAATTATCTCCAACTTTGGTACTCATAAGTTTCCTTGGAAAGTGAAGTTAAGATCCCCAAAATAGCGTCGAAAGATAATCTATCTGATTTCAGACTTTTCTGTGCAGCATGCATTTTGGGGGCCATATCTCCTAGCTCCATATTCCAAATTATGCTTTCCATATACCACAATTGAAGATCTCGATGATGGCTACAACTTTGGTATTCAACATTTTATCATTAGAGGCCATTTAGATCTCCGAATCAGCACTGAAAGATTATGCTGTCCTGGGCTACGCGAATATCTCCGAGGTTGAATTGATCTCGTGGATAACCTTCCCAATATCCAATTCCTTCATGCTTAAGTCTCTCATGCCCAAGATTCATTGAATGTGGACACCTAGGACCATGAGTTGGGCTATGAAAACCCATATGGTCCATTGGTTGGGCTCCGCTAGGCTCGATTCCTTTGGGCTCGTAGTTGGTATTGGGCTTTGAATATAAATGTCCCAAATTGGGCAGTTTTCCTGCAAAAACACAACATTCTCCAAAACACAACACATATACAAAAACGGGGTTATTTCAAGTGCCAAGTGGTGGGTTAGTATATGAATTAGTCCAAAAACACCGCTTAAATGACACCAAAAGTGTGACAATAATGAGCGCCAACAGGCGCGCGGGAGGGCGACGGCACGTGGGAGGCCGGCCGGACGAGCGACGATGGGAGGGGCACCGCGCGCGGAGGAAGAAGGGCAGTAGGGAGAACTAAGAGTGAAGGGGCAAGGGGGAAGAGGGCGCGTCGCATTATATACCTGGCCCCTCATCGGTACCGGGTGATGTCACCACCTGGTACCAAAGGCCCTTTGGTACCAAGTGGTGACATCACTCGGTACCAAAGGTTTTAGGGTTTGGTGTATGGTGGAGCTATGGGAGGGCTAGCAAAGTTAATACCAATATCATCAAGTTAAAAAAACTCTCTAATGGTTGCTTACCTTCCAAGCCAATGATCATGAGAATTTCACCATAATGTGAGGGTTCCAAGGATGAGAAGATATAGAATGGTGGACATGTGCAAGGGCAAAGAAAATGATTGACCTCAAGGCACAAGTTTTGTCCTCGTTGTCGGATTGCACATGGTTGGAATTGAAGATTTGTTCTCAACAACAAGACGATCTTCCTTTGCACTTCTCTTGTTCTTCCGACCATAAAATTCTCCCTCTTTTATTTCTTTTATTCCTTCTCTCCACTTTCTTCTTCTTTTATTTTTTTCTTTCTTTCTTTCTTCTTTTCTTTTTTTCTTCTTCTTTCTTCTTTCTTTCTTTCCATGAATTTTATATCTCTTCTCCGAACCTCCTCTGAACAAAACCTCATATAAATAATTAAGAAATCCTTCAAAGCATCTCCCCAATTTTTCTGCACCCAAGCCGACGATGGAACGGCTCGGGCCGGCCGGCACAAAGGGGACCAGGCCGGCCGGCCTGGCTATTTTTTAGCTCGGCACTGGCTCATCTTTTGCATGCATCTTCTTTATTTCTTCCAGAGCTCATATATGTTCCAACTTCGCCCAGAAATAGAACAAATCTTTGGGTAATAGGTTGTGTTCAAGGGAAAGGTAATGAATCAAAGAAATTTTTGGTTCGGGTTTTGAAATCCGGTAGATCAAATGAGTGTTCCAATGAGGAACTCCCATTACCGAACAATGTCGAGGCTAGCAATAAGAGATAGAAAATATGGACATGATCAATGCTTGAAGTTATAGCTACCAAGAGAGAAATATCCTAACCCAATTCATTGCATCAACTCCACTTATGGTGGTACAATTAAAATTAAAAATTTAAGCTTTGGATAGGATAGGCATAGCTCTCAACTTGGAAAAGAATTAGTCAACCTTGTTTTGTAGGGGTTTTAGATAGGTAATAAAACAATCACCTCCAATTCAAGCCTTACTCATTAGCAAAGTCGAAACAAAAAGCCCTAGATCAAGATGGATCATGGGTATTGCAAGAATAAATTATCTACTAAGCTCCACAATAAATATTTTAATTCAAGACATAGCTCATGATCAAATGCTTAGAAAGAACAAAGAAAGACAAGCATGCATAGGTAGATAAAAATAAAACTCGCACGATCCAAGGATTTATTCAAACGAAAAGAAAAGACTCTTTATTTGATTTTCTTGAGTCACACTAATTTAAGACTCTTCACGCACACTAAATTAAGACTCTCAAACCAAGAAAAAGAACATGAGCGGTAACACCTTCCCCCCACGCTTAAAACATACGATGTCCTCGTCGTAAAATAAATGCAAGGGGAAAGGAGAGACGCTCATAAAAAAACAAAGATAAAACTATTTATAAACTTACCTTGTTTTTCATCGTTAGGCTTGACGATCCAGGTCACCCTCCAAGATATAGACGTCGATGTATTTAATAGGCACGACGTCCGGTTCCAAGAACACCTTGAGTTGTTGTCCATTCACCACATATTGGTCTCCCTTGACGTCTATGATTGTTACCGCTCCCGAAGGCGACACCGAGTGCACGACATATGATCCATCCCATTTGCTTTGCAATTTTCCCTTGCCAAAGACTTTGTACCTAGAGTTGTATAGTAGGACCTTGTCTCCTTCCTTGAATTCCTTCTTTTGCAATCTTTTGTCGTACCATCTTTTCGTCCTTTCTTTATAGATGCTTGCGCTATGATATGCCTTCAATCTTAGCTCTTCAAGTTCACTTATTTGAATCCTCCATTTTAATTGCACCGCATCAGTATCAAAATTCATCTCTTTTATTGCCCAATAAGCCTTGTGCTCTAGCTCTACTGGCAAGTGACATGTTTTTCCATAGACGAATTGATATGGAGTCATACCTATTGGTGTTTTATGCGCGGTTTGGTATGCCTATAATGCTCCATCTAGCTTCTTTGACCAATCTTTTCCTCCTTTAGTCACTGTCTTCTTGAGGATATCTTTGAGTTGCTTGTTTGAAGTCTCCGCTTGGCCATTTGTTTGTGGGTGATAGGCGGTAGACACTCTATGCTCAATTCCCAACTTTGACAAGCATTTGCCAAAATCTTTGCCTATAAAATGTGTTCCTCCATCACTTATTTAAAACTCTAGGAACATCATATCTAGGGAATATTACCGTCTTGATCATTTGAATAGATTCTTTCGTAGACGCTTTCTGACATGGAATCGCTTCAACCCACTTTGATACATAATCAACCATGACCAATATGTGTTCATATCCATGCGAGTTCATGAACGGTCCCATGAAGTCGATTCCCCAAACATCAAACATATCAATTAAGTTAGATGATCAATTATTATAGAAAAATATGGTTTATCAATTTTTTTGGTGCAAGAAAAGAAGTTATATAAAAACAAGATGAAATTGGAAACAAGTATGCAAACAAACGATAGGAGATGAAACATCGTGATTTTAGAAAAATGCAGAAAATAAAGCACCAAATTTGGAGTTTGTATGATCAAGAAATACTAATTACAAATTTTTAGTTGTAGATTAAAAAGAAAAAAGATGGTGCGGGCAGCAAGCTACGCGCGCCACGTGGACCAACGTCCCCCGCACGGCCTTCTTTCGATCCGTGGTGAAGCAGATCAACCTACTAGTTACTGCCACGTGGTCGCGAGGTATTGAAGGTATATATAAGTTCTCATCCTCACATCAACGCCATCCTAGTAGTAGCTCAACCGGTATTGCTTTACACCCTATCATGGGCCAGGTCGCCGGTTCGAACCATAGTTCCCACTTTTTTTGTGTCTTTTTTTTAATTTGTAAACAGGAGGGTAAAAAAAGGGAACAAAAATGTGCACCGTCACGGAATCGAACCACGACCTTCATCCTCCGGAGAAACAGCACCACCACTGAGCTACATATGTTTTAGTGCTCCAATCGAAACGTTTTGTATTTACACCATGCAAGCGACCTCTGTGGGAAGTGGATAAGGTCGTCCCCCGGCTCTTGCCCTCCTCAAATCCGCCCTCGCCAAATCCAACCTAATCCCCCCGCGACGGAAAGGAGAGGAGCGTCGAGCGGCCACGCAAGCGGCTTCCAGCAGCGAGGTGGGATCCAGCGGCCCCGGGGTCCACTAGTTCGGATCCGGCGGCGGTCGCGGGCTCGTTGGCCATCGGCCGGCAGGCGGGGAGATGGCCGGCTTCGACGAGGCCCAGCCGCGCCACGCAAATGGCCGGTGGCGCCGGACAAGCGGAAGCACCAAGAGGCTCTCGCAGCGCAAGCGTAAGGTAAGGTTGGGGCTCCCTGGCGGCGTGAAGCGGCAAGAAGCCTTGTCCTCTGCACGTCGTCCTCCACCGCAAGATGGCGGCATGAAGCGGCGTCCCTACACGCGCGCCGCAGCTGCAAGTGCAAGGGAAAGGGCCGCGGTGGATGAGAGCGGCGACGGCTCTGATGTGGTTATCATAGAGGTGAGGCCGGCGACCCGTGCCTCAAATGTGGTCATCCTCGACCCAGAGGAAGGGTCCGACGATGAGATGGACTGTGATTCGGACCCCGGCAGCTACCCCAGCGGCGACAAGGATGATGGCGAGCCTAGCGGCGACGAGGACAACGGCGAACCCGGCGGCGACGAGGACGGCAACGACGGCGAGCCCGGCAGCGACGAGGACGACGACCCCAGCCACCATTTGGTAATGATGTTGTTCACCCAACCTAGTCTTAGTTTTGTTGCTAATTAGCCTTCTAAAATCAAGTCACACTAGTATCATAGACTGCAGGGATTTGATGACTACCATGGTGAATGCCTATCTGGACTTAATTTAGTAGCTAATTTTGCACTGCACTTAGATGGCCTTGTACTGATATTTGGACTTAATTTTGTTGCTGACTAAGGAACACTAGTATCAAATACTGCATGGATTTGATAATCTTAGAAGCCACAATTATATATATAGTAGAGATTAGTTTAATATCTCAAAGAGAGTGCTTTCCTTTCTGTTACTTACACTTGGGTAAAAATTCTCACAGTTATGCATATCAAGTTGGTGATGTTTTACTGTCATTTACTGAAACATAATTAGTTCCTTACTACCATGTTGTAATTTGTTGCTAGTATGTTCACTGAATGGTTCCCCTCTACAACTTTGTTGCAGATGTATGAATTCAGAAGTTCAAGAAGGAGGCTGCAGACAAGTACAACTTGGCTATGTAAACTCGATCAAGCTAGGGAGGTGAACAAGGAATTGGCCATGAAGCTAGCTTCTGCAGAGAAGAAGGCAAAACAGTTGGAAGCTAGTCTCAAAGAAGAAGAACAAAAAGTGGGCTGGCTCAAAGGAGAAGAGGAACGCCTTACCGCTGAGGTCGCGCTCGTGAAACAAGAGAAGAAAGAACTTAAAGTTAAACTCAAAGAAGCAGAAGAAAAGAAAGGAATACTTAGAAATGCACTATTTGATTTGGACTTGTTAGCTAAAAAGTCCAAATCAACTAAAAAGTAGATGCAACCTGTTTGTATGTGATGACTTATTCTCCCATCTATGTGATGACTTCTTCTCCCATCTATGTGATGACTTGTAGCTATGTGAATTCTATGTGAAATGAACTACTGTTAGCTTGTGACTTGTATCTATGTGAATTCTATGTGCAAGTCTGTTTGATTGGCCAATTCTATCCCAGGTACTAAAAAGAAGATGTATATCTATTGCTAGAAATATTACAGCTGCTGTAGCAAAACAGAGAAACACAGCTGCTGTCGACCTCCAAGGTTTTGTTATAGAATAGCCATTCAAATAAAGAGAGCAATTAGGCATTGGAACTGAACAATAGCACATGGTTATTGTTACAGAATATGGTCTTGTTACAGAACCACAACCATTGAAATAAAAAAAAGGTCTTGATGTCATTCCACAAACAAGATACAATGTCATTCTAGAATATTACATGCTATTCATCATCACTGTCAACATCATGTGTACCACCTCCTTCATCATCGCTATGATACTCTTCAAGTGTGTCATCGTCTTCTTCCTCTTCGACATGAGTCTCATGCCCTTCATTGTGGCATTCTTTAACCAACCGAGCAATTTCAGCAGCATCAAAAATGGGACCATGTTCATCAATTTTATTCATAGGAATATCATATGCCACGTCTATCACTGCTTCACGCCTTCCGTCCCCATCATAGCATTCATCCTCTTGATATGTAGGAGCATTATATTGTGCAGACTCGGTTTTCCTAACATTGTAAAGATGCCTATGGTCATATGTCTGGACAACTTCCCAACCTTTACCCAACTTTGTGTCTGGCAAATAGAAGACCTTCCTAGCCTGAGTGGCCAAGATTAAAGAATCACCCTTATACAATAGCCTTCCAACATTGATGCTTTTAAAAAAACCATCATACTCAACTTCAGTTTTCTTCCCATCAAGTTTAAACCAATCACATTTAAACAAAACTATTGTCCTATCCTCAGAATTATATTCTAACTGAATTATCTCTTTCAAGGTTCCATAAAAATCAATGAACTGACCATTGTGTGTACCTTCTATCTGTGGGATATGGGTACCCCTGGGCCCACTACCGACCGGATATGTAGTCGGCCTGGGCCCACGTCTGACAAGGATGTGGGCCGACCCCAGGCCGGCCCACGAGGATCCCCGACTTGATGGATAAGATTGGAGAAGACTTAGCCCGCAAGGCATTCGGCGATTCGTCCAGATCCCGCCCTGAGATCATGGAGATTATATTGTAACCGACTTGGATTAGTTTCCTGATTTGAGCCAGACCATAATTAGAAATAACCGACTTGTAAACCCTAGGCCGTTAGCCTATATAAGGCGGCCTAGGTCGACCCCCTTAGATCATCTCAACTCCTCCTATTCAATCTCACCTCCACGCCATTGTAACCAAGGACTCGTCGTTGTTCTCCGGAACCTCGCCGAGCAGATTAATACAAGACCCCCGAGCACAGGACGTAGGGTATTATACCTCCGGGTAGCTCGAACCTGTATAATCCCTGTGTCCCTGTGTTACCTCAAGCTCCCTAGTCTAGCGATCTCCCTTTGCCTACAAATCAACCATCTGGGTACCCCCGGGTGGACTGCCGGACTAGAACTCCGACAGTTGGCGCGCCAGGTAGGGGTGATCGCCGGGCAATAAAGCTAGCTCGATGGCAGATCGTCGCTCCGTCATCTTCCCCGACTCCATCAAGAACTGCGCTACGCATCTGGAAGGTATCAGCTTTTTCGCTGAGATTCACTCCGCCACCACCGCCGCCTCCGACTCCACCATGACGCCTGACGTTCCCACGCCGACCAGCTCCGCGCTGACTTCGTCGCCGATCTCCTCGTCAATCATCGCTCCGCTCCAGCAGCGGCTCGCTGCGATCGCCATCAACGACCAGGCTCCGGGCCTGGCCACTCGCCGAAGAATCCCTCCCCCGGATGAGCTTCTCGCCGGGTTGGATCGTGTCCAGGACACGATCGCCGAGTGCATCTCCATGTCGGAGGAGGCCCTGCGCCGACCCCACAAAGCGCTCCCGCTAGGGTTTCGCAACGCCTCGTCGATCTACTCGGCCCAGATCCAAGAAGACATGTCTCAGATCCGATCTGAGATCCAAAGCTATCGGCCCCCTGGAAGGGCCCCTTCATCGTCAAAGAAGTTGTTTCGCCAGGAACATATAGCCTCCAGTGGGCTAACGGCGACCCCGTCCCGAACGTGTGGAACATCGAGCACCTCGTCAAGTTCTATCCGTAGAATTTAACAAAGCTATGTATCCTTTGTCTTATATCAATAAAAGTATCTTTGCCTCACTTTGTGGCTTGTTATCAACTCTTTACCCGGCACCCATGCTGATGCCCGGGGACTGGGCCCGACCCAGACTATGTTTTCTTCATCACGATACCTGGGGGAGTACCTGCTTACTCCGACTTCCGAGTCCTTGCCCAACCCTATGTTCCCCCCGACGACTACTGAGCTAACCCGACTGGTCCGAGTCCTCAACTGTGAAACCCTGAGCTCCATGCTCAACCTGCGTGCCCCCTACACATAAGCCTCCCCGCCGAGCAGTGTAGCAGGGTAAGCCGTCCTCTCCGTGAGCAGTGGTCAGCAGGCCAAAAAGGGTGCTTAAACGGCACAAGGCAGTGGCCAGTCGGGTGACGCAAAGCACTAGTCTGTAGGGAAAAGGGTCCAACAGAACACTAGTGCTCATTAACACTTCAAATAAATCTGGAATTTTATACATATCCGAACACTACAGAGTTTACATGCATAATTATTTTTACAGGCCCAGCTCCGTCGCTACAGTCTCGGCCAGAGGGGCACACTCCTCGACTAACCCGTCGAACTCTTCATCGGCAAGTTCTTCGGGAATGCCATCGGCGATTGGAGCTAGCTCCTGCGTCGGGAAGTGTATTCCGAATAGCGCCAGTATCTGACTCCCGAAGCCAATTGCAGTCTGCTGCATCAACTAGGCTGCGCGGTTCGGATCGGCCCTGAGCCGTTCCACCAACGTCAACGTCGCCGGGCCTGACTCGGCGGGCACCAACGAATTGGCGTTGAACTCGGCCGCCTGCTTCAGCTCCATCAGCTCCGTCCGAAGCCCTGCAAAGGAATGCACATAAGCACTTCGACTTCCTAAAAGCTCCAGAAGACTTGGCAAGGGAAACTCACCATGCATGGCTTGGTCATGCGCGTCCTTCAGGACCTGATTGGCCTCCTTCAGGTGCTCGGACTCGGTCGCCAGGCGAAGATTGGCTGCTTTCAGCCCCCGCACCTCCTCCTCGAGCTTATGCTTGGCCTTGGCCAGCTCGTCTTCAAGCTTTTTTCTGGCCCCGGCCAGCTCGTCGACCTTCCCTTGAAGGGTGCCTCGCCTCTACAAAGAAACCCCCATGAGCACAGGCTGCTCGGAGAGATGCATCAGCAAGCAAGAGCACAAAGAACTCACCCTCGGTGAGAACACCCATGTCTTTCATGAGGTCCTCGTTGGTCTTTTGCAGGTCGGCGAGCTCCCGCTCCCTCTGCATCTGGTACTCCTTGGCGGCTTCAGCTTCACGGACCCGCTCCGTGTGGATTTGCGCCAAGGTTCGGCGGTCCTCCAGGGCCTGCCGCCTGAAGTCAAGATCCCTCGCGGCCCGTGCCGTGAAACCCTGTCATACAACTCATTGGCCTCAGGGTCAACGCAAGACTTATACTTACAGCAAGGTGCCGGGAAGACATACCTGTACAACACGATTCAGGACGCCGGCCACGTTCTGCAACTTCCGAAGCTCGCTCGCTTGGTCGGCGAGATCAAGTTCCATCCGCTGCTCCAGAGTCTGCTCTGGCGCCTGCGGCCCGTCCCCGTGCTCGGCTGTGATCGCTTCCACTTGGGGAGGCACGTGGACACCAGGGTCGACATCTAGGTCCTCCCCAAGGAGCCGGTTGTCATCATCCTCAAGCGGAGGAGGACTCCTAGTCGGCGCTACCACCGTGCGGCCCTCTGGGGCCCCTTCCTCGAGAGGCACCGCGGACGCTCCGGCTGAAGATCCTCTACCGGGTCACCCATCCCTGTGACGCGCGGAGGACTCGGTGGGTGTGGCGGCCCTGACATGCCGACCGGCACCTACTCCAGCACGATCAAGGCTGTGCTGGACCCTGATACCACCTCCGTGGCGGCAGGCCGACTTGGTGGCGACTGGCTCATCAGGAATACACCGGGTTGCTAAGGCAACTTACCCGCCCTTGCGTGGACGCTTGAACTGCACACCCCGCAGCACCTGCGGAGGCGTCTGGCTCGGTAGCAGAGTCGCGTCTGGCCGCAACGCTGGTTGGGCGAACGGGCCCCCGTGGCCCCTTGCAGTCTCCTGCGTGGGTTGCTTCGACTCAAGCCCTGAGGGAGACCCGTCGGCGCCACCTCCCGCGTCACTCGCCGCCTTCCTCTTCCGCCGCGCCTCGGCCTCGGCCCGCACAGCTTGCCCCAGCTGCGGAGATGGCTTGGGGGACCCCTCTCGAGCCGCCACCTGGGATGGCGTCAGCTTGCGTACGGCTTGACGCAATGGCCTCCCCAGCCCGTCAAGCACCTGGGCCACCGGGTCATCCCCCGCCTCGTCTCGGGGAGCCGAGATGAAGTCGGCCACCTCCCAGGCGGCCTGTCCCTCGTCCACGACTTGAGAAGTCCTGGACGCCTCCTCCACCGTCATCAATTTCTCCACCCGGACAGTACCCTCAGGCAGGGGCGCCGGGCTGAAGTACTTCATCGCTCGCTCCTGCAAGACAACGGCACGGCATAAATAAGGGTAAAGTTCATCTAACGCCCAGCAACTCAACAGTCAGCGACGCAACATACAAGGAAATAGAGAACTGACCGCTGGAGGAGGATTATGCAACGAAAAGGGCATCGGCGTGCCCTCATTATAGATCCTGCCGCGCATGAAGCCGGAGATCCTTTCACAAGTCTCCGGGATAGACACCGTCCGGATCTGCTCCCGGGTCGGATCATTGCCCCCCGAAAATTCGAACACAGGATGCACCCGATCCTTGATTGGCTGGGTCACCGCCGCACGAAGGATATCATCACAGCCACGGCAGTCAACTTCCGTTCCTTCAGTTCGGCAATCAACCCGAGCAGGTCCTCAGCTTCTTGCAGCTCCTTGCCCTCTGGCTGCAAATCCCAGGAGTCCTTCTTCTCTGGCCGGTGGCCAGTCCGGGCAGGCAGAGCAGGGGGATGGTTCGCGACATAGAACCACTCTTGCCTCCAGTTTTTGTTGGAATCGTTCATATCCAGGACAAAATACCTCCTGGACATGCCGACCCTCAACGAGAACCCAGCCCCTCCAGTGATCCTAGCCGGACCCTTCGGAACCTTCTCCGATGATCTTCATCCGATACAAGCGCCGCCACAACGGGAAATGTGGCGGGATCCCAAGAAAAGCCTCGCACAGATTGATAAAGACTGAAATTGACAGAATGGAGGTGGGGTTCAAGTGACTCATCTCAACCCCGTAGAAATGCAGCAAACCCCGGAAGAAGTCCCCCATGGGCAATCCAAATCCACGCTCGAAGAATGGCGCGAAGACGGCAATCACTGTCTCCGAGCGCTTCCATGGCCGGGCATCATCGCCGGCGGGTCGCCACTGCAAGATCTCCCGCGGCCCGAGCACGCCGCGACGAACCATATCCTGGAGCCTCTCCTCCGTGATGGAGGATTGACCCCAGGCCGGCTCTTGGGGCGGCACTCCCCCGGGCACGGTGGTCAGCTCCAGGACCTCCTCCGTTGGGGCCACCTCCTTTCCCTTGGCGTCCGCCCCGGCGGCGGTCGCCGGCGCATCAGCATTGTCGCCTTCGTGGGCGGCGGCGTCCCCCGCGGCCCCAGACTGGCCAGCGGAGGGCGTCACCTTCTTCTCCGTGTTACCTTCACCGAGGCCGCGGAAATGCCCGCGTCCACCATTTCCGTCGCCGGCGGCACCTCCTCCCCCGATGTCGGCGTCCTCAATGTCTCCCTCGAGTCCGCCATCGCCGCCGAGGCACTCAGACACGATGCAGACAAGTAGCGGCGGCGGCGGCGCTTGCACTTCGGCGGCGGCGAAGTGGTGGCGGGCGAATCGCTCCTGCGGCGGCGCTACGCGGCGGTGGAGGCGCGGAATGCTTCTCGATTTGGAAAAGTAACTGTGGTAAAAGCCGCGGTGAACAGATCCGATTTATCCCCTTCCGCCGATCCGAATTACCCTAACGGCGCCGTAACTAACGGACGGAATCCGCGGAAGTCCCGTTAACTGCGGGCCAACGGCTCTCCGCGCGCCAACGGCTCTTTGCCTAAAGTACTCGGCCAGCCCCGACCCTCGGGGACTCGGCGTTTTGACTCCGGTCAACGGGTCTCCAGACTCGGCCAGCCCCGACCCTCGGGGACTCGGCGCTCTTGACTCCGGTCAACGGGTCTCCGGACTCGGCCAGCCCCGACCCTCGGGGACTCGGCGCTCTTGACTCCGGTCAACGGGTCTCCGGACTCGGCCAGCCCGACCCTCGGGGACTCGGCGCTCTTGACTCCGGTCAACGGGTCTCCGGACTCGGCCAGCCCCGACCCTTGGGGACTTGGCGCTCTTGACTCCGGTCAATGGGCCGTCGGACTCGGCCAGCCCTGACCCTCGGGGACTCGGCGCTCTTGACTCCGGTCAACGGGTCTCCGGACTCGGCCAGCCCCGACCCTCGGGGACTCGGCGCTCTTGACTCCGGTCAACGGGTCTCCGGACTCGGCCAGCCCCGACCCTCGGGGACTCGGCGCTCTTGACTCCGGTCAATGGGTCTCCGGACTCGGCCAGCCCCGACCCTCGGGGACTCGGCGCTCTTGACTCCGGTCAATGGGTCTCCGGACTCGGCCAGCCCCGACCCTCGGGGACTCGGCGCTCTTGACTCCGGTCAACGGGTCTCCGGACTCGGCCAGCCCCGACCCTCGGGGACTCGGCGCTCTTGACTCCGGTCAACGGGTCTCCGGACTCGGCCAGCCCCGACCCTCGGGGACTCGGCGCTCTTGACTCCGGTCAACGGGTCTCCGGACTCGGCTAGCCCCGACCCTCGGGGACTCGGCGCTCTTGACTCTGGTCAACGGGTCTCCAGACTACAGGGATTACAAATTACAAAGGGAGCTGGTCAAGGGGCCGGTTACAAGAATCAAACACATCAACCGTCAAGATGACGGCCTGGGGCACTTGTCCCTGCGCCTAGTGCTGCATCCGAAGCAAGCTTGGCCCACATGAGCTCCTTGCAAGCTCTCTTGTAGCACCACTGCAGCCGTCGACGGGACAGCACCAATAGAGGGCTGTTAGCGAATACCTCCGGGTATCCCTTGCTCTACAAAGCATTTCACCCCACATGGCCCTCGTCACATGGGAATGCAGGGGTGAATGGGACAGCATTCAGAAGCTAATCAACACCTCCAGATCTTCGCAAGCACTCTTCTAGCACCACGCTATCAAGTCCCCATGACTCGTCCCTGGAGGATGAACCCAAGAACAAGTCCCCAACATTCTTCAAGCTGGGTGGTTGTTATGCCTAACTTCTAATGACCGCAAGGCTCAGGGCCTTGGTGTATATTTATAGCCCCGAGCTAAATGATAACATGTGACTCCAGTTGCATTGTTCGGCGCGTGAGCTCTGTGCCACGCAGCAGCTCCTCTCTTCGAGGTGCTCAGTCCGCCCTTATCCTTTTTGGCTTCATTCAACCACGGGAACGCTCTGTGCGATCATGTGAATACTGTTCTTGTCATGACATGTGACGAGCTTATCCTTTGGGCGGCCTGACTGCCCCGAAGTTTGGAGATCCTTCTCTTTTGACCATTAGCTCGACTTTTCTAGTCGGCCCAATGCTCGGGGACTACTCCATATGGAGGGCTCCTTGCGTCGCCCTCCATATGCCCCATCAGGATGTGTCAATTTCCCCAAGTGGCGCAGCTCCTTAGTGTCCGACTCGGCCACGACTCGGCGCTATGCCACTCGCGGCTCCGCCCTCGGGTCTGCCCAGGGTCATCCCCAGATGGCTTGCGGTTTTCTTTTTTGAGCATCGCCCACCCTTGTGTCGGCCTGCCGACCAAGATGCTTCAGCCGACCTGGAAGGCTTCGTTTCTTCATTGACAGTCCGACACGCGCCTGCACGTTGCTCGGGGACTTGTGGGATATGGGTACCCCTGGGCCCACTACCGACCGGATATGTAGTCAGCCTGGGCCCACGTCTAACAAGGATGTGGGCCGACCCCAGGCCGGCCCATGAGGATCCCCGACTTGATGGATAAGATTGGAGAAGACTTAGCCCGCAAGGCACTCGGCGATTCGTCCAGATCCCGCCCTGAGATCACGGAGATTATATTGTAACCGACTTGGATTAGTTTCCTGATTTGAGCCGGACCATAATTAGAAATAACCGACTTGTAAACCCTAGGCCGTTAGCCTATATAAGGCGGCCTAGGTCGACCCCCTTAGATCATCTCAACTCCTCCTATTCAATCTCACCTCCACGCCATTGTAACCAAGGACTCGTCGTTGTTCTCCGGAACCTCGCCGAGCAGATTAATACGAGACCCCCGAGCACAGGACGTAGGATATTATACCTTCGGGTAGCCCGAACCTGTATAATCCCTGTGTCCCTATGTTACCTCGAGCTCCCTAGTCTAGTGATCTCCCTTTGCCTACAAATCAACCATCTGGGTACCCCCGGGTGGACTGTCGGACTAGAGCTCTGACACTATCATTACTCCACTGTTTTGGGCTTTCTTATTCTTGTCACGGTCAATAGTGTTAAACCTCACACCATTAACTATGCATGAGGTGTATTTCTTGACTCTGAAATCAGGACCACATGCCAAGGAAAAGGTATCCTCATCCACCTCTTCTAGATGAGTCTCCCGCAACCTCATGATCTGGCACATGCAACACACACACATGAGAATCTGGAGAAAAAAGAAAGAGGAAGAAGAATCTGTAGAAATGAGAATCTGTAAACTAACATGTTTCCTGAACCAAGTCTAAAATCTTTGCCGAATCAGTCTTTCAATGTTAGGCACCCCTTCACTCTCTAATTCATCTCTGAACATTCTGCAAAAAAGAAGAAGAAGTTAGCATATCTGCAACACAAAGGTGGCAAAAAAAAGAAGACAGTAATTACAACTTACTTCACATATTTCTCAACTTGAGTACAGTTGTTAAGCACATACCACACCATTTGATTAAAGCCATTTTCATCATATTGCATTTCAGATGCTGAAGTAAAATGAACCCCATGACCAAAAACGTCGACACCATATGCCTCTTCATTAGAAAAACCTTGATTTCTCGGATTCCGATTAAATCTTGTTTCAACATCATCCATGTATTTAGAGCAAAATATCAGACATTTGTTAGCAATATATGCCTTAGCACTTGAACCTTCTGACCGTGCCCTATTCCTCACATAGCGCTTCAAAGTGTACAATCGCCTTTCAATTGGGTACATCCAACCATATTGCACAGGACCTCGGAGTAATGCCTCATCAGGTAAATGGACAGCTAGGTGAATCATGACATCAAAGAAAACGGGGGGGGGGGCGATTTTCTCAAGCTTCACCAAAATAATAGGGATTTCTTTCTTCATTTCAGCCAATACATCCTTGTTAAGTGTTCTACTGCATAGTTCCCTAAAAAACCTCCCTAACTCTGCTATTGCTTCATAAATGTCATTGTCCAAAAGTCCTCTCATGGCAGCTGGTAAGATTCTTTGCAAAAGAATGTGACAATCATGTGTTTTTAGCCCTTGTACCTTGGTTCCATCAGCATTGATACATCTTGAGACGTTGGAAGCAAAGCCATCTGGAAATTTCACCTCTTGTAAAAATTTACAAAAGGCCTCCTTTTGTTCTTTGGACAAGGCATATCGAGCAACAGGCATCTCACCATCCTCTGTAAATTGCAACTCCGGTTTAATTCCCAAGTCTTTCAGATCAAGCCTAGCTTTAGCTGTATCCTTTGTCTTCCCAACTATGTTCAGAATTGTCCTAATGAGGGCCTCAAGTATGTTTTTCTCAATATGCATGACATCAAGATTATATCTTAGCTTCAAATCTTTCCAATATGGTAACTTCCATAAACTAACCATCCGGCTCCAAATTCACCGCCCATTCTTGTTGCTTTCCCCTTCCATGTCAGAACGCTTCCTCTTTCCACATTCTTGATGCTTTCCAGGTCTAACATGTTTAACTTTCTCTAGTTCAGCCATCCACTCTTGTATAGTGAATTGAGTTGGTTGCTCATTGCTTTCATGAAGTCCAACAAACTCATAATTTCTCCGCAAATGATGGCGTTTTGGGAGCAATCGATAGTGCCCAATATTCCCAATTTTGCTCCTTAGGTTGTATGAAAGAGGATGCTTGTCACAATGAGTACACGCAAAATAGCCTTTTGTAGTACGCCTTGAAAGAGTACTCAAAGCTGGGTAGTCATGGATGCACCACAGAACTATAGCACGAAGGGTAAATGCTTTGCAAGTATTAGCATCAAAAGCAGACACACCCTTCCAAAGATCAAGTAAATCTTCTATAAGAGGTTCCAAAAATATATCAAAGTCCTTCCCAGGTGATTTAGGTCCTGGAATAAGAAAAGCCATCATGAAGTTTGACTCCTGCATGCACAGCCAGGGTGGAAGGTTGTATGGCACCACAAGTATAGGCCACATGTTGTATCTTGAGTTCTGTTCAGAAAAAGGATTGAACCCATCAGTAGCAAGTCCAAGTCTAATGTTTCTTGCATCTTCCACAAAATCTGGATATACTCGATCGAAATGTTGCCATGCCTCGCCGTCAGCTGGGTGGCTCATTTCCTTTTCACTAGGCTGCCGCTTCAACATGTGCCATTATGCTTCTTCTGATGCTTATTTGGTTGCAAACATCCTTTTTAGCCTAGGTGACAATGGAAAATGTCGCAACACTTTATGTGGTATCTTCTTCCTTTCTGGATCTTTCCATCTTGAAAGACCACAAACAGGGCAGTTGTCAAGATGTGCATAATTCTGTCTGAACAGAGCACTATCCCTGAAAAGAACACAATTATTGTAGCAAACATGTATTGATTCATATCCCAGACGTAATTCCTTTAGAAGACTCTTTGCTTCATTATATGATTTTGGGAGTGTATTGCATTCTGGAATTGCTTCAGCCAATAATTTCATTACTACAGAAAAAGCAAAATTGCTTATCCTATATAGTGACTTCATATGAAGCAGCTTTACCACAAAGGAGAACCTTGAAAATTTTGTACAACCAGGATAAAGTTGATGCTTTGCCTCTCTCATGGCTATTTTGAAAAATGAATCTTGTTCATGAGGTTCTGCATCAGCTTCCTGATTTTCACCACCATGTCTTGTTTGTTCTTCTGCAGTGTTTAGGTCTGCTAAAACCGCTTCTAAAGGATCAACATCATAGTTGTCATCCTCTATCATATCTATGTCATGAACATCAACAGGATCATCAATAACCTCTACATCCAATTTCTCTCCATGATGAATCCATCGAGTATAAGTATTGTCCATTCCATTCATCAATATGTGCTTCTTCACCAAAGACTGACAAAGATACTTCTGATTAAGGCATCTACCACATGGGCATAGAGTGTCAACCTTTTCACCAAATTTTCCATGAATGAAGCTCATAAATCCTTTCACGCCATCAATGTGCTCGGGGGAAAACAATTTGCCATGCACCCAAGATCGATCCATCTATCCATGTATAGCAGAATAACCAACTGAATAAGTTTGCACCAATTAATTCAACAACTACACTCAACACGGCAAAGAAAGAAGATTACAGAGACATACCTTGCTGACTGAGTGCCGGTGTTGACCTGGAGATGGTCGCATGCCTGTGATGGCGATGATGTCGTGCTACCACGGCCGTGCGGGATGATGCAGCTGGTGGGCGCCGGCCGTGCGGGAGGGATGCCGGCAATGGCGGGCGCCGGCCGTGCGGATGCCGGCAATGGCAGGCGCCGGCCGTGCGGGATGAGGCGGCCCGGGGCCGGTGGCGTGGTGGGCGAAGGCGATGTCGGATGAGGGCACCGTCGACGGCGGTACAGCAGGGAGGTTCCACAGGGAGGTGCCGGAGGGAGGCGCCGTCCCTGAGGCCGTGCTTGGGGACGTGCTCCGCGCATCCGCCGAACAGCAACGCCCAGTTGCCGGCCTTGCTTCCCTCCGCCATGTCGAACGAGGTGACGACGCGCGCCGCCCTGGAAGCCAAGATGCAGGGGGAAGCCGTCGACGGCGCAGCAGGGAGCCGCCGTCGACGTCGGCACAGCAAGGAGGCGCCGTCGGGATGTAGCAACGAGATGTGGATCCAATCGATGTTTCCAAGTCTGAAATCTGGGTGATGTACCAACGGTATGTATTAGTATATAATGTTTAATGTTTCTGTAACAAAAACAAACTGTCGAGTAGTTCAGTGGTAAGGCGCAAGCTTCCCATCCTCGAGGTCGCGGGTTCGAACCCCTTCGTCCGCACCTTTTTTTGCCACAGTGGGAGGCCGGGTGAAAAAATGGCGCGGGAGGCTGGGTGACCTGGCGATACACCGCGCGGGAGGCCGGGTGACCTGGCGCGGCTGACGTGGCGTGCAAATATAAATATAGTATAAAAAAGGCTATAACCAGACTTGGTCACAAATCCTTTAGTGGTGTAGTGGTAAGTCTTGCACTTCTGTAGTTGGAGGTCTCCATTTCAAGCCCGTGAAGTGTAATATTTTTTGCCTTTTTTCTTTTTCTTTTTCATTTTTTTGTTATCCCCATATTTTAAGTTCTAAATATTTTTTTTATAACTCGCGAGACATGAGCTATAACGTTACAGATTTTGGGCCGGTTCATGATGAAATCGATAAACTGTCACAGTTTTATGGGCCTCGTACCCATAGTTGCAAATTCGTGATGATTTCTGAAAACATCACGAAAATTCGTTAAGATTTCGTCACAGAATAAATAGTTTCTTGTAGTGTTGGATTTTGGGAGCATATTATAGTCTTGTGCTTCTTGATGTAAGGAGCCACCATCGTTGATGACTGCAATACAGAGTAATGGGCTTTCATGAATAAATCGTAGTCGCTACACCTTGTTTGTTTCTTTCCTAATGTGCCCTTTTCAATTAGTCTCCCCTCATGGCTTGACTCAGGTAGTCCAATTGGTTTCAGCTCGGGGATATAGTCAACACAGAACTCAATGACCTCCTCTGTTCTGTATCCCTTGGCGATGCATCCTTCTGGAAGAGAACGGTTACGAACATATTTCTTTAGAATAGCCACGAGCCTCTCAAAAGGATACATATTGTGTAGGAATACAGGGCCAAGAATACCAATCTCTTTGACAATATGGACCAGGAGATGCGTCATAATATTAAAGAAAGATGGAGAAAATATCATCTCAAGGCTGACAAGGCTTTGGGCCACATCATCCTGCAACCTTGCTAGATTCCTAGGATCGATTTTGTTCTGGTCGATTGCATTAAGGAAGGCACATAGCTTCACAATAGTTGTTCGAACATTAACGGGTAGAATTCCCCTCAGCGCGACCGGAAGCAATTGTGTCAGCAGCACATGGCAGTAATGAGACTTGAGGTGTACGAATTTCTTCTCTTTCATATTTATTAGACTCTTTACATTAATACCGTTCAAGCAATCAAACATACTGTTCTTCTCCTCCTTGCTTAGAGTGTAGCTAGTAGGACATAAATTCCAATGCCCTTTCTCTCTCTTCTTAGGATGTAGGGGATCTCATTTTTTCATACGTTTCAGGTCCTATCATGCTTCTAGCATATCATTTGACTTTCCGTACGTACCAAGAAACCCTAGCACGTTTACGCAAACATTTTTTGTCAGGTGCATCACATAAATTGCGTGGCGGACATCTAAGACCTGCCAATATGGTAGGTCCCAGAATATTGGCTTTTTCTACCACATTTGTGCCTTTCCATTTTCATTTGCAGCTGGCTGGCTGCCAAGTCCCTTCCCAAAGACCATCTTCACATCTTTTACCCTAGCAAATACATATTTTTCATCCCGATGTCTTATTTTTTTACGAGTTTCTGCCTCAAAATGCTTTTCTTTCTTTCTTAGTGGATTTTTCTCAGAAAGAAATCGACGATGGCCCATATACACACACTTTCTACAATGTTTTAGATAGATGCAGTCTGTGTGTTCTAGACAATGTGTGCATGCTTTGTATCCATTGTTTGACTATCCCAACAGGTTACCAAGTGTAGGCCAATCATTGATGGTCACAAACAGTAATGCTCGTAGGTTAAATTTCTCTTGCTTGTGCTTATCCCATGCCTTTACTCCATCTTTGCCCCATAACAATAATAGATCGTCAACCAGTGGCCTTAGATACACATCAATGTCGTTGCCAGGCTGCTTTGGCCCTTGGATTAGCACTGGCATCATAAGGAACTTCCGCTTCATGCACATCCATGGAGGAAGGTTGTACATACATAGAATCACGGGCCAAGTGTTGTGGCTACTGCTCATATCATCGAAAGGATTCATGCCATCCGTACTCAAACTAAATCATATGTTCCTTGCATCTTCTACAAAGTCTGGGAATGCTCTGTCGATTTTTCTCCATTGGGACCCATCAACGGGGTGTCTCAACATATTGTCTTCCTTCCGATCTTTTTTGTGCCACCGCATCAATTTATTATGTTCTTTGTTTCTGAATAAACGCTTCAGACATGGTATTATAGGGAAATACCACATCACCTTGGCAGGGACTCTCTTCTTGGGGGGGAGGGGCTCTTCCTCAACTTCACCAGGGTCGTCTCGCCTGATTTTATATCACGAACAATTGCAAACCGGACAGGCATCCAAAGATTCGTACACCTTGCCGCGATAAAGGATACAATCATTGGGGCATGCGTGTATCTTTTCTACTTCCAGTCCTAGAGGGCAAACAATTTTTCTTGCCTCGTATGTTGTTTCAGGCAAGGTGTTGCCCTCTGGAAGCATCTTCTTTATCATTTTCAATAACTCTACAAAACCCTTGTCAGACAAGCCATTAGTTGCCTTCCACTGCAACAATTCCAGTGTGGTACCCAACTTTTTCAGGTTCTCGTTGCAATCTGGGTACAACAATGTTTTGTGGTCCTCCAACAAACGCTTGATCTTCTCTTGCTCTTTTGCACTTTCGCAGTCTTTCTCTTCATCACGAATCATGCCACCTAAGGCACCACCATCCTCATCTTCTGCAACTGCTTCACCCTCGCCCATTGCAATATCATCTGCAAAGGCATTGTATTGTACAAAGTCTGGGATGTTGTCATCACCATATTCTAATATAATCCCCTTTTCGCCATGTTTGGTCCAACATATATAGCCAGGCATGAAACCACTCCTTAGCAAATATGTGTGAACCACTTTCTTTGAGATGTGATAATCCTTGTTGTTCTCACAGACCTTGCACGGATAGCATATAAAACCTGAGGTCGAGTGAGCCTCTGCCACGTCGAGGAATTGATGAACGCCATTAATGAAGTTAGATGAGCGTCTATCTGTGTTGTAAATCCATTGTCCATTCACCTATTCTCAAAATACAAAGAAAAATTCAGCTCCAATGTGAACATAATTTAACGCGTCCACAAAGATTCAAAACTATCAAACATGAATATACCATTTGAAACCCCAAATATGAATATCATTTATAGTCTCCAAAAATCTAAAATTCATAATAACCCTAAATATGAACATCATTTGAAGCCTCAAAAAAAATCTAATTCTAAAGTTCATAATTAATAAGCCTAAATATGAATATCATCTATAATCTCTAAAATTCATAATAAGCATAATATGAATATCGTCATTTATAGTCTCTAAAAATCTTAAATTCATAATAACCCTAAATATGAACATCATTTGAAGCCTCTAAAAACATGTAATTCTAAATTTCATAATTAATAAGCCTAAATATGAATATCATTTATATGATAATCATTTAAAGTTTCTACAAATAATCGAAAAAATCTAAACAATGACTAAAAATTTGAGCATCATCTCTACACATGCTACAACTATCTATATGGTTCACCTTTACTACAAAATCATAATAAATTGATCTATAATTCTAAAATCTCATATTCCTATCCATTCCACAAAACACTCAATTACTCAAAAAATAGTGGATGAAATAGACTATGCTAACGGGCAAAAGAGAGAGGATGAAGTTGCTAATCTTCTAGCGGACTTGGATTGCAAAATCCCCAAAAGTTATGGAAAAATCGGGCATGACCTCCCCCAACCCGAGCTCAATGGAGGATAAAGAAATGAGCCATGGCTCGGCCTGGGGAAGAAAGAAGGGGCTATATACGCAGAGCCTCTTTGGTACCGGTTGGTAGCACCAATCCGTACCAAAGGGGCACTCATAGGTACCGGTTGGTGTCACCACTCGGTACCAAAGGCTCCGCGGCTCATAGGTACCAGGTTGGTGGCACCAACCGGTACCTATGTGAGCCCATTCGTACCGGTTGGTGCAACCAAACGGTACCTATGACTTCGCACTTTTTCTAGCCGTTGGACCCGGTACCAATGCCAAGATTGGTATTGGGCCCTAAACTATCGGTACCAATAAGGGGACCGATAGAGGGTTTTCTGGTAGTGTAAGTTAATGCCCCCTCCCCGTTGTTACATCCTGGCTTTATTCCTGCTCGTCGGGCAGATCCTAGTGCTCTTGTTGCTGTTCAAAGGGCTTTCGCCTGTGGACAGACCACTGTTGCATGATAATCCGTTTCATTCTTGCCCCAAAATCTTAATGCGTGTGCTTGCCTCGCCTTGTTGAGAGAATTTCCGAGCAGAGTCGTTTCCACGTGAAAATATTGACCATGGGAGGCACATTACCCTCCTATACTGATTTCCACGGGTCCCTCTCTCCATCTGGAGATGAGCTTGTTGCC
Organism: Alloteropsis semialata; assembly: GCA_004135705.1. NCBI lineage: Eukaryota > Viridiplantae > Streptophyta > Magnoliopsida > Poales > Poaceae > Alloteropsis > Alloteropsis semialata. Next base: position 22,228,725 of record CM014276.1, on the reverse strand, counting down.
CTGTGTGACTCGATGCTTTGGAGTTTCATAGCCAAATTATATGTATATGCACTTCGAACTATGAAGATTCCAGATTTCTCCATATGCCAAGCTACAAAGTCTTCGGTAGGGATCTTTGGCACTTCAATTTTTTATATTGCATCCGAATCGGCTGGGTTAAAAATACCAACCAGCTTATCATAACCCCAGGTATGCCTTGAGATATCCATTAGCTCTGACACCTGATGTAAGATTCTGTGTTGCTATGATCTAATAAAAAGATTTTGTGTTGTTATGATTAAAAAAAGATTCTGTGTTGTTATATGCGTCTAATTTTCCCAAAGTCACCATTCAATGCAAGGTCTAGTTAAAGGATGAAAAAGTCAATTCACCATTTATATTAATAAAACAATGAAAATAGTGCATCCAAACTGCTTGGCCTCGGATATACCTGAACTGTTTATTGGTAGGACAGCATCTAATCGAATGTTTTTTTTTCCTTCAAATTTCATCTTGAGACGTGGCACCACACATTCACATTTAGCTAAATACGATAGTAATATGTAGTCAAAAGGTAATGAAATACCGCGTTATTGTGCAAAGACAATGTAGCCATGGAATAGTGAAATTACTATATCTTTTAATAAAATCTAATCTTATAAACAAAATGTACAGCACTAACACGATCAATAATGGACCGGACCTCACGTTGCTTGAATTCACACGGGGCTAGCTTACGGATCAGAAGGGACAGATTACGGATCAAGACAACACAAATTAAACCCGGGGTCCCACGTCGTCTGACACTCGGAGCAGACTATCACCTGCCAGCATCCGAAGTCAGCTCCCCATCACACGCGCAAAATCAGAGCAGAATTCTAGAACCTGCATCGCTGCGATCGGGACAGTTGGGCAAGCTGACAAAAGAAAATGCCTTTGTACAGTTGCGATTTGCGTCGTGTATGCGTAATGCGTGTCGCAGTTTCACGCGGCGAAACTGCTTCTGCTTCACGTGCTGCTTTTTTTTTTAAAAAAATCTTGTGTCGTTTCTTTAGGTTCCGTGTGGTAGAGTAGTGACGTGTCCATCTACATGGCACAATAAAGTCAACTGGTGTAGGAGACAGTCTGGCAGGGAAGATAAACTAGTTTAATCTTCACCTACGCTTTGGCTTTTCTTTTTTCTAAAAAGATACTAACTAGTAGGTAAGGTTGAAATGGATTTTGAATGTGATATTCCTCTACTGAGGGATATTTTAGTGGTGCTGGAGGCAGCTTGGGTCCTTTCAATTTCTACAATAATCCTTGTCATCCAAAGAGATCATGTGATATTACAAAACCTGGATTGTAAAATAAAATTAGATCAAATGTATGTCTTTTCGATCCACGCTGCTTTTTTAAAGCCACCTTTCCACAATCTGCCATGGATCCAGACAGGGCCTTAGCACAAAACCTTTTTCCTCTTAGGAAAAAGTCCATTTTATCCCCCTCAATTATGACCAAAGTCCAGCTTTCCTACCTCAACTCCAATATCAGGCAACACACCTCCTTCAACAATCAAAACCATTCACTTAACCTCCCTGCGCTAGTTATAAGCGGTTTTGTCTTTTTTAATTAAAATAAATCTAGTAAGGGCCTGTTTGGTATAGCTCTAGCTCCCAGCTCTATATAAAATCTGGTGTTGGTTTAATAAAATAAAATATATTAAACTTCTAATTTAAATATAAAAGAAGAACATTTTCATAATTTCTAGCTCTATAAAAGAAGAACATTCTCATAATGACTCAGCAAAAACCCTCGATCACCCCACAACTCTAGCTCTATAATTGCTAGAGCCAAGAGTGACCGGCTTTATCTCTACGAATTTATAGAGTTGTACCAAACAGAGCCTAAATACCTAATGAGGTTATTAAAACCACGAAAAATATCCCTAAGCTTCTAGAAATTCTGATAAAAACATAGAGATAGTTTGAGATATGATAAACCCCAAATACAATTTAGATCTCATGAAAATACATATTGAATCTGCCAAAAAGTATATTTAGCTCAAGTAAAATAAGAAAATATCCAAAATATTTTGGAAAACTACCACAATATTCTAATTCATGTCTAAAAAATTAGGAACCTTTCATAATATAAATATGAGATGTAACCATCATAAATGTAACATATAATAATATTGAATGCATATATGCTGAATGTATTCATGTTAGTTTCATCTCATATTTTTATTGCGAAAAGTATTCAAGATGCAATTAGACATAGATTAGAGTATTCTAATATTATTTTTATTTTTATTTTTTAAATTTTCCTAGATCAAAATATAAATCTTAGAATATTTTATATGTTAGCTTCTTCTAAAATTTAGATTTAGCTCTATCAAAATGAAAAAAATAAGAATAAAAATAATATTCATTTTTTCAGGAAGAATTTACTTGAGATAAATATAATTTTTTTGGAAGATTGTATATATACTTTCACGAGATCCAAATATGTTATTTGATTTTATCATGTCTCAATCTACTATGATTTTTCTCAAAATTTCTAGAAGGTTAGGGATATTTTTTGTGGTTTAATAACCTCATTAGGTATTTAATAGATTTATTTTTAATTAAAAAAGACAATACCACCTTTAAAAACCGTTTATAACCGGAGCAGGGAGGTTAAGTGAATGGTTTTGAAAGTTAAGGGAGGTGGGTTATTGGCCCTCAAAACCTAGGTAATGGAGACTAATTTCGTGCAGCAGATAGGAAAACGAATATTACCCTCTCTCCAAACAACTAACATCTACATGGCACCATGGGTACATGCGTCTTTTCTTCGTACTCCAACTAACAATTAGCCCACAAATCCAAATACGGCTGAGCTAATTTTACCCGGCTAATGTTTAGAGGTAACTAAACTTTAGTTTTAACCTATCCAAACTGGCCCTAAAAGTTTGTAAAAGAATACCGATTTATTGTTTGGCAGTAAGGAGGAATAAAAAAGCCAAATAAAGTAACTTGAAACATTGTTCCCTTCTTACCCCTGCATTTGGCTAATTGCCCCTCTTGCAGCACTTGCCACTTCGTTAGTAGCAGAAACCGCTCAAAATGCCAATCTAATGTCAGTTTTCGTGATAGCGAACACACTTTAAATTTGTACCACCAATGCAAATGTAGGATGAAACACAGCCATCATGTGAGATGAGGAATAGAAGCCTCGGTCGGCGGCCCCAACCGGTGACGAAAGCAAGGGTGACGCACGCATTACGGCATTAGGGGTGGTGGTCCATTTTGCTTCATCGCCAGGTGTGAGGTTGGTGTCTGTCCCTCTTCCATTCCAAAAACTGAAAACCTGGCAAGAGAATAAGAGATCTCCATCTCAGCAGCACAAGAGCCGGCCACGGCCACAGGAACACATGCACCCATATCCACAGTGTCGTTTCCATGCCTTCCCCACGTCCATACACTCTTTGGGACCAAACGGACCACATTGTGATAAATGATAATCATAACGACCAAGCAGGTGAGATCAACAAAAGATAACAGCCCACGTGATCGCAATTAGTTCTGTTAATCGCCACATAATCATCCTGCTTACGAGAAGCAAAGCTCTGACAGATAGTATCAACTAGCACTAGTACTGTACTACCGATTAATCATAAGAGCACAGGATCAGAGACTAGTGTTTTTTTATATAGGCGATAAGTTCACGAGCACCGAAACAAATAAGAAATCGAGCAGCAGCAAATGGCGCACGTGAAACTCGCCATCACGGGCTTCAACGCATGAGGCTGACAGGAGGGCCCACGGGGCGCTCAGGAATTTCCGCACGTTTCCCTCCTGGTCGTTACGCGGAGAGAGAGGGTCAGACCGGAGCCGGGCGCATCCGCGTCGTGAGCGGTTGCGGCGGGACCCACCTGGAAGCCTCACATGCCGGAGCCTATAAAATAGCTCGAGCGCGACCAGTGAACTCACCAGGATTCAAAAAACAGAGCACCCCCGAGCGGAGCAGAGGAGGACGAAGAGAGGCGGCGGCCATGGAGATGGGGGACAGCTACGAGTATTACTGGGAGATGCAGCGCTACTTGGAGTCCGAGGAGCTCAGGTACGCCCTCGCCGCCGCGCCGGCCTTGAGCTCATCGCCATTGGATGGTTTGGGATTTGACGGGGAGGCTGATTTGGACGCCGTTGCTGCAGCATGTACCTGGGCGGCGCGCAGGAGGACGCCCTGTCCTGCTACGACTCCAGCTCGCCGGATGGCTCCATGTCGAACTCGTCCTGGGCGCCGGCGCCGACGGTGGCCACGCCGGGCGACAAGGGGGAGGCCACAGGCGCGGCCACGGGCGGCGCGGCGGGCGCGAACAAGAACATCATCATGGAGCGCGACCGCCGGCGCAAGCTCAACGAGAAGCTGTACGCGCTCCGCAGCGTCGTGCCCAACATCACCAAGGTCAGTCGATTTACCGATGAGCGCGGCGGCATTGCCCGCGTCCGGCAGATGAATGGCCCTTCCTCTCCGGCGGGCGCGAGCGGCCGAGCTTGTTCTGACGCGGCGAACGACGCTGCCGTTGCAGATGGACAAGGCGTCGATCATCAAGGACGCGATCGAGTACATCGAGCGGCTGCAGGCGGAGGAGCGGCGGATGGTGCAGGAGGTGCGCGCGCTCGAGGGCGCCGGCGGCGCAGAGGAGCGGAGGTACGGCGACGAGTACGAGTTCGACGAGGGCCTGCTGATGCAGGCGGAGCGGAGGAAGAAGGCGAAGCTGGCGCGGTCGGTGTCGGTGCCGTCGGTCGCCGCCGCCGCGGTGCCAGTCCAGCCCGTGGAGGTGCTGGAGCTGCGCGTGTCGGAGGCGGGCGAGCGCGTGCTGGTGGTGAGCGTGACGTGCGGCAAGGGGCGCGACGCCATGGCCCGCGTGTGCCGCGCCGTGGAGGAGCTCCGGCTCCGCGTCATCACCGCCAACATCACCTCCGTTGCCGGCTGCCTCATGCACACCATCTTCGTCGAGGTAAACTCACTCATTTCCATTCTGCCTACGCAGATTGAGTTCAGACTGCTCTGTCGTTCCGAATTGGGGGCGATTGGGATGATCACATGGGCTTGCTGACGTCACGGGCCCTAGCTCTTGTAGGTTTGACCCAGTGCTTTGACTCGTAGCACGCACTTTGAATTTGCTCTTTTAGGCAGTGTGGAGTGAAAAGGTTCCTGGTCCTGTTCCGTTTGCGGCTGTTGTCAAGTGAACGAACGCCACGTCACTCGCATAGCACTGATAGCAGAAACGGTTAAAAAAAGAGTCGCGTTGACTTGGTGGTCCTGGTCCATGTCATCTGATCTGGATTAGCGCTCCACAATCACATGCTCAATGCTTGCTGCTAATGACGGTAGGGAATAGGGTAACAAGAATTACGTGCCAATCACATGGGTCCGCACGTGCTTCAGATGCGAGCGACGTCAATTGGCTGGGGAGAAAAAACGGAACGGGACCTCACATGCTTGGAGTGGGGATGCGATCGGGATGGGTGGGGAAAACGATAGGCACGTGCTCGGGGCAGCACCTGTCTGCTTCTCAATCAGAATCCAAGAACCTCTCCCCTGATGCCGCAACAAATTCTTTTTTCCACATGTCCCAATTGATTGCCTCGTTCTTTGTCGAGTACTACGAGGCACGAGCAGCAAAGTGCTCAAATCCTAGTCCTAACACACAATCAGCGTGTGGATCCTAATTGGCTCTATGTGCTCTATCTACATGATTTGTGCGTGGTTAATTGCGAGATTTGGGTTGTAAATAGGAGCATGACGGTCTGGACATGTTGACTCAAAATTTGCCGATTTTTTATTTCAGGTGGATCAAGGGGAACGTGCCCAGATGAAGCACACGATCGAGGCGGCTCTCACGCAGCTCGACACCACCGCCGGGAGCCCCCCAAGCGTGATGAGCTATTAGGAGTGTGTTGACGTTTAAAATTGGCACAAGACAATCTGACAGAGAAAATCAGTGGAACCGGATTCAAGAACCGGTAAAACCGGTTTGATTCCTGTTGCCCGTTTGACAGGGCGATCCGGTGGAACTGGATTTGAAACCAGTGGAACTGGTTTTCCCCGAGTCCTAGTAGGTTTGGACTCTTTTTGTAGATCTGAGTTGTAATAGGACTTTCCTTGCGGGGCAAGACCTCTCCACCCTATAAATATAAAGGGCCACGGCCAATTGAGGGTTATCCAATCGATCAAACACTTAATACCTTTACTTTTTGTCATCTTCAAACCCTAACTTTTCCAACCCTAATTTCTGTTCGTACTTCGTTTCTACAGCGTTGACAGCGTTCTGAGTGGCCTGCCGACCTCAGAGCAACCTTAGGCGCGCCTGGCCTGACGGGGTCCCTCCCGGGCCGACGATCGTAGGTCGACGCAGCAAGCCCTAGAGAACCGGTTTCACCGGATTCATAAACCGGTTTTGCCTGGGCGTGCTGCAGGTGACTGATTCGTTGCGGATCCGCGCGAGCTAGCGCAATTCGGTGTGTTGACCGTAAAAGGCGTCAACACATTTTTGGCGACTCCGCTTGAGAATTTGGAAATTTTGGTGTTAATAACCGATTTATCAAACCCTAGCCAGATGGGATCTACTGTAGAATTGAACAAGGACAACATCATCGTGCCCTCCATTGAGGAATCGGTGATGAGGAGTGTCAGAGATTTGAAGCAGCCCAAAAATTTTTCAAGAATCAATTTCTGATGGGGCTGAAGAAAGATCGCCATGGCAAGGTGATAAGGACTCACAAATTCATGATGCCGGCGTTCACTATGAAGGACCAAAAGGTGGAAGAAATACCTCCGGTAACTCTACACCCACCTGAAACTTCTGTTCCTAAATCTAGTGATGATCTTAATGCTGCGCTTTTACATACCGATGAATTAGTATGCACGCTTGTGGACAGAATGGATAGATTAGAAAAGGAGTCTTCTTATTATGCACAAAATATACCACCTATGCAACATGAGAATACGCATGCGAATGTGTCGGCTACACTAGAGAAAATACCTAAAAATCCACTGCATGGTATGCCGACTAATTTTTATCCAGGGCAAATACCGCCACCGCCACATGTTTCACCAGCCACGGTGAAACCGGTTTCACCGGTTCTAGAAACCGGTGGAACCGGTTTTGTCGCCCAGGCTGCACAGCAGTCAGCACCGCCCCGCTTCAGCTCCTCTTTCGGTAGTCTCTAACCGAAATACAGAGGTAGCTAATCGTTTTGCTTACATTGAAACACGTGCATACACATCACCCCCTATACCTAATCAAAACATTAATTCTAGTGGGATTCCTAATGATGTGTATGATCAGTATTTGCGACAAAGTCCTTATCGCATGCCTCATGTTGTTCAAGCTCAAAGTACAGCCGCAGGGCAATCTGATCTAGCTCGTTCAAATTTACATGCTGAATTCTTTAAATTAAAGGACGAGTTAGCTAATATGGTGCAGGATAAACTTGGCATTGATGTGGGAAACTCAAGATTATATCAAAAACCATATTCTGCTAGTTTTGATTTTGTCCCTTATCCACCTAATTGGCGTGTTCCTGATTTTTTAAAATTTATGGTGATGATAGTAAGACTACTTGGGAACACATTACCCAATATATTGCTCAATTAGGAGAAGCCAGTTCTAGTGATGCTTTGAAAGTTCGTTTGTTTTCCTTATCTTTAACTAGAACTGCTTTTTCCTGGTTTTCTTTATTAACTCTCGGCTCAATTAATTCATGGAATCAATTAGAGCAGAAATTTCATGATTATTTCTATAGTGAGAGTGCTCAATTAAAATTTGACAGATCTAACATCGGTTAAGCAACAAAAAGATGAATCTGTTAAAGATTATTTTAAACGATTCAAGGAAACTAGAAACCGATGCTTTAATTTGTCACTTTCTGAAAGGGATCTTGCTGATGTTGCTTTTAATGGTTTAAGATTCTTTATTAAAGAGAAGATAGAAGGCTTTGAACACTTTTCGGTTAATCAAGTGCAAGTAAGAGCTTTAGCTACTGAAAGCCGAATTAAAAATGCTAAAGATACATATAAGACTCATCGTTCCAATGTTCATGTTGTTACTTATGATTATAGTAGTTCGGACGATGAGGAAAATGTGTATGCTGCTGAACTTGTTTGGTCTTCTAAAAATAAATCGTACACTTGACCATCTCTTAAGCCAATTCAAAAGAATCGGCAAGAAGAAGTGCGATTTACTTTTGATGTTTCTAAATGTGATCGTATTTTTGATGAATTGTTAAAGAATGGAAACATTAAGATGTCTCATACTATTCCTTCACCTGAAGAGCTTAAAAGACGGGCATATTGCAAGTTGCATAATTCTTTTTCGCATACTACTAATGACTGCAATGTTTTCCGTCGACAGGTGCAATCGGCCTTGAATGAGGGACATTTGACACTACATGAGATGTAGGTTGACAAGGCACCTTTCCCTGATAATACCCTTGAGATGCAACCTCCTAAGGTTCTGGTTCGGCCGCATCAAGTCGAATCAACCAAAGAGAAAAATATTGTTGTGGGAGATGAAAAGCCAGAAAATTTGAAGGGTAGATCAATTATCAGGGAAGTGGTGTGTGAGAAGACCCCCAATGGCAGAGAGACTTTCAAAATCACTGCAAGAGTTGCGGATCTCGGAGGGCAAGAATCATCAAAAGCACCGTTTGAGCCTGCTGCACAGGACAAACTGGTGCAACCGGTTTCAGGAACCAATTCTACCGGTTTTGGTCAGGGATGTCCAAAAATGTTAAAGCCCAAGCGTCCTGAGATCGGAACCTGGAAAATTAATGTGGCTAAAGATCAGGGTAAAGTTGCAAAACCAAAGCCGACCTTTGACCAGTTATTTTCCAAATATGCAAATCAAAAGCCAGTTGATGAGGATTGGCCAGCAAAAAAGAGAAAGAGATCACCCATGCGTCAAGAGAAGCCAATTTCACCTCCAAGGGCGAATAATAGACAGAAGGGTGATATTGCTACCTTGTATCCCTAACAGAATCAATATCAAGCCATGGCATAGATGCCTCCATATTACAATTCTCCATATCTGGCGTGGGATTACAATGGGATGCATATGCCGTATTACCCCATGCAATATCCTCCTTTTCATCCAGGATGGGGTAATGACTGAGGACCAGTGCATGAGAGGTTGGTGGATAACCGTTCGGCTCCCCGTCGATCAGGTTGGGACGTGCCACCCAGAACCGGTGGAACCGGTTTCCTCCGAAGAAACAACCCTCTCTTGTCAAGCAGGTTTATCGGCCTAAAAAGGTAGAGGAAGTTGTCCAGAAGATGGATGTCGACCAGGAGAGGACTATTGCTGCTGATGTAATTCAGATTGGTGACATCAAGGTGATTCCAGAGGACGATGACAAGATGCCAATTGTGATGGTGATGAGGCTAAGCCATCGTCCAGGAAGATGTTGCTGCAGATCTTGGTGAGGGTATGAAAGTTGAAATTGGCAAGTCTAAATATTTTTTGCCAAGATGGTATCCTCCAAGTTTGACACGCACGCAAAAGAGGAAGTTGCAGCGACTTCGTTTTCAAAAACAGAAGGAGAAGGAGCTAGAGAAGCAGAGGGACGAGCACTTCAACAAGTACAGGCCCATGATTCCTTGTTGACAGCCCTTAGACGCGTCAATCGTGAACCGCAAGCACATGGATCAGTTGTAGCTTTTCCCTTAGAGTACTCCCCAAGGTTTATCAATCCATGGAACTAAAGATACAAGAAACAATTCAACTAGCATTGAAAGCCTTTTGTCTTGAAGAGGGGTTGTAAAACCAAATAGATCTAATCTACTAAAACCAAACACCAGAGGTAGCAAGAGAAAGTTAGAGATAACCAATCTAGATCGCCTAGATCATGCATATGTTGTAGCTCCGAGCCAAATAGAGTGAAGAAAGATAGATGTGAATCTCAATGAAAAGCATCTTTAAATCATGACCTCCGATCAAACTCCCGAAAGCCCCACCGTACACGAGATCACACCCTGTCACGATGCTCTCTTTCGGCGTGGGTAACTTAAGGGCATGTTCACAAGTGAATGTGTCGAACCACTTGGTAGATCCGGTATGAACCCCTAGCCACCATGGCTACAAGAACACCCTGAGCAATCTATCTCGAGAATAGATTGAAGAAGAAGCAAACCCAAGCAAGAACGAAATCATAGAAGAGGCACTTGATCGCTAGAAATTCGAAAACACATATAACTTCACCATGAATGTAAGTACATCACAAGATCACCACCGGGATCCTACCTTGATCTTGATGATCCTAGCTCCAGAACTCCGACGTGGTCTTCCTCGCAGGGTTCCCACATCGGCTAGGGATGAATCCTAGACAACTAGCAATACCCTTAGCTCTCCGAAAGGTGTCCCTATAACTTCTCTACTCCTCGGCGGCGAATGACAAATTGATTTATGCGTGGCACGAAGGCACAGGGGCTATTTATACCCTGAGGAAACCCTAGGTCGAAGGGGAGGGGGCGAACCGCCACAGAAAAGGCCTGGGCCGGCCGGCCTAGGGGGGTCAGGCCGGCCGGCCTAGGGTCTTCCTCGGCCGCCTCGTCTTCATCTTTCTCTCCAAGTCTTCTGGAAGTTTCAGTAGTTGTTCCACCTATGCATGTGGGCCATTGGACGTCGTTTGCTTCGGGATATCTTCGAGATAAGAATGGGAAGTGATAAACTTCCAAATTCTCCAATTGAGTTGCCTTGACCCCAAATTCTCTCGACCTTATCTTGAAGCACTTGCCTTTCAAATACTCTTGGAGGTCGGTTCACCAAAGTTAAGCACGAACGGGGCTTGAAACCACCTAGGCCAGCCGGCGTAGGCCATGTGGGGCCGGCCGGCCTGGCCTCTTCTTCGGGCCGCTGGCCTTCATCTTTCACCGTGTCGTCCTTGGTTCCATGCCTTGTCCATATGTGCACCATTTTAGCCCAAAAACCTACGTAAACACAATTCCTACAATAACACATGCATATGCGAAAACGTCCCGGTTATAGAGTATGATCATTAGTTTAGATATCAACTTCATGCCATTATTAAAGATAAACAAGAGTAAAAGTATGTCGCTAAGGAGCGTCAACAATCCCTCCATGCTTAATCCTTGCTCGTCCTCGAGTAAGTCTTCAATAAGAATTCGAGTAGGTCTTCAATAAAAATCAGTGTTGCCTTTCGGTGTCCAATCCCTACACTTGATCATACACGAGAAAACATAATGCCCTCAAAATATTTTGTATTTAACTCTTCAAGTTGTGACCAACTCTTTCTAGTATGGAGGGTAGATATGAATTAAGTGTTCCCCACAAAGATTTTAAACACATTCTCTCTAATTTAAACAAGTCTCAAGAATTAAAAAGTAAGTTTCAAAAGATTTGCTAAACCAAAGTCAATTAATTTAAACCTCATTGTAATTGCTCATAGAAACTCTCAGCTCATCTTGTCTCTCGAACTTTGCTAGAACTCTCTTTACCTTCCTTTCTCTCATGTATGTGTAAGGCTTTATCTGGAGCTATGGGAAAGGTTAGTCATAACAGAATATATTATGATCAAGATATTATCAAAACAAGAAGCACTTCTCACGGGTTTACTGAGATTCGTCAAAAAGACCATGGAAAATATTCAATTTTGTGGAGAGAGGGAAAATGGAACACACGCTTTTTAGATAGTGGACATCTGCAAATGGCAAAGGGTGATCCCGAGGCAGAAATGAAGTCCTTGTTATCGGATTGCACATGGTTGGAATATTTGAGTATGGAATGATCTTTAAGGCACTATGGAATTTAATGAAGCAAAAAGAACTAAGCAGCATTTATTTTCACACTTTTTTCTTTCTTTTCTTTCTTCCTTCTTCAACACATATTTTTTTCTTTTCCTTTATTTTTTTCTTTATGCTCCTTAGAACTTCTAGCAACATTAATACTTACTCAGCCTCCTCCCCATGCTTAAATGATTGCTCGTCCTTGAGCATAGTAGTGATGGCCAATGTTAGAGTAAGTATCCATCTCAATCTTTAGGAAAATGGTTGGAATCTTCAGGGAGTATCTTCTCGTCGAATTTTGAAGCCATTG
>CM014276.1:22186769-22204568 GCA_004135705.1 Alloteropsis semialata | reverse complement strand
TCTTAATAGAACTACTCCTAAAGATGAATATCCTATGCCTATAGCCGACATGCTTATTAATGATGCCTCTGGACATAAAGTTATTAGTTTTCTTGATGGTAATGCCGGTTACAATCAAATATTCATGGCCGAAGAGGATATATTCAAAACGGCCTTTGTATGTCCAGGTTTTGTTAGTTTGTTTGAGTGGTAGTTATGACCTTTGGTTTAAAAATGCTGGTGCTACTTACCAAAGGGCTATGAATTTAATTTTTTATGATTTGCTTGGTCTAATCATAGAGGTCTATATCGATGATGTTGTTAAATCGGCTGGTTTAAAACCCCATTTGGCTGATTTAAGACTTGCTTTTGAAAGAATGCGTCGATATGGATTAAAGATGAACCCTCTTAAATGTGCATTTGGTGTGTCGGCTGAAAAGTTCTTAGACTTTATTATTCATGAGAATGGCATAGAGATAGATCCTAAGAAAATTGATATTATTAAGAAGATTAAAGCCCCTACATGCAAAAAAGATTTGCAGAAATTCTTGGGCAAGGTGAATCAATTGAGGAGGTTTATTTGTAACTTGTCTGGGAAGGTTAATGCTTTTACTCCTATTCTTCGGTTAAAAGATGAAGCTGAATTTACTTGGGGGGCAAAACAGCAAGAAGCCTCTGAGAAAACCAAATATTACTTGTCCTCGCCGCCGGTCATGAAAGCTCCTAGGAGAGGATTTCCATTTAAATTATATGTGGCTGCTGAAGATCAAGTGATTGGGGCTGTTTTGACTCAAGAAACCGAAGGAAAGGAACACATTATTACCTATGCAAGTCGTCGACTATTGGATGCCGAAACAAGGTATATATTTGTTGAAAAGCTTTGCTTATCACTATATTATGCTTGTACTAAGATGAGGCATTATTTATTATCCAATACTTGCATAGTGGCTTGTCAAATCGACATGATTAAATATATGTTGCATAGACCAATTTTAAGTGGTAGAATTGGTAAATGGGCTTATGCTCTCATTGAATACGATTTGGCTTGTGAACCTTTGAAATCTATGAAAGCCAAATTGTTGCTGATTTTATTGTTGAGCATAGCATTAATGATAATGATTTAGATATCGGTTATTTTACTTTTACTCTATGAAAATTGCACTTTGATGGATCGGTTTGTAAGAGCGGTTGTGGTATTGGAGTTATTTTTATATCACCAAGTGGTGCTGAATTTGAGGCTCTTAACCGATTAGAAAATGATTGTACTAATAATCAAGCCGAATATGAAGCTTTATTGTTCAGGCTAGAAATTTTGCATGACATGGGAGTAAAACATGTGGAAGCATTTGGTGATTCTCTGCTGGTTGTGCAGCAAGTAAATAAGATATACCAATGCTTTGATGGATTTTTGAATGCATATCTTGATAAATGCTTGGACATGATTGCTCAATTTGATGAATTCTCTATATATCATGTTTCAAGAGATGAGAACCCAAGGGCGAATGCTCTGGCTCAGCAAGCGTCTGGCTATGATGTTCACAAAAGAAATTTTTATGAAAGGAAGCCGACACTTTGCATAGCCAAGTTTTCTACCCAGAAAGAACCGGTTACACCAGATTCAGAAACCGGTGGAACCGGAATATCCGGTGGAACCGATTCCCGAACCGGTGAAACCGATTTATCTGCTGACGGCAACGCTTCGGCCATTGATCAGTCCAAAATTAATAAGGACGAAGTTGTTGATTGGAGAATACCCATTATTGAATATTTGCAGAATCCTAGTCACAAGTTTGACAGAAAAGTCCAACGGTGGGCATTTAAATTTACTTTGGTTGATGGTGAATTGTATCGTTGGACAGCTGAGGATTTATTATTGAAATGTCTGGATTCTGATTAAGCTAAAGTTGCAATGGGTGAAGTTCATGAAGGAATTTGTGGTACTCATCAATCGGCTCCTAAGATGAAGTGGCTTTTGAGAAGAGCTTATTTTTATTGGCCTAATATGATAGCTAATTATTTTCGGTACTACAAAGGTTGTGAAGAGTGTCAAAGGTTTGGGAATATTCAGATGGTTCCAGCAACATTATTACATCCTATTATCAAGCCTTGGCCTTTTCGAGGATGAGGATTGGACTTTGTTGGACAGATTCATCCTCCTTCATCAAAGGGACACCGCTTCGTGTTGGTGGCTACTGATTATTTTACAAAGTGGATCGAAGCAGTGCCTTTGAAGAATATGACGCATCGGGAGGTAATTGAGTTTATCACTGAGCATATTATCTATAGATTTGGCATTTCACAAACTTTGACTACTGAACAAGGTACTTCATTTATATCAAAGGAAGTTTGTGAGTTTATTGAGATATATGGTATTAAATTACTCAATTCATCTCCATACTATGCTCAGGCTAATGGTCAGGCCGAGTCTAGTAATAAGATTTTGATTAAGCTTATTAAAAAAAGATAGAGGAGAATCCAAGGAGGTGGCATGAGGTTTTATCTAAGGCTTTGTGGGCTCATCGTATATCTAGACATGGTGCTACTAAGCTTACTCCTTTTGAGCTTGTGTATGGTCAAGAAGCTGTTTTGCCTGTTGAAGTGAATTTGAGTGCTTATCGGTTGGCTAAACAAAATGATCTCAATGCTGTTGATTATCATGATTTAATGATGGACAATATTGATGAGCTGACCGACAAGCGATTAAAGGCCTTGAAGGAAATTGAGAAGGACAAAATTCGGGTTGCCAAGGCTTACAACAAGAAGGTAAAACAGAAGTCTTTTCAGGTTGGTGATCTAATTTGGAAAACAATTCTACCTATAGGATCGAAGAGCAACAAGTTTGGTAAATGGTCTCCAAGTTGGGAAGGTCTGTACAAGATAATCAAAGTGATCTTCGGTGACTTTGCAAGGTCAGCGGCTGCCAAGGGCTCTCAATGGAATGTATTTGAAGAAGTATTATCCAAGTATTTGGCAGTAAGCTTGATTTATATGGCCGATAGTTTAAATATCGCCCTTAGAATGAAAAGGCCTATGGATTTTGTTTAAACATCGCCCTCAGGAGTATTTTCTTATGTTAAAATGTTTTCTGGTATGCAAGCTTTATAAAAAACCGGGGGCATATGTTGACGATCAAAATTGGCACAAGACAATCTGACAGAGAAAACCAGTGAAACTAGATTCAAGAACCAGTGGAACCCGTGGTTCCTATTGTCCATTTGACAGGGCGATCCGGTGGAACCGGTTTTTCCCGAGTCCTAGTAGGTTTGGACTCTTTTTGTAGATCCAAGTTGTAATAGAACTTTCCTTGCGGGGCAAGACCTCCCCACTCTATAAATATAAAGGGCCACGACCGATTGAGGGTTATCCAATCAATCAAACACTTAATATCTTTACTTTTTGTCATCTTCAAACCCTAGCTTTTCCAACCCTAATTTCTGTTCGTACTTCGTCTCTACGGCGTTGACGGCATTTTGAGTGGCCAGCCGACCTCAGAGCAACCCTAGACGCGTCTTCCCTGACGGGGTCTCTCCCGGGCCGGCGTTCGTAGGTCGACGCAGCAAGCCCTAGAGAACCGGTTTCACCGGATTCATAAACCGGTTTCACCGGCTTTGCCTGGGCGTGCTGCAGGTGACTGATCCATTGCGGATCCGCGCGAGCTAGCGCAATTCTGTGTGTTGACCGTAAAAGCGTCAACAGAGTGAGCCAGCTTACATGCTTGTTTTGAGGACCATGTGGTTCGTCGAGGGAGCCAGCGCCTCCATTCCAAGGGTGTTTTTACGTGCTGTCTTTTATTTTTTTTCCAACGTCCCCTGTGTACATAGAGGTGGTGATTGTTGTACCTCGAGGCAGCATGTCAAGGGCTTTGTCTGACATGGCTCATGAATATTATCAAATATATGAGGAAACAATTGCTTTACTGTGCCAATATGGATATTTTGATAACTCCTTGCAGAAGCCTGGAAAGAATGAAATCGAGTTAATTTGAAAAAGAAAGAATGAATAGAAGAGAAGAGAAGAGAAGAGAAGGCAACAAAAAACCATTGCGACGGGTTTCAAATACATAGCCAAACTGTCTAGCGAGAACGCTCCTTTTAGGCTTTGTTTAGATTGGTTGAGTTCGATTGAATTCAATGATTGAAGGTGCATTGGCGTAATTCAATGCGTTGCTTTTAATTGAATTGGTGCTCTTTTCACCATTCTAAACAGGGCCTTACAATAAAGCCTAAAGGATCTCTTGAATTGACGAGATGTATTGGCAGCATTCATACTGAATCTCGCCTTCCACTTGCCATTCGCACACGATGTCACAAAATTTTATAGGAACCTATGCCCCCCCCCCCCCCCCCCCCCCCCCCCAGGGCCTTACAATAAAGCCTAAAGGATCTCTTGAATTGACGAGATGTATTGGCAGCATTCATACTGAATCTCGCCTTCCACTTGCCATTCGCACACGATGTCACAAAATTTTATAGGAATCTATGCCCCCCCCCCCCCCCCCCCCCCCCCCACACATAATAATAATAATAAAGCAGACAAGTTAGTTCGGATGATCTAAGTTAACTACGCGTTCTTCGATTTTGATTTTCCTTCGCTCTAAGATATTAGCGCCATAATATTTTTCCATGAAATTTTAACCTTTTGTGAATTTTATTTTGAGATTATTTTTCAACATGATTGCCTCGTCCTATGATTAGCATGTGGTTTGTCGAGGAATTTTGACGAATCGTATGCTGCTGAGTGTAAATATGAAATATTTGTCTTTTCCAGTGACTAGAAAGATGGAAAGAATAAATAAGGCTGTGTTTGGATCATTGGGTTAAAATTTAGCCCTTGTCACATCGGATATTTTTATGGTAATTAGCAGGACTAAATATGAGCTAATAATAAAACTGATTGCAGAAGTTTTGGGCTAATTCGCGAGATGAATCTATTAAGCCTAATTAATTCATCATTAGCAAATAGTTACAGTAGCACCATATTATCAAATCATGGACTAATTAGGCTTAATATATTCGTCTCACAAATTAGTCTCTATATATGCAATTAGTTTTGTAATTAATCTACATTTAATATAATTAGCATCGAATCATCCGATATGACATGGCTAAATTTTAGCCCTGCCTGATGCAAAGCTAGAAGCCGTAGTCACCGATGTCATGTCCATCTCACTGTTGTCATCTTCTTTAAATCTTCACTCAAAATAACTAGTAAACAATTGATTATAGAGTTTGACAAAATCTATCGATGTCAGCTGACATCAATGGTTGCACATAGCTTCGCCGAACAGGTATAAAACTCGGGAGGAGACTTTCGCTGTCAAGATCTTCGATCGCAAAGCGGGCATGCATCCACCCCACACCAGCAGAGCAGCAATAAACAACTCTCACTGGGTACGGTGTGACTGCAACATGTGGTGGGTCGGACGGACGTGCACAAAGAATTTGATGGGGTCCCGTCGCTTTTTGTTTACGCCTTGCATCCACGGCACACGTCGTACACGGCAAACAAGGCCATGTTATTCACAAGAACTTATTGCAAAATTTACTGTAGTAAAATTAAATCAAAGATTAGAATGACTAAACATGATCTAGTTATAAAACTAAATACACGAATGGACAAAAAATCGCGAGAGGAATCTATTAAGCATAATTAATCTGTCATTAGAGATTGTTTACTATAGCACGATGTTATCTAATCATAGCCAAATTAGGCTCATTAGATTCGTCTCGCGAAGTTACCCGGGTTGTGAAATGGGTTTTATCAGTTATCCACATTTAATACTCTTAATTAGTAACCAAACATTCGAAGTTACTGTAGCAAAACTTATCTAATGGAACTAAACACGGCCTAAAACAACTTTTGTTCCACGTGCTGTAATTGAGAGCTGCAGAGCTAGTCTGCTCGGTCCCTTTCTTTTTATCTTTCCTTTCTCACTCATCGTGGTATGTTGGAAGCACGTTTATCAATCTGGCACAGAAAAGTCAACAGAGTTCATGTGCATGCGTTTTCTTTTCATTTAAATAAAGAATGAACGAACGAAGATATATATATTCACATATTTTTAGATAATGGAACAAACTGTCCCTGTCTCTGCACGACAAGTCGTGCACACAGCAAAACGTTAAAATCCACATAAGACATCTGGAGCACTTAGGCTCACACCCACCCTAGGAGGAATAAAGGAAAAGTCTATAAAGCGAGAACACTCAAGCCAGACTGAAACCTACAGCATAAGACATTCTAACGCAGGGGCGCTTACACTAAAATAAAACTTCCTGTTAAAACACAGACCACTAAAGCCAAATAAAAGAAAAGACTAAGCTTCAATTCTATTGGCAAACTTCCAACCAAAATGAGCGAACACCTCCATAATGACTACTTCCAGCTTCCGGCAACCACTCCTGAGATTCGCTTGTTCTTCCTCAGTCTTAAGAAACACGGACCAGGTTCGATCCCAGTACGTCATCCTGAAAATTACCTGCATGAAAGTGTTATGTTTAGTTTTACCGAATACCATGTCATTTCTATTCAACCAAAACGCCCATAAAAGGGCTGATGCAGCGACCAAAATTTGATTCTTGACAGAGGGGTGAAAACCAGCAATCCAAGAATGAAACATGTTCGAAATGCATGAAGGTGGTTGAAATCCAAAAGATATGCTAATGGTATTCCATATAAAACGAGCAAAAGGACAATCGAAGAACAGATGTTGGATGGTCTCTAACGTATTGCAATAACAACAGCTGAGATTTCCGTGCCAGTTTCTTCTAGCGAGATTATCCTTTGTGAGGGTCACTCCCGAAATAAGATACCAAAGAAATATTTTAATTTTCAGGGGTACTTTAATTGCCCAGATCGGACATTTAAGGGGAACGATTCCACTTTGTAAAAGGGATTTATACATAGAGCGTGCCAAAAAGATACCACTGCTATGAAGATTCCAAATAAACATGTCTTTCTCCTGGGTTAGATTAATCTCAACCACTTTGGATACTAGCTCATGCCACGAAGATAAATTTCGTCCCACCAACGCCCTTCGGAACGAAATACTCAAGGGGGTAGTGCTCATAACTTTTGCTACTGTATCATCTTTCCTTCTTTCTATTCTGGACAGATTTGGGTATGTTACACTCAAAGGTTTGTCGCCAATCCAGGTATCTTCCCAAAATCTAATTTCAGCTCCATCTTCAATTTTGAAGTGGCCACCCTCTAGGAATTGATCTCTGACTTTCATTAGTCCGGACCAAAAGTGAGAGTCACCGAGTTGTTTCTTAATTTGAGTTAAGGTTTTATTAGACAGATATTTCCTTCTTAGAAGGTTCTGCCATGCGCCTTCCTTGTTCATTAATTTGAACAACCATTTACTAAGTAGACATTTATTCTGGAGTTATAAATTTTGGATGCCTAATCCACCATAATCTTTGGGTCTACATAGTATACTTCATTTTGAAAGTCTATACTTCTTCTTGTGTTCTTCACATTGCCACAAAAACCGCGACCTGTAATAGTCTAGTTTTTTAACAATTCCCTTAGGGACTTCAAAAAAGGAGAGCATATACATCGCTAAACTAGTTAGCACTGAGTTAATCAAAACTAAACGTCCTCCTACCGATAACAATTTTCCTTTCCAGCTAGCTAATTTTTTCTGGAATTTTTCCTCGATCATGAACCAATCCTGCTTTGAGAGTTTCCTATGATGCATAGGAATTCCTAAGTATGTGAAAGGAAGAGAACCTGTAGCACAACCGAAAAGTTGTGCATACTCTGCCTCATTCTCTCTAGCTTTTCCATAACAATATAATTCGCTTTTGTGAAAATTTATCTTAAGGCCTGAAAGCTTCTCGAAAGTGCTTAACACTAATTTGAGATTTTTGGCCTGTTCCACGTCATGATCTAGGAATAGGATTGTGTCATCCGCATATTGAAGGATAGATAATCCATCGTCCACCAAATGTGGAATAACTCCGCGGAAATCACCATTAAGTTTCGCTCTCTCAATTAGTATAGCCAGCATATCAGCGACTACATTAAAGAGAAATGGGGACAAGGGATCACCCTGTCTCAGGCCTTTCTTGGTCTGAAAATAATGCCCAATGTCATCATTTACTTTAACTGCAACACTACCACTCTTGACAATCTGATCAATCCAATTGCACCAAGTTGGTGAAAATCCTTTCATTCTCAACGCCTGTTGGAGAAAGGACCACTTAACTTTATCATAAGCCTTTTCAAAGTCAAGCTTCAGGATCACTCCATTGAGTTTTTACCTGTGCATTTCGTGAATAGTTTCATGCAATATGACCACTCCCTCCATGATATTCCTACCAGACATAAAAGCCGTCTGAGAAGGTTTAATTATCTTGTCCGCCACTAGTGCGATTCTATTTGTTATGACCTTGGTAAAAATCTTGAAACTTACGTTGAGTAAGCAAATCAGGCGATATTGTTGTATTTGTTTTGCTTCCGCCTTCTTAGGGAGCAAAGTAATGATGCCAAAATTAAGGCTAAAAAGAGGCAGGTCGCCTTTGTGAAAATCAGCAAAGAGCACCATTAAATCTCCTTTGATGAGTTCCCAAAAAGCTTGGTAAAACTCAGCCGGGAAGCCATCCGGTCCTGGCGCCTTATTATGTTCCATATCGAAAATGGCTTTCTTAACTTCTTCCTCAGAGAAATTATCAGTGAGCAATTCATTCTCATCTAAAGAGACTTGTGGAATATCCTCTATCATAGATTCTGTCATAGAAAATCCATTTGATTTGGATGGTCCAAAAAGTCCTCTATAGTAATTAGTAATATATTTCTAAAGATTAACATCGCCCTCTATAACTCCCTCTTCTTGTTCTAGACGGAAGATTCTAGTGCGCCTGTGTTTACCACTAGCAACAAGTTGGAAGTATTTTGTGTTGCAGTCACCATATAACAACTTAGTGGTCTTAGCTCTTTGGTACCACTTAACTTCTTCCTCCCTAAGTAATTGAGCTAAATGCTGTTTAAAGCAATTTTTAAGATCAATTTCCGAAGGACTCAGAGGCTGCTTTTCAGCCTTCTTATCTAATTCATCCGCCTTCCGAATTATTTCAGCTTTCTCTTTTCTGGCATTACCACTGGTGTTCTTAGCCCAACCCCTTAGAATTGTCTAAGCCTATGGAATTTATAATTCCAACGTTGCAGTGGAGTATTGCTTCTCGACTCCTTGTTCCAAGTCTCCGACACCAAGTCCCTGAAGCCATCCCGAAGCAGCCATCCCAGTTCAAATCTGAACAATGGCTGTTTTTGATGGTGGGTACCACTTCCCGTGTCAAGCAAGAGCGGAGTGTGATCGGATATTTCTCTACTCAGTGCCTGGACCGTAGACAGGGGGAACTTACTCTCCCATTCTGTGCTGACTAAGATTCTATCCAGAGTTTCATAAGTAGGATTCTCTCTTGAGTTAGCCCAAGTAAATTACCGGTTTGATAGTTCAAGCTCCCTCAAATCCAAGCTATCGATGACAGCATTGAAAAGGAAGGGCCATCTATCATCATATTTGTCATTGTTCTTCTCTTGTGGGGATCTAATAATATTAAAATCCCCACCAATAACCAGCGGCAAGTTTTCCTTGGAGCATGTTTGAACTAGTTTGGTGAGAAAAGCTTCTTCAAAGATCAGTTGGGCAGCTCCATAGACTGCCACCAATATCCATCGAAAACCATCATTTTTATTACGAAGATGAAAATCACCTTCATCAACCCCACCAATATCAAAAACTTATAGATTAATTCCCAATAAAATGCCGCCAGACCGACCATGAGGTTCGGACCAATGCCAGAAATATTCCTGACCGGCACACAACTTATCGAGCACTGTTTTGGAATAATCCTTTTTTCGGTTTCTAAAAGAGCAATAAAGTCTAGCTTATGCTCTTTACACGTATCTGACAAAAAACCATGTTAACCAAGTCTCTAAGACCTCTGCTGTTCCAGAAAATGCCCTTCATGTTCTGGTTTTATGCTTATTGCTACATTGGAACACACATGTCCTTCTCGTGCGATTTACTCTGTTTTCACTTTATTTTTCTGGTTTGTGTCTTTTCGGTGTTTCACCACACACTAAAGGCGTGTTTAGTTCCACATAAAATGCATAAAGTTTTCACCTTAAGAACCGTGTCAGTTCATTTCTTCTGTCTGTGCAGACGGTCCGGTGCATAAACTTTATGCATAAAGTGGACATCTAAACACCCGCTAATTTGCGACATTGCTTGTGGCGGCAATTCGTCTTGAATTGTTGTATGCGCGTGAGAGCGGACTAGCGGGACCCACCTTTATCTCCTCCGTACGCACGAGCGCAAGGCCAATGCTGCCGTGGCCACGGGAACGGAAAATAGATTCAGTTACTTAAGTAGTACTGTAGTTACCTTGAGCTTTTTTTTTGTGAAAGTTACCTTGAGCTTCCATCCTGTATTCTCTAGCTTCATTGGTCCTCAGTTACAGAAAGAACCAAAGTTGCCAGCTAATATTATTAGGCCGTGGGCCAATTTTTTCGCAAGGGGTAGTGCAAGTCCAAAGATCACAATACCCTACAGCTGGACGCATTCTTCACCAGCCTCTTGTTAAACCCCGGCAACTTTACTTGGGCTAAACAGTTTCTAGAGTCACCGGCCTGGGGCTCTCTGTCCAAGATCCCTGGCCCCTCCCTACCCTTTGTGCTGCCAAGAAAATGCCCTAATGCTCCAATTAAATGCTTTGGTAATCCCCTGCTCAAGGGTTGCTCTTTGGGGGCAGAAATTGAGGCTCTCCCCCCTAAGGACACTGAAGTGCTTGAAAGGACTGAACTGCCTACAGAGGCAAAAATTGGGACTCCCCCCTCCCCCCAAAGGATAATAGAATGCTTGACAAGCCTGAATTGTAGGAAATCTCCCCCTCCACTGGACCTTGGTCCAAGTCTCTTTTGCTCCAGGCTGGAAAGATTCAGTCGCATGAGGATGATCCAAAGCTCAGAAGAAGCTTGAGAAACAAGAATAACAACAGAGGCTACAAGCAGGCATCCTGTCCTGATCAGCACTGTGTAGCCTGCAGAATGATTCCACCCCCCCCCAAGTATTTCCCCATCTATCATCAATAATCTGGGTGAGACCTTTTGTAAAATTGATCCACAGAAGCTGTCTGAAGAGGCACTTTCCAAGAAGCACAGAGCAGCTGCCCCTGGAGGGAAGAAGCTGCCAGTCAAAAAGAAATCCAAGCCATCAGACGACAATGATCAGAAATCCCCAAAGAAAAAGTCCAAGAAGTAGAATTCCCTGCTGGCTGGTGGTGCCTTCTTTTGAGTGGATGTTTACACCCCATTTGATAGTTCTATAAACTTTTATCTCCTGGTCTGTAATAACTTCATGCCCTCTGTCGGGTGGATTTCAAACTTCCTCTTGGTTATTAATCTGGAAATAGTCCTTATTGAGGTGATGGTTCAGTATGCATGTTATACATGCCATACCAGTATTTCTTCCTCTTACTGTATCCAATGAACGCTTCTTCATCCAAATACTGGAAAGTTTTCTATTGGAACATAAGGGGCATTAATTCTAGTATTAAATGGAATTCCATTCGAGATAAGATTGTTGAATTTGGTTGTGATGTGGTCTGTTTGCAAGAAACAATTAAAAAAGGAGCACTTTGACCCACAGTTCCTGAAGAATTTTTGTCCTCTCTTTTGACAGCTTTGAGTTCTTACCCTCCATTGGGGCTTCAGGGGGTATTATCACTATTTGGAAATCATCTATGTTTGAGGGATACCTAGCTTTCAAAAATGAGTTCTCTATCACTATTGAGCTAAGGTCCAAGCATAATAATGTGGAATGGTTACTGACCAACATTTATGGTCCCTGCACTGCTGAAAGGAAAAAAACTCTTTACACACTGGCTCAAGCACATTCAAATGCCTGATGAAGTGGAGTGGCTTCTATTGGGAGATTTTAACCTCATGAGAGACCCAAGCAATAGAAATAAGCCTGGTGGGGATATCAAGGAGATGATGATGTTCAATGAGGCAATTAGTAAACTGGGTTTAGTGGAGATACCCATTCAGGGAAGATAGTTCACATGGACCAACAAGCAGCCCTCACCACTCCTGGAAAGAATAGATTGGGTATTCACTTCAAACTCATGGACCCTAACCTTCCCTGATTCTATAGCTTGGCCTCTGGCAATGGAAAGCTCGGACCATACTCCTTTCTTTGTTAGCATTGGAACTGACATTCCTAAAGGAAGAATCTTCAGGTTTGAGAATTACTAGATGGAGCATGAGCATTTTATGGCAGTGGTGCAGCATGGCTGGAATGTACCTGTTGTGCAAGAGGACTTAGCAAAGAGATTAACAGCAAAATTCAAAAACCTAAGAAGAGTGCTTAAAGCTTGGCAGGCCCAACTATCCAGTCTCAAGTCTAACATTGCAAATGTCAAGTTAGTCTTTGCCTTGCTAGAAACTATCCAGGAGCTTAGAGACCTAACTTTGCATGAGTGGAACTTCAAAGCTCTACTAGAGGATAAACTTATAGCTCTACTTGACCAGCAGAGGATTTATTGGAAGCAGAGAGGGACAATTAATTGGGTCAAGTTTGGGGATGAAGATACCAAGTTCTTTCATGCTAATGCCACCATTAGGCACAGGCACAATGTTATCACCTCTCTTGAGGGTGAAAATGGTCAACCCATCACAGCACATAGTGCTAAGGCAGACATATTATGGGGTGCTTTCAAGGATAGGTTGGGTATTTCAGAATTTATAAATATCCCAACAAATCTCCAGCAGTTACTCCAACCAGATGGTGACTTACAGGCCTTAGAAGCCCCTTTCAGTCTGGAAGAAATTGATAAAGTAGTACATCATCTTCCAAGTGATAAGTCACCAGGCCCAGATTGTTTCAACACTAATTTTGTTAAGAGATGCTGGCCAATTATCAAAGAAGATTTCTATAATCCTTTGCCAAGCCTTCCAGCAGGAGCAAATCTGCCTTCAGAGTCTCAAAGGGTCATACATCTCCCTTGTCCCAAAGATTGATGCTCCCTCTGACTTCAAGCCCATTTCACTTCTGAACACCTCCATGAAGCTTATAAGTAAACTGCTGGCTAGTAGGCTTCAGGAAGTCATTATCAGGCTGATACATAAGAATCAGTATGTCTTCATTAAAACAAGAACAATTCATGATTGTCTTGCATGGGCTCTGGTGTATTTGCATCTGTGCTACCATTCCAAAAAGGAAATTGTTATCCTCAAGTTGGATTTTGAAAAGGCTTTTGACAAGATGGAGCATGAATCTATCTTGCAGGTTCTTAGATATAAGGGTTTTGGTAATACCTAGCTGCAATGGATGAGAAACATCTTCTCTTCTGGCACATCATCAGTTCTCTTAAATGGTGTACCTGGAAAAACATTCACCTGCAAAAGGGGTGTAAGGCAAGGAGACCCTCTTTCGCCACTGCTCTTTGTGTTGACAACTGATCTCTTGCAGTCCTTGATAAATGATGCTCGAAGAAGAAATGTCCTGAACTTGCCCATTCCCCTGCAGCACAATCAAGATTTCCCTATTCTGCAACATGCAGATGACACTCTGATTATCATGGAGGGATGCCCACAGCAACTGTTGACTCTTAAAGAAATTCTTTCTGATTTTGCCACTTCCACTGGACTCAGGGTTAACTACTCAAAATCAATGATGGTGCCAATTAACATTTCTCCTGAGAAAACTGCTTTCATGGCACAAACTTTTGGTTGTTCTATTGGAGCAGTGCCCTTCACTTATTTGGGTCTGCCCCTCAGTCTCCATAAGCCCAGAGTTGAGGATTTCTGGCCTGTAGTGTCAGGTGTGAGAAAAGATTGGGTGCAACCTCCTCTTTCTTGGGCCAAGCAGGTAGACTTCAGATAACCAATGCGGTCTTTATGAGCTTCCCAATATTCTTCATGTGCACCTTACTGCTGCACAAGACAGTAATCAAGCAGGTGGATAAATTCAGGAAACACTGTCTTTGGAGGGGTTCTGATCCCAATGCCAAAACACCATCAAAGACTGCTTGGGAGCTGGTATGTCCGCCAATTGAGGAAGGGGGCTTAGGAGTTATCAGGTTGAAAACCCAAAATGAAGCCCTGCTCATGAAAAACTTGCACAAATTCTTTAACAGGGAGGACATTCCCTGGGTGCACCTGATTTGGGAAAAATACTACAGCCATGGAAAGTTACCAAATCACACCAAGAAAGGTTCTTTCTGGTGGAGACATATCCTTAAACTGCTGGATCAGTTCAAAGGCATTGCTCAGGTGGTAATACAGGATGGCAGAAGTTGTTTCTTGTGGCATGACCTCTGGTTGGGAAGAGTGCCAAGCCAATTTTTTCCAGAGCTATACTCCTTTGCCAGGAACAAGTCCATCTCTGTCCACAACACCTGTCATACAGCATCGGTGGAAGATCTTTTTCACCTACCACTGTCGCAGGAAGCTTTTTCCCAGTTGCAGATGCTGTTGAGTGGTCTGGATGACATTGCTATCATAGAGGAAAAGGACTGGTGGAGTTACATTTGGGGTAGCCCCCAATTCATTTCATCCAAAGCTTATCGGAGTCTACTGGGGTCGACAGAGGTTCACCCAATTTACAAGTGGCTGTGGGAAACTTCATGTTAGAAAAAGCATAAGGTCTTCTTTTGGTTACTCCTAAGAGATCGGGTTAACACCAGGGAATTGCTCAGACGAAAGAATTTATTCCTACCAAACTATGAGTGTGTTCTATGCCCCAATCCACCTGAAGAATCAGCAAACCACCTTTTCCTAGTATGTCCTTTCGCCCAAGCAAGTTGGGCCCTTCTAGGAGTTTAGATTGATATTATGCTTTCACCATTGGCACGACTGGAAAACCTCAAAACACAATTGGATGCTGAATTTGCAATGGATGTCATCGTCATTATGTGCTGGTGCATCTAGATGGTCAGGAATGACTCCATCTTCAGGGGCATAGAGCCCTCTCTGCAGGCGTGTATAGCTTCCTTCAAACATGAGTTCGCCCGGGCTATTCTTAGGGCGAATCGCAAACGATCTCCAACAATGTCGTTATGGTTAGACGCCTTTGTGTGATAAGGCTTATATTTTTTGTTTCTTTTTTTGTTTCTTAAGAGGCTCTTGACCTCATTTCTATAAGTCGAATTCTCTCTATTTAAATATAATCAGTAGGGGATAATCCCCTCTTGTTTCCTCAAAAAAAAAATCCATGTCTGAAAGTGCATTCATCTCGTTTTGGTGAATTAATGACAATCTAATTAAAGTTCTAACGAGTTTAACGAGTTTCATTTGAGTATGAGAGCAGATTATATTTGAAGGGAAATGAATATTGATGATTGGCGACTCCCCATTCTTAAAGTGGAAATATTGACGGCTTTCGAATTCAAGATGAATGTTTAATTTCATTTTATTTTTGATCTTGAGTTTAGGAATGCCGTACTATAAAGGGGGATCCAAAGTTGATGTTTTACATGTGTCTCAAAGCTCATTAGATCATATTCTTACCGATAGACACACTCTCCAAGTCACCACATATCAATCCTATTGAGGCCATAATATCTGGGTGCCCGATCACGAGGATTGCCGACTACCGACTCTGAACGAAGAAGACTCTGAACAAGACACTACGACTGGATCGCAAAAGGAAGACCCGATGATAGTTAGAGTCCTACTAGGTTTAGGTCTGTTTTGTCTTGTAAGGCACGTCTCCCTAGATATAAATAGAGGGGGGTCCTGCACGTAGAGGGTATCCCAATCTTAGCCAATCCACCCGAGAGTATTTGTTACATCACTGTAATCTGTACTCGCCGAGATAATACAAGCAAACAACTGGATGTAGGGTTGTTACTCGATCTCAAGGGCCTGAACCAGTATAAAATCCTGAGTCTCTGCATTCATCCACCGTGATCAATCTTCGCATGAAGCGGGGTGCTTGCCGGACAAATATCTGTCGAGTACAACCTCGACAGAGGTGCGCTAGGTAGGGGCCTTGCGTGAAGAAAGATCATGTTGATCGTCAACGGAGTTTGGTTCGCTGACGCGTCGAGTTCATCGATGCCCTACATGCCCAGTTCTATCAAGTCGGAAGCCAACGGGAGTTCTGCTTCCGCTTCCGATCCTACGCTCATAGTCATCTAGTGCCTACATGGGAGATCCGTTTTGGGGATCTCGTGTTTGAGCACCAAGGCGATTACGAGCTCAAGCTGACAGGGATCCATGATCCCGATCTCGCATGCGTCGGTCGGGAAGTTTTCGCCACCTTCACGGATCCAACTCCCGAAGATATTGCTGCTCGCACTGCACAGTTGGATCTCGACTACAGTGGATCCAGCAATGGGTCGGAACAGCCCGAAGACCGTCGCATCAATGTGCTCACTGGGAACAAGGAAAGTGCCGCCGCCGAGTCATCCAACTCGCGCAGACCATAGGCACCCCCGCGTCTCAGCAACGCACCAACGCTTCAGATAACTAAGACCCGTACTCTAGCGACTCCGACCTCGTTGGCTCCCCAGAACCTCAACAACGACTTCTAGGCAGTTGAACAGGACAACCTGCAAATCCGAACCCTCTTGGAGACAATGGAAGCAATAGCTGAGGGAACCCCAATGGCCACCATTGCCAAGAAGGCTCGAGAGGCGGCATACAGGGCCAAAGAACGACTAGAGGCTGCCACTGCTGCACCCCTAGTTCCGTCCAACAGGCGCGGCGAACCCCAGCCGGTTTGCTCCCGATCTGTTAATGGACATCCTTGGTATCGCCCACAGGAGGGGCGTGATATGAGGCCGTAGCTCGAACACAATCGCAGGAATCACGGCGCTCGGGAAACTCTCAACTACAACCGAGACTACCGAGCACGTGAGGGCCACTACCGGTCCCATCCAGATTCACCGCCACGAGACTCCTGAACAGGTATTGGGGGTTGCCTCGCGTACTCCCCCGGCCTCCAGATCTATTCCACGATCATCGACGCCACCAGGGAAGACGATTACGTCAATGCCAACTACTTGCCGACCGCCCTGTAGGGATCAGCCCGAACATGGATCATGAACCTGCACGAGGCCAGCGTCAAGTCGTGGGCTCATCTGCGAGAGACGCTTGAGGCCAACTTCCAAGGCACCTACAAATGCCCTGGACACGAAGGAGATCTGCTCAACTGTGTGCAGAAACCCGGAGAATCCCTCCGGGACTACATCCGCTGATTCAGCGACACCTGTGACACCATCCCTGACATGGTGGATGATCGGGTAATTGTAGCCTTTAACCAGGGCTGCCGGGACGAGCGGGCGGCAGAGGTACTTGCCAAAAAGAACCCGAAGATGGTGGCCAAGCTCTACGGGATCCTGGAGGAGACCGCCAAGATGGCGGACGCCCGAGCCTGGGTCCAAGGAAAGCCCGAACAAAGCAAGCCGCCTGGGGAAGACAAGAAGAAAGACAAGCATAAGAACAAGAAACGCAAGTCCGAGGGAGATGAAGTCCTAGCAGTGGACAACAAGTCCTCGTACCGGCGTTAGGGAAAGCCTACGGATCTCTTGATGTACTGCCCTATTCACCGGTCGATGAAGCATCACTTCATGGACTGCACGGTGTACAAGAAGCAGAAATAGGAAGAGGAGAGCCAGCAGCAGGGGGACCATAGGACAAGGCCGCTCACAACCCTCGGCATGCCAACTACATGGATTGTGACATGAGCCACAACTTCCCAAAGACTTGGAGATCACCACGATATTCGGAGGTTGCTCGACCTAAACCTCCAAATCCCAGCTCAAGCTGGTCGAGAGGCAAATAGCGAGCACCGAACCCTGCAAA
>CM014276.1:22142403-22185897 GCA_004135705.1 Alloteropsis semialata | reverse complement strand
GTCGCGGGCCACCGCGCGCACGTGTCCGCCCCCTGCCTGCTGCTTGAGCTCTGGCCGGGTGGGCTGGAGAGCCGGGCGGCGTGTTTCGTGTGGGGCTAGCATCCCGGACATGCCCTTTGGGATCGTCGTCAGCCATGAAACATTCACGGGAGGGGCAGTAGCTGCCCTTGGTGGAGCCCGAGCCGGAGCTCTCCAGCAACTCATCCGCGAGGAGGTCGTAAAAGGACCCTGACACGTGACTCGCCATTCCCATGAATTTGCTGTTCGTGGGGGGAGGCGCATGCGCTTCGCCATGAGACGCGTCGTGGTCTCCGAGGCGTTGCGTAAGCCGAACGGGAATGCGGTCAGGGCATTTCCATTGAAGGTCTCCGGGGAGAGAGGTCGTCCGCCGGAGAGCTGGGTCGCCACGTTGGCGAGCGAGAAATGACGCGTTGCGTGTCTTCCTAGGACGGCTGGGGTCCTAGGAGCTGCATGGGGCCAAAAACAGGAGCTGAGCCGTAGGCTATCGAGCTGGTTTCGGGCCAATCAAGCCGCAGCTTCTCCAAGGCTTCGATGGCCGAGGAGAACTTCTCGACCTCGGAGTCGAGGGTCAGAATGCGAGGATTTGGCCTGGTGCAACTGATGGCCAGCGCCAAGTCTCCCTCAGCGGTGACAACAAAGTCTAGAGTCCCGAATCGCACACAGGCGCCCGGGACCTAGCTCGATGCGTGGTTCACCATCCGCAGCCCGCTGGGAATGGCGTCGTGACGCACAAAGGCCCCTACCTGGCATGCCAACTGTCGGTGTTTTCTACCGCCGACTAGTAATTAGTTTTGCATGTCAGTGCGCAGATGGTTCACCAGGAGAACACAAGGGGGTTATACTGGTTCGAGCTCGAGTGCTCTACGTCCAGTGTAAACGAGCGGCTCGTGTTACCGGTGACAAATTTTGCAGTAGGGGGTACAAACGAGGTGAGAGAGGAGGCGAGCCCTCCAAGTCTCTGTGTTCGTGAATGAGAGTGTGTGTGAAGCTAGTGCAACCTGATCTCCTTCTCCATGGAGGCATCCACTCTCTCCCTTTTATAGGCCAAGAGAGAGAGAGAGAGTGAGTCGGGGTACATGGAAGGTAGGAAGCTTGCGGTCCACGCCGGTCTTTCGATCCTGTGGACCCCTTCAGTCACGTCCCCATGTGGCTGACGTCGTGGTAAGGCACCACAGTCCGGCACTGTGGCGAAGTCGGTGGGTCTTCATGCGTCCGTGGTATGGGCCGATCCCATTGGGCGTGACGAGAGCGAGTGGAACAGGGGTCGGAGTGGCCTTTGTCTCCATCGGTCATGTCACGAGTGCGCCCGACCCTCTGGGGGTGTCAGCACATTTACTCTTCTGACAATCTTGCCGGTGGCTGGCGGTCGTCATTCTCATCTGCTTCGCCCGACCCTCTTCGAGGAGTCGGGCGAGAAGGAGATCGAGTCGGGTTTAGGCCCTTCCGATCTGTCTCTCAGACGGAGTCGGTCGGGACAGGCCTTAGTCTTTTTGGGCCAGGTTGCTAGATTCCCTACGTCGGAGCTGGATCTTGCTTAATTATTTGATAGCATATCTTAGAATCAGAACGAGACTGTTAATGTTTTATCTGCTTATTTGCTTAATCTGATCAACACCTGTGCGAGCATCTTGTTTAATTGACAGGTTGATGAATCAAGTCTGATTATCTAGCTATCCGATCTGATCATAGTTGGAGAAATCTAGATTCCCTACGTCGGAGCTAGATTTCTCTGCAAAGGCTATAATCCGATCGGTGGTTAGATCGTCCGATAAGACGAGTCAAACTGACAATTAAGCAAGATGGACAATGTATCGGCTTACACTTTGCTTATTTAATATCTTGTTGAAAGATATAGCTGATCCATTACTTCACATATTGGCCTAGTTTAATGCTTTATTTTATTATTTAAAGGCTAGTTTGTAATATCAATCAAGGTCCGATCCTGATTGGTCCGATTCTGAGGTCCGATCTGTTGTCTGATTGAGGTCCGATTAATCGGTCCGATTGACGTCATCAGTGAAGTCCGATTCTGAGGTCCGATCGGCATCGGCCGATACATGTCTGATTGGGTCTTGGCTAAAATTCGACGTTACTCCATCGTCTGAAATAGAGCCGGCACAATCAAAGAGTAATTTAACTGTTTTATTCCCTTGTCAATTTCAGGTCAAATTGACTGGCACGCTGCGAACCTGAATTGGAGTGTAGACTGGCACTGGAGCGAAGCAGACTCTCCCCGGTCATCGTGTGCTGCACGCGGGAGATACGACCGCCGATTTTCCGCGTCAACAAGAGTACAGTGCATGAAGCGATGCCATGGCCAAATACTTGGAAGCATATAGGAGGATGGAGAGCAAATTTGATGGGCTTGAAGTACGACACGGCAAAAGGGAGTACAATAGCGACGCAGACAAGCTGGCAAAGGCAGCTGCTGAGCGCACACGGCTTTCAGGTAACATGTTACTTGAAGTTCTTACTAAACCATCTGTGTCGGTCCTGTCACCGAACCAAAAAATTGTGCCTGCCAAAGGCACGGTTGCTACAACCAACGAATCCGTCAAGGAGTCTATGTTGGTTGATATGGCTCAAGCTGCTGCTCTAGTTGGAAACGAGGAGAGCTGGATGGATCCAATCCGGGCGTACCTCACAAACCAAGCTATACTCGACGATGATGCGACATTGGAGAAAATTCAACGTAAAGCCAAGAATTATCAGTTGGTTGATGGGCGATTATACAAACTAACACGCAATGGAATGCTCCTCAAATGCATCACACGGGCCGAGGGCATTAGTTTGCTCCACGATATTCACGGAGGAATCTATGGATCTCATGCTTCTCCCCGATATCTGGCAGGGAAAGCATTCCGACGGAGCTTCTACTGGCCTACAGCTCTTCAAGACGCAAGCGAGTTAGTTAAGAAGTGTGAGGCATGCCAATTCTTCGCACGGAAACAGACTAAACCTGCGCAAGCTCTAAACACTATTCCCCTGTCATGGCCCTTTGCCACATGGGGAATAGATATCCTCGGGCATTTTCCAAGGGCCGTTGGGGGTTACAGATTTCTGTTCATTGGCATCGACACATTTACAAAATGGGTCGAGGCCGAGCCGGTTTAGCAAATCACAAAAGAGGCAGCTGTCAAATTCCTACGGAGTATTGTTGTACGATTCGGTGTCCCGAACAGGACAATCTCTGATAATGGAACACAGTTTAAAAGTAAAAAGTTCTCTGATTTCTACTACGACCATGGAATCAGGCATGATCGGTCATCGGTAAATCACCCAAAAACAAATGGACAAGTAGAGCGTGCTAACGGCATCATGCTCTGAGGCATCAAGAAGAGGATTTTTAACAGATTGCAAGCTTATGACAAGCGATGGATTCATGAAGTCCCTACAGTACTATGGTTGATGAGGACCACCATGAACCGGGCAACAGGCGAAACACCCTTCTTCTTGGTGTATGGACCGAAGCAATTCTACCATCCGATATCCTTTTACAAGCCCCACGCGTGGCAATATTTTCAGAAACTGAAGAGCCTGACAGACGCATCGATGAGCTAATCCTCCTTGAGGAGGCTCGCGATGCAGCCGCTTTCAAAGTGGCCCAGTATCAGCAGAAGTTGCGACAATACTACGATACTAACGTTCGCAACAGAAGCCTATGCATTGGTGACATGGTGCTCAAATTAGACCAACGCACCAAGGACAAAAACAAATTGTCCTCTCCATGGCAAGGGCCTTACATCGTAGTAGACATCGCACGACCAGGAGCTTACAGGATCGTGGAGATAGATGGAGATTTATTGCCAAACACGTGGAACATGGATCAACTACACAGATTCTACGCCTAAATAAAGGTAATCAAGCAAGTTCAAGCCTGTCCAACAAGTTTGGCAGATGCAACCATCATCCGCGACACTTCCCGTGCCCAACGACAAAAAAAAAGATAAGTTCTATGCACACACTCACCCTCGCTATTACGCTCGGGGTCTGGGTGTGATTTTTCTATTCTGTTTCTACTCTTTGTTACCATACTGCATATACAAACAAAGAGCCAGGGATCACCACACTGAAAAAAATTTTCAGACCAATTCTACGCATCCCAAGCGCAATGCTCGGGGGCTCCCCAAATGATCAGGAAATTCTTGTGGTTAGTACTTCTAGACTCTTTTTCAGCATGCTCACATGCTACAAAAGAGCCTGGGGGCTACTATGGTACTACTACCTCGCAAGAATCGGGCTTTTTAAATCAAGAAAGCTAGGCTACGCTAAGATACCGAACACCATGACTACAAGAAATTACACAGTTCAGAAGACCGCTCACGTCTCAGCAACTAAACAATTCCAAAATAACTTATGGTAACAGGATTTTTGGCTATGACAAAGCTATCAGTTAAAAAGTTCCACAAAAGGACCGATCAGCTCTAAAGACTTAAGCAAAAACATGCAAGCATATGTTCCGCAAAATAAAAGTCACAAGCTAAACCATCAAATTTTTGCCCTATTACAGGATTCCATCACAGAGTTCAAGACGAGTCCTCCGAGTCACTCAAATGGTGGCCAAGTTTCTTAACGAAGGTTTCCACTAGTGGGGCAAGATCACTAAACAATACCTGAGCGTCTCCAGCCGAGCACTTGAAGCCTCGTGAAAGCAACGCAGCATCAAGGTCTGGAACATGGTTCTTCAAGGCTCCGACGATATGTGTTGCAGCAATGCACGCACCCTCCATAAGCCCTCGGAAGCTTCAAGGCGGGAAGTGAGATCAGCAACTTCCTTGTCCCGGGCAGCAAGCTGACTTTCCAGATCCAAGTTTTTCTTCTCGAGCACCTCAATGCTATTGGAGTTAGCTACAGGGTCAGAAGCATTGCATTAGCAACCGTTTGCGGGACAGGGACTAGCAATGAACATGGTCATACAAGTCAAGTACCTTCTTTCTCGGACTGGAGAACAGTAACTTGGGCCTCCAGTCTGGTCATAGACGCTTCCACGGCCGAGGCACGAGCGTCTAGCGAACGCCACTGCTCCTCGGCTGCAGAGAGCAAAGCAATGATCGGGTCCAAGGGCGTCGGGACAGGTCTTGTAACCTCTGTAGTTTTCTCCGCACCATCGGGCTCGGCTACCGAGTCAAGCTCGGGAGTTTTCTCTTTCTCCGATGGCTTGGTGGGGGGAGAAGCTGCAGGCTTGGAGGGCCTATATTTCCCGAATAGACAAAACAATTAAAAATATTCTCCCCACGAGAAGCAATTGAGTAAAATCCAAATGAGTCAAAGCTCTTACTCGAACGTCGGGAGGGTGACTTTAAACTTCTTGGCACCAGAGGGAGGCTTTGATGGTGGTGGGGTAGGACGAGTTTCCTGATGAGAAATCTCCCGAACACACTTAAGTTTGATTATACGATTGAAAGCTGCAAATAAACGCCCAAATATGATCATGCTTGATACCTGGTCATCAGGACAAGGCGGATCGCGACCGGTAGGCAGCTCTATGTCGTCGGGCACACCAAGAGATCTAGATCCCGGGGTCATCCTCTCCGTGCTGGCGCTGCGCGAGCGCTTGCAGGTTCGGGGAATGATCGCCTTGGTGCTGCTCGGGTTCTTTTTCTCCTTGGCAGGCGATTGCTCGGGTAGTTCGATGATCAGGGTCCCAACACCTTGATCGACTACCGGTTCTACCTCCTCCTCGATGTTGATGGCTCCGCTCTGAACGGGAGCATCAACAGCAGGTGGGGCCTGTTCGGGAAAAAGTAATCATGACAAGAGAACATTAAGCAAGAAGGTAAGTTTTCTGAGAGCAAGTTTACCTCTGGAGGAGGGTTGTCAGCACTATAGGGAGCTGGGACGCCAGTCCAATCCGGGATCTCGGCATTCAGCATCTTCTTCAAGCAAGCAGCCACTTCCTGCTCTGGTACAACTGTTGGTTAAGAGTTATGACATCTCAAATGACAGAACAATCTCAGAAATATTACCAAACAGAAAGAAAAAGGCTTACCATATGGCTTCATCCTGTTCGGGTCATTGTCGCCCGTGAAAGACCAGGCGTAGCGATCATGGGTCATGAGCGGGATAAATCTCCATCTAATGAAGATCTCTGCTACATGAACCGCTGTCTGGCCTGCTTCACGGAGTGCCAAGACCCAATCGATATGTTTCTGCATCTCAGGGGCAACTCTCGGCAGGGCTTTGGTTTCTTCCTTGAGATAGGGCCTCAAGTGCTTCCCCCTTGCTACTGAGGCTTGGGGAAGGGTGACGTAAAACCAATGGCGTTGATAACCCTTCTAGGAATCTTTCACTGGAAAGGGGATATAAATCTCCCGATCTCTCAAGGAAAACCTTATTGACCCGATCATGAGTGGTTCTTTGTAAAATGCAGGAGCATAAAAATATCTCCACAGAAGCATTGACGGCTTAATCCCTAACCAGGCTTCACACAGAAAAGCAAAGATGCTAAGCATGGCTATAGCGCCGGGCTTGATGTGCACAAGCTCTATCTGGTAGAAGTCGCAGATGTTGTGGAAGAAATCTGACGGGTAAACCCCAAATCCACAATGAAAGAACTCAAGGAACGCCACTAGCTCAAGAATGTCGAGTGTCGGGTAGAGCTGACATTTGGCATGACGACGAGGGAAGGTGGTAGTGTCTGGCAGCAATCCAAGATTCTCCAGTTCCTTCAGATGCTTCGCTGTGGTGGTGGACTTGTCCCAATACTTATCGGTGGTGCAGATCGTGGACCCACTGCGCAGCTCCCATCCGACGGCGGTGCTGCTCTGATCCCCGAATGATTCACCACCGGATGAGGACTGGTGAGAGGAGGCCATGGTGGCGAAGTGCTGGCTCGACTGATTGGAGAAGCAAGAGGATGCGAAGCAAAGAGCAGACGCGGAATGGCGAGCAGTTGCAGATGCGAGTAAGGAAGACGAAGGCCTAAATGGAGGCCAAGCGGCCGCGCTTGGGAGCTTTATGGTTTCAGAGGGAGCATGAACCCCGAGAAAACTGGCCTCGATCCGTGCAATCCGCAGTTACTGTTGGGTCAAAAAGATTCTTTCCTTTCTCTGCGGCAGGTGTCATTTCAAAAACTGTCCAGGTAAAATTCAATGCATTTGGGATTGCTAGCTTATTGAGGAAGTTAACAATTTTAAATGACCGAATATGTAGTGTGTTCCGACGAAATAGCCCGATCATCTATGACTGGGAGCTAATTTCTCGAACACATAACAGTCGCTGGTCTGGTCAGAGAGAGGACTTGTTCAGGGGTTTTTATTCTTTGAACACACAACCTCACAAACTGATCAACACATAAAGTTCCGAACAGAGGAAATGGATTATCATTGCATCTCTCAAGTGAAATTGTTTTATTAATCCAAAAGGAGTACATTTCACAGGAGATCAATAACTATCTTGAAACTCAAAATTCAAAATAACGATCCTGGCTTTGACTAACGTCATCGGCCAGGATCAGGGCGGTGCGGCGCCAGGCAGTGGAGCCTCCTCCGCGTCCTCCTCTTCGGAGTCGCTGACGAGGTCCACGAGCACTCCGTCTCCCGGGATCCCGATCAGCTCGCAGTTCAGGGAGACGAAGAGGCACCTGGCGAGCTCCTCGTTGCTGCTGGTGTCGACCAGAGCAGAAGACGAAGATGTGCCTGCGCGCAAGGACTCTGGCCTCAGTCAAGCTCCACCGACTCCACCTTTCGGTTCATCATCGAAGGAGATGGAGATGGGAGACGCTGGGGCTGGAGAAGGCGACACGGGTCTTTTCCCGGCGGCGATGCTTGACGCAGCAGCCTCGGGGGCTGGAGACGCCATTGCTGGAACTTCTTCTTGCGGCTCAGTCTCGACTCCTTCATCCCAATACCAAGGGAGAGCTAGGAGGGGAGCCTGAGGGGGAGTAGGAGGTGGTGTCGTCGCGGACGGGTCCTCCGGCTTGTCGGACGGCGGTTCGGCGAAGCCGCGAAGAAAGTCTCCGAAAAGGAGATGAGGCAACTTGAACTTGCGGCTGATTCTTTTCTTTCCCATGGTGTGGAGGAGGAAGGCTTAGTAAGGAAGCTTCAAGTGAAGATCTATCCAAGGGATTCGATATTTAAAGACCTTGGGGTGACGCTTCACACAGAAATCGAGGAACCGAAACAGTGCCGTGATTTACGTCGCGTGCACTGCTAGAGTTTTGGGGGACGTGCGGAGTGGGTTTTAAATGCACGGGACAGGCTTCATCAACCCTTGGCATTTCAGTTTCTATTTTATTCGCTATTATTACGGCTGATATTTTCTCTGACCTTATCATTCAGATGCAAGTTTCTCCATTCAGAGTTTGGGATCTTTTTCTAGCTCTCGTTTTAAAGTGATTGTTGAGATATTTGCATATCCTAAAAATTACCCGAAGAGCAAAAAGACCCGAAGGCTACTCAAGGAACAACCTTTTCTGAACAAGATAAGCTCAGGGGCTACTGTTGAGGCTGTTGGTATTTCTTACGTCGCAGATAAATCCGCAAGCGCACGGATACCGTTGTAGCTTTCACCCGGAAGTATTCAGGGTATCGAATCCACAGGGAAGGCGGTGGTTGACTAGAGTAGTTATCCATTGTATTCAATCATAACATTATTAATATACCAAAGTCTAGCAAGGGGTAAACATTGATAGATGGGTAGTGTGACACACAGAAGGTTTCATTGCTCATTATATAAGTCCAGTTAATATGAAGATCCTAAGAGAGAACTAGGGATTCTATGGACTTCTTGCATATGGGTTACATTCCTACAAGTGTGTTTATGCAAGCTCAGAAGGAACACAAGTTAGAGGGCAAATCGAGGAGTCGTGGGATCCCCTCATCCAAGGGTACTGTCACGATGTTTATCATGAAGGCCTGCAAACGCCCAAACCCGAACGGCGAGGATTACAAGGGACGGACAGGGCTGTCACCACCTGCCGCCTACCTCTGAATACGTGGGGTAGGGTATCCCCAATGTTATTCCATATACCAAACACCACATTTACCATATGAAATACAACTCTATTTATGGTCCACCTAAACTGAGCAACCTTGCGGTACACTGGGCCATTGCCATAACATGCATCCACTATATTAAGGTGCAAGACATACAACTTATATGATGAACAAACAAGACTATAAGCCAAATAACATAAGCAAGACAGTAATTCCATTAAAGCTCTAAGTCTTACAAATAAGCAAAGGATATAAAGATAACTGAGCTCTAGGCTTACCAAGACTCCTTTGGAAACCCGTAGAAGCTCAACTCCTAGAACTACTTCACTACTAACTAAGACTATAACTTGTGGCAAATGGAGCTCTTCCTTCTGGTGTGTGTTGAACCGGAGCCAAGCTTGGTAGGACGGTGGAGAGGCACCCCGAGGCGGTTGAAGCCGTTTGGCCCCGGGACTAGGTCGGCCGATCCCCCTAGGTCGGCCGACCCTAGGATGCACCGACTTGAGTGATGCACGGCCAGGATGGACTCCTGGAGCGGTGGGAAGCACCACGTCAAAGCTGACCGAGTTTGGCGCGAATCCCAGGTCGGGCGACCGGGCTAGGTCGGGCGACCGGCCACCGGCTCCTTTCGGGCCCATCTTCGCCTGGGTGACTGTGGAGTGGGTCCTAATGACGGTTCCAGGTGGGTTTACTCAATTTGAGTACGTTTAGATATGTTGGTGGGCCCCTCAATCCATGTGAACTCCTCTTGGACCATTCCCCTCTCTTGGATCCAACCGTCATGGATTCAACGGCTATGATGGTCCTGAACTGCGCTTCTTTGCTGGGGCCAAATATGGGCTCCATTGGGCATTAGGCCCAGGTCGGCTGACCTAGGGGGGTCGGGCGACTTGGCCCTAAGCCCAAATCTCCTCCTCTTTTGCCAATTAGTCCCTGCATTTACATATTCGTCAAAACTTGTGGAATTAATTAGATATAAATCCTATCACTATGTTTGGTGATTATATTTGACATATTCTCTGCAGGAGTTGACGGTCAAAAGTGGTACTTAATGACCGTCAACAGAGGCCATAATACCTGGGTGCCCGATCACCAGGATTGCCGACTACCGACTCTGAACGAAAAAGACTCCGAACAAGACACGACGACTGGATCGCAGAAGGAAGACCCGATGATAGTTAGAGTCCTACTAGGTTTAGGTCTGTTTTGTCTTGTAAGGCACGGCTCCCTGGATATAAATAGAGGGGGGTCCTGCACGTAGAGGATATCCCAATCTTAGCCAATCCACCTGAGAGTACTTGTTACATCATTGTAATCTGTACTCGCGAGATAATACAGGCAAACAACTGGACGTAGGGTTGTTACTCGATCTCGAGGGCCCAAACCAGTATAAAATCCCGAGTCTCTGCGTTCATCCACCGTGATCAATCTTCGCACGAAGTGGGGTGCTTGCCAAACAAATATCTGCCGAGTACAACCTCGACAAATCCCATGTTCAGCCTAAAACCCAGCTCAGCCGAGTTAACCTGGCTCACCCTAGTGAAGCTCTCTGTCCCAAAATTAATTACACCCAGCTTAGCCGGGTTGGACCTGGCTGAGCCCAGTGAGCCGCTCTGTCTTGAAACTGCAGCAATTATTTTTCGACCCGGCTCAGCTGAGTGGCACCCAGCTCAGCCGGGTTTGTGCGTCCAGCACAACAACGGCTCTATTTGGGGGGTGGGAGTATATATACCCCTCCACCCCCTCTTTCTCCCCTCTCTTGGCTCTCCCTCACCACAACTGAACCAAGGCTTCATTCTTCATCTTTTGCTTCTCTCCCTCCCCACTCTTGAGCTAATCTTGCAAGATTTGAAGTGGGAATTTGAGAGTTCTTGGTGAGAGGCTTGAGTGAGCTCCATTTCCAACCATTGAGCTCCATTTCTATCTCTTGAGCTTTGGTGGCATCTTCAAGTTTCGTCCTCGGATTTGTCACTCTTGGAGCTTGCTCCTAGACGGCATAGGCGTCGCCGTGGAGCACACAAACTTTGTGTGGTTGTGCCCCGGACGTTTGTATTACCATCCTGTGGAGGATTTCATAGTAAGTCACTCAATTCTCCTTTGTGGCTGATTGGGAGAGGAAAGGGTTAGTGGACAACCCGGCTCTTTGTGGGCACCTCAATGGAGACGTAGCTTTCTTAGTGGGAGTGAACTTCGGGATTAACTCTTGTGTCAACTTGTGTTCTTGTGTTTTTCGTGTTCATACTTTTGTTCATAGTTGACTATTGTGTTCTTCACTCGATCTACTTGTTTAGAGCTATTTGAGTATAGGTGCCACACAGATCTACAAGTATACATCCTCTCAAGGCTGTGGTAACTCATAGATTCAAATTTCATTGGCTAGTTTTTGAATTTAATTCAAGTCAAACTTTCTGACCCAGCTCAACCAGGTTCAGGCCGGTTGAGCTAGGTGGCACCCGGCTGAGCCGAGTTGGGCTGAGCCGGGTCAAGTACTTTAATCCGCTGCTTTTAGTTTGAATTTTCAGAATCGCCTATTCACCCCCTTCTAGACGACATCAAGAACCTTTCAACGTCTTCCAAGCACATTACTAGCTAATATAGATATTCTTTGTTTTTTTATTTGGGGGAACATCAGTTCTTTGCTTTGATGGGGCAAATCTGATGCGAGCGAGCAACAGGCTGGCGGGACTTCTTATGGGCGCTCATTCGCTGCTACTGGCCAGCAACGAACGAAGCAGGTACTGCTTCCTGTTATCTTCTTCCTCCACTCTCTTTTTTCTTCCTTAAAGCACCCTCGGCACCTCCCTCGCCGCTGGCTGCCGGTACCACGCCAGCGGCCAAACCGTCCACAACCCGCCCTTCCTAACGAAGCTTATTTGACGCCCTCGCGGCCTACCTCGGCCACCAGTCATCCTCCGCCGCCCGGTGGCCGGTGCCCTCGCCGGCTTGCCTCAGCCGTCCACAACCCGCCTCCTCCGCCAGGCCGCCGCCGCCGACCATCCTCTAGTCCCGCTGGCCATGGAAGCCCCCAAACCTGAAAACCCAAATCCCTAACCCGGCCGCCAGCCTCCACCGCCGCCCGGGGCTGGAGGCAACCCACCGCCGGCCCTCCGTCCACCTCCTACGGGCCGCCGTGGCACTCTCCTCCACCGGGCTCGGCTCTACCTCGTCCCGCGATGAAGACGACGACGCGTGCGAGAGGAAGACGACGGTGTTCGTGAGGATGAGGATAGATAAGGGCGTGGCCAATTGGCCGGCGACATGTGTCCTGCTCGCTGCCAACAGTCGCAGCGAGCGAGCGCCTTATAAAATTTTCGACAGACCGGAGGAAGATGACATCGCTCGTGACGTGATTAATCGCCCGCTCGATTGCAAGCGGACATCCGTTCACGCCAGCAGCAATAGTAAACAAACTCACACTGGTACAGGGAAATCATTTGAACTTTGCTCACTTGCAAGGTGCGGCCACAAGCGTCGCTGTTTCGCTTATTCCTTGCGGTCTGATAGTAGCCGCTCCGTCACTTCTGTTTCACGTGCTGTAAATATGCTCGGCTGGTCGCCACCCTTTCTTTTCTGTCTTTCTTTGCTCATGTTGGTATCCAGCTATCTGGCACAAAACATGTCACAAAACGGTGTATTAATGTACTAAATGGAAATGTTGTTAAAACTAGTAATGAAATGGTCCGAACCTCATCCAGGACATAGTTTTGGGTCTAATAGAATGGAAAGGACATTCGTCGCAAAAAAATCGACAGAAAGTTTGGGCTCACAAAACGGGGCATTAATTACACTAAACGGTTCTGTTTCGAAATGTTGTAAAAACTAGTAACGAAATTATCCGAAGCTCAGACAGACACGGTTTTGGAATAATAGACTGGAAGGAACACGTTCATTGCGAAAAAATCGACCGAAAGTTCGAATGCACTAAACGGGCCTCTTTCGAAATGTTGTGCAAATTAGTAACAAAATGGTCCAAAGCTCACGTGGACATGATTTTGGGTCTAATGTAGTGAAATGGACTCGTCCATTGCAAAAAAATCGTCAGAAAGTTTAGCTGCACAAAACAGTGCATTAATTGCACTGAACGGACCCGTTTCGAGATGTTGTAAAAACTAATAACGAAATGGTCTGATTATCACCCAGACATGGTTTTGGGTCTCATAGAGTGGAACAGACATGTCCGTTGCGATGAGAAGGCTCGGGCACAC
Source organism: Alloteropsis semialata (assembly GCA_004135705.1). NCBI lineage: Eukaryota > Viridiplantae > Streptophyta > Magnoliopsida > Poales > Poaceae > Alloteropsis > Alloteropsis semialata. Next base: position 22,172,735 of record CM014276.1, on the reverse strand, counting down.
AAAAGGGTGCATTAATTGCATTAATCGGGCATGCTTCTTAATGTAATAAAAACTAGTAACAAAATGGTCTGAAACTCAGCCAGACATGGTTTTGGGTCTAATGGAGTGGATCGGATATACGTCTGTTGCAAAAAATTGACAAAAAAATCTGGCCGCACAAAATGGTACATTAATTGCATTAAATGGCCTATTTCGGAATGTTTCAACAGAGATCATGTGCATGTTCTGTTTAGAAAAATAATGAAACGAAGATATGTTTCAAAATAAAATATGAATGTTCTAGTTTGGCGCTATCTTCAGTATTAAATCGTGTTTCATTGACTTGTGTTGTTTTCTCATTATCATGTGTCCGTGAACTACGAGGGCGTGTGATTCTACTTATCCAAGTCCTCTTATTTTTTTGAGTTATTCGATGATTTAACCTGTACTATTAGTTCACTCGTAGATTTTTTTGCGAGGAGAAAGAGCGAACTTTATTACTCAGAGAAATGATTACAATCCTGAGCAATAACTCCAAACCGCATAATGTTTGGTTCTCTTCGCTAATTGTGCAAGCCCATGTGCTGCCATATTTCGCTCCCTTCTCGTGTGGACACATTTCCACTCAGATAAAAGCCTACCCGCTTCCCTGGCTTCCTCTATTATGAACTTCAGCTACGACCTCTGGTTCTCCCTTGTACTGATGAGCGTCGCCACGGAGCTGCAATCCGTCTCCAGGATGGCTCGTCCCTTGGTCCATTCTGCAGCAAGCGTAAGCCCTTCCCTGCATGCAAGGGCTTCAATTTCCTCCGCATCAACTCCTCCTGAGATGCTTTTCCAAGCTGTTAGCTGGACACATCCCTTGTCATCTCGAATTATGACCCCGATCCCACCATCGTCGAAAGCACTGTCAAAAGCTCCATCAACATTAATCTTGTGCCATCCTGTTGCAGGTGCTTGCCATCTCCCCCTGCCTGCTGGTTTCTTCGAGCTGCTCCCTGCAACCAGAGACTCAAGCACAACACTCTTACCTTTCGGATCCTGAAGTCCTCCTTGCTGTCGGATGGAGCACAGTTCCGTCCAATATTTCTTGAGAAAACTTGCAGAACCTGCATAAGACAGTTTCTCAGATTCATGAGTGATGTTATTTCTAACTTGCCAAGTTCTCCATAGTAGGATCAATGTTCTTGCTCCCATGTCCACACCCAAATCAATAATAGTCGCGATCAGGGTGTTTGGAGCGAGCTGCAAGAACTGCTCCTCATCCAGCAAGCTCCACTCCCGGCGCCAGTGGCGGACCTACCAATAGGGCGAGGTAGGGCGGCCGCCCTACCTAACCCTGGCAGCAACTCCCTAGTACTCCTCATTTTTTTTCTCCCTGAATCCAAGATCGAGCTTCCTATTTGCTGCAACAATGGCGTTTTTTGCCCTCTGGAGGAAGACGAACGCGCCTGAGGACGACGACAGACGAGATGACGCTTGGAAATCTTAGATGGGCCAGCCTAATTTAGATGACCTTATGCTTATGGCCCACAGGCCCACCTGGTGTTGAAAGCCCATAGGAGAATTTGGTCTGCATCTGCTGTCTATTCGGTCTGTCCCCAACTCCTCCGTCTCTGCTCCTGAATCGAGGGTTCGAGGCTTCGAGCGCTCAGCGCCGCCACCGCCCATCGCTCCTGTTCGAGCGCCGCCACGGGCCACAGCGCCACCGGCCGCCGCATGCTGCACCACCAAGAAACGGCGAATCCTTGCGACTAGAGAGCAGCTACCAGATCGATTGGCAATTTGGCATTGGGGCCTTGGGGAACGGCGACGGGAAGGCAATGGTGGCCGGCGACGGGAGCAGCCGCGACGCCGGGGACCGGCAGCCCCAAACAGGAGCGGCCGCTTCCGCTCCGTCTACAGAGGCGGCAGCAACCACACCGCCAGCGCCAGTGGGCACAAGCAGCACGAGCACGCCGGGTTCCCGTTCATCATTTACAAAGAAGCGGTACAGGAACACAGGTAATTTACTGATTTAGCAATTGGTTTTGTATTAGATAATGAATAGGAAAATGGATTACTGATTACAAATTTCTCACTAGTCAATTACTCATTTTTGTAGATTTAAAAAGTTTCTTCAGTAGCAATTCATCTAGTGGTTCAGCCCCAAGTACCCATCAAAGTGAGAATGCTGCTGTCATTTCTGAAGAAGTGCTGGCTGAAGCTGTACCTGTGGAAGTGGAACCACCAGGTGATGCAGAAGGAGATGCTGAAATGGGAGATGTAGAAGCAGATGGTGAACTTATTCAGGTTTTTGACTCCAATACTCATGTTGTTTCTGATCCAGGACTTCGAATACCTATTGAGAGATTTCATCCTAATATTAGAGGTGATGTTCAGAGAGCTTATTTGTGCTATATTGAGAAGGAGATCTTTGTAGGACTTGATTTTGAAAAGGTTAAGAAAAGGTTCCAGGCCATGAAAGATCGAAGGATGAAATTTCCTAAGCCTCCTAGAAGACCTAGTGATGCTTAGTGGTTTTAGTGGCGGTATGTTTCCTTATCATTTCTGTTTATTATGTTCACCAACTTTGATGACATATGCATATTCTATATTCACTTTGTTAAGCTTTTATGTGTGGAGTACCGTGTATGCAGTATATAGCTTTGCTGATTGAAACTTGTGTTAGGTTGTTCGCCCTACCTACATTTTTTTCCTGGGTCCGCCACTGCCCGGCGCATGATCTCCCTTAACGATTGAGCATGACCGCACTTTACCAATGCGTGCGTGGCAGATTCTTCCTCCACTCCACAGATTTTACAGGTACTGTCTAATGCTATCCGTCTTCTCTTCTTATTATCCTCTGTTGCCAAGCCATTGTGATCCAACTTCCACCCAAAGTTCAGAATTTTATGGGGCAAAGGTAGCTTCCAATAGGCCTTCCACACCAAACTTCCACGTCTATTCGATGAAGTTGACAGAAATCCGCCTTTGGCTTCCCTTTCCAAATCCAATGCTAGACGATATGCACTCTTCGCAGAGAAAATGCCACTGCGTTCATAGTGCCACGCTATGAAGTCCTCGGCTGGCTTTGTGGGCAAACGCAGGCCAAGTATCTGCTGTGCATCGTGTGGCCTGAAGAACTGATGAATCACTTCTTCTTTCCAGCACATTGTGCTCTCATCACTTCACTGGTAGATGGACGTGCCTGCCAACAACAAGGTATCTGTAGTGACTTCATCAATCTCGAGATTGAAACAGCCGATCCAATCTCTCGGAGATGCTCATAAGAATAAGGTTTGCCTGTATGTCTTTATAGAATTGAGTGTGCATGCATGTGTAAGTTTGCATCTATAACAAATAGTCGAGGACTTGTGCCCCCCTTTCCCTTCCCCAAAAGGAAAAAAAGTGTAAACCCCATAATCAAATCTGCATATTACGATTGTCACAATAATGAAAAACCACTAAAGCACCAATAATGACATAACAATGGCTTTGGGAAAAAAAACTCACGATAATATTCTTACGGTGAATTTCTAGCTGTAAAGGTTAACAAACTATCAAGTCTATCATCAGTGTCTCATATCTTACAACTGCCAAGTCTATCTTAATAACTTTTCACCTTTTATTTTTATGATAGCAGTTTGTTCTTCATTCCTCTTTCGCACATAATATCACAAGAACAACAGATATAGGACTTGTGCCCCACCTTCCAAAAAATCAATGTTGTACATGTTCTCTCTATGAGTTTGTGTGAACGATTCAAAATTAATTTTCCAATTAGCATTTTTTGTTTTTAAAATATTACCACAAGATTCCCTTTCCCCATGGACATTTAAGCTTTGAATATTCTTTCTGCAAAATCACTTTTAGAAGGGGAGAAAAAAATTGCAAGGTGATGTTTTTATGGATTTTTGTTGGAATTTGTGTTTTCAAAATACTTCTAGCAGATTTTTTTGTTCAAAATTTTGTTTCGAGATTTATTTTGTTCAAATTTTTTTCGGTCGACTGTAATATCTCGTTTGAATTCATATTTGAAATCTTCTAGTTTGAAGAGAAATAAGAGGATCGAGGAAGAGATGAGAAGTTCTCCAGTGCAGGGTGTTGCGATTGCACTTGTCCGGCACTCCGGCGTGGCAAATGAAAGGAATCGTACGCTATGCTGCCGTCAGCACAGGAGCGCCACGCCCAAGCAGAGGTGTGGTCGTGTGTGTGTCTTCCTCGATCAAGAGGTGAGGACGTCGCCTGGCACATGACTAACCGTCCACTTGATAGATTGGGATTTATTATTATGCGATGGAATCAGCAGATAAGCTCACATCATGTGTGAAGAGATTAGCGATCGGAATTAATTACTCGCGCACGTTGCCCGCGCGACGGGGAGGGTCGGAGTGGAGTGGACTCCTCGGCATCCGGCTGACAGGCCGGACCCACCACGCGGTCAGCCACTACCCTTCTCGCACGTTTTGTTTTCTTCCCATCTGGTCGTTACGCGGACAGGGAGACCGGAACCGGAGCCGATCGAGCGCGTCCGCATCGATGGACACGGGGCCCCACCTGGCAGCATCACACGCCGGAGCCTAGTATAAAGCAGCTTGAGAGCGACGAGCGAGCAGGTCGGTCCTTCCCGCGGCGAGCCAACAACAGAAGAACAGAGGCGAGGGCGCAGAGCTCTCGCTAGCGGATCGACCGGAGATGGACGCGGAGATGGGCGACAGCTACTGGGAGGAGACGCAGCGCTACCTCGAGTACGAGGAGCTCAGGTACGACGGCTACGACAGGCCGCCGATCGAGCCATTGCTGACGACCAAATGTGGTGTGGGTTGCTGACCTGACCGGAATCTCCTGCAGCATCTACCTGGAGGCGCAGCAGGCGGACGCCATGTCCTGCTACGACTCCAGCTCGCCGGACGGCTCCAACTCCCATTCCTCGTCGGCTCCGGCGGGAGACAGCAAGGGCGCCGGCGCAGCGGCGGCCGGGGGAAACAAGAACATCCTCATGGAGCGCGACCGCCGTCGCAAGCTCAACGAGAAGCTCTACGCGCTGCGCAGCGTCGTGCCCAACATTACCAAGGTTCCAAGTTGTTGCTGTAGTGCTGTTAGTGATGGCCGTCTTCGCATTGCCGGGGATGCTCTGACGGCCGACGTTCTCCTTTGTCTCGCAGATGGACAAGGCTTCGATCATCAGGGACGCGATCGAGTACATCCAGCAGCTGCAGGCGGAGGAGCGCCAGATCTTACAGGAGGTGCGCGCGCTGGAGTCCGCCGCCGCCGCCGGCGTGCGGCAGCAGGAGGAGTACTCCGAGTACGGCGACGAGGGCCTCCTGCTCCTGCAGCAGCAGGCGACGGAGCGGACGACGAAGCCGAAGCGCACGCGCGCGCGGTCGGTGCCGTCCGTCGCCGGCCACGGCGCGCCGCCCGCGCCCGTGGAGGTGCTGGAGCTGCGCGTGTCGGAGGTGGGCGAGCGCGTGATGGTGGTGAGCGTGACGTGCGGCAAGGGGCGCGACGCCATGGCCCGCGTGTGCCGCGCCATCGAGGAGCTCCGGCTCCGCGTCATCACCGCCAGCATCACCTCTGTCGCCGGCTGCCTCATGCACACAGTCTTCGTCGAGGTACGTCGGTCGGTCGCCGGCGGCAACACTGCACATCTTTTGATTCGATCGAACTCCTCTTTTTGTGATCGATGACGGTCGTTGTGAGCTGCGCGTGCTGACGTCACGGGGCCGTAGCTTTTAGGGGTTGACCAAGAGGTTGACTTTTAGCAAGACCATACTCGCTGCACTTTAGGCTTTCGAAATCGGCTTTTAGGTGGAAAGCTCGAGAGTCAAAAAGACCTTCCTGGCCCTGTTCCGTTTGCGGCGTCTGTAGGTGGACGAACGCCACGTCACCGGATCCCTTGTGCTTCTGTCCTGAATCGGGCGTCATCTTTTTACCGCGTGCTAATTTCGATTCGCTGCCGAGGAAGGATCACCTGCTAATCAAGCAGGATCCCTATCGGCCACACGCCCACGCGGCGGCGCATCGCCCATGGCTCGGCTAGCGGCACCGGCACGTGCTTCAGCTGCAGAATTGGGCGGAGAGGGACGGGGGCAGAGGAGGGGTGGGGCCCAGGCATGCTGACCCCACCCCACCCCGCGTCGCAGCAAACCACATGCTGGGGCGTTTGGGAAGCGAATGGTTGGAAAACGACTTCCACGTGCTCAGCGCGACAGAAAATTGGTCTGGCTGCTCGACCCTTTTCGTCCTCTCGATGACGTACCATTTGTTTGTGTTCATTGTTAAGCAGAAGCTGCACGAGCTCCATTTAAGCTAGACGGGTGGTGGCTTACCGTCTATTATATTATTTCTGATTTAAAAAAATACAACTCTAGGTTTGATCTAAGTTAAGTTTTCTTAAATTTAACTGAGTGTATAAAAAATAATATTACTACTTTTGACTTTTTTTTTGCGAAAGATTACTACTTTTGACTTTGAATAGGTACACTATGGATATATATTTCACAGAGATCTAATTATAGTGATTTGTATCACAAATGATATTAATTTTTTTATATATTTGATTAAAGTTGAAATAGATTGACTGAACATATTATTAGAATTGCATTTTTTCTGACAAAATTACAACCATATTATTGTTCCCTCTTTTTGTTTTTATTTGGAGCATGGTATGTGGATCCTTGGCTTGAGTGATATTTCATAACAGTTCGTTGACTAAATCTGGATTATTTTTATGCATCCAGGTAGATCACATGAATAGAATCCAGATGAAGGAGATGGTCGAGGCCGCTCTCACCCAGCTCCAAGCTACTAGAAGCCCCCCAAGTTCCATGAGCTATTAGAGCGAGGGCTAACCATACTGGAGTGTGCTAGTTTGCCAGTTCGGTCCTTCATCAACAATTTGGCATGGTGTGTTTGCTATAGGTTGCCCTTTTTTCGACATCCCCCTTCTCAGCATATGGGATAGGTGATGGTTGTTTTTCTAAGAGGCACCAATTCACTACTTATATAGATAGTAGAATAAGCACTGAGTGTGTACTTCATGTTGTAGGCCTTCATGAGCTTGGCATCTGTTTCTGAACTATGACATGTACTGTATGATAATGAATAACAGGGGACTCACCTTAAAGAATTATATATGGCATGCAATGAATAATGTTCATGTGTTGAGAATCTTTGTCCTAAAGTAATAATCGATACTTTGGACACTGGTTACTTGGTTTTACATTTCTTTTTCTTTAAGAATAGACCCCACTTTAAAACACACCCATACCCCCTCATATATCCCCCAGTTGAGGCCCACATGACAACTAAAAAATTACCAAAGTTTTTGTTTCTTGAAAAAAAACTGCGTTTTCTAAAATGTTTCATACTTTTTTGGCCGTTTTTTTTCACTCACGCTTCCCCTTACCCACCTCGTGTACCCGCTTCCAATCCTGCGCACAAATCTCGCCCAACACCTGTTTCTTTCCTTCCACACCGCTCCGCCCCTGCCCCCCTCCGCCACCTCAAGGCAGAGGTGCAGAGCACAGCTCATCCCTGCCCTCGCACCCTCCACCACCTGCGCGCTGCGCGGAGCCGGCGCACGCCTGCTGCCCATTCCGACGGACCCGGGAGACGGCGTGTTCTCGTGGTCGCCGTTGAGGTGGTCGAGACGAGGAGGAGCGCCGCGGCGAAGCGGTGGCCGAGGAGGAGGAGGAGGAGGAGGAGAAGCGCCGACGCCAGCAGAGTTTTATTGTACGAGAGAAAGAAAAACACCACGAAAATCACCATCACCCACTGGGCCGACTCGCTTGCCGGCCCAAGCTTCAACTCTCCTTCCTCTTTCCACCGTTCGCCCGACCGCCCCGCGCCCGTTTGTTGTCGCGGCTGCGTGCACACAGGCCACGCCGGGGCCTCCACCGACTCCGTCGCTGGCGGCCTCCACCTCCTCCACGCGCTCGCCGTCGTCTCCAGCCTCGCGGGCAACTGCTACCTCGCCTCCCTCCTCGTCGCCCGCTACGCCCGCCTCTGCAACCCCGACTGGCCCGATGCCGCGCGGGCTCTTCGATGCCGCCGTGTCCGCCGCGCCCTCCTCCTCCTCCTCCTCCCAAGCCGCTCCTCTACAACGCCGTCCTCTATCACTGCTGCCAGCCGCACCTTTGCTGCCGAAGAGCATCTATGTCCATTCACCCGGCTACCTCTGTTAGTATTGATCTCTACCGGTTGGCCCAACGGCCAACTGGGCCCTTGACTTGCATCCTGATCGGGGAAGCCCAGCCCAATAAGGCTGGTGGGCCCCTGTCGCGCAATGCTATAAAGAGTAGGTGGGGGGCGTGGCACATGGGACGAGGTTCACCGCCACTGCTCCCACTCACTAACCCTAGTCCGATCGAGAGGGGCACTACAGCGATGGGAAGTACCACCAGTAGCCGCAATCATCACCGGTGTCGCCATCGCGATGCAGCACCGCCACGGCCGGATCTCCTCCAAGCCCAATGGTACCCCGCTCTCCCGCTCTCTCTCTCTCTCTGTTCTTATTTCTCAGATGTAAATCAATGTTATTCATTCCCGAGTTAATGTTAAGACCCCACGTATCTACTCCTAGAGATCCAAATAGTTTAACAATGATATCAAGAGCCTAATCTAGGAGTAGATCAGAGTCGGGGAAGAAAGAAGACGATTCGACCACGAATTGAAAGAAAACAGAAAGAACTCGACCTTGGATCGAGGAAGAAACAAAAGACATATTCGGTCATGGATCGAAAAAATGCTCCTAGGACAGCCTGTCCGCACAGTAGAGTTTATTCATTTAAGTCTCTAATTTTAGAAGCTATTCATTAATATTTTATGTATGTTTTTCTCTCTATGCAATTTGAACCAACAGGATAATTGTTATAGAGAATAGAAAAGTTATTATGATGCTTCTGAAAAGTATGTTATTATGAATTTGATTAAAGTTTCCGCTGCTATGGTAAATGAATTTATTCTCCAATTATTTTGAACCAACGTGATATTTAATTAGAGAAATAGACAAAAGAATATTTAAAGATGAATATGATATTGTTATTATTCTGACCAATGTTGATTAATGGCAATATTATGATATTATTTATGAGTTTTCATGTTTAAAGTTTAAATCTCTGACAAATTCTGAATCAAAGTGAACAAATGTCAGAGAATAGATAAAGAATAAGAAATGCTCTTAACCTAAAGCAATGTAAAGTTCATGTTTCCGCTGCAATGATGATGATTATCTTCTTATTAAATTTGAACCAACGGGAGAATTTAATTTGAGGAGTAATGTTTTAAAGGTAATTGATTTTTCCATATGTTAATTCCTTTTTTGCCCAATGGTGATGTGGAATTAATGTAGAAGAATGATGTTTTATTCTATTTCTGCCCAACAGTGATATAGAATAGAACAAAAAGATTTCAAAGTTTAATGAGCATTATTATTGATTATTGTTGAATATTTTGTCAGACAAAGATTTCATGCTCTCATTCTTGAAGGAAAAAAGAAAATAAGTTAGATACTTGTGACTCACATGATAAAAGACCTAAGGGCAAGTTCTGTACAGAAGAAAGCCATTGCATGAGACTATGTTATCTGTAAAAAAAAATGGCTTCAAAAGAAAAGAATTCTGGGATATTAATCCAAGAAAAGAGATAGATCATTGAGAGTCTTGCTTGAAATATGTCTTTCAAGTACTCTCTATGAAGAGGAATTTATTTTCATTTTCAATCATCATGATTTGAGATGTAATAAGTCATATACATGTTTAATTTGACCAACTTCAGATTAAGCTTGTGTGTTAATGAGTATTCAGCTTTATTTCTGAATTTATTGATTGAATACGAGCCAATCTTGGCGTTTATGTCCCTTTAAGGGAACTACCCGCATGGCGGGAAAAGTTTGTGGTAATACCCGCATGGTGGGAAACAAAAAAAGTTTAAGATAATACCCACATGGTGGGGTAAAGTTGGATAGTACTTATGTCAGACAATCCCGCATGGCGAGAAAAGTTTGGCAAAGGACTTATCCTGCATGGCGAGAGAAAATTATGAGGACTCATGTACTGTTATTGTATCCCACACTGGGAGAAAAGTATGGAGCAGCTCTAATGCTATCCTTGTATTGACAGTGCATTTTTATTGTGTCATTGTGGCAGACCGCCCCAATTAATCCGGCTTAAGAGTATGGGACCACCATCACAGTAGTGCTCCATGCCCTTAAACCGAGTTAATCGTGTAGTCCGTCGGATACCTTCCCGATTAGACCACCTTTTCTCTCGACCGAAACGAAATAGCAGCAGTCCCACTCGAAGATGGGCTCAGGCAGTACAACTCATCACAAATTTTACGTCACACGGTTCGCATAGATAATTATACAAATACAGTGCATATGTTTTAGTTATTACAAACCAGAGTTATATACAGCGGAAGTCTAAACGTCGAAGCAAAAGATATCATGTGGAGCCCTCGCACAACACCTAGTCACCGTGGCCTGAGTCGGACACAGACGGCACCCGCTCCACGGTCCAACCATCAGGGAGCATGCAAGGCCAAGTCAAAGCAGCAATCGGATCGTAGCCATCACCGTTATCTGAAAAAGATTAGCCACAAGCAAAGCTGAGTATACTAATACTCAGCAAGGCTTACCCGACCAGGTTAAATTCTAGACATGCAAGGCTTTAAGGCTGTGGGGTTTGTTTTGCCAAAAAGCATCTACAAGTTGATCCTATTTTCAAGATTTTAGCCAAGTTAGTTTGAGACTAACCATTGCTAGATTTGCCAAGCTATCCAATAACAATCAGTGTAGAAAAACAATTGATTAACATAACATTAATGACTCTCATCTAACTCCACTTCTACCCTTTTCGGCCCAAGAACATTGATGTGCAACGAGCGATCAAGCAGCTTCATGTAACCGCGAAGGAAGGACAACTCGAGTTGATTTTTAACCATGCATGGGACAACCTAATCGCACGACCCGTAAGAGACACCCAGGACCTCACGGGGCAACCGTTCCCATCTCTCCCTGCCATCTACCATCGGGTACCACTCCACCCGAGTGCATGCCCCAACGAACCCCAGGTGCCCCAGGCAAACCTGTGTCACGGCCACTGCTACACTCGCCATCAACTCCTCGCCCAATGGAGTGGACATGTCCATCAGACGTCAGTTTGAATCAAGTACTAGGTTTACCAGTTTACCTTATTTCCTGGCATACGATTAGTACCTTCAAAAGCTTGACCATCAAGGCCACACAAGCAATGCCTTAGCCAACTTTTCTCTGTGCAAGCGGGACGTTCATCCAACAGAAATATCGCACAAGCCCCGCTTGCCGAACATCATAACTGAGATAAGGTAAAATCCTATATCTCGCGAGTGACAAGGCAATCACTCGACTTCTACCGGTCCTAATTAAGCATAGCATTCCATACGACCTACACATACTAGCATTAGGACATGGGTACCTAGGGATTATGCAACTAAGGTTTCATTCAACTCCTCAAAACTTAAATGCACAAATTAAGGCACAAGAGAGGAGTGTTAGTGAAACAGTGGGTTATGCTCCGGGGCTTGCCTTCTTGATCACCGGTGGCCTTGAGCCCTTCCGGACTTTGGTCCGGGTCATGAGCAGCGACAAGGTTCAGCTCAGCAGCGGCTTGATCACCCTCGGGCTCGACCTCAATCTCGTATACTCTGTCGGTAATGGTGCTCTCTACATGATATGCGAATGGATACATGAGATGCATGAATACATAAGCAAGTAATCACCTGAATATCTACCACAACTCACATCACAGGACGATCATTTATGGATCTTAAACAACTAAGAGGTTCAATTGGCCAAGGAACCGGTCTGACCGGTTTTGAGACCGGTCTGATCGGTCGGGTAGACTGGCCAACCCGAAAATCTTACGGCTGACTTAACTAATTCTAAATCTACTCAAATCATGAATAAATTTGGCCATTAGGTACTTAACTCAGCTCTATCAATCTAATTAGAACCATCCAAGGTGGTTTGGCATTTTTAGCTCATGTAAATGACTTATAATGCAATAAATCACCCCTCAAGCACTTATTCCTACAAAATAATACCTCAAGCATTACATAGTTTCCACATGCACATGCTATACCACTGGAAGGATAATTTCATAAAGATTTCAAAAAAAATCTACATTTGTGATTCTATGATTTTTCTATGATTTTCTACGCATCTATTTTTAGCCAGCCAATTTAATTCAAAGAAAAAGAAAAACAGCAACCATCTTTGCAGTTAAGCCCCTAAACTTCGCATTTCTCCCCAAGATAGCCCCTACAGATTTACGTACAAGTCCTAGAATTCTATAGAAAAGCCCCTGAAGTTTCCAACTTTTCACCTTGGGGTCCTTCTTCTTCCTTGGCTTGAGCAGAACTGAGCTCGGCTCGATTTGGGGACCGACGGTCGGCACTGCAGTGGGCGGGAAAAGGGGGAAATGGGTTGGGGATCACGAGCTTATGGGGAAGCTAGAGGAAGTATTTGCTCGCGTGGAGGAGGAGTGTGTGAGGCTGCCCACGCTGGGGAGAGAACTCGGCCAGGCAGTGGCAATGGCGGCCGGGAATGGCTCGGATTCCCGGCGAGGGAGCTGGGGCAAGAGCGGGAGCTGGCTCGGGGAAGGAGAGGGCGAGGTGAGGAGGTTGAGGACGCGCTGAATCGGAGAATGATGGAGCAGGTGTGGTGAATTCGGCCGGGGAGCGTCGAGCTCGTACAGAGGAGATACCGAGGTGGTTGAACCGGCCCTCCACGCTCGGACGTGGCGCGACACGAAGGCCTGGACCGCCCACGAGGCACGGGGAGACGCGGACAAGTGTCCCGGACGGTGAGAGGACGGCGGTTGGCAGCTCGGGCCCCCATACCGGCGTCAGAGACGCCCATGCCGGTGCGGCGGTTGGCGACTGACTGTTGCGGTGGTGGGGTAAACCATCACCGCAACAATCCGTGCGTCCAAAAATACTGTGCCGACGAAGGTCATATTCAAATCTCGCGGGCCACCGACTGTTGCGGTGGTGGCAGGCACACAGCACCGCAACAGTTGGTCATTGGTAGCATCGTAATAGTCTCTCAATCCAGAGACGAATTTCACTGTTTCCTTAGGATCACCGACTGTTGCGGTCATGTTCTTGGATTAGGACCGCAATTTTAGGTGCTTGGGCATTCACAATCAGACCAAACATCCATGGATTGTTGCGGTGATGCACAAGTGATCGACCACTGCAACAGTCCGTCAATCTAGAGAGGTTTTTCGAATTTCTCCCCGGCGACCGACTGTTGCGGTCATAGCACCGCAACTTTCCTGGTGTGGCCTTGGAAGAGATGTGTATAATACACGAGGCATCGACTGTTGCGGTGGTGGTATAAGGCAGACCACCGTAACATTCGGTCATGTAGTACACTGAAGGCCTAAGTCGCTAGGGCACATATTGTTGCGGTGACCATTGAGATCAGCACCGCAACTTGCTGTGGTCTCGGTATTTATACTTTTCAAGCTGGTTTTGATTTGAGTTTTTGCTAACCTAGTCTCGTTTCAAGTCCAAGGGTTTAATAGGGAGCAAGTAAACACCTTTTTGGACACAGACATGAGGACTCTCCCTCTCTTTCTCCCTCTCTCCACTTTTATTTATAAATATCTTTAGTAATTTTACCTTAGGATAGGTGACTGTGCGTCATACATGCACACTCTTGTACAAACAAGATGCTTATGAGATGATGCATGCCATGATTGATTTAATTATATTCATTTAGGGTCTTAACTATAGTAGTGACACCAGGGTGTCACAGTCATAGTCATTAAGCACTCAATGAGTTCAATGAGAATAGAAAGTTAGAGACGAACCTAAAGATAAGAATGCCATGTGAGCATGACTTGCAGAAGTACTAATGATAAAGGACTCTGTTGAGTTCTTGAGTGTAATGAGGAAAAAATACTCCCATACAAGTTAAGAGCTAACTTTGTTTTGCATGACGTAATCATGTGGATGAAGTAAGTAATCAAAGTTTCCTCGTTCACAAGAGTTCTGAATGGTTTTTGAATTGTGGCAGAAAACTTCATGCCACATTTCGAGGGGGAGAAATGAAAGATAATTACAAAAGATACTCCCTTGCACTTCAGATGGGCAAGAGTGATCTATAAAAGATTAATGTGATCGTCTGGGGAGTACGACGGTCATAATAACGATACCCCTAAAGCAAAGAAATAGCTAAATTCCTGAACGAACATTTATGGTTCTGATGGGAAGATAGCATAGTCAGCCAGTATTCATATTGGACAAGTTTCATAGTTATTAAAGCGGTGCTTAAAGCGCCATTTGAGAAAAGTTTTAACAGAATAAACCCAAATAAGAAAAGTTTAAAGATACACTATCTTTACAGAAGATGGAGTAATCTGGGGGAGCATGGCATGGGGATACCTAAGTGATTCAAGAGAAATAAACTTGTGAATACCTGTTGATGTTGTATGGCTTATACAACACCTGTTGTTTGCTTTTCAAAGAAGATGAATAAGTAAACAAGGATCTTGTNAGCGGAAGTCTAAACGTCGAAGCAAAAGATATCATGTGGAGCCCTCGCACAACACCTAGTCACCGTGGCCTGAGTCGGACACAGACGGCACCCGCTCCACGGTCCAACCATCAGGGAGCATGCAAGGCCAAGTCAAAGCAGCAATCGGATCGTAGCCATCACCGTTATCTGAAAAGATTAGCCACAAGCAAGGCTGAGTATACTAATACTCAGCAAGGCTTACCCGACCAGGTTAAATTCTAGACATGCAAGGCTTTAAGGCTGTGGGGTTTGTTTTGCCAAAAAGCATCTACAAGTTGATCCTATTTTCAAGATTTTAGCAAAGTTAGTTTGAGACTAACCATTGCTAGATTTGCCAAGCTATCCAATAACAATCAGTGTAGAAAAACAATTGATTAACATAACATTAATGACTCTCATCTAACTCCACTTCTACCCTTTTCGGCCCAAGAACATTGATGTGCAACGAGCGATCAAGCAGCTTCATGTAACCGCGAAGGAAAGACAACTCGAGTTGATTTTTAACCATGCATGGGACAACCTAATCGCACGACCCGTAAGAGACACCCAGGACCTCACGGGGCAACCGTTCCCATCTCTCCCTGCCATCTGCCATCGGGTACCACTCCACCCGAGTGCATGCCCCAACGAACCCCAGGTGCCCCAGGCAAACCTGTGTCACGGCCACTGCTACACTCGCCATCAACTCCTCGCCCAATGGAGTGGACATGTCCATCAGACGTCAGTTTGAATCAAGTACTAGGTTTACCAGTTTACCATATTTCCTGGCATACGATTAGTACCTTCAAAAGCTTGACCATCAAGGCCATACAAGCAATGCCTTAGCCAACTTTTCTCTGTGCAAGCGGGACGTTCATCCAACAGAAATATCGCACAAGCCCCGCTTGCCGAACATCATAACTGAGATAAGGTAAAATCCTATATCTCGCGAGTGACAAGGCAATCATTCGACTTCTACCGGTCCTAATTAAGCATAGCATTCCATACGACCTACACATACTAGCATTAGGACATGGGTACCTAGGGATTATGCAACTAAGGTTTCATTCAACTCCTCAAAACTTAAATGCACAAATTAAGGCACAAGAGAGGAGTGTTAGTGAAACAGTGGGTTATGCTCCGGGGCTTGCCTTCTTGATCACCGGTGGCCTTGAGCCCTTCCGGACTTTGGTCCGGGTCATGAGCAGCGACAAGGTTCAGCTCAGCAGCGGCTTGATCACCCTCGGGCTCGACCTCAATCTCGTATACTCCGTCGGTAATGGTGCTCTCTACATGATATGCGAATGGATACATGAGATACATGAATACATAAGCAAGTAATCACCTGAATATCTACCACAACTCACATCACAGGACGATCATTTATGGATCTTAAACAACTAAGAGGTTTAATTGGCCAAGGAACCGGTCTGACCGGTTTTGAGACCGGTCTGACCAGTCGGGTAGACTGGCCAACCCGAAAATCTTACGGCTGACTTAACTAATTCTAAATCTACTCAAATCATGAATAAATTTGGCCATTAGGTACTTAACTCAGCTCTATCAATCTTATTAGAACCATCCAAGGTGGTTTGGCATTTTTAGCTCATGTAAATGACTTATAATGCAATAAATCACCCCTCAAGCACTTATTCCTACAAAATAATACCTCAAGCATTACATAGTTTCCACATGCACATGCTATACCACTGGAAGGATAATTTCATAAAGATTCCAAAAAAAATCTACATTTGTGATTCTATGATTTTTTCTATGATTTTCTACGCATCTATTTGTAGCCAGCCAATTTAATTCAAAGAAAAAGAAAAACAGCAACCATCTTTGCAGTTAAGCCCCCTGAATCGGAGAATGATGGAGCAGGTGTGGTGAATTCGGCCGGGGAGCGTCGAGCTCGTACAGAGGAGATACCGAGGTGGTTGAACCGGCCCTCCACGCTCGGACGTGGCGCGACACGAAGGCCTGGACCGCCCATGAGGCACGGGGAGATGTGGACAAGTGTCCCGGACGGTGAGAGGACGGCGGTTGGCAGCTCGGGCCGCCATACCGGCGTCAGAGACGCCCATGCCGGTGCGGCGGTTGGCGACTGACTGTTGCGGTGGTGGGGTAAACCATCACCGCAACAATCCGTGCGTCCAAAAATACTGTGCCGACGAAGGTCATATTCAAATCTCGCGGGCCACCGACTGTTGCGGTGGTGGCAGGCACACAGCACCGCAACAGTTGGTCATTGGTAGCATCGTAATAGTCTCTCAATCCAGAGACGAATTTCACTGTTTCCTTAGGATCACCGACTGTTGCGGTCATGTTCTTGGATTAGGACCGCAATTTTAGGTGCTTGGGCATTCACAATCAGACCAAACATCCATGGATTGTTGCGGTGATGCACAAGTGATCGACCACTGCAACAGTCCGTCAATCTAGAGAGGTTTTTCGAATTTCTCCCCGGCGACCGACTGTTGCGGTCATAGCACCGCAACTTTCCTGGTGTGGCCTTGGAAGAGATGTGTATAATACACGAGGCATCGACTGTTGCGGTGGTGGTATAAGGCAGACCACCGTAACATTCGGTCATGTAGTACACTGAAGGCCTAAGTCGCTAGGGCACATATTGTTGCGGTGACCATTGAGATCAGCACCGCAACTTGCTGTGGTCTCGGTATTTATACTTTTCAAGCTGGTTTTGATTTGAGTTTTTGCTAACCTAGTCTCGTTTCAAGTCCGAGGGTTTAATAGGGAGCAAGTAAACACCTTTTTGGACACAGACATGAGGACTCTCCCTCTCTTTCTCCCTCTCTCCACTTTTATTTATAAATATCTTTAGTAATTTTACCTTAGGATAGGTGACTGTGCGTCATACATGCACACTCTTGTACAAACAAGATGCTTATGAGATGATGCATGCCATGATTGATTTAATTATATTCATTTAGGGTCTTAACTATAGTAGTGACACCAGGGTGTCACAGTCATAGTCATTAAGCACTCAATGAGTTCAATGAGAATAGAAAGTTAGAGACGAACCTAAAGATAAGAATGCCATGTGAGCGTGACTTGCAGAAGTACTAATGATAAAGGACTCTGTTGAGTTCTTGAGTGGAATGAGGAAAAAGTACTCCCATACAAGTTAAGAGCTAACTTTGTTTTGCATGACGTAATCATGTGGATGAAGTAAGTAATCAAAGTTTCCTCGTTCACAAGAGTTCTGAATGGTTTTTGAATTGTGGTAGAAAACTTCATGCCACATTTCGAGGGGGAGAAATGAAAGATAATTACAAAAGATACTCCCTTGCACTTCAGATGGGCAAGAGTGATCTATAAAAGATTAATGTGATCGTCTGGGGAGTACAACGGTCATAATAACGATACCCCTAAAGCAAAGAAATAGCTAAATTCCTGAACGAACATTTATGGTTCTGATGGGAAGATAGCATAGTCAGCTAGTATTCATATTGGACAAGTTTCATAGTTATTAAAGCGGTGCTTAAAGCGCCATTTGAGAAAAGTTTTAACAGAATAAACCCAAATAAGAAAAGTTTAAAGATACACTATCTTTACAGAAGATGGAGTAATCTGGGGGAGCATGGCACGGGGATACCTAAGTGATTCAAGAGAAATAAACTTGTGAATACCTGTTGATGTTGTATGGCTTATACAACACCTGTTGTTTGCTTTTCAAAGAAGATGAATAAGTAAACAAGGATCTTGTAATACAAGAGCCTGTAGAATCAATTGTCTCTTGGAAATGAAAGTGAAACAACAGCCCCATATGAAAGAAGTGCCAGTAGTTGAGGCCTCAAATGGTCTCAACAAATAAGAAAATCGGATATTTCTGATGACTATAAAGTCTATATTAGTGAAATTCAAATGGAGGGTAATCCCACGTCATTTGAAGAAGCCATGAAAGGTACTCGCTTGTCTAAATGGCAATGAGCTAACGATGATGAAATGAAATCGCTGGTTACCAATAATGTTTGGGACTCAGAAGTAAATCCCAATAGAGCCAAAACAGTAGGCTGTAATGGGTCTACAAGACGAAATGTGACTTCAAAGAGAATATGTAAAGATGTAGAGTGCGACTTGAGTTGAAAGTTTCTGTGCAAAGAGAATGAATAGATTACAATAAGTGGTAGTGGCGCATCATGATCTGAGTTACATCAGATGAAAGAAAAGATAGTGGCACATCATGATCTGAGTTACATCAGATGAAAGCAAAGACGGTTTTCCTTAATGGGGATCTAAAGAAGACATTTACATGGCACAACCAAATGGTTTTATCATGAAAGAAAAAGAATTTTGGGACATTGTCAGAAGAAATCCATTTATGGATTAAAGAAAAGTCCATAGACAGAGATATTTAAAAGGTTGATTGATTAAAGAGAAATTTTGGATTTTAAAGAGAATGAGAGGACAATTTCATTTGTACAAAAGTAATATAATGGGAAATTCATTTCCTAATCCTGCATATGTGGATGATATCTTATTTGCTAGTAGTGATGTCAATCTACTGCAGGACAAGAAGTTCATGTCCTCAAGGTTCAATGAGAATGTTCTCGGTGAAATGCCTATCATTATAAGAATTGAAATTCACCGAGATAGAAGAAAGGGGGTATTAGGATTATCGCAAAGGCATGCTAAGAAAAGATTCTAAAGAAATAAAGTATGCATGCGAGAAAACCTACGCCTGTTCTTGTAGTCAAGGGTAATGGTTATGGGAACTTTAGTGTTCCAAGAATCAATATGAGATAGATCAAATGAATATGGTACCATGTGCTTCAGCTATTGGAAGCTTAATTAATGCACAAGTATGATATTACCCTGACATAGTTCACATATCCGGGTTGTTTTGGCAATGCCCAGTCCAGATATAGATCACTGGAAAGGAATTAAAAATGTCGGCCTCATGCTAAGTTGGAAAGAACAAGTGCTCTCAAAAGGTTGTGAGTACAAAGATAGAATCTTGTGAAATGTGTAGCGAAATCCACAATTGTCGCTAACATTTGCACTTGGAGTTTTTGTGTGGAAAATCTCCAAAATGAAACAATTATCATCTATGTGATGCAAAGACATGGTATAGCATGATATGAGGCTGAGGAACAGGAAAAATAGTTAAGAAAACCTGTACCCAGAGTTAATAATGATTGACAACAGTAATAACCATTTAAGTATTTTACTCCTATGACAACGAGTCAAGTGTGCTGCCAAACACATTGATGTTAAAGTTATACGTTGTGAAGGAGAAAGTCTGGAATCATGTTGAAATGCATTGTGCATGTAAGTAACAGGCAAGTGCTCGTGGATCCGCTTATTAAAGGCTTACCACCTAGTGCGTTCAGAGAACACACAATCGACATGGGTTTTATGGTATAGCCTATGATTTCCGAATAATAAAATGACCCAAGGTTAAAAAATCTGTTTCAGAACAGAGACGTATATTGTAGCTGTTAAATCTATCGGCGATTGACCGTGACGATTGGGCATGCTCCATGCACTAATCTGTGATGGAATATGAAAGTAAGTAAAAGGTGTAAAGTTAAAAGAATAAAGGTGAGATGAAGGGGGAGAATGTTAGTATTGATCTCCACCGGTTGGCCCAATGGCCAACTGGACCCTTGACTCGCGTCCTGATCGGGGAAGCCTAGCCCAATAAGGTTGTGGGGCCCCTGTCGCGTAATGCAATAAAGAGTAGGTGGGGGCCGTGGCACATGGGACGAGGTTCACCGCCACTGCTCCCACTGACTAACCCTAGTCCGATCGAGAGGGGCACTGCAGCGATGGGAAGTACCACCAGTCGCCGCAATCACCACCGGCGCCGCCACCGCGATGCTGCACTGTCACGGCCGGATCTCCTCCAAGCCCAACGGTACCTCGCTCTCTTGCTCTCTCTCTGTTCTTGTTTCTCAGATGTAAATCAATGTTGTTCATTCCCGAGTTAATGTTAAGACCCCACGGATCTACTCCAGAGATCCAAATAGTTTAACAACCTCAAGATGAACGGCAAGCATCGCTCGTTCAAGTCAACGAAGCTGGGCTCGGTGAGATCAACGTCCACTGCATTTTCCCCATTATTGTGATTGAGTCCATTGTTAAATCAACTAGTTCACGACTCTTACCTGTTTGTCTATTGGTCTCAACGCGGGAATCCAAGCAGCAGCGCGTGTTCGTAGGCATGGACGGTGGCGTGAAGGGGGAGGGGGAGGGGGAGCACAAGAGTGGGGATGAGGAGAAGCTCAACACCAGGCTGGAGTTTGAGATGTACAACCAGGGCATGCTGAAGACGGAGCTATGCAATAAGTGGGAGGAGAGTAGGAGACCTGCGGGCGCGCCCGTACGGCGACCAGTGCCAGTTCACGCACGGCATCGCCGAGCTCTGCCCCGTGATCTGCCACCCGCGCTACAAGACCGATCGAGGTCTGCCGCATGGTGCTCGCCGGCATCATCTGCCCCTACGGCCACCGTTGCCACTTTCGCCACTCCATCACTCCCACCGACCTCTTCCCCCTGCACCCTGGTTATTATGTCAGTCCATCACCGACCACCAGTCCCCTCGCTTCCACTTTCTACAGTGTCAGTCGTCATGCATGCTATTGTCAGTCATCTAAAAAATGTCATTAGCACAGGTGAGCCGTGAGCCTGAAGAAAAGGAGAGGGAGAGCCGTAAATAAGGTATTGTTAGATACGTAACATATACAATGGAATTGGCCTACATAATTACCAGGCAAGCAAGATGTGAATATGTAATACCCCATACGCCACAAAAGCCCAAGATTCCACTAAACATCCCAATGACACAGGTTGAACAACAAAATGCACTGCAAAACCTTAAGACAGAGTATAACGCGGAAGCAACAACATAAATGGTACTTTAAAGAACCGCACAATAGCATTTAGAGCAACATGACAAAAAAAACAATTAAGAAAGATTAACCAGATATATTCTTATAAAAACCATGAAGGGTCACCATGATTGTCTACTCGATGTTTGTTACAGCAAGACAACAACACCCTTATTATTGTTATAGAAATATGTGATAAAGAAGTGATGAAGTGCAGCTAATCCCGTCCCTTCAAGCAAAGCATCAACTGAAGCACCTGGAATGATAAAAGAGGCGTGAGAATAAATCTCAGCAAGCAAACTGCTTTAACAGGCCATTTAAACTACAAGTTTATTAGACATCAATTTAAACATAGAGATATGACGAAATAGATAAAAAAATTGATTATAACAAACGTCATCCACAAATGCCATAAATAAGTAAACCACAATTAGTGCAAGTGCAATGCATATGCCATGTCCACTGCCTCCATACCCAACAAGGTATGAAGTTGCATCGTACCCCTCCTCAGGCAACGTACAATACTGTACCGATACGGTCGCGGCCAGCAAGCGGCGACATTCGCAATGATATGCAATGCAATATGATGCAATGATATGGTGCAACTGCAAGTATGTTGACCACATATGCCATATATGTCCACATACATAAACATACGACTTTCCTCATGCGGGTAGACGTAAAGCCACAAATCACATCATAATGAAACATATTGAAATTATTTAAATGAATAAAATATTCTTCAATTAAGTATAAAGTATTTCTTTGGTCTGGCTTCTGAATTTTTAGTGTAGGTAGAATAAACAACATGTCAAAGCTGTAGCAAAATCACGGCTACGTTTACTTGCCTTCTCTGTCGATCAAGAATATAAGCTAAGCACAATCTGAAGGCACACCACCTGTTCATAAGCATATCTCAGCACCAACACAAGCACACAATCATGAACAAACATAAATTAAATCGTTCATACGGCTGAACCCACATACAAACAAAAACAGGAAACATTGCTGCTTGGATAACAGCAGCAGTGCTGCTTGTCTTTTTTGTATCTTTAAATCTACAAAAGCTATACTAGTATATAAATGCATTTCTGAAAACTTCAGAGAATGTCCTACAACTTCCAATAGCCACACTATTTGTTTTCAGACATTAAACATTCCCAACCTTCCATTCAATTCAAACATTAGAATCTGCGTGGAATACGGACAGTCATCACAAAATTATACATGTCTACTAAACCACTTGTCCAAAAATTACGAGACTTTACAAAAGAATGTATAATTATATCCTCCACCACATTTGGCAAATATACATTTGCAGTAAAACTCATTAGGACATTCAAATACAGGATAGAAACCTCATGTACTGAATCTGCGGACAAAACCTAACAGTCCAATTGAAAAGCCTATATCTGGAGCTTGATACAACCAAACCATATGTTATATAAAGGGACCTGGTCATGATAGAGGAAAAGAAACTGAGATCTAATGGGTCATTAAAGCCACGGTAATTGTCACATAAGTTTCTCTGTTTTTTTTTCTAAAACTGAACCAAACATCATCCATTTGACACATGCTCATCCAACATCAAAATGAAACATGTGGGTAGCAAAATGGACTCATCACAATGAGTTCTATGAGTCCTATGCATCTATGGTCGCTAATCGTCAATCCGAGCTATCATTCCAAAAGTCACTTTTTGGTGTCTCCACAATGCCCATGCCAATGCCTCTTTATTGGAATTTCTCAGGTGTTACATTCTCCCCTCCTTTAAGGAATTCATCCCCGAATTCTCTCATAACACAAGGCACTATGATATACTATCCAATCTAATTCTTATATCCAACGAAGGCTTAAGAAACAAGGAACTAATTCTACTAACAAAAAGGTAAAGCATCAGACGCTAGTATGTTACTTGTGATCATATCTCCATTATTTCTACCACCAACTGAGCGCTCTGCAAGCGCTGCTAAAAAGCTTGATGACGGAGAGGCTCCAATGGTGAATCCAGTCGGTGTAGAATAACATGAAGCCATAGGTGCTGAAGGAGAAGTATGTGGCAGCCAATAGGCGCCAGAAGGAGGTGCAAGGACTGTTGGGGAAGTCACTGGTGGTGCCATCAAGTATTGTTGTGTAGGAGGCGCAGGTAAGTATGGAGTGGTAGGATTTGAAGTCAGCATTTGAACTGTACCATTAGGACCTAAAGAAGATATCTCCTCCTAATGAACCTTGCCATTTGGATTTTTCCGGCAAACTACATCCTTGTGGTTTTAACCACACAAAGAGCATTCTCCAGACCAAGTGCAATCCCTACAACGATGTGGATCTCCACATCGAAAACATACCGTACCCATACCAGGCTTAGGAATGGCACGATACTAAGGTGTACTATGTCCTAAAGTGCGAGACTGCTCCGAGTTGCCACGATAAGGTTGGTATGGCGATTGGACTTATCTTTCTTATAAATAGGACCACTAGATTGACCCTTGTTCTCAGTGTGATGTCTGCTAGAGGACTTGCGGATCTCATCAGTGTACATCTCCTGCATCTGGACCCCTAGGGCTTGCTCAATTGTCGAACGAAAGTCGACTATCAAAAAGGCTCCTAACATGTGCCTAATTGATGGTTTAAGGCCCTGACGAAATTGTCTTGCTGTTGACACCAGCGGTGGCAAACAGAAAGTCCGCAAGTGCACAGCTGTTGAAGTAGCTTTCACCTAAGAGTAAACCAGGTATCGAATCCACGGAGAACGTGAGGACACTGTCTAATTGCTAAGGTTGACCGGATCGATCGAGTTTATATAAAAGCTGGGTAGAGAGGATAACTTAGCACTAAGCTGGAAATATAGCAAACAGAGTTCTCCTATGCTTGCTTTGGGCACCGGGGTATCCTAGGCATCTAGGAAATTGCCGGCATACCGAACGTGGAGGATTACAAAGGACGGACAGGGCTGTCACCACCTACCGTCTACCTCTACTAATCCATGGGGTTACGAGGCAAATGAGGGCAAATATACACCTAAGCACCGTGCTTAAGATAATATCAGCTATCCTAAACTTGATCAGAGATTAAGATACTTTATAAATAAAGTAACGAACCCACAAGCAAAATAAAGAACTCGGTTTTCTATAACTCAGACTTAAATACTTAGCTGAATATCCTGGATACTTACTAAGAAGCTTGCATCCGCCGAGGTACAGGTGGAGGGTCGCCGACATGCCGGGACTCCTCCAGGCTCTCCCTCACTCTCTCCCTATTTCTACTCTAAGATATGAGGAGGGCTTCGCCTTGAATCTTCACTCCAGCTCGATGATGATTTGCTCAGCCCTGGTGTTGAAGCAGAAATCGGTCAACACACGAGTGCGCTAGTTCGCGCGGGTCGCAAAGGACCAGATCGCAGCTGCCTCCGAGCTGACCGTTCAGACCGGTCAACAGCACCGGTCAGACCGGTGACCGCCGGCGAGCTACGGGGTAAACCCTAAAAGCGCCTCCCGGAAGGATCCGTCAGGGAGAACGCCGCCAGGGGTGTTCTAGGGTCGGCAGGCCACCTAGAACGCCTTCAGACGTCGCGGAGACGAAGGAAGAACAGCAAGTAGGGTTGGAAAAGCTAGGGTTTGGAGATGCAAAAAAGTAAAGGTAAAAGTAGTAAATTGGATAGATTCGATTGTTGTGTGTTCAATCGGCCGAATCCCCTTATATTTATAGAGAGGGTAGGTCTTGTCCCGCAAGGAAACCAAGTTACAACTCGTTACAATCTCGGAATCCAATTTTTAGAGTCCTAGTCGGATTACAACTCAGGTGACCGGTTTGACCGGTCCTCCGCACCGGTCAGACCGGTCCGGGCGTGTCCAGCCCCTCGCGCTGTCTTCTGTCTTGCTCTTGCGTCGTCTTTTGTCTTGCTCTTGCGCCATCTTCTTATTTGCAATCCTCCTAGTCTTCGTGCCAATTTTGGTTGTCAACATATGCCCCCTGTTTTTTTGGTAAAGCTTGCGTACCATAAAACATTCTAGTACCAAAATTGTCATCTAAGGGCGATGCCTTAACATAATTCATCGGCCATTATATTTTTCTAAGGGCGATACTCAAATATCGGCCGTATGCCACTTCATGCCTCTTGCCAAACACTAGGATAGTACTTCTTCAAGTACCTCCCGTTTAACGCCTTAGGCAAACGTCCTCCTTGCAATGTCTCCACCATGTAGGAATTCCCGCCATTGATCTTGAATACTCTATATGGACCTTCCCAACTTGGAGACCACTTGCCGAACTTATTGTCTTTAGTACCAAGTGGCAATATTGTCTTCCACACTAGATCACCAACTTGAAAAATCCTCTCTTTAACCTTCTTGTTGTATGCTCTAGCAACTCGGATCTTGTCTTTCTCAATTTCCTTAAGAGCTTGTAAACGCTTATCGGTCACTTCATCAATGTTGTCCATCATCAAATCATAGTACTCACCAACCAAAAGCTTATTTTGTCTAGCAAGTCTATAAGCGTCCAGATTTACCTCTATGGGCAAAACGGCCTCTTGACCATAAACAAGCTCAAAAGGAGTGACTTTTGTAGCACCATGTCTTGATATACGATGAGCCCATAAAGCTTCAGACAAGACTTCATGCCATCTTCGGGGATTCTCTTCTATCTTCTTCTTGATCAACTTTATCAAAGTCTTGTTACTAGACTCGGCCTTTCCATTGGCCTGAGCATAATATGGAGATGAATTGAGCAATTTGATCTTGTACATATCGGCAAAAGATCGCACTTCCTTAGACATAAAAGATGTGCCTTGATCCATAGTCAAAGTTTGTGGAATGCCGAATCTGTGAATAATATGCTCAGTAATAAACTCAATTACCTCCTTGTGGGTCATATTCTTGAGAGGAACAGCTTCGGTCCATTTAGTGAAGTAATCCGTAGCAACCAACACGAAGCGATGTCCCTTTGAAGAAGAAGATGTATTTCTCCAATGAAATCCAATCCCCATCCACAAAAAGGCTAATAATAGGATGAAGTAATGCAGCAGGCACAATCTGAATATTACCAAACTTCTGACATTCTTCACATCCCTTGTAGTAACGAAAACAATCGGCCATCATTGTAGGCCAATAGAATGCAGCTCTCCTAAGCAACCACTTCATCTTAGGAGCCGATTGATGCGTTCCACAAATTCCTTCATGAACTTCACCCATGGCCACTCTAGCTTGATCAGCACCCAAGCATTTAAGTAATAAATCATCGGCGGTGCGACGATGCAACTCATCGTCAACTAAAATATATTTGAAAGCTAAACGCCGAGTTTTCCTGTCTGTTCCAGAACTAGGATTTCTTAAATACTTGACAATGGGCACTCTCCAATCATCAACTTCGGCCTTTTGATTTTGAGAATTTTCAACGGCCGAATTTGAATCTGCAGACGCTTGACCGGTCTGACCGGTGACCGGATCGGTCTGACTGGTCGCTGTGGACTCGTGACCGGTCTGACTGGTCCTGGCATCGGTCTGACCGGTGCGGCTCTGCTCTGCAGCAAGTATTGGAATTTCTCCATTGGCAAAAGCAATCAACGGCCTTTTCTTATGAAAGTGTCTCTTCTGGACATTATAGCCTGATGCTTGCTGCGCCAAAGTGTTAGCTCTAGGATTATCACATCTTGGTACATGATAAATGGTGAATTCATCAAAACATGGTATAATATCAAGGCACTTGTCAAGATAGATATTCAACGAACTTTCAAAACATTGACACACCTTAGATACTTGCTGCACAACCAATAATGAATCACCAAAAGCTTCAACATGTTTTACTCCCATGTCATGCAAAATTTCTAATCCGAATAATAGAGCTTCATATTCGGCTTGATTATTCATGCATTCAATTTCCAATTGGCTAAGAGCTTCAAAAACAGCTCCATTAGGAGAAACAAGAACAATTCCAATTCCACATCCGTTCTTGCAAACCGATCCATCAAAATGTAATTTTCATGGAGTAAAAGTCATGTAATCAATTTCTAAATCATGCTCATCCTTAATCCGATGTTCAACAATAAAATCAGCTACAATTTGGCCTTTCATAGATTTCAAAGGTTCACAAGCCAAATCATACTCAATAAGCGCATATGCCCACTTTCCGATTCTTCCACTCAAAATCGGCCTATGCAACATATACTTGATAACATCGGCTTGACACGCAACTATGCAAGTACTAGATAACAAATAATGTCTCAATTTTGTACAAGCATAATATAAAGATAAGCATAATTTTTCAATAGGTTTGTACCTTGTTTCTGCATCCAAAAGCCGTCGACTCAAGTAAGTAATAATGTGCTCCTTGCCATTTGTTTCTTGAGTCAAAACAGCCCCAATAACATTATCTTCGGCCGAAAGATAAAGCCTAAATGGCACCCCATTCTTAGGCGCTTTGAGAACGGGCGGCGAAGATAAATATTTCTTGATTTCATCAAAGGCCTCTTGCTACTTTGCCCCCCAAGTAAAATCGGCTTCATTTTTTTAACCGAAGTATAGGAGTAAAAGCACTAACTTTCCCGAATAAGTTAGAAATAAACCTCCTCAAATAATTAACCTTGCCCAAGAATTTCTTGAAATCATGCTTGCAAGTAGGCGCTTTGATCTTTTCAATAACACCAATTTTCTTAGGTTCTATCTCTATGCCCCTTTCATGTACCATGAAACCTAAGAATCTTCCAGCCGATACACCAAATGCACACTTCAATGGGTTCATCTTTAAACCATACCGACGCATTCTTTCAAAAGCAAGACGCAAATCAGCCAAGTGAGAGTTTAGTCCAGCCGATTTGACAACAATATCATCAATATAGACTTCTAGAATAACACCAAGTAAGTCATGAAATATTAAATTCATTGCTCTTTGATAAGTAGCTCCGGCATTCTTTAAACCAAAAGTCATCACAACCCATTCAAACAAACCAACAAAGCCAGGACATTTAAAGGCCATTTTGTATACGTCTTCCTCGGCTATAAAGATTTGATTATATCCCGCATTGCCATCAAGAAAGCTAATAACCTTATGTCCAGAAGCATCATTAATAAGCATATCGGCTATAGGCATAGGATATTCATCTTTGGGAGTCGCTCTATTAAGATCTCTAAAATCAATGCACACTCTAATTTTATTAGAACCTTTCTTCTCAACAGGCACAATATTAGAGATCCATTCAGCATAGCGACATGGCTGAATAAACTTAGCTTCAAGCAAACGATTAACCTCTTCTTTTATGCGATCATAAAACAAAGGATTAAATCGTCTATTGCCTTGTTTATATGGCCTAAAACCAGGTTTAATCGGTAAGCGATGTTCAACTAAATCACGACTTAAACCAGGCATCTCATGATACTCCTAAGCAAAGCAATCAGAATATTCTTTCAATAACTCGATTAATTCAACCTTATAATCGGCTTTCAAATTTTGATTTACAAAAGTCGGCCTTGGAATAGAACCATCACCTATATCTATTTTTTCTAAAGGATCAGCCGACGTAAATCCTTGTCCTAACTTCTCTACTTCTTCAAAATCATTAATGGCTTCACATGCATCATTCATATTGGACCGATAATGCTCCACCCTTTCCTTCAACCACTTCTCACTTGCATCCATCTACTCTTCATCATCTGAATCAACCGATTTTGACACCGGCTTTAGAGCAGCGGACACGAAGCCATCCTTAGTACAAGCAAGGAACTCAAAGTCCGAAATATCAATCCCGGTCAAGCACTTGACATTATCATGAGTTCCCAAAATAGATGCATCGGCCATAGCAACACATGCCGAAGTATCCGCATGAACAACCTCAACTTCGTCACCAACCCATTGAATCAAGCATTGATGCAAGGTAGAAGGCACACATTGATTTGCATGAATCCAATCACGCCCCAAAATAACACTGAAGTTACCTTGCACCTCTGTGACGAAGAAAGCAGTTGCCAGCGTCTTGCTCCCAATGGTAAGCTCCAAGGATGCAACTCCCTTGGCACTCATCGGTTCTCCTCCTCCAACGCCGCTGATCGTCATGCTTGTCTTGATGAGCTCGCTGTCCAAACCTCCCAACTTCTTGTACAAAGTGTATGGCATAAGGTTCACAATAGCGCCACCATCAACAAGCATCCTAGAAATCGGCTTTCCTTTAATGTGACCTTTTACATAAAGAGCTTTCAGATGATTATCCGATTCTAAGGGCCTCTGAAATACGGCATTCTTGGGAGCAAAGTCAACTTGAGCCATTCGTTCATCATCTCCGACAAAGCAATAGTCGGCGTTCAAGTAGATAACATTGATGTCCATGTCCGTCCTGCTGAGTGAAGGCTCAAAATCAACAGCTTCGTCCTCATTGCCCATCTGAGTATCTGTAATTGCAGTGGGCGGAATCGAAACTTTATCCGAAGACGAAAACGCATCGGCTACCGACTCCCTGGGCGACACCGGACTAACCGGTTCCCCCTGACCGGTCTGACCGGTTCCAGTTGCCAGAACTGGAACAGGGACGGGCAACCGGTCTGACCGGTCTCGGCCACGTCAGCCGAAACTGCTGCAGATGGCTCGGCCTTTTCTGGTGTCTTGGCCTGAACATCTTGATCATCAGAACCATCCTTGGAATTCTGACCAGCTGCTGGAATCATCGGCTTAACCTCATTGAACCACTCCTCCCTCTTCTTAGCCGATTCTTCTTCTCTTTGCTTCTGAGTGCGCAACCGCTGCAATCTCCTTTTCTGAGAATGAGTTAAGCCAGGAGGACACCACTTTGGCTGCGTATACTGAGGCAAAGGCACCTTCTTCACTTTTTTCACGGCCGATGGGCCAATAACATTGGGCCCATCTGCCATAGATGTGTCAACTTCCATGGAGCCAATTTGAATCATGCTCTTCACAACTGGCTTTGGAACCACAGGGGCAGGCTCTTCCTTTTTCTGCACGGGGCGATATTCCTGTCTGGCCGGCTCCTT
>CM014276.1:22089405-22140285 GCA_004135705.1 Alloteropsis semialata | reverse complement strand
AACTTGGAGACCACGCCCTTGCGGTCCTTCTTGAAGTGTGAGAGGTAGTAGAGCCGATCTTCTTCTGCCTTCTTCTTCATGTACTCTTCAAGTCCTTGACGATCTTCGGCAGAAAGTTCATCGTCTTTTACAGTGACGATGTTCTCAAGATCCAACTCAGTATTGGCACCCATCTAGAGTGAATTAGATAGAACGGTTGCAAAAACCAGATCTCCAATTCCCCAGTGGAGTCGCTAAAAGTATGTTGACGCAGAAATTGGTCAACACACGAGTGCGCTAGTTCGCGCGGGTCGCAAAGGACCAGATCGCAGCTGCCTCCGAGCTGACCGGTCAGACCGGTCAACAGCACCGGTCAGACCGGTGACCGCCGGCGAGCTACGGGGTAAACCCTAAAAGCGCCTCCCGGAAGGATCCGTCAGGGAGAATGCCGCCAGGGGTGTTCTAGGGTCGGCAGGCCACCTAGAACGCCTTCAGACGTCACGGAGACGAAGGAAGAACAGCAAGTAGGGTTGGAAAAGCTGAGGTTTAGAGATGCAAAAAAGTAAAAGCAAAAGTAGTAAATTGGATAGATTCGATTGTTGTGTGTTCAATCGGCCGAATCCCCTTATATTTATAGGGATGGTAGGTCTTGTCCCGCAAGGAAACCAAGTTACAACTTGTTACAATCTCGGAATCCAATTTTTAGAGTCCTAGTCGGATTACAACTCAGGTGACCGGTCTGACCGGTCCCCCGCACCGGTCAGACCGGTCCGGGCGTGTCTAGCACCTCGCGCCGTCTTCTGTCTTGCTCTTGCGTCGTCTTTTGTCTTGCTCTTGCGCCATCTTCTTATTTGCAATCCTCCTAGTCTTCGTGCCAATTTTGGTTGTCAACACCTGGACTCAGGTATTTATAGCTTGTAGAGGCGGTTTGGAGTCAGTACGAGGAGGCCGAGGCGGTTTGGAGATGGGCCCAGGTCGGCCGATCCCATGGCATCGACCGACCCTAGGATCCACCATTCTAAGTCGTGCACGGCTTGGATTTGCTCCTGAAGGTGGTTGGAAGTTACGGGTCAAGGGAGGACCGATTTGGGCGCGCGCTCAGGTTGGCTGACCTAGGGGGATCGACCGACCTAGAGTTGCCGTCTCTCGGGCCCAGTCTTCCCTGAGTGACTGCACTATGGGCCCTGAGGTCCGTTCCAGATGGGTACACTTCTATGGTGTGAATTTGAGTTTAGATGTGGGCCCTTCAATACATGGGTAGCTCATCCCTTGCCCTTGGTGTAAACTGACATTGAATCAACGATTTAGATCTTCTCCCGTTGTGCTTCTCTTGCATGGGAGAAAAGTGAACTCAGTTGGGCCTAGGCCTAGGTCGGCCGACCTGGTGGGGTCGGGTGACCTGGCCCTGGGCCCACTTTTGCTCTTCTTTTGCCACTTTGTTCCTGTAAGCACATATACACCAAAACTAGTGGAATTCGTTAGTAAATAACCCTATGTCTATTCTTTTGATCATTCTTTTATATCCATGTAAGCGGTGAAAATTTATCATTAAGAGACGCCAACAAACTCCCCCACACTTATCCTTTGCTCGTCCTTGAGTAAAGACTAAGGTTTATCACAAGAATGATTATGAACAAACATATAGGTTAATCCCAAACTTTCAGGCTCAGTGGATTTATACTGGGTAGCTAACATGTCTTCTTGGGTTATTGCAGAAAGGAATAACCTTTTTCATGTCATGATAACTCTCACCTCCAAGTACTTGGGTTTTCAAGATTTTGTAAAGGAAAGCATTGCCTTGCTCCTCAAAGAGTTTCTCTCTAGATCTCTCATTTTTGGTGGTTGGAACAACACTCATTCTGTCCAAAATGTTTCTTTGTATGTGGAGCTATCTGGATGCATACCCTATTTTGCTTATGTTGTCATTCCAAAGTTAGGATCCAAATAAGAAACAAGTCATGTAATCAAGTCAAGATGTGCGTGTATATGGTATGAAGTGGAAGATAACGTTACTCCATTATTATGACCTTCTCCCCCTTTCTTTTCTTTTTTTTTTGGATATGGGCTATTGCTTCTTTTCTTTTTTTTTCAGCCATATTCCTTTTTGGGCATAAGTCGTCCTCTTTTTTTATGCATATAGCCCATACCTTTTCTCTATATTTGTTGGAGGGGAAAGGTCACTTTTAGGAGTATTTATTCATAAACACAAAATGGAAGGCATATTTTTGCTGTGCCCTCAGTGTAAGGGTTAGCATCTGATGGTGGAGTGTACGTGATCTTGACTTTAAGAACATGAAGTATTTCTAACAAGGGTCACACAACTTTGAAACACTCAAAGCTCAAAAGGGAATGTTTGGATAAGAGTATGATGGTTGTCACTCAAACTCATGAGGAGCATGGCAAAGCTAAAGAGTTTTTAAGATTTTTTTATAAATTCCAAGTACTTGATAGAGCAAGATCATCTTTCATGATAAAGCCATATCTCAAAAAGCAATAACTTAGATGACATGGATTCCTATTATAAGAAGATATCCATAAGCCGAAAAGTATAGGGAATAAAATATATGTAAGCTAATAATATTTTTCATGTGACGGAGAAATGTGAAGGGTTGATTTTATTCATGTTTTAAATTCGAAGATCTATTTTCATAGAGATTCAACTGAAACAGTGGATAAGAGAGTCGAACCATCGTGCAGGAAGAAGCGGAGGCCAGGAGGAGCCCAGGCCAGGTCGGCCGACCTAGTGGGGTCGGGCGATCTGGTGGTGGCCCGTTTGGTCTTGTTCTTTCGCCTGATGTTCTGTTTCGTTCTGTTGTGCACTGTTCTGCGGCGTATCGCTCTGTTTTTCATCGATCTTTCGGCGAGAGGCTCCCCCACACTGTACCTTTATTCAAAGCCAAGTGGAAACACAAAAACACAACTCTAATATACTAAAGACTTTTATTTTATTAATGATAACAGAGGCACATTACAAAATAATCAAATGAAAGAATGAGGAAACAAATAAATAAATAATGTGTCTATTTTATTCTAAAGCCTAGGTGCTCAAGGTGCATTGAAGAGGCTCTCATCCCCTAGGGTTTTAGCGAAACGCTTGAGCTTGACTACTGTTGTGTTGCGCAACATATCAAAGTCATCCTGCAAGCTCATGCGTGCAAGTCGCTCTTTGGCGAACTTCTTCTCCAACTTAGCATTGTCACGACCGAAATGGGTGATCAACTCGAGTAACTCTGCATTGGAGGGGGCCTTGGGGGTCTTCTTCTTCTCATCATCACTCTCATAATGACCCCCTGGCCTCTGAATTGGAGGAGGACAAATATGCCTCTTGATCTTGCCAGCGGAAGATGACTCCACTGACTCCTCCAATTCCTTCCTCTCCTTTGGCATGAGAGGAGGAAACAGCCTCTTGTTGGTATTTCTTACGGTCGCAGATAAATCCGCAAGCGCACGGATACCGTTGTAGCTTTCACCCGGAAGTATTCAGGGTATCGAATCCACAGGGAAGGCAGTGGTTGAATAGAGTAGTTATCCATTGCATTCAATCATAACATTTTTAATATACCAAAGTCTAACAAGGGGTAAACATTGATAATGGGGTAGTGTGACACACAGAAGGTTTCATAGCTCATTATATAAGTCTAGTTAATATGAAGATCCTAAGAGAGAACCAGGGACTCTATGTACTTCTCACTTATGAGCTACATACATTATAAGTATACACTATACAAGCTCAGCAAGGGACACATGTTAGAGGGCAAATCGAGGAGTCGTGGGATCCCCTCATCCAAGGGTACTGTCATGATGTTTATCACTAAGGCTTGCAAATGCCCAAACCCGAACAGCGAGGATTACAAAGGCCCAGCGGGGCTGTCACCACCTGGGGGCTACCTCTGAATACGTGAGGTAGGGTTTCCCCACGTATTATCATACAACTTTACATTGTATGATCTAAATGTTATTGAGGGGACACTTTGTTCTTTGACCTTGAAAAACTTATAGACCCTTTTATGTGCCTATTGCTACTAGTGTTTAGAGTCTTTTTCTTTGAGTCTTTTTAGAGAGAAATATGAAGTATGGCGTCACCCTTTGATTCTAAACTTGTGGCTAGTTAATCTAGGCTAATTTTTGTTTTGCTTTTAGACCACTATATCATGTCATATCATTTTGTTCATTCATCTCGTGTTGCACTCCATGCCATGTTGTTCTCACCCTTGCATTGCATTACATGTTTTGTTTTTGACCTAACTTTTTGTTAAAACCACTTAAGCCTTCTTATCACCCCACCAAAAACCGGAGCCAACAAGGGTAGGATTGACTTGTATTGATTTGCTTGCCATCACCATTCATATTGGCCAAGACTATCTCTACACCTTATCCTAACTGAAAACTTTGACTAGCCTCCCTACGAGATCCTAAACCCTTAGGAAAACCTCTCATGCCGAAAACCATCCTAAAACCATATGTTTTGTTTTTCGTCCCATGAAAAAAATCTTTGTTTTTCTTTTTCTTTTAAACCACCTTAGGTAGATTTTCTAAGCTTGACTTCGCTCTTCAAAATTCTTGTTTTAAGCCAAAAATATAGGATACCCATAAATCTTCCCCTAAACCTCGTTAGCTAGGTTGTTTGGTTCTTTTCGATGAATGACAACATTGAAAGACCTTTCAAACCTTGCTAACCCTTGTTTTTGCTAACTCTTTGCATTTGCATTTTGCATCCATTCCATCGTTCCATCATGTATTTGTTAGCTTGGCTCTTTCACGAAACTTTACGATGAATGCTTTCATATCTATGTTAATGCTTGTGCACGGCATTCCCTTTTGCAATCTTGTTTAAATATGGTGTTTAGACATGATCGCGGACCATTATCATTTAGTTTTCTAAGCCTTGTTAGCATTTACATTGCATTGGTCAGTTTATAAGCTTTGCAATGCGCTTGGTGTTTTAACCTTGGTTAATAGATCTTTATGACTATGGAGAAATTCGGCAACCTAGTTGTAAACATGGTGTTTAGAACTAGGTGTAAACATTGTCTTTGTTTATATACTTTTCTCTCATTTGCATACTCACTTTGCACACACGCACACCCATTAGGTTTTTATTTTCCTCTTTTACTAGGTTAATTATGCCGCAAGTTAAGGTCTTAGGGATGTCATTGGTTGTTGGCATTAGCTTATATTCCCGACTGTCACCCCGGGGGTAGTTTGTGTATTTCAATTGTTTTGCAGGCATGACGAAGGAATCCCATGAATTCATGATCAAATTTACAACCAAGACCGCTAACATCTCCAAAGATTGAAAGGGATGCTGCTGTTTTCATACAAACTCTGCACATGTTCAGAGATATACAAGAAAGTAAAAGTAGATATTCAGAGACTCCATCAAATTCTCGTTCCAACGCATCCAAGATCACCAAATTTGAAGTCTCATAAAAGGAGATACGACAAAAACATTGGGCACTGCGCGTTCTGAAATCAGTTCAGGACAGATTGCAGTGCTAGAATAAAATAGGCATAACTCTTTTGTTCGGAATCCATTTTGGGCAAATGATGACTCGTTAGAAAGAGAAATTTGTGCACTTTGCAATGGAGTAGGGTTCCATACATGTTCTATTCTAGAAATAAAAAAAATTCATGGAAGATGAAGCAGCAATGAAGACAACAAGCAAAGGAGGTGATAAAGATACGAAGAATGATTGGGACCATAGCTTGATGACAAGAAGAGGTTGAAGAAAGCTAAGGCAAGAAAGGTGAAGAAGCATAAAGATGATCTCCAAACACATGGTGGAAGGACTTCAAGAATCACATGACGGTTCACCATCTTCTTCCACGCTTAGCAACATGCTAAGCATGAGAGAGGACTTGTTGGACGAAAAGAAAAAAGCCATATGGAGTACAATGATCACGGTTGTCCTAAGATGCTCAAGACTCTTCTTTCATGCTAAGCACAATGCTTAAGCATTGGGGAAGCCACGCTACACTCCATTACAAGCATCGAAAAAGACGGTAACTCTTTCTCAACCTTCTCTTTGTTCATTTCCTTCTAAATGCTTGTATATATGCATGCCATCGACCATAGGTTAGAAACCTTTGTATATGTTTTGTTAATAACATGGCTACTAGGAGGACAATCTAGTTTTGTTTTTGTTTTCAATAAATGATCACCATCACTTTGTACTCACCACGATACAATATTTTGAATGCCTTTGATTATGAAAAAGTGATGAAAGTTGCCGCTTTGGTCTACCTATACCTTGTTGTATATGACTTGACCATTTGCTCTCTATTAAATGATCTTAAATTGATTAAATACCAGCTCTTTTATTTGTGGAGGTTAAATGAGTAAATTCTAGACTCACATATGCCTTATGTTGCTCTTTGATTTAAGTTTACCGATGACCTTACACCTTGTATTGTTTTATTTAAAACTTGATTCTTATGCTATTTACATTCGTGAATCTCTTGCAAAGTTCTACCTACCAAAGCCTTTATATATACATGATCTTTCATGATGAAACCTTTAGAATTGCAAACTTATATTTTGATGAGTTGGATTAAGATTGATTTCTATGGTTCGAGACTAAGAAGCTGGCCATTCCAGTTTTGCATACCCTCTTTTTGCTAGCCTTTCTACCCATGCATTGTGAGTTTCTACACCGGAAACTTCGTAAACTTCGCTGGATATCCACCCTAAACCCAAATATCTTTTTGTGATTACCTCCTTGACCACAACTTACAATTGAGTATGGATTATTATATCGACGAAAATCCAGAAGAATCAAGAGCCTAATTTAGAGAACATCAATTTGGGAGGCATCAATAAAAAACTCTCTGAAGATTCGAGAGACTTTTCAGAAGATTAAGATGGACTTTGTGTAATTACTTCAGCAATTATCGACCCTCACTTCTATGCTCGAGGACGAGCAATTGTTTAAGCATGGGAGGGGGGAGGATGCTGAGTAAGTACTATGTTGCAAGAAGATCTGAGGAGCAAAAAGAAAGAAAAATATGAAAAAAGAAAAAAAATAAAGAAAAGAAACAAAGATGAAAGAAAAAATGAAAGAAAAAAAAGAGAAATAATGCTCCCTAGTTCTTTTAGCTTCGTCAAATTTCAAGTGCTTTGAAGACAATTTCATACTCAATTTTCCAACCATGTGCAATTCAATAACGAGGACTTCATTTGTGCCTCGGGATCATCCACTTGCCATTTGCACATGTCCACCTATCTAAATGTGTGTGTTCCATCCCTCTCTCTCTCTCCAACATTTATTTTCCATGGCCTTTTTGACTAGTCTTGGTAATTCCAATAGATCTCCCTCTTAGTTTGACAATATTTGTGTCGGATACCAATATTAGGGGTATCCAATGACAGCGATTAAAAATCGAAACCACGACGTCATCAGGCAAGGCACCTCCGAGTGGTTCGCTGGCCTAAATGCATACCATTTATTTTTGTGAAGGAAAACGGCCAAAAAGCAAATAGCATACTACCCAGCATGCAAGCCCAAGTGCTTTTGCATGCAAGCCGCAAGTGCTTTTGCATGCAAGCCCGAGTGCTTTTGCATGCATGCAAGCCCGAGTGCTTTTGCATGCAAGCACGTCCGAGTGCTTTTGCATGCACCACTCGACTGGTCTCAGATATCACCCGACTACTTTCTTGCTTCGCCCGACAAGAACCACGTCTCGCCCGACGAGTTGCAGGCAGCGCCCGAGTACTCTCCGATTCGCCCGACAAGCAGCGTCCTCGCCCGACGAGACTCCGATTCGCCCGACAAGCTGCGTCCTCGCCCGACGAGACTCCGATTCGCCCGACAAGATCTCCGTCTCCGACTAGTTCGCTCCTTCGCAACGAAGCAACCTCCGAGAAGACCGAAGCACCCGGAGTCAAGCTGCTACACTGTGCCAACCACTCCCTGACGCAACTGACACCAGCAGGACATGGCTACAGTGCTCGGAAGGACGACGGGCCCCACAGCATGGGCAGGCACTCCTCCCTTTTTCCCGTCTTACCCTTTGACTGTACTCTTTCTCTCATTCTTTACTGGCTCCCCTTGAACTATAAAAGGGGAGGCCAGGCCTCCTGCGCGAGGCAGATGGACTCTTTTCCTCCTCTCTCCTGGGCCTCCTACGGGAGGCAGGGAGCCTCTTTTCTCTCCCGAGGAGTACTCTCCCTCGACTTTCTTCTTCCTCCAGCCGGTCACTGGACCGAGCTCGACTCACGCACCAGAGACTTAGGAAACTCTCCCTCTCTCGCCCACTTGTACCCCCTACTACAAACCAGTGCAAACAACACGAGCAGCACGAACTGGACGTAGGGTCTTACACCCCAGGGGTGGCCCGAACCAGTATAAACCCCCGTGTCCTTTTGCACTACCACCCGAGGCCCGACGCGCGCTCCACGATTTTATTATTTGCCGGCGGTAAAGAACCCCGACAATTTGAGATATAATGTTTTGCTAGGATTGTTTTTACCTACCTAACTCCACATAAGCCTTCCACTTTCATATATGAGTAGAATAGGTTGAAAATAATCTAGTATAGGCTTGAGCGACCTGATGAGATGAGTGTTCCCATGAGCTTTTGCAAGAGAATCTCACTTATGTTGGATGTGCATCTTTTTGAAAACTTTTCACGATGGAACAAGGTAAAGGTCTAAAGTTCACTTAAGTTTTATTATTATGGCTTGTTCTTTATTGCTAGTCTATCTTCCATAATGAAAAGTAGCCAGTCACAACTTGAACTTTAAATGCTAAACACTTGAGAGCAATATGTCTTGTTGTGTATAACTAAGTGCAGGGAAGACATTGAAAGGCAACGCTGATTTCCTTGTTAAGCAAAGATCCTGAATTTACTAGAGGACGAGCAAGGTTTAAGCATGGGGGGATTGTTGATGCTCGTTAGCGACACCTTTTTAGTGCTAATTAAGTGGTGTTTTCGGACCAATTCATATACTAACCCACCACTTGGCACTTGAAATAACCCCGTTTTCGCATATGCATGTATTTTTGGAGAATTTTGGTTTATGCAGGTTTTTGATCTATAAATGAGACTTTTGGACGAAGACCAAGATCATGCGTAGCACGGAGGAATAAAGGCCAAAAACCTAGTGTGACTCGGATTTCGTTCGCTCTCATCTATGGTGAACCAACCTCCAAGAATATTGAAGGGCGAAGACTTGAAGATAAGGTCAGATGACTTTAGGATCAAGGCGAATTATGCAGACATTTGGAAAGTTATCAAGACCCAATCTTATCCCGAAACAACCGACGTCAAATACCAACATGCATTGGCAAATCTATTCCTGGAGGATCAAGGGAGCTTGCACGCAAAAGATGGGACCGAAGCGGGCCAGAAAGGCCCTAGGCCGGCCTAGCCCTTTTCTGCGCCGCCTTGGCCTCCCCTTCGAGCTAGGGTTCCCTCGGACTATTTATAGCCCCGATGCACGGAGCCACGCACATCAATCCACCAGAAGTCGGCGAAAACTAGGGCATACACCAAAGGGAGACGAGGGTCGCTGCAAGTCTTCGAAGGTACCTAGGGCATGGCCTAGGCCAACCCTAGCCCCCATGGCCTCCCTGCGCGATTGTGCCACGACGGAGCTCAGGAGTCAAACCCCAAGATTCATCGGGGTATGTACATGCACGATGGTGATATCAATCTAATCTCTATTCTAGTTGTCTCAACCTTGGTCTATTTCTTTGGATGCTTTATATTCATATGTACGGCCATTATATATTCTTAATAAGATTAGATCTAATCATGGTGATTAGTCCATATCTTGCGGATACATTGAAGTAGCGCCTTCTAGCTAGTCCGTCGATTACCCCGGTGTGGTGACAGCATGTCGGAGGAAAAAGTTCTAGTGACGACGTGATGTTGAGTTGGATCAATGGAGAGTACGATGGGAGTTGCTGCAGCCACTACAAGAGGAAGTTTGTCGAGCACTTGCTAGTTGTTTGGGGGTAAAGCTTTGGGGAACCTTAGGCGTTGGCACGCACCTAGCGGCGGTGACCATTGAAAAGTAGGCCGCTTGCGAGCCGCCTAGAGAAGACTCGGGTACCTTTGGTAGAGATGCAATTTATGGTTTTGATCACCT
This sequence comes from Alloteropsis semialata, assembly GCA_004135705.1. Classification (NCBI taxonomy): domain Eukaryota; kingdom Viridiplantae; phylum Streptophyta; class Magnoliopsida; order Poales; family Poaceae; genus Alloteropsis; species Alloteropsis semialata. The sequence goes on along the minus strand of CM014276.1, from coordinate 22,130,213 downwards.
TTTGACTAAGAGCTGTACCTAGAGACGATTAGGCCTTCGTTAACCTTGGTTATGCTATCTTTGCCTACGTTTCCGGATGAGATCAACCCTACACTTCACTCATATATATTTGGTTTACCTTCATATGCAATCTACGCTTAATGTTGGGATTAGATCCATTCGGCTAGATAGAAAACCCTAGGTAGTTCTTTGTCGATCTACGGATTGATAAACTTTGGGAGAATACTATAAGGGAAAGCTACCAACGATCCGTGCACTTGCGGTTCACAATTGGCGCGTCTAAGGACCATCAACAGTACATCACAACGGAAGAGCTGGATTTGTTTTGCAGGATCGGCTCTGCAGGCTGGTAATCCACGTGATGAGATGAAAATTGATTTCATATATACAATCTGATTATGACACATGACTCACACATGCGTGCTAGAGACTGATATATTTTAGACTCATTAAACTGGCCTGTCTAATCGTGGTTGGTGGCATGGTTCAGGAGTCATATAGTTTTCTGGAATACAGGTGGAATATTTGTTAACCCTGTAAGTGGAGTCTATAAATAGGTCTCTACCCTCTAGCCTCGTTATGCATTATAAACGGCACAAGAAAAGACAGAGGAACAAAGGGCAGACCATATAGCGCACAAACCGTACAGCTCCTTGCTCTATTTACCAACCAAGCACGATCTCCAGCATTGCTTCGCCACCCCTCCCCACCTCGCTGGTGCTCGCCGTACTCCATGCTCGCCTGCCCTTCTCGCGACGGCCCCACACGCCGGCCTCGCCACGGCCCGTATGCCGGTGCGGGCATGCCGGGCGGAGGGCGCCACCGCGCGTCACTCAAGCAGCCAAGGCCAGCAGCCGCCGTCGCGTGCACGCTGCATGGAGAGTGCTGTTCGAGCTAGGAAGGGCTGTTCTAAATTTTGAAGATGTTTTGATAGGATATTTATAGTGGTAAGTTTTTTTTTACCACCTGCCCTTGGGCCGAAGATTCCTGGAGATTGTGAACGAGTCCTAGGGCTGTTCTTCGTTGCTGTAATCCGTCTTTAACATTGTCCTTAAAATATGTAAACTCAGATCCTTAAAATCAGGCTTATATACAGAACATCCTAGCTTTATGCTAAGCTACAAGGGGAATTGAACTGGGGAATATGGGCCTACTTGGTGGCCAGCCACAGCTGGCCACGCCACCCACGCCTGCGCCACAGCCTGTGGCGGGGTTTCCAGGCGCCACTGCCAGCTGCTGCAAACGCTGTTGACTGTAGCATGTCATACTGTGTCGTTGTGGCGTAAGGACTGTAGCGGTGGCGTGTTGTGGCGTTCAACCAAACAGCCCCTATATTTTACAAAAGATCCTAAATGACTATATAACCTGGTTGTAACTTTCCGTTGGCACTCAATTGGCAAGCCACAATGGTTTGACCCTGAATGGACTGAAGAATGTGATTGGCCAAAATGAGAAGGTGGATAAAGATGTTTGGCTATACTGCTACCTTTTTATTAGAGATTGTTGTGAAATTTGAATGTCAAGGTGGAAATGTAAAAGTTTATTTGAAAAGTTAGTATTTTTTCTTTACTATAAATCATTATAACAATTTGTATTCGTCCTTTTTCGGGTTACTTATTTCACCTTTAACGTCATCTGCTTTTGAATTACAGTGTGCTCTTCATTGCTTATTCTCTACTGGTGCCCTAATAATCTCAAACTAGTTGATTATTATCTACAGTGTGACTTCACCCAAACTAGTTGATCTCAAACTTTGGTATTTGTTTTACGAAAGACCAGTACGCTCACACACTCACTCCAATGACTAAACACATGCAAAACCTACCCCTATTAGCACCTTCAAAAGACTGGAACGACTATTCTGATCTAGAGATTTACGAAGTCACGACAGGCCATAGGAGCCTAGCTATCAAGCGATATGTCGCCTACCATTGAGAGAATAGTGTTGGTTATATCATGGAATAAATCTAGAAAAATACGCACCCGTGCCGAGTCATAGACTCGAACTTGGGTGGACAGGTTCCATCACAAGAAATCTAACCAACTAAGATATGCTCAATTCGCCTAACTTTGATACTTCAATTGAACACACTATCATTTTTCGAATGGGAACATACCATCATATGTCGACAAGAAAATATATGATGTACACTTTTGCATAATGCGGCCATCCAAGAATCAATTAGTACTAAATATGGGTAATAAACAGGGATAAGCATGGTCATTTTACATATTTATTAATCTGTACTAAAATTCATTGGATGCCTTTTTTTGGATGGAGGGAGTATTTGTTGAGGAGTGATCTCTGGCTGTCCTCTCCTTTTCTTGAATTGACCGTACCAAAGCTCTATTAAATGGCAACTTGGTCTTTCTTGTGCCACCAGAGTGTCAACTGCCAACGAATACTCCAAAAAGAGGACCGCTGCATGCAAGGAAGAAAGACAACCTCCAAAGCTCCAAGGTTAAGTAATCACTACCTAAAATCTTTGATTTCTTTAATAATCTGTGTGCAGGCTAGGCTTCTTAGCTAAGAGCCTTTTTTTAATGAGAAACTATTTTTCGGGTAAATGAGAGTTTTATTGACTAGGTGCAGATATGATTACAATCATTCTGGACTAGGTCCGAGACACACGCAGGTGCTCGTCCTATCCATACTGCCGAATGAACATTACGCCTAGCCAAGTGTGCTAATTCATGAGCAATCGAATTACACTCTCTTTTAACCTGAACTATCTTTCGGTCGACAAGCAACTGTGCTAGATCACGAGCTTCTGCAAAGACAAAGCTCAACTCTGACCTATCCGCCCGGTTTCCCAGCATTTTCGCCACAGCTGCACAATCCATTTCAATGATCACCGAACCATGGAGACACTGACCTGCTAATCGAATTCCTTCCATGCATGCTTTTGCCTCCGCCTCTGAAGTTGAAGCGCATCTGAACAGAGCTCGCCAAGCTGTCAGGAGAACCTCACATCGATGATTCCTAGCAATAATCCCAACACCTGCAGTGCTTTGTCCTTCCACATAGGACCCATCCACATTAATCTTGATCCATCCCTTAGGAGGAGGGCACCACTCCACACAACGAGCAGAATGCCGATCCCTTCCCGGCAGTTGATCCCCATTGTTCTGCAAACCTGCTGCATTTTCGGATGGGCCACAGTGCCCTTTCCCTTTTGCCGTAACCACCATGTGCTGTGTCCTTCCTTTTGACAGAGACTCTTTCAGGTTTAGCAGGAAGTGTTCGGAGTCACTCATTCCAGTGGGTCCTGAGTCATGGGTGATGTTGTTATGCACAGTCCAAGTTCTCCACAGAAGGAGTTTCAGTGAGTCCCGTTCATCAGCATTGCAGCGGTCCAGAAGCAGTAAAAGCCAATCCGGGCCACTGTAGTGGAGCCAATCTTCAGCTGGCAGGGTCCAATGCTGGTGCATGATCTGTCTTAATTGGAACGCTTGATGGCACACCATTACAGCATGGTGTCCTGTCTACTCCCCCATGCCACATAAGATGCATGTGCTGGAAGGAATGATCTTCTCTGCTTTCCGGCTTCTTGCGGGTAGGGCATTTCAACACAGTTTCCACCTGAGAGTTCATGGTAACAATACTAACATGAAATCTTGGATTTACCCCTGCATATTGCTAGTTTCGAGTAAACTCTATGCATTCTTCAAAATGAGATACAAACCACGCTTGCATCAGTCTAAACACAATTTGGCTAGGATCCTGATCATGACAACGTCGTATAATGATAGTCTACGTTGAAGGATCATCGATCTGCTTAATTGGACATTCAAAACAAGTAAATGAAAGTTTAGTGATGGTCCATGCATGCGACCAACTACTGTTTTGTTAATATAGCAATCCGTGATTTTTTTAATCTTGACCTTTACATTTTGGATTCATTCTCTGAGACGTGTGAGTTGAGACGTCGATCGGGTTTGCAGTTATCAGAGCTTTCTTAGATGACGGTGACATCTAGCGGTCTTGGCAAGAATGTCTTCGGTGCTCCCATGCCATTAGGTGCTTCCATGCTCCCATTTTAAAATAGTACATTGAAATATATATGAAAAAATCAACAAAAAATATATATGCGTAGATGTTGCAATGTTTCATGTTCATGCAAAATTTGAGCATGATTGAAATTTTGTGTAAAGAATAATTGGGTCAGATACACTGTTCATACAGATCCGCAACTCGTGTCAATTGTACGTTGATTTTGTTTTTTTTGTTTCTCTTTGTATAAATTTTGTTTAACCTCACATTTTGTAATATCATGTAACATTGCATTATCTACCATTCATATTTTTGTTTGATGTTTTATGCATGTTTTGATGATTTTTTTTACAACTAGAAGTACATGTGCATCTAATGGCATGGGAGCGCAGGATTCATTCCTGTCGTGCCCTGCCTTGTGTTCCGGCACGTGCAATGCAACCCATGGTGCGCTGCACGGTAGCGGGGACGTGGGGACGCGTGCTCGAACTGAATTGGTCAGACAAGTTAGTTTTCCCTTTTTCTATACTATAAAGAGAGAGATTTGATGTCAATTCCTACACAATGCTAAGCCCACCCTCATCTCACTAAACCTTGGATTGGGCCCACCCACCAGGTGGTACGAAGACGAAAACGAGGGGGGAGAACGATTTTGGTGATGTTTCCCCGTGGAAACCCCCGGATGCACCTGTTTTTTTTCACCGAAAATCTTACCCGTACCCACCGGGCCCACTAGGCTCCTTGCTCGGCAAGGTAAAAACTGGATCGGCGCCGTGCATCTCGCCGGAAATTCCGCGTACGTGATTCGTGCCCTTTATTCAGCCTGACAGTGGAGCTGCCTTACAAAATTCCCCACGCTCGCTTTGTTTATCTTGGCATTACAAAATTTCATTCTCTTTCACCGGCGGCGGCTCGAGGGCACAGCCCGACGTTGGCACAACTTGCAGCTCGCCATCGCCGGCGGTACAGCTTGCAGATCCCCCTCGCCGGAGGCACGTTGGTGGTGGCGCGACACCTTGTTCAGGTGGCGGCATGGCTCGATGGCGGCGTGGCGTACTCGTAGGTCTCCTCCGCCGGCGTGGCTGCACCGGCGTAGGACACCTCCCCATGGCGACCTCCCTCCCATATTCCCTCGCGCATGGAAACGGCGTGGGCGAGCTCGAATGTGGTGGCTGCTGCGCATCCACTGCAGGCGGAGCACGTGGGCTCAGCGGCCGCGACTCCTCCCCTCGCCGGCGTGGAGTATGAGGGCCTAGCGACCACTGCCCCTACTCTCCTCGACGCCTACCTCCCCGCGACTGGGGCGAGCCGCGGCGGCGGAGACCTAGGCTACGAGCGGCGGCCCACCAATGGCAAAGTAATCCCTCAATCCCCGTCGCTCTTCCTGTCATCATTCCCTTTTGCTTTCTTATTTTTCTCCAACACCAACACCCACCCCCACACCCCCCCCAAAAAAAAAATCTTCCAATCCGGTGATGGATTCACAAATTAAACCATGGAGAAGAGCAGATCCGGTACATCCGTGATGGATCCAAGAAAATATGTGTCCTGAGCAACGGGAGGCGAGCAGGAGAGCGAGAAGAGCACGAGCAGGAGGACGAGGAGATCGAGCGTCTCCAATCCGGTGATGGATTCACAAATTAAACCATGGAGAAGAGCAGATCCGGTACATCCGTGATGGATCCAAGAAAATATGTGTCCTGAGCAACGGGAGGCGAGCAGGAGAGCGAGAAGAGCACGAGCAGGAGGACGAGGAGATCGAGCGTCTCCAACGACGGCGTGTGCCTGCACACCCCTCTTGCTCTGAACGGGTGGGTGCTGCCCACAGGACTGGATCAAGCTATCATCGTCGTTCCGCCAGAAAGGGGACAGACGCGGAGTCCCCTGTCCACATAGTGTCTAAATCAAGGTAATAAGGGGCGTGTTGCTGAGGATCTTCCTTCCACGTAAGGCTTGGCAGCAGGTGTTGCTAAGGTCAGGAGAGTTTGCTCCTTCAAGTTCATCTGACTTATTTGTTCCTGAAGCGTCTCTCTTCTTTCTATAATGATTCTAAATCTGGGAGAAGATGACATTTGGTTTCACGGGGTCTTTTCTAATCATATAACATATAATTCGGCATGAAATTAGATGAAGATGCTGGCCTAAACTATTTATGCTGCTTGTAGTTGGACTCTTGATATGTCAGATACTCGGATCTACTTTCAAAATATGATGAAATGCTGATTTTTTGCATTAATTCATTCTCTTGCCCCCTTTTAATTACTTAGCTTACCTGAATTTGCTACGTTACAGCCTCCAAGCTACCGCTTATTGTACCCTCTGTTAGTCTACATCATGTGGTCGGTATATATCATTAAAATCTTTGGTTATTGATTGTCAGCTGGTGTGATTAAATTCTTGGGGTTAGTGCATACATCCAAGTTTGCTTTGTGTTCATATTGTTGTTCTCTGAAAAAAATGCATATTATTACTATCTTTCTGGGAAAAGCAAAAACCATCTGCTTAGTACCAGTTGTTTAGAAATGCTATTGTTCTAGGTGAACAAATATTAGAAGGGCACCAGAGTTGGTGACGTAGGACCATCAGTTTTTATTTTAGCAAATGTCTCAATAAGTGTCAGAGCAATTTTTTTCTCAATTTCTATCAAATGTATACTTACTGCAATTTAATTCATCTATCAAGAGTTCAATAGATTGATAATGTTGCTTGAGCAGGCTAGGCCGTACCAGCTCGAGGGATTATGTTCCTTCTGGTTTGACAATCAACAGGGAAAGCCCAAGCAAGCAGCCATGGCCCATGGGGCAGAGCTCCCTCAAGCTTGAGGTATGCGTATATTTTGCATAAGCAAGAACTAAGTAGTATTTAAATAACTTATTACCTCATTGGAGGTATCTCAAGTTCTGATAACTCATTACATACTTTAAGGTTGTCATTTTGATCGGACTGTGCATCTATGTATCATGAGCCCTTGTAAATAAAAGTTAGGACTATAGGCTTTTATTTTCGTTTCTTTGGAGTACCATTGAATCCTTCAATTCTGTGTATGCCACCATAATTTATGAATAATTTTCCATTGTTGTGCAACATTCAATGAGAACCATCCCAGGGCTTTTTGGAAGTAGTCCATTGGAGAGGCAAGCAAAATGCAATAGGCTGGCAAGGAGGTACTGGCATCTAAATATCATGAATATATATGATCTTTCATTTCTCCTATTCAGTTTTGTAGAGCTGAATTTTGTTGCTTCTAACACGCTTCTAATTTCAATGTAGGGTGCAAATTCATATTTTTAGCTGAGCTCTGTCCTACTTTCCCCCCTTTTGAGCCCAAACACTTCTTATTAGCTTGTTAGCTTGCTAGATTTGTTTTATTTTTTTTCTTCAGATTGTGATACGCCATATAAGAAGTGAAGGCAAGAAGATGTGTCGTGACCTCCTATTAATGTTGCTATGGACATCTACCAGGCCACTGCAAGCACCACAAGTGGCATGTCAGGCCTAATTTCTTTTATGTATTTCTTTTCCTTCTGATTTTTGTTAACTTGCTTATTTTTTATTTTTATTCCTTGTTACCATTCTGGTATGCTTGTGATTTTGTGCTACCTATTGTAACTAAAAAGAAAACCCGTCTCAGGCCTTTAAATGGCAGCCCTATTAACTGTCTTGCCTGTTCATGATTAAGGATATGTCTTGCACTCTCTTGCCTGTTCATGGCCGCGTTTGGTTTCTACAGGAAAATTTTCCCCCCAAGGAATCTTGTATGCATGAAGTACTAAATGAAGTCTATTTACAAAACCTTTTCATACATGAGTGCAACTTTTCGAGACGAATCTAACGAGCCTAATTAATCCATGATTTGCTACAGTAATGCTACAGTACTCATCCTCTAATCGTGCGGTCAAAGCCCTCATTAGATTCGTCTCGCGATTTACACGGGGGTTGTGGAGGTAGTTTTGTAAACTGACTTTATTTAATACCTCTAATTAGTGGTCAAAGCTGCATTTATTACGCGGCAAATTTTTTACACCCCCTAACCAAACGTGGCCCATGATTAAAGATATGCCTCAGGCTTGTCTTGTCCATGAGACCTCCCCTGGTGATCGGCAATAGATGCGAGGTGCTACGTACCCTACTGGCCTTCTGTCTTCCTCAACAAACGCAAAAATGCAAGCATATCCTTAGGTGGAAATGATCACGCAAGATCTCATCATGGGAAATGGTCACTTAAAATTTTATTACACTGGAGCAATAGCTGTGCCTATATCTCATTTCCATATTTTATCCATGCCCAATGTTAAATTTGTTAACTTGAGTTTGTTACATATATGTAATTATATCAGCTATCACTTGTCAATTTTACAACTGGTTAAGAAAAAGAAACATTTAATTTTATCCATGTCCTTTATTAAAATTGTTTCTAGGAAGGATGTATTTTGCTTAGCTTCTAGGATATATACACATGATTGTTATATTTTTGTAAATATATAATTTTTTACTATGATTTTTTAAGACACATGCATGTGGCATGTGCATCTCCACTAGTGTTAGGAAAAAGCTAAACATCACCCGAGTGATTTAGAACCTTCTGTCACTTGATTTTCCCAACATTTGACCTGTTCTGATCTTGATTCTCCTCTTTCCGATCAATTCTGCTCTGTGTTTTTTTTTGTCTGGCTCTGGTGTGGGTCCCAGTTGTCAACGCTAGTTAGTACTTGCTTTTTTTTGGAAAATGCTCCATGGTTTTCTGGATCTCTCTCATGGATGGAGCCATTCCGTCTTTCCCTTTCGAGATACTACGGTTGAGTTCAGTGAGACGAATGTAGAAATCAAGTGATTTCCACTCTCCTTTGTACATGACTCCAGTAATATTGTTAGATCGATCTCCTGCACTGTTACTGCCTTTGGACCGTAACGGGCTAGATCTCGCGCCCTAGTCGGAGGCGTCCAACCAATCAATAGTTGGTGGACCTCTATTGCACAGTGCTATAAATAAAAGGCGGAGGCATCTGGCTTGGTCTACGAGGTTGGNATCGGTATAGGGAAGAACGGTGATGTTTGCTCTCATCTTGTTCACAACAGATTGAAAACGCTGGAAGAGAGAGTCTGTAGACTCACCGGGAAGATGAGTGAAGTTCTCATACTCGCGCCGGTAAGTCTCAAACAGACGTGCTTTGACCTGGCTGTTCCCCTCATGAGCCTCCTTGAGGCGAGTCCAGATTTGGTGAGCGACATCCAGGCCATAGACACGTTCAAACTCATCACGACTCAAACTCGAAAGCAGGATATCGACCGCCTTACTGTTGGCATGAAATTTGTCTTTATCCGCTTGAGAAGTGCGAACAGCAGGAATAGCATAAGTGGTATCCACAGTGATCTCCCAGACTGATGCTCCTTTACTATTGAGATGGGCTCGCATGCGAATCGACCAATATCGATAATCAGTCCCATCAAAGTAAGGAGGCGCAGTCAAAGAGCGTTCACCGGCCGCCATTTTGGATCACAGAGCCGGTTAAGGTGGAGTGATCCTAACCAATGCTCTGATACCAATTGAAGGACCGAAACGGGCGACCAGAGGGGGGGTGAATGGGAGCCTTTAAAATTCTTTCACAAGAATAAGGCCTATATCCTCGTCAAACCCCAATGACCCTCTCTTCTAGAGTTGCCAAACCCACATAGCAATTTGAGATGCTATTGGACCTAGGAACAACTCTAGAAGTCTCTGAAACGCAGCAGAAAAACACACGGAAAAGCACCAAGGGAAATGCACCACTTGCAGTGCAAAAACCGGAACCTCCGGATTTGAAACCGGAACCTCCGGATTCCTAAAACCGGAACCTCCTGTTTCCAAAACCGGAACCTCCGGTTTTCACTCAGAACAGCCTATAGGAACTACAAAAAAAAATCCAAAACAATACCAAACGAACTCCAAAAATCACAATATTACAGCCACAGCATTTCTAGGCCATTGTGAGTCTGTAGCCAAGAGATCTCCTCAAAAAGAGAAAGATGGAACAAAAAAACCGGAACCTCCGGATTTGAAAACCGGAACTTCCTGTTTTTCCTGGGCGCACGAAAAACCTAAGAAAAGATCAAACTCAATCAAACGACATCCAATCTTCGTGAAACTTGGACAGAAACATCACTACTTCGTGGTGAGTCTATTCCCAAAAGATCTTCTCAGAAAGATCACGACTTTCCCACTAATTTCGTGAAATCGCCCAAGAACACAAGAGAGGAAGAAGAAGAGGGGAACTTCAAATCCGAGGCTAATCCATGGGTTTGAGGGTGAAAGATCACGGGGAAAATGTTCACAAGGAACCTATGAGTGATCCCCTCAAAGAAATCCCACAAGAAACGGCCTCAAATTCGAAGAACAAAAAATCCACGAAAAATAGCCCGAAAATGGCTAAAAAAGAAAAACGAGGGAGACAAGCCTTGAATCAACCATGAATGATTAAGGATTGAAATCTTAACAAGATTCGTGGCTAGGAAACCACCCTCATCCTCCCACTTTTGGATTGGAGCACTAAACCTAGAGTAATCACTCTCTAAGCCTAATTCTCTCTCATTTAAGCAAACCCTAGCCTTAAGGAAGAAAACTAAACTAAGAGAAATGGGAGAAGTGCTGAAAATTTCAGCCCCTCCACTACTTATAGCCCTTGGCCTAAAGTCTAAATTACCCCTACTGCAGAAAAATAAGATACACACCCGCAGAGGGGCAAAATTGTCCATCTTTTCGCAGACTCATCGGACGGACACGGGACCTTCACGACTTCGCTTCGTCTCGACGCAAGCTTCGCGATGGCGCCACGTGCCCTCCATTCCGCCATCCGGCTGCACCGGACGCGCCCCCGGTTTTGAGGCCCAAACCGGCAAACCTGCCTGCCTGGTGGTTTTGAGGCCCAAACCACCCAAACCGTCCATCTCCGCGTAGCCGCTACGCGACCTCCTCGATGTCGACGCGTGTCCGGCCTCCGCCAAGCCTTGACGCCTCCGTCCCGCTTGACTCGACCGACGCCGTCTTCATCACGCCGTGTACTCTTGCTCTTCCATGCACCATGCGGATCGCACGTGACTCCGCCGGACTCTTCGGGTCCCTCGGTCCAAGCCTACTCGTCCATCCTTCACCGCCTTTGGTTCATCGGCATGGACCTTTCGCGCCTGACCTTCACCGCACGCCGTCGGCCGCCATGTCGCATCCTGCACCTGCACATCACGAGCCAAGAGACACATCAATCCACTCAACGGTTGTCAATCACTCATCATCCAGGGATGACCACCATTGGTCCTCAGTAACGCTGCCGATGGGGACGACGGAGCTAAAGAGACGGCCCGATAAGATGAGGGAAGAGATAGGCACGACCACGCGAGGGGTGAGGTCGGGGAACGAGGCACGATCTCTGCCCACGATCTAGCAACATTTCGCTTGGCTGATTAGTAGATGTAAACGTGATTGTATACGTGTATATACTAAGCCTAGTATATGTGTACAGTGTACCTGCCTACCTGGGGTGGGGCCCCTTGGATTCCGGGGCCCTGGGCGGCTGCAATTGTGCGTGCGGCTACACTTCAATGTATAGTCATGCTCATTATATGATTATGATTTGTATAATCTCTACCTAATATTAAAACGAGAAGCGTTTGATCCGTCGACCCGCGTTTCGTCCTTCTCGGCCTTTGTTTCGGATAAGGAACAGCTAGAAAACCAGACTCAACCAGCTGTGGTCGGTGCACAACCCGAGAAAAAACAGGGGGGCGTGACACCGCTGGAAAACATGAAAATAACGTGATTGGTGGGTTCGAACCCCAAGCATTTTGAAAAGCGTGCTAATTTTTTTTCGTATGAGCTCATGATGACCTCATCGTGACATCAACATGTCACTTAGAATTTTCTCTTGGGTCTCTTATAAATGCTTCTCTTGTGTCTCTTGTAAATGCTTGGTAATTTTTTTCATTCAAATTGTGTATCGTGCAAACAATGTATCTTTTTTGCACACAGTTACCATGACTACAGATTAGATAACTGTGTCAAACGAGTGTCATGAGGATAGTATAATTTGGCACAGTCCATCCATTTTTCCAATTAATAAGGTATAGTATGATTTGGCACAGTCTTCCAAATTATACTTTGACTATTTATTTATCTTATCTTAGGTCAATCTCAGTGCATTGTTTCAGTGCACAATTTCATGACTACAAACTAGACAATTGTGTTAGATGGGTGTCATGAGGATGAAACTCCTCTGTCATCCTATGAAACTCCCACCTTCTCTCTCTTTGCCAAGTCATCAAAAATACTGATGTAGCATTTAATTTGTTGCTCATGAAACTCTCCATGAAACTCCTTGAGAATGGTCTTATATTGTTTATGGTTATAAACTTATGACCATCATAGAGTATATCTGATTGCAAATCCAAACATTTAAAGTCTATATTAAAAACAAAAAATATTAGCTAAATTATTAGTCAAATATTATGAAATTAGAATTATAGTATGTGATTATACCTTAGTGCATCTTCAAGAGCCTTTCTAAAAATGAATAGATAAAATTCTAATTTAGCTATTATGTAAAACGAAATGGCTAGCAAAAAAAGTGATGAAATCCAATAGCTTGTCCAAACAGCCTCTCCAAACCAAGGGCGAGGGTGTGGGAACGAGGGGCACGGACGCGGGCGAGTGAGCGCGCATCGCTCGGCAAAAATGCCAAGGGGAGGGAGAAGGATAGCGAGCCTAGAAAGATGGCAATCCTGTTGCCGATTCTGTTGGATGAGACTTTTCCTCCTTTTTTCTTTTTTTACTAGCTCAAGGTAGATAAAAGAACCTCTTGAAGATGCTCTTGCAAAGAAAAATAGAGGGAATATCTATTTTAGTCATTAGAATCCACTTGGGGGATGGTGAAGAGGAAGAAGGAGAGAAAAGAGAATAGAAAGAGAAGAGAAAGAGGGAAGAATGGAAAAATGAGCCCCCTCTCTCTTGATTCTGGATTCGCCACTGCATGAGCCGTAACGATGGTCGAGCAGGTACCTATGCAGCGTCAAGTCAATGTTTGGATCACGTCCCAGAGGAGACTGTTTCATTCATTGTTTTGGTGGGAGGTGATGGTTCAAAACTGGGTTTAACTTGCACGGCGCCTGGACGCTCTATTTTGTGTGGTTTTTTAGGCTTTAGACTAAATAAAAAGCATGCCCTGTAAACCATGATTCATTCCACCGTCCCATCTGCCTTCTTTGCATGTGTGAGAGAGATACGGTCACATGGAGATCGAAATGATTTTGTGGGGGTGCCACACCTGACCACATGTGAGAGGTATGTCTAGACATGACTCCATCAAGGGTCCTTACTCACTACGGGAAATCAGGGGTTTGCCGAGTGTCCCAAACACTCGGCAAAAGCCGAAATACACTCGGCAAAGACTTTGCCGAGTGTTACACTCGGCAAACAACACTCGGTAAACAGCGACTCGGCAAAGAGCTGTTTGCCGAGTGTATTTTTTCGGGCACTCGGCAAACCTTTGCCGAGTGATATTTGACACTCGGCAAACAGCCGGTTTCCAGTGCTAAAAAAAACCGAAAACAAATAGCAAAAAAATTTATTTAAATGTGGGAAGGCACCCAACCACCCAAGCCAGCAAGTCGCAAGTCGCGCCATTTTTCGCGGAAAATTCGCGCGCTACGCGGTTGGCGGGATTCGAACCCGCGACCTCTCTCTCGCGCGTGACCTTCTCTACCACTGCACCACACTCTCATTTGTGACTAGATATTGTTTTGATTCCTACCGTATTATACTAAACTGAGTGTAAATTACTTGTTTGAGGCCCTAAATGATCTCAAATTAAAAACTTGTCAACTACAAAGTTTTATAACTTTTTGAAATCTACAAGTTTTATTTTGGTAGTTTCTCCATCCGAGGTCATTTACAAAATTTGAATTTCAAATTTGAGAACATTCACACTTAGTTTTCGTTGACTATATGATTTCAAATGAAAAAGTGGTCAACTACAAAGTTTCATAACTTTTTAAGATCTACAACTATTATTTTGACTGTTTTTTCATCCGAGGTCATTTGAAAAAACTCAAATTTTGAATTTTGAGAACTACAAACGTACTTTTCATTAGCAAAACAAATTCAAATTAAAAAATTTTAAACTACAAAGTTGTATAACTTCTGAAGATCTACAACTTTGATATATGACATTTCTTCATCCGATGTAGTGAGAGTAACATTGTTCACAAATCTTATAGATCTCTCTTATAGTTTCAGGAAACTCTACGAGAGATCTAGATTTTGTGAACAATATTCATATGAATTTGTCGAATGAAGAAATGACCAAACTAAAAGTTCAGCATCTTGAGAAGTTATACAACTTTGTAGTTCAAAACTTTTTAATTTGAATTGATTTACTACTTCAAAATGTGGTTTTAATTATGACTTTGCCGAGTGTCAAAAAAAACACTCGGCAAACAGGACCTTTGCCGAGTGTCAAAAAAAAACACTCGGCAAAGATATTGTTTGCCGAGTGTTTTTTTTGACACTCGGCAAAGAATTTGTTTGCCGAGTGTTTTTTTTGACACTCGGCAAACCATATTTTTGCCGAGTGTTTTTTTTTGCCGAGTGTTTTTTGAAAAACACTCGGCAAACAAGTTGTTTGCTGAGTGCCCGAAAAAAAACACTCGGCAAACATGAAGACACTCGGCAAACTTGGGATTTCCCGTAGTGACTGCAGGGTACACACGCACATGTAGTTTGCAGAGCTTGTCAATGACGGTGATGATAGAAATAGCAGCGTATGGGCTTACTCTGGTACGCGCAATAGACCTCAGTGCGGTGGTGCAAGCTTACGTTATATGATTGGTGTCGGCTCTTGTAACGTAACATATGGTGACAACGACGGTGTGCTAAATGGTACTAAAGCACGAAACGGACCTTAGCGACCCCGACAACAAAAATGTCAATAGTAAGCCGATAAATTCGTCACAAAACTTTGCAGAGTTTGAGAATTGGAGTCAATGTGGAGAAACATTTATTGAATTGAATTAAACAAAATATAAAATTTATCTTTTTCTCCCATTGCAACGCACGGGCATATTTGCTAGTTAATATTAAGTTAAATACATCGGCCACTTAGTTCCTTAGAGCAACTCCAAAAGCCTAGGTATAATCGTAGTTAAATTTAGAGTTTTATAAGGACCGTAAAAAATAGAAAACATTCTAAACGGTGGAGCAAACCAACAGACTCTCCAAATCTTGACTATCAATATTAATTCATGCAATCACCCGATCATTTTCTCCTCGTTCTGTCCGACGCGTCGACCTGAGCCTGGACACTACCACCGCCGCGACCTCGACATCGAAGCACTCCAGCGTCAAGCAGCAGTATGTAGATCGAAGCGTACCTCGCCATCCGTCATGGAAGCCGTTGCGACAACCCTGTTGCCCCCTCGTCGGGCCGCGGCTCGCGCTCCTCATCGGACGGCGGATTGCATGGCGCCGCCTCCTCTTGCCCTCTCACCGGGCCACAGCCTGAGCTTGTCGCCGCGCTCCCGCGTCGTGTGAGCCCCTCCACGGCCTATCGTCTCAATCCCGGTGGGCACCTCCGCCCTGCGTCCCACAGGGCCCTCACCGGCCCGCCACGGCTGGGTGGCTCCGCCCCGCCTCACTGCCGGCCAGTCCCGAGGCGAGCGATGTCGCCTCAACCTGGCAGGATCCGATCCCTTGGGCGAGGATGGCAGGGTGCGGGAGCGGCGCGAGGATGGTGAGGATGGTAAGGCGGGAGGGCGTGGGAGTGGAGCGGGTGCAAGGGCGCGGGAGGGACGCGGACACGAGGGCGGGAGGGAACGCGGGAGGAGAAATATGTGCAGGAAATAGGAGCGCGTGGGAGGAGCCGAGGAGGGAGATAGCGAGGCGGACGGCTTGGAAAGATGCCTAGCAAAGAGGAGGGGACCATCATTTTTTATTTTTACGGAGATTAATGGATTTAGTGATTTAGTCAGGTTCTTGGAGTTGCTCTTAGACTCGAATTCGAAATTGGACAACCTAAACTTGTTAAACGATTCACCTGAGGTCCATACACTATACAGCACGCCCGGCGTGGCAGACTCGAAATGTTTGTGAACAGACTGTAATTATATTGCGTTACATTTCAGTCTGTTAGTATTACAGTTCGGCCTTTAAGACGCCCGGCTTTCAAATTTCAACTACGTGAACGTAAACGTAATGCAACTTTTCAGTCATACTACCCGCTAAAACAAAACTTTCAGCTATTTCCGGTTAACAAATTCAGGATCACATTCTGCGACTATTGAACTTGTGTGACATGATGGGGAAGATCAAACTTTTCACATGCCACAGTGCGCAACAGATATCTTTACTAGCTTGTGGAAGAACAAAAAAGATCAACTGAAGGTTCCCATACAAAAAGAATTACAATAGGCAAAGCTGTGATACTCCTCTCACCATCTTAATTACTTTTCTTGAGGATCTTACAGTGTTGTTTATTTCAGTTATTGCAGAAATGAGCCGGCAGATGATTAGAGTTATAATGACATGTTGGTTTTTAATAACGACAACTATAGGTAATTTAGATGGAGGTTTAGGGTGTTACGGTAAATTATTTTATAATGGCACATGTGCGTAATTTATATGAATATTAGGGGTTACTTTAGTTTATTTTTCATATTGGTAGAGGTGGGTAATTTACCTATAGATTTAGGGGTTATTTTAGGCTATTTTCATAATGTCAAAAGTGGTTAATTTTTTAGAAAATATAATACATCCAATGGTTATGATGATTAGATCGAGTCTACAGATGGATGGCCACATTTTTCTGACTATTGTGAGAATTTCTAGGATTTATATTTTCTTTCTAGCGCGTTTCCTGAGGATTAATGTAGAGGCTTCAATAGGAGTATTCAGTTAGATTTCTGGTAATTGCGAGAATTTCTAGGATTTATCTTTTTCTAACGCGTCTGGTGAGGATTAACGTGGAGTCTTCAAAAGGAGTTTTCAATTAGTAATAGTAAGATTTTGCTTATATATTTGTGCTTAACATTCACCTAATTTGCTTTGAAAATTGTTCCGCAAAAGAGTGCTCTGAAAATTACTCTCTTAGTTTACGTGTAGTTTAAATTGCTCAGTTTTGCCTGAGTTAAAAAGCTCAGTTTCTTTTTTGCTCCGGAGAACTGTGATCGTTCGGTTCAGAATTTTGCATCACGTACATATGGCGTAGTTTTTTTTTTTTTTTTTGCGATCGTACATATGGCGTAGTTGATCACCTTCAGTTCGGTTGGCTTTGGCGCTATCATGCACGCATGGAGACGGGCGCTAGCTCTGTGCTGCTGCATACCTTTGTTAGCGTACGTGGCTCACAGGACGGATCGACCCGACCTGAACTCCGAAGCCCGTGCGTGTACTTGTCGTCTACGGCCTGGTAGTATGCGGTAGATATATGCCGATGACGCGTATATATATACTTGCCCTTTGGATGCCAATCGAGCAAGAGAGCTCGATCCGGCGAGTCGGCGACCTCGAACCCTATCTGCCGCACCGAGAGTGACTTTGGCTTCTGCCCCCGGACGGTCGTCACCACGCGTACCACGTACGCGGGCTCACGATGCGACCACCTGACCTGACAACCGCGCAAGATACCGTGCGTGATCGATCACAGCTGGCCGGCCGCTTACTGCTTACCGCCTCCGACTCCAATACCATAGCCTGCTGACACCGGCAAAACGCGTTATGCTGTTTGATCGATGTGCGACACGACCGCCGCAGCTTGATTAGTCCCATACCGGAGGCCATCGAGGGACCGGAGCTGCTCAAAAGCATGGCGCCGAGGGCATGAGTCGCCGGGCCTCGTGGCGGTGGCCCACGTCATTCCAAGCTACTTTGGGGGCAAAGGTGCTGGTTCGGTGAGGGGTGCAGAGCATTGGTGCCGGAACCGACGTCCTGGGTTATGTATGTCGGCGGTGTGACGGTCAAGGACGCGTTTGCGGCGGCTGGTGTGACGGTTGCGATCGTAAATCCGGCTGCTGTGGTATCCAAGATCGTAAATCCGGACGGGCTCGCTCCGCACGGTGGTCTGCACCACATCGAACCACCATCTTTTTGTTTTTCTTGGCATTCACTATTTGATTTTTTGGTGTTGGATGCAACCATGCGTAATAATCATGCACGACCTGGCTCCCATGTTTTTCTTCTTCTCTTTATATAGAACCTTATTTGCACAATTGCACGAAACGAGCGAAGTCTCTCAACAGTTAGATTTTTCTCGACTTCGTGCGCAAAAACCGGATCGCCCCCGCGTCGTCCCGAAAGGGCGACACGGGCGGCTCCGTCTCTCCGGCCGCCGTCGGCTCTTCGCCTCCACCACCGCTGGTCCCCGTCCCTTCCCACCTCCGGCATCTCGCTGGAGGCCGGAGGGAGTGGGGATCCATCTCCCTAATAGGTTTTAGTAGATCGAGTCCAATTTAGGGTTTAGGTTTCTCCATGCCGCGGTTTGTGGTAATGGAGATTTGTTTCCTCCTTCTCTTTTCCGGCAACGGTGAGGAGGTAGGGTGGATTTGGTCTGTCCATGGTGACTCCGATGAAGATGATGGAGGCACCTACGACGTAGGCAACTTCATTGGCATGATGACATGGATACTTAGGTTTCCGGATGGCGGCATCGAGGCGGGGATGATACTGCCGTTGTGGAATAACTTTCTCTAGCCCCTTCTCCGTTTTGTCGTGGTTAGATTCAACCACGTTGAAAAGCTTGAGAGAATAATTCTACCTCTCGAGTTGATGTTGATCAGTCTTCGGTTGGGTAGATTGGGATCAGTCTCTCTTCTTCATCGGTGGCAGAAAGAGGAAGAAGAAAGACACAAGAAGGAGGAAGAAGATTTTGCTCGATCCAGCCTACAGGGATGTTGGTTGTCGTTCTTTGGGCGCTTGTTCTCAGCCTGCTTGCTGAGCGTATGCGGGTGCGGCCTTCTATATGAATCTTTATACAGGTTTGAGATTGAGTCTTGGAGCCGCATTATGCATGAGTACAATGAAGACGAGAAGCAGTACTTGATCGTTCTTAAATGTAATTTTATTTTCTTTGAAAATGCTGCATGTGACATGATGATGTACTCAGCTTTGATTTAATATAATTCTTTCTTTGGTCTCAAAAAAAAGAAGGAAACAATTGGCCTCCAAACACTCATTAGAGGAAAACTAGTTTTATCAACCCATGCTCTCGCACCGACTAATTAATAATTTTATGAGGCATGAATATTAAAGATTCATAAAAAGTCTAGGTACATGACTAATAATCAAAATTGTTTTCATATTATTTATTAAACATTTTTCCACTTTGCATTGCACCATTTAATTGAATCCATTAACATGAACATTAGTATTCTCATTATTTCCTCTCCATATGTGTACATAGTTTACACGCTAACACACATGCATCATGTTAATCATGTAGCTTAAATAAGTTAGTACCTTCCATATTAACAAT
Organism: Alloteropsis semialata; assembly: GCA_004135705.1. Lineage (NCBI taxonomy): Eukaryota > Viridiplantae > Streptophyta > Magnoliopsida > Poales > Poaceae > Alloteropsis > Alloteropsis semialata. Next base: position 22,110,734 of record CM014276.1, on the reverse strand, counting down.
TGTAGAAATAGGTATTTTAGAATTATATATTGGTGTACTTAAAGATTTTATTTTATAATAACATAGGTATTAATAATGGTATATGTTGGTAATTTAAGTTTAGAATTTGAGCTATGTGTTCAGCATGCAAATTTGTGTTCTTATCGCTTTTTTCATATATTTATGTATGATCTATATTGTGAGATAAATCATGCATGTATACCCTAAGCTAATATTTTATACACTAACAATTAATAATAGAAATAGGTAGTTTAAGATCATATATTGGTGTACTTTGAGATACTTTTATAATGACATATATGTAGGTAATTTGATGCAAATTTAGAGTGTTGTTTTAAACTATTTTTATAATGGCATAGGTTGGTAATTTAGAGGAATATTAGATGTTACTTTAGTTATTTTTTTATAGTGGTAGATGTGGGTCATGTGTTTGTTTCGTGCGATTCCTAGGTTTGAACCAGGAACTCCATTTTACCTCACCATCCCACATGCATTTCATTGCTAATGCAATGGGAAGTTTTATTTCTTTGTTTCTTGTTTTTAAAGCTTTGGTTAAGTATTTGGGTATCTAAACAATTTCAAATAGAAAGATGAATCATTGTTAGATAAACTATGTCTCCATTCAAATCTGTATAAAAAGAAAAATACTTCTAATGCAAGATGAAATTCAAATTACAAACGCAAAAAAGGTATATTTTCGAGCTTGTAATTAGAGCTGCCGTGCATAATAAGTATCCGCTCTGGATTGTAACAAGACTACAAGAGCTTGCACCGGTACTCGAAGACTATCTGTGCGGGGGCCGCATGCATGGACACCCACTGAGGCATTTTGCTGGTGGTGGTGGATAACACTTTGGGCCGTGCATATGTTCAAAATTGCACAAGCACATATAACCACACATAGAAATTAGTGTTTCTTTTAATAGTGGACGCAAACATGTTTTATAATTAGACAAAAACTAAATATTCAAGGGTCAAAATATTATTTTAACTAGTATATGTATTTTTCAATATTTTGGAAATGAGTGTAGCTCAATATAAAGATTAATTAAATGGTGTAACTTGTGCGAAACAATTACAATAATAAAGTTTGGCTATGTTTTACTTTTGTTTTTCAGATTCAAATATAACATGAATTGCTCCGAACTTAATTAGTATCAAATATTCATAGCATATATTTTTTAAATTAAAAGAGCTGACTAAGAACACATGCACATGCATCTCGTGAGGGACGCGCATTGGCTCCAACCTCCATCTATAAAAAGACACAGGCAGCCAATAAAGACCACACCTGCATCTGACACAGCCAACCGCGATGACGGCCAGGGCCTAGGCAGTAAGACGGTCTGCTTGGGCCTGTGGGCTGCATAACGTATAGGCCGAGTTAGTATGATTGATTTGCGCGTACTCAGCCTGCCCGTGAGGCGTCTTTTGTATTGGGCCGGCTTAGGAACTAAATACTTCCAAGTCGTATTTATTGGGCTAGACATGGTCTAGTAAGGAAAATGAACAATAAGCTTATTGGGCCAGGCCGGTATATCGGGCTGAACGGACTAAGGTCTCACGCATGTCCAACAATCTTTTCTCTATTTTGCACTACTAGCAGCAATGCCCGCGCGCCACGCGCGTGCTATATGTCGATACGATAATAAATGAAATTTTGATATAATTGAAGAATCTTTTTTATACTATCGAAAAATATAAAAATCAATAATAAGGTCCAGTGGGAGAGATACAAAAGCAATAACAATTTTAAAGGAACAATTTTAGTCCTTTACTTAAGTCCTGTTTATCATCTATATCTCATAATTTTCATCCATGAAACTGAACACATCGATGTAAATCGCATACTAATATTTTGTAACATCAATTAATACCGGTATATAATTAAGACCAAACTGATATTTTGTAACGTCAATGAAAATATAGTTAAAAAAACCAGTACTCTCCATCTCTGTATCAATGCAAGTTAGCTCTACATATCATCTGTATATGCATCTCAACAAAACATGGAGACACACTCTCATGTCTTTTCTTTCAAAAAAAAACATGGTGAACAAGTTAGCTCGATACAATATTGAACAAATCTGAAGTTTTTTGTAAACTGCAAGTGCCATATTTTGGAAAAAAAATCATGAATACAACCAAATTAACATGCAATAGAAAAAGAATAAAAAACATAGGAAGTCATGCATAAAATCAAGTCCGGATCATGATGCCAACTTCATCAAAGAAACATAAATGAGTGCATTATCACTTCGTATTCTATGGAAAAAGTTTTTCCAATCTTTTAAAATTGGACTTTTTTTCTTATTTTAACCTTTTGATTTCTATACTAAGGATAGACTGACAAAGTTGGCCTAATTAATTAGTTTTCACTAACCCTATATTCTTTCCCTTGATAAAAAAAATTATGTCCNGTTCATCTGACTTATTTGTTCCTGAAGCGTCTCTCTTCTTTCTATAATGATTCTAAATCTGGGAGAAGATGACATTTGGTTTCACGGGGTCTTTTCTAATCATATAACATATAATTCGGCATGAAATTAGATGAAGATGCTGGCCTAAACTATTTATGCTGCTTGTAGTTGAACTCTTGATATGTCAGATACTCGGATCTACTTTCAAAATATGATGAAATGCTGATTTTTTGCATTAATTCATTCTCTTGCCCCCTTTTAATTACTTAGCTTACATGTATATTTTTCGCATTTCCTTGTTCCTTCAAAATTGGCAATTTGTTCTAGCAAATTTTTTACTTCCAACTAGCAATCACTCATCTGCATGATAAACCATAAGAAAATCATTCAATTTGTTTAATTTAAATTGATGAATCATTCTTAACATTTGCGTGCTCAAATAAAGGCTACTGATTGTTCATATTTTTACTTCATCAGGAATCAGGAATAGACCAGTCATTGTTTGTTCCACAATCCTAAAAAGTAATACCTTATTGTCAGTGATTTTTTCAGATTAAACTGATGGCCCATCTTTGGTTGCCTGAATTTGCTACGTTACAGCCTCCAAGCTACCGCTTATTGTACCCTCTGTTAGTCTACATCATGTGGTCGGTATATATCATTAAAATCTTTGGTTATTGATTGTCAGCTGGTGTGATTAAATTCTTGAGGTTAGTGCATGTACATCCAAGTTTGCTTTGTGTTCATATTGTTGTTCTCTGAAAAAAATGCATATTATTACTATCTTTCTGGGAAAAGCAAAAACCATCTGCTTAGTACCAGTTGTTTAGAAATGCTATTGTTCTAGGTGAACAAATATTAGAAGGGCACCAGAGTTGGTGACGTAGGACCATCAGTTTTTATTTTAGCAAATGTCTCAATAAGTGTCAGAGCAATTTTTTTCTCAATTTCTATCAAATGTATACTTACTGCAATTTAATTCATCTATCAAGAGTTCAATAGATTGATAATGTTGCTTGAGCAGGCTAGGCCGTACCAGCTCGAGGGATTATGTTCCTTCTAGTTTGACAATCAACAGGGAAAGCCCAAGCAAGCAGCCATGGCCCATGGGGCAGCTTGAGGTATGCGTATATTTTGCATAAGCAAGAACTAATTAGTATTTAAATAACTTATTACCTCATTGGAGGTATCTCAAGTTCTGATAACTCATTACATATTTTAAGGTTGTCATTTTGATCGGACTGTGCATCTATGTATCATGAGCCCTTGTCAATAAAAGTTAGGACTATAGGCTTTTATTTTCGTTTCTTTGGAGTACCATTGAATCCTTCAATTCTGTGTATACCACCATAATTTATGAATAATTTTCCATTGTTGTGCAACATTCAATGAGAACCATCCCAGGGCTTTTTGGAAGTAGTCCATTGGAGAGGCAAGCAAAATGCAATAGGCTGGCAAGGAGGTACTGGCATCTAAATATCATGAATATATATGATCTTTCATTTCTCCTATTCAGTTTTGTAGAGCTGAATTTTGTTGCTTCTAACACGCTTCTAATTTCAATGTAGGGTGCAAATTCATATTTTTAGCTGAGCTCTGTCCTACTTTCCCCCCTTTTGAGCCCAAACACTTCTTATTAGCTTGTTAGCTTGCTAGATTTGTTTTATTTTTTTTTCTTCAGATTGTGATACGCCATATAAGAAGTGAAGGCAAGAAGATGTGTCGTGACCTCCTATTAATGTTGCTATGGACATCTACCAGGCCACTGCAAGCACCACAAGTGGCATGTCAGGCCTAATTTCTTTTATGTATTTCTTTTCCTTCTGATTTTTGTTAACTTGCTTATTTTTTATTTTTATTCCTTGTTACCATTCTGGTATGCTTGTGATTTTGTGCTACCTATTGTAACTAAAAAGAAAACCCGTCTCAGGCCTTTAAATGGCAGCCCTATTAACTGTCTTGCCTGTTCATGATTAAGGATATGTCTTGCACTCTCTTGCCTGTTCATGATTAAAGATATGTCTCAGGCTTGTCTTGTCCATGAGACCTCCCCTGGTGATCGGCAATAGATGCGAGGTGCTACGTACCCTACTGGCCTTCTGTCTTCCTCAACAAACGCAAAAATGCAAGCATATCCTTAGGTGGAAATGATCACGCAAGATCTCATCATGGGAAATGGTCACTTAAAATTTTATTACACTGGAGCAATAGCTGTGCCTATATCTTCATTTCCATATTTTATCCATGCCCAATGTTAAATTTGTTAACTTGAGTTTGTTACATATATGTAATTATATCAGCTATCAGTTGTCAATTTTACAACTGGTTAAGAAAAAGAAACATTTAATTTTATCCATGTCCTTTATTAAAATTGTTTCTAGGAAGGATATATTTTGCTTAGCTTCTAGGATATATACACATGATTATTATATTTTTGTAAATATATAATTTTTTACTACGATTTTTTACAACACGTGCCTGGGCACGTGCATCTCCACTAGTTTCAGAAAAAACTCAAAATATTGGCTTCAACTCGATACCAACTCAATATCCAGCCCTATGCAAAGCCGAATGACCGCGCAGTAGCCCCGTGCATCGACGTCGTCAGAGCCCAGCAGCCTCACAACCTCCGTGAGGTCACTGGCCTGACAGAGGCGCTGAATTCGAAGATTCGCGTCGGAGCTCGGGACCCCATAGGGCGGGCAACTGGTGGTCTTTGGACTTAGAGCGGCCGGTGGCGTCAACATGCCACACCGAATGTTTGCTCGTGGGCTGGTGGCTTTCTTGGGAGGTGGCCATGGTGGCGGGGCGCGGTGGTGGGTGGGAATGGTGGAGAGCGGAGGCGTCGTCATGGAAACGGGAGCAGTAGGACGAGCGTTCAAGTTCGACTTCGGCCGCGAAATGCCGTGGTTATTTGCTGCTGTTGGTTTGGCTTTGCTTGATTGGAGGCAGAGTAGACCGGTGCAGCGTCGCGCTCTGCCGCCCAGCCCAAGGGCGGCAGGAGAGAGCGGAGGCGAAGGGAAGGAGAGGGAATGGGAGCGGAGGGGATAAGATATGACCAGTGATTTTTTTCTACTGGGAGCGGAGTGGTCTGGCTTCGCGTCCGCCGCGAAGGCCACGCCATCTTCCGGGGCAGACGCCGGCGCATCGGCGGGGCCACATCGAGTTTGGCGCCCGCGGGGGCGTCGGCTTCGAGCGGCGCAGCGGCGATCTGGTGCACGCTGGCGACGACCGGGCGTGGGATGGGCGGGTGGAAAGCAGGAGGAACAAGTCGGCCTCGCGCCGCCGTGCCATCTCTTGGCTCCCGCTGGCTGCCACCCGCAAAAGCTCGACGTCGGCGGCGCACGCGGAGGACGGTCTCGGTGGGGAATCGCGGAGGACGAAGAGTGGTGCTGAGCAGACTCAACGGCCCAATCATAAGGTGCAGACGGACGGCCGGGCCGAGTTGGCCCAGTTTCGCTGATGGGCTTGAAGAACGGACGGGAAAGCATATAGACGATGTTATTTTCTTTCGTATCAGTGTAGTGTACGAGTCCATATACATAAGGTGTAGGGTACGTGCGGGACAGGTAGGAACGTGAACGGTGAAAAAAGTTAATGATTTTTGGCAGAATCATTTTCTAACTATCATTTTCTATGGGTCTCGGTCCTTTTCCACCTTCCTCAACTCTGACAGACGGGTCCACCATGAAGGGTAAGATAGGTCCAAATTGGGTAAGAAACATTTTCAATTATTTTTGTTCTTTATATAGACTAGTGGATATGCACGTGCCACAGGCACGTTTTAAAAACTTATAATATATAGTACATTTATTTTTTTATAACAAGTCCAATATAATAGTAGAGATAAAAGTGGAACATGTGCTTTTTCAAGTAACGATGTAAAGTACATGCGTATTTTTATAACAAATCTAATATAATAACAGAGGTGACAGGCATGTGGTTTCAAATGACCTACTAAAGTAAAATTTTATATTCTAAGAAAATTGAGTAAAAATTATATTAAATATGTACATATGGCACATATGTATGTTTTAAAAAAAGTATAATTTTCTCTAACTATATTTGGCATTCCTATAAGTCTTTATTTAAACATTTCTCTGAATAGGAAAAAAAAGAGCTTTTGTAATTGTCACGAGCAGGCGCAAGTCAAAGAGTGGCAATGAAATGCAATTGGAATGGCGAAATAACTGATGGCTAGAAAACATGCATGGATGTAGAAGTAAAGGGTGCCGGCCTGGTATGACGGACGGGTCGATGTTGTGACAACACAAAAAAAGGTGCAACCCACGCGCAACATGGTAGTTTAACCAAAAAAACAGAAACAAGTGGTAGATATAGAAACATTCCGGAGCTTATGAATCTTGTAGCCAAGCTTTGAGCACCAAGAAATCCTTGGACGGAATATATGAAATTTAACACATATAGCGCAGCCAGCTTACTACTATTTGCACACAGAATTAGAAAGATGCCGAGAGTATTTGAATCAATCAAATGCCGCTTGTGCCTCTTAGACTTCATGCACGATGCCACACCCAGCCCTCGCTGCCAGTCCAGCCCAGCATCTATAAATACCACATGAGGGAAAAATATAATTAATCCAAACATGAACAGGTCGACTTTTTACTGCAACAGTTCTATGAATTTCTATCAAAATGAGCAGTAGTTTGAGGTCTCAGGCACATAACTGTCTTAAGCACACCTTCCATTTATTGCTCACAATGAGGTCACCAAAGTTTATCTGTCCGAACCTGTGCCTACAGAGGCACAGATACAAGGCAACCATTTTTTCCTTGTGAATAGCATGTGTCATTGGCAGTTTCAGAAATATGGCCATATTTTCTCGTGAAAATCCAAGAAAAAATTTAAACACCATTCAGGAGCATGTAGATTCGTTGTCCTTTAGCTACTTTACAACGGAGCATGAAAGAAGATATAAGATTGATTAGGCCAAAAGATCCAAAAAAAAAATTAAACAAAAGCGTACATACGGCTACAAAGAGGAAGATACAATAAGTGTGTACATTTGGTGTCTTTTATTACTGGATCAAGATGGCCTTGTGCCCCGATAGTTTGAATATTAAGCCAAGCAGAAATGACGTAGATAGAGATGATTACTGCTGATTTCTAGTATGGGGAAATAAAAATTCAACATGAATAGGACAATTTCAACCCAGAACTGTTAACTTGAATCAGAATTGTTCAATCATGAGATATACAAGAACTAATAATAAAACAAAGTTTTGTGCCCACAATCCTTATTTAAAAAGATTCGATAACAATATGAATTCCCATCCTAAAAGGAAAGTGAAACAACCATCTCGTGCAAAACATATAGCTTCTCATGGATTTCATCACAACCATTACGGCGTCATTCGATCAATTCATCAAAAGGAAAGTACTGATCTAGTCAAGGCAGGGTTCACTGACCTTGAGCATGAGACCTAGCCTTTATCAAGGTTTGGTAAGCAGACATGTTCTAACCAGCTTCTCGATCCAGGGATGAAAGCAGATCTAGTGGAAATCAACTAATTATTTACAAGGTCAAAGAAAAGAAATTGGGGTATGAAAAAACATAATAGGAAGTATATTAATCACCATAGAAAAAGTTGTCCTATCAATATTGCCTTGTCATATATATAGGAACCTAATCTATTTACTGCACTGCCTCTAAGGTAATTTACATAAAATCTTTTATTCATATAGATTTACTACTGCACGTTTCATCAACTTTCTTGCTTCAGCAATTTGGTAGAAAAATTCTCAGAACAATGGTGGCAAGGATATTTGATAGCAGAGGGAAGGATCAAACTTACCGATGCTATTATCGATGACTCCCCATCCAGCTCACCTTGGTCCTGTCCACCTGCATCTGAAACTGCTGGATGTGAAGCATACGCCTGAGCCATCAAAAAAGTAAATTAAGCTGTAGCAAAATCGAAGAAGTCTATTAAGTTGGTGATATGAAATTTGAGTTTTGGAAGACATGGTCTGTTTAGGAAATATATTTGTCCACCTAGCAGACCATCTGATTCTTAGCATGCTGCAAACTTCACATTGATTTTTGAAAGTATAAGGTATACAAAATACAGAATTACCACACGCTACAAATTGTGTACCAAACTAAAGAAAAAGCTATCCAGAAGCTGAATTAGACATACACTTATATAGCACTATAATAAAACCAAATAAAATGGCTAAGAATCCACAACTTTGTTTAAAGCCTACATTGGTGATTTTCCCCATAGATAATCAGATTAGAATATCTACTATGAGAACAGCAAAAAATATAGATTGAAAATAGAAAAAAGAAAGATGGTATTTTTATTTGTCAACATGAGCTACTTACACCCTCGGATTTCCATGGATGTTCTGAGAACCTTTTGGGCCTCTTATGCAGAACCATCCAGTTTGCAACCTCAGATTTATGTTCTCTTGTCTGGGGACTATCCATTTGAGAGATACTCTGGAGCAATATGCACAATAATGCCCCAACTGCAGTAGTAACATGTGCCTTGAATTTAAAGCGCAGATAGATCATTTCTTTCTTGAATGCTATTCTGTCTGCGACACATGTGCAGAGGCATGAAACCAAAATATTTCATGATAATAGTACTTGACTACTGGTCCTGACAATCACTCAACGTTCTTAGCAACCAAATAGTACTTGAAACATCACTTTTTATACATACTTTTCAAAAAGGAAACATATACTAAAAATGTGGGAGATGTTACCTTGGAGTAGCCAATAAAGTCACAGATTTTAGGTGCGATATGTGGCAGAACCGCCCAAATTAAACCGACTTAAGTGCATTGACACTCATTTTAAATAAATAATCATGTCTGCAGCACTTAAAACGGTGTAATTTGGCAGTCTGTCGGGTAAATCCCGATTCAACCACAAGTCGAACATAAGGACCGAAACAAACACCAGAAGTCTCACTCGACAGTGAGCGCAGATAGTACAAGTATGATATAGATCCAAAACTGTACAGAATAAGTCTTTTACAAACCAAGTTCAAAACAAAGATGGTGACTACACGTAGATCTTCGTGACTTCTCATCCTTCAGCATCACGGCCATTGTATTTAACATAGCAAGGACAAAACAATATCCTGTCCTGAAAAAGGTTAAGCAACAAACCCTGAGTAACTAATACTCAGCAAGACTTACCCGACTAGTGGTATATACTTAGTCGACTCCTAGCATGCAAGGCTTTTGGCTGTAGGTATATTTTGCCGAAAAGCTACTAAGAGTTGATTCTATTTTCAATGTTTTAGCATCAAGATTAGTGTAATAACACTAACTTCTGTGTTTGCCAACTATCATATTATTAAGTTTAAAAGCAATTCAGTAACAAACAAACATTTACCATATCTTCATTCAATCATCCATTTCATACTCCCGTTTACTTCCATTATGTCGCACTGTGACAGAAAGACCGAGGTCCTCTTATCTGAGAGGTACAGCGAATCGACTCGAATTTAACCTTGCAAGGTAGACCTAATCACACGACACGTACGCGCCCCGTCGGGCCGTACATGGCAACGTTCCCTATATGCACCCCGCATAGGTGAACTGCCCTGCAATCTGGGACCGCTAATCCCCACCGATACCAACGACGGGTCAGCCATGAGTTACTGACTAGCACCACTGAACTGTCAGTATCAGTTCACTCTACCAGTTTGCATATAGGTACGTAGGTTTACCGGGTTCAACTACCTCTTACTACCGGCATGTGATTAGTACAGTTCACCCCCAATCAATGTGCCACATGAACGACTTCCTTTAATAACAAACCATCAAACCCGTACTTTTCTTTAAAAGCGGAACCTTATGTCTCGCGAGTGACGGTAATCACTCGACTTCTACCGGACTTATTTAAGCATAGCAACTAACGAATTTAAACTAGTATTTGACCAGGTGCCTATGGAATTATGCATCTATGGTTCCATACAACTCCTAGAACCTAAATGCACATAGATACTTAAGTAAAACATTGCATAGTTTTGAAAATAAGGATTATGCTCCGGGGCTTGCCTTGCTGAATCGTAATGTTAGTGCCAACTAGACCTTGGGCCTAGTAGGTCGATTCTTCATAGCCTTCTTTTGCTGTTGTTCCTGGATGCTTGTACAAAACGTTCTCGAACGCGGCATCTACATGAACGATTATGATGCAAACATGAGATGATGCATGAGCTACTTAATTTACTTTTCTTAATTTACTTCCTTCATTAACTCCCATGAAGCAAAAGAATATAATGTGTGTACTTAAGAGTTTAGCACCATATGCACATATGTGACATGAATATACCTTTTATTAGTGGTGTTGGTTACTTTTAACTTCAATATATTCAGAGCCTCTGCTATATATAAACTATGATGTTTAGCATAATAAAAGCAACATATTTTATTTATGTACTTATGTGATAACATAACCTATTTTACCTAGCTATACAAGATGCACCTATTTAATTATTTTAAGGTGAAAATGGCAATTATATTATGCTAACATTTTCATGGATAGGAAATAAATCATATGTCTACAAAAATTAATCTTAACATTTTATCNTAGCTCCGATTAGAGTGATTCTTGTGCTCATGTGATCGTAGTACTGTGTAGAATAGCTTTTTGCTTCTGTTTATGCTGTATGGTGTACTTTTCTAATAGAATTATATTTGTTTGCATGTATTGGCTTGTGATGGATGCTTGTATGGTGATGGAATGATTGTATAGACATTGAGCAGTTCTAGGTTGGGGTTGAGCAAGCTTTTGAAGAGCCAGATCAGCAAGAGTTCCTTGAGGAAGGCAAGTGTAACATGATACAACCTTGATACCTATGCACTTTATAATAACATTTTTGCATTTACATGTTTATGTCTAAATTTGATAAACCTTAAGGATGACTAGAATCTTTCACCTTATAGCTTGGTTACCTTGGGTTTATGCATATGGGTAGACAGGTTAGCTTTGCTTAGTTGCTCAAACGCTAATGATCAATGTTAATTGTTAATCTTAATTAATGGTTCTATGGAATTAATATAAAATAAGCTTTTTAGCAACATGGTTTAAGGAAACATATACTGAAAATGTGGGAGATGTTACCTTGGAGTAGCCAATAAAGTCACAGATTTTAGGTGCGATATGTGGCAGAACCGCCCAAATTAAACCGACTTAAGTGCATTGACACTCATTTTAAATAAATAATCATGTCTGCAGCACTTAAAACGGTGTAATTTGGCAGTCTGTCGGGTAAATCCCGATTCAACCACAAGTCGAACATAAGGACCGAAACAAACACCAGAAGTCTCACTCGACAGTGAGCGCAGATAGTACAAGTATGATATAGATCCAAAACTGTACAGAATAAGTCTTTTACAAACCAAGTTCAAAACAAAGATGGTGACTACACGTAGATCTTCGTGATTTCTCATCCTTCAGCATCACGGCCATTGTATTTAACATAGCAAGGACAAACTCAACAACCTCCTGTCCTGAAAAAGGTTAGGCAACAAACCCTGAGTAACTAATACTCAGCAAGACTTACCCGACTAGTGGTATATACTTAGCCGACTCCTAGCATGCAAGGCTTTTGGCTGTAGGTATATTTTGCCGAAAAGCTACTAAGAGTTGATTCTATTTTCAATGTTTTAGCATCAAGATTAGTGTAATAACACTAACTTCTGTGTTTGCCAACTATCATATTATTAAGTTTAAAAGCAATTCAGTAACAAACAAACATTTACCATATCTTCATTCAATCATCCATTTCATACTCCCGTTTACTTCCATTATGTCGCACTGTGACAGAAAGACCAAGGTCCTCTTATCTGAGAGGTACAGCGAATCGACTCGAATTTAACCTTGCAAGGTAGACCTAATCACACGACACGTACGCGCCCCGTCGGGCCGTACATGGCAACCGTTCCCTATATGCACCCCGCATAGGTGAACTGCCCTGCAATCCGGGACCGCTAATCCCCACCGATACCAACGACGGGTCAGCCATGAGTTACTGACTAGCACCACTGAACTATCAGTATCAGTTCACTCTACCAGTTTGCATATAGGTACATAGGTTTACCGGGTTCAACTACCTCTTACTACCGGCATGTGATTAGTACAGTTCACCCCCAATCAATGTGCCACATGAACGACTTCCTTTAATAACAAACCATCAAACCCGTACTTTTCTTTAAAAGCGGAACCTTATGTCTCGCGAGTGACGGTAATCACTCGACTTCTACCGGACTTATTTAAGCATAGCAACTAACGAAGCAACAACTAGTATTTGACCAGGTGCCTATGGAATTATGCATCTATGGTTCCATACAACTCCTAGAACCTAAATGCACATAGATACTTAAGTAAAACATTGCATAGTTTTGAAAATAAGGATTATGCTCCGGGGCTTGCCTTGCTGAATCGTAATGTTAGTGCCAACTAGACCTTGGGCCTAGTAGGTCGATTCTTCATAGCCTTCTTTTGCTGTTGTTCCTGGATGCTTGTACAAAACGTTCTCGAACGCGGCATCTACATGAACGATTATGATGCAAACATGAGATGATGCATGAGCTACTTAATTTACTTTTCTTAATTTACTTCCTTCATTAACTCCCATGAAGCAAAAGAATATAATGTGTGTACTTAAGAGTTTAGCACCATATGCACATATGTGACATGAATATACCTTTTATTAGTGGTGTTGGTTACTTTTAACTTCAATATATTCAGAGCCTCTGCTATATATAAACTATGATGTTTAGCATAATAAAAGCAACATATTTTATTTATGTACTTATGTGATAACATAACCTATTTTACCTAGCTATACAAGATGCACCTATTTAATTATTTTAGGGTGAAAATGGCAATTATATTATGCTTAACATTTTCATGGATAGGAAATAAATCATATGTCTACAAAAATTAATCTTAACATTTTATCATCTTTTTATGATTTCTATGTATTAACAAAGTTAGTAAGCATTACTTGACATGAATTAAAATGTACATGTAAAACTTAGCTTATTTATGATTATATATATATATATTTTTTTGGATAGAACTCTGCATGATGAATCCAACAAAATTTTGTTTGCATTTTTCTCATTTTTCTATGGTTTTATATGAATTTTACCAAACCAAATTCACTTATTTTGTATTGATAATCATTTGAAAAAGTTCTTGGGTCGGTACTGGGCTCGGCCCGGCCCAGCACCGCGTCCAGCCCAGCCCAGCATCGCCCGCGCGCGGCCTGGCCCAAAGGCCGGCTCGGCCCAGCCTACGGCCCGCTTGGCCCACCAGCCGAGCGGCCTAAAGGCCGACGCGGCCTCAGGCCCGCGCGCCCGGCCTCCTTTCTCCCCTTCCTCACCTCCTCCGACGGACGGCGGCGACGACGGCGGCGGCAGCAGGAGCGAGGAGGAGGAGCCGGCGAGGAAGCGCCAGGTAAGCTCCCTCCCTCACTTGCTCCCTCCCTCTCCCTCTACTCTCTCTCTTTCTCCTTCTCTCCGGCTAGGGTTAGGGTTAGGTGGCGAGCTCGGGGTGAGCGGCCGGGGCGAGCTCATGGTGAAATGGGGAGGAAGAGGGTGGTGTGGGTTGGAGCGGTGGTGGATGGGCCTTTTATAGGCGGGAAGAGCGAGGGTGCCGCCGGCCGTGGAAAAATCGGGCCGGCGAGGCTTAATGGTGGCGGCGGAGGGGATGCACGTGAGGGGGGAAAAAGAATGCGGCTCAAGTGAGCTTGGCGCGTGGCATGGAGGGGCTGGTCGCGTGGCGGCCCGGCCTGGCCAGCGCGTGGCACGGACGCCGAGGTCGGCAACCCGGTCACGCCGTGCCGTGGCGGCATTCCTTGATTTTTTTTTCTTTTTGAACTGGGATGTTACACGATAGCACGCTGCCATCCTACAGCATGTCCTCCAATCTCCAACTTCAAGTCCCTGTGGAAAATTTGATGTGGACCCAAACATAATTGCAATCACACACCTCAACAGCACAATTATCAAACAATTTTATTTTATAAAGAATATATTTTACTTGGTTCCTATTCTCATCATGAAGCGGCAGTAGCTGATCATAGATGAACTGTTGGGAAAAATTACCTCGCCTACCCAAAATCATGAAACAAAAGTACATCACATTTTTCTTCAAACTGGAGCATAACATCATGGAAAACTCCTGGAAGTTCCCCTCTTTTGGCTTACCCCCTTCAACCATAATCCTGTAGTGGTTTATGATCTCCCTCACCACAAAAAATGAAGTCTTAAGTGCCACAAATTCTGCAGGAATATAGGTGTTAGAACATTGAAATGGTCAAACAGAAAGAAAATATCTCAACGCCTAAATTAGGATAAGGGGGAGAAATTGATGATCCTATCCAACTAAATTGCTTCTCTTTGAAATTCTTATCTTAAAATGCTAACAACAAGATATCATCAAAAAGAAGAACCTACATTTCTCACTGATCAGGGGAAACCTACACCATTAATCTGTTTTTTTCTGGCAAAAGGCAGTTGTAATAAACAAAGGGGCACACATGCTATAAACTCTGAGACCTTCAGAAGATATCCTCATAATATGCTATTGAGAAAAATAAAAAAATTAACAACATAAAGGAGATAAAAAATGCAAAAGCATAAGATCAACCATATGAACTGTGGAATAGTCTACAAGTATGGTTTAAACATGCATCCACACCTAATGGAATAGCACATCGTTAGAATTTTCTAATTCCTTATCAGTTTCAGCAGAACAAAACACAAAACAAAATCAATCAAATTCTTTGCAATTTGACTGTGAACATACTACAACCTACAGGTTCAATTCATATAGATGCACTAATAAGCCTCAAGCTGAAAAGAACAACAAATATGGTATGAGTTGTACCTTTCATTGGATGTCATTCAAGAGATGGAAACACTGCTAGGCCTGGTGCCTTGCCTAGCCACAACGAGCTTACACCTTGCTTTGCTCCGCCGAAATCATGGAGAACTCCCACTGGATTCTTTGAGAGAGAGCTCATTGACGAGCACCTCGCATCACAGTGGCGTCCACACCGGCATTTTGAATAGAAATATTCAGACCTGCAAAAAATAAATACATAATTAGAAACACATGGTACATTCGTCAACAGAAAAGATAGCAAACTCTCTACCAATGAAAAAGTAGAATATTTCATAGCAATTAGGAATGCCATCTCTCTTTACGATATTCTTCAACCATGGGTTCCTGAATACATGAATTTGCGCAGTCCAAACCAGGGATAACCTTTGGGGTTGGAATAATGATCCATAGGTGTTGTAGCTCCTCATTGCCGGTGCAGCGATTGCTTGTCGGATCGTGTGTCCACATGGCAAGGCCTTGAGTCAAACCTAATGAAAACATTTAATCAGATTAGAAGGAATCTAAATTATAAGGGAATCACATTTATTGAACATTGGTTTGAAATTATAAATATCAGGAACAATGATGATATCTGATAATCTGCAATACTCCTTTATTTCTGTTCAGCTCACAGCCCATGAGAAAGATTCACTGTCATCAATGGATACTTAGGGCACGTTTGGTTTTCGGGCAAGCATTGGCCTTGCCTTGCTTGCCCAGAAATCGAGAAGAAGCAAATGTTTGGATTTCTAGCGAGCTTATTTCGGGGGTTACGTTGGCAAGAATTTTTCTTGCTTCCGTGGGAGAGCCGATTCGGCTCGCCTGCGCGGGCAAGGCTGGCCTTGCTTGGCGAGGCGAGGCAAGCAAAGCAGGCAACAGAACCAAACGAGCCCTTAATTTTACCAATCAGGCAAGTAACAATAAATATTGAAATGAAGTCCATATACATACCAGTGCCAATGACTCATACAGTTTTGACATAGGTCCAATACCCATCTTTCTTTGCTTGATCAATCTATACAGCTTTGACACTGCACAAATTGCTAGCTGTTAATGTGAGAACATAAATAAATAAACCTTTACTTACAGCCCTAATTCTTACTTTGACAATATTTCATTTTGATCTCAGAAAACAGAGTTTGTGTCATCAATTGGTAAAACCTAAACCCTGGCACCAGCAAACACCAAATCCTTGTAGATCTCTAACAGAGACGTAGCGGTAGCGTACCTAAAAATCCTCATCAGTAGCATGAGTTATGTCATCCATGAACTACATGTAGGACAGCACGCGTGCGTGCTACTCCGGTGGGATGTCATCGACCTATGCACGCCTAGTCAAAATTTCGAAGGCAAGTTGGATAGCTGACTAAAATTACGAATCATTTCCCCTGCTTGATTTTTGGAATGGCTTTAGAAATCGCTAGAACAAGCATCGTTGCTAACTGTGATCTGAATGGTTATCAAGCGCTAATAAAAATTTTAAAATAACACAACTGACAAAGCTATTACAAATATTAATCCTAAAAATAGAACTATCTAAATATGTGTGAAATTATTCCCTTCTCACAGGGAACATTGCAGAAGTGGACTATAGAAAGAATGGCAAGTGTCTGAATACAAATCATCCCAAACTGTAAATTTCAGAAGCACATACACCTCCAACGGAATGATCAAAGAGCCTTTAGTAGCTTTTGACCACAAGAAATTAACCATATGAATGAATATTTCTACAATTTGAGGACACAGGCTAATCCAGATTATTATCAACAACTTCCAAGAATTAGATATTACTGGACATCGGGAGTAAATGAAAAGGGAAAATGGAGAAGGAAAAAGTCACCTTGCTGCTGGTGAAGAGGAGCTTCTCGCTGTGGTCGTTCCTCCAGGAGACATCCTATCCACTGTGTAGGTTCACCTGCAATGAAAATCAATCAATCCAAAGCAGCGAAATGCCCCTTCAGGATCACACCAAGCCAAGAACTGGGGGATGAAATAATTCAAGAAATGCTTGGTTGATATAAGGCTCGTCATGTTAAATTTTTACTGATACAGTGGGTGGAGATATCTTTCCTTTACCTGCGATTGCAGCTGGCTGAGCCTGTCGATGTCCTTGACGGTGAGCACGTGGGCCATGGTGCAGGAAGACTGAGATCCACCCGCGCCCTAGGAATGCGCCGTTGCCATTCCATCCAACCTCGATGCACAATTCTGTATTAAGTGCAGATAAGCCACCATAGTACCAGACCTCGGGCAAGAAACCCAATCAAATAGACAGTGGAAACACTGATGTGCAAAAATTGAATGCAGTGCTTGTGTATCAAAAAATTCTGACCTTAGCTGAAGTAGTTGTTGGGCTCCTTCCTCGCCGGTTCCTTCAAGGAATGCACACTGAACCAACAAACACACGATCGAGTCAAGTGCCAGCACACAGACTAATTCCCCTCCTTTCAAAATTGGGGATTATTATTAATCTAAAAAGAATGACTTCTGCCGACCGAAGTCTTAGTGTGGTTGCATCGGAATGCCTTAGGGAGGGGCACATGCTACTGCATTCAATGGACTAAAGAGACAGATGTATATATTGATTGAAGAAAAAGGAGACATTGTACAGATTCCTCAC
Organism: Alloteropsis semialata; assembly: GCA_004135705.1. Classification (NCBI taxonomy): domain Eukaryota; kingdom Viridiplantae; phylum Streptophyta; class Magnoliopsida; order Poales; family Poaceae; genus Alloteropsis; species Alloteropsis semialata. Next base: position 22,092,814 of record CM014276.1, on the reverse strand, counting down.
CCATGGAAGATGACAGCTCTTGTGCACATGCTTGTAGTACATCTACAGATCGAGTAGAATACCTAGACCTTGAGGAAGCATCAACATCAATCGATCACCACATTGCCGAATTAAAAAATTAAATAGACAATTGATCGAACAGGTTGCCGCCGCCAATGCATACCAATGAGCAAGGTGAAAGCGAAGGAAGGCGGCGATGTCGCTTGCAGTGAGACTGGCGGCGACAGCTGCAACCCAGGAGAGATGGAACTGCTCCCGTCCCGCCGCTACGGCGCCATCTCCCAAAGCCGCTGCCGTGGAGCCCTCGAAGCCGCTGCCGGAAGGAGAGGGGCGGTGGAGGCCGCGTGTGGAGGCCGTCCGCCGCCGGCGCCCGGATCCGGCCATCGCAAGGAGAGGGAGGGGCGGCGGATGAGAGGGAGAGGGAGCCGGAGCTTCGCCGCCGGCCCGCGCGAGCTCCGCGGCCGGCCCGCCCTGCTCCGTGGCCCGGCGCCCCTGAGTTCCGCGGCCGGGCGAGCTCCGCGCCTCTGCGACCGAAGAGGGCCGACCGGAGAGAGAGGGGAAGGGAGGGACGGGAGCCCCCTGCGCCGCCGGTGGAGAGGTTGCAGACGTGGTACACGCCGGCGTGCGGCAAGGAGAGGAGGGTGAGCCCGCGGCACGGCCTGGTGGCGGACACGGCGAGGTCCGTGGCGCGCAGGTTGCCCAAGGCCACGAGCTCGCGGGCCGACGCCGCCACAGCGTTCTCGTCCGACGACGACGCCCTGTCGTTGCTCTTCCGGGCGGTCAGATCCAGCTTCCACTAATAGAAGGAGGTGGCGTTGGAGGAGCGTGCGGTGCGGGCGCGGCGGCCAGTGCTGGCACGAAGAAGACGATCTACGGCGGCTGATGGGCGCCGCCGTTTCTGGCCGCGCGGTGGGCCTCGATGACGCCCGGTTGGTGGCTGATGGATAAAGAGGGGCGAAGACCGGGGAGAAGGAAAGTCGTAACAAAAGGAGAAGGCGTGCGTGATCGACGTGCATAATTCACGGAGGCGGGTCGGTGAGGGTAAGGATGTTTAATCTTGGGTGAAAATTGTTTTCAAATGTTATTTTTTTTATAGTATAGAGAAAAAAGGTAGGCAATTGAAAGATGAAAGAAAAAGGAAAGAAATAAGGGGGCTGATGGAGTTCTGGCGTGATGGAGTTTTGGCGTGCAGCATTTTTAAATTTTGAAATCGTTTGACACCAAAAAAGGCAGGCAATTTGGACCGGGATTGCAATTGGGGCGGGATTACACATGGGCGGGTAAATCAGAGCTTGGTGACAAAAAATTTAAACTTTTGGCCGCAGCTATTTTGCAACTATCAAAAATTCCCTCTCCCCCCCCTTTCATCAAACTTTTTGGTCTGCCTTGTGGGCCCATCTAAGGAAGTTGTGAGGGGTAAGGCAGGGTAGGCTTTAGGTGAGAATTGTTTTCAAATGTTATTCTCTTTATAGTATAGATAGATAGAATAGATGAGATGAGATACACTCATACACTGTGCTTTTGCAGTTGGAACAGACATATTATGCTTTGTACTTGTACACATCTAACTAGCCAGAAAGAGAAGGCCATGTGCACCGGCTAGGTTAGTTGTCGTGCCATTTGTTTAAATTCTGCCATTTTTATTTTAAAAAGTTTTTATTTTGTTTGAAGAGGAAATAAGTTGTGCTTAAACAGATCGCAATGAGACCCTTGCTACGTGTTTCAATCTTACTATTACTAATTGGAGGCTCCTTTTGAAGCCTCTAGATGAAGCCATCTAGGATCCTAGGTGGACACTCTAGAAAAATAGAGAAATCCTAGAAATTCTCACAAAAAAGCAAAACATCTGGCCATTAATTGAAACACTCAAATCATCATAGCCATTAGATCTATTATATTTTCTAAAAAATTACCCCTATGCCATTATGAAAATAGCTTAAAGTAACCCCCTAAATCTATATCAAAATTACCCACCTCTGCCATTATATAAAATAAACCAAAGTAACCCCTAACCTTCAACAAAATTACCCACTATGCCATTATAAACAATATTTAAAATAATCTCATAAATTTGCAACTAAATTACCCACTACGAATACCTAAGAATAACTTAAAGTAATTTCTTAACTTTACATCTATATTACCCACATATGTCATTATTAAAAATAACATCATGTAATCCTACATTGGAATCCAAATCACTTTAATTAAAAATATAAACCAATATAAGATTCTAAATCATGTATTTCATACACTATTGGTATATTATATAGTGATTAAGGTATATACGCATAATGTGCGTTGTCATTTATGAATATATAGGGGAAGTGATGACAATATAGAATTCTACATTAAAATTATAGTTCAAACTTAGGGATCATTAAATAAATTCAAGGCATACGTGTGATATAAAGCGAATATTTAAAGATTATAATTATGTATACTAACAAAGATCTATCACAATTGGATTAAAATAATAAGTATATATCTATATAGGTATTGTGTTCGAATATTTAAACAAATGAGAGATAGCTCATAATAGTTTGATAGAAATATAGTCTTAATTTTTTAATTGGAGACTCTGCATTAGTTTACACGAGACACACTAGAAAAAAACAAATCCTCGAAATTCTCACAAAAATCAGAAACATCAATCATGTAAACTTTAATAGCCATAGTCATTGGTCTATTATATTTTTTAAAAAGTTACCCACCACTATCATTATAAAAGTATTCTAAAATAAGTCCTAAAAATGTATCTAAATTATCAAGCTATGTCATTAAAAAAATAATTTAAATTAACCCATAATTTTTATCTAATTTACTCATGCATATCATTATAAAGGATAACTTAAAATGACATTCAAATTTGTATCTAAGTTACCCACATATGTTTTTATTACTGATAACCTAAACTAAAAACATAAATCTTAATCTAATTATCTTCATGTGCATCCTACCGAAAAGTCCAAAATTAAACTGATATATGATTCTAAATTACAGTAATTTATCATTGTTAACATAGAAATAATAAGTTAAGGTATATACGCATCATGAGTGTCACCATGTAGACTATTTATACATGTACTAGCAACCTTGCCTGTGCGGTTGCTACGGATGAAGACCATTATATCATTTTTCTAAGCAAGTTAAAGTAACTAACTTACTTTTTCTAATCTGATTGCGGTATACAATGGACTACTCCTAATCCAATCAGGGGACAAGATAAAGCATGTCTAATCCAATCGTGAGACGTATATGACAGACTGCTGAAACGTTCCTTCCTTTAGAAATAGGTAAAGATATACATAGATAGAGATAGAAAGGTAGGAGATAAAGATTGATAGATTCAGTTAGGACTCTAATCCAATAAGAAAACCGATGCTGACAGTTAGAACCATGGTTACAG
>CM014276.1:22051336-22088405 GCA_004135705.1 Alloteropsis semialata | reverse complement strand
CGGAGAGCCACTCGGAGGAGGAGAACTCCTCGGGCCAATCGCGAAGCCACTCGGAGGCGGAGAACCCCTCGGGCGAATCGCGAAGCCACTCGGAGGCGGAGAACTCCTCGGGCGAATCGGAGACTCGTCGGATGGCCTCCGAGTCGTCGGGGTATGGGGTGTTCGCTTTGCATTGGATCTTCGGCTTTTGCTTTTGAGGGGTGGATTATTGTGAGGACCCGGATTAAGGACTTGATTGGGTACCCCTAATTCAGACCCTCGTCAGTAGCCCCCGAGCCTGGGGGGAGATGGAGGCTCGCGCTCAGGCTGAGTGGCAGCGTAGATATGGTAAGTCACGATTCTTCCGGTGGGGGCGCGCGAGCGCACCCGCCGGGTGTAGCCCCCGAGCCTTGAGAAGAGCTGGTGCTCTTGTTAAGGTTTTGTGCCCGGGTGGTTTGCCTCGGATGTTGTCGGGATCGACAAACTTGTCGGGGACGCTTCTTTGATGGGCCGGGCAGCTGCCCAACCGTTGACGGGCCAGGCACGGAAGCGTCGGCCCGTTCCTCCGCCGCGTGAGAGGTGGATGCGCCTTTTGAGGAGGTCAGGCGAAGCGACGTGCGCACGTCGCCGCTGCGCCAGTGGTGGGCCCGCGCAATTAATGTCGCGGCCGTTCCGTCCCGCCCCTATTTATAGCCGTGTGCTGCAGCGGCCTAGGGTTTTACCCTAGCCCGAGCCTTCCAACTTCCATCGCGCGTTTCGTCTCCTCTGTTGCTGCCGCACTCGTTTCCTTGCGTCCTCCGCCGCCGTCGCTTCGCCGTTCCGGAGAGCGAGTGACCGAGCCCCCCATCCCGCCAGCGCTTCCTCCTCTTCATAGCTTCACGATGTCGACCTGGGAGCGCTCGCGCGTCTCGCTCCGGCAGCTGGAGGGCCTCGTGGCGGAAGGGCTGCTTCCGCCATTGACGGAGGCCGAGGAGTGGAAGGTCCCGGGCGTGGAGGACTACCCCCGACCGCCGCAGGGATACGTCGTTTCGTTCGTTGCCTTCCACGAGCGCGGGTTCTCCGTCCCCGCCGGAAGGTTCATCCGCGCCGTGCTCAACGAGTACGGGCTGGAGCTCCACCACATCAACCCCAACGGGGTACAACAGATGGCGTTGTTCGTGGCCCTCTGCGAGGGGTACCTGGGGATGGAGGCCCACTGGGACCTCTTCAGGTACTTCTTCAAGTTCTCGCTGCACTCCGCAGAGGGCGGAGCCCCCGCGACGATCGGTTGCGCCGTACTGAAGGCGAAGCAGGGGCGGACGAAGGGCTACATCTCGGGGACCCTGATCAGCTCGAACAAGGGCTGGCACCCGATGTGGTTCTACCTGAAGAACGACAGCCAGAACCCCCTTCCGGAGTACACCGGAAAGACCTTCGAGAAGGCGCCCGACGAGTGGGCGTACGGGCCCGAGAAGAAGCTGCAGGAGAAGCTCCTCGGGAACATCTGGGATGCCCTCGCGCGACTCCGCGACGCGAGGGTGTCTACGGCGGAAGTCCTCGGCGGGTACCTCTCGAGAGGTATCGTGCCGCTGAGGCGGCGCGCCCTCCCCATTTGGCAGATGACTCCGGAGAGGGCCTCCTTCGTGGGGACCGTGACAATGAACCCCTTGCCTTCGGAGGCCGAGGTGGAGCGCCGGGTCACGGCGGCGATGGGGAAGGGCCACGACACATATCCTCCCCCGGGCCTTCTCCCCATGCTCCCGAACACCCGCACCCGGGCTCTGGTAAGGTTTCCTTCATCCGCCTTGAATCCCCGAGTGGTTTTTAGTTGGCTGATCCCGAGTTCTTTCAGATGAGGGGACTTAACTGCTCCTACTCCCGGCCGCCGCTTCCCGAGGACAAGGCGAAGAACCGGGCCGAGGCCGAACGGGCCAAGGCGAGGAAAGACCGCCGGGAGGCGTGGAAGAAGAAAGAAATCGCCAAGCGTGAGAGAAACGCTGAGCGGTCGAGGAGGAGGAGGAGGGGAGAGGAGGAGGTCTCCGAGGACGAGGACCCCGAGTCAGAGCCCGCGGAGGACGACTCGGGGAGTGATAGTGATGAGGAGAGCGACGGCGACGCGCCTCCTCAGAAGCTCAAGGCGGTCGCGGCGATGACCGCCTCGTCCTCAGCGCAGCGTCCGGGGTCGAGCGGGAGAGGGGGGCCGCCACCGCCGGACGTAGGGAGGAGCGAAAGCTCCCGGTCGGACCGTCATCGGCGGTCTTCCGAGGAAAGCCGGCGCGAGAGGCGCAGCCGCACGCCTCCGTCCTCCCGTCGCATGCCCGAGGAGGGGAGGAGTTCCCGACGGGAGCCGGTCTCCCCTCGTCGGGAGAGGAGCCGGAGCCGGGACCTGTCGGAGCGCGCCCATAAGGGGGGTTCGTCCTCGGGGGCGTCGCGCTCCCCCAAAAGGCCCGCGCCGCGGGACGATAGGCGGCCGCCGCCGGCCCCTCAAACGGCGCGGGCGCAAAGCGAAGGGCGGGACGCGCCCCGGACGCCCGTGGTGGAGGCGCAGGCCCCTCCCGCCCCGGTGAGGGTCACGACGAGGCGGCCGGACCCGTTACCGGTCGAGGGAGGAGGCTCGTCTGGTCGGGCGGCGCCCCACTCGGGCAGGGACGCCGCAACCGCGCCCGTGGCCCCCGCCCCGACGAAGCTCGCGGGATCCAAGAGGCCCGCATCCCCGAAGGCCCCAGCGCCGACGGGATTTAAGCGGACGCGGACCATCTCGTCGAGGTGAGTGATGATCTGTGTTTCTCGAGTGGTTTCGGTTTGTTCTGTAGTTGCCCTTTTTCTCAGCCGGATTCCCCGACTTGTGATGAACCAGTCGGGCCGACACTCCGCTCGAGGTGGCGCCGAAGAAGACGCTGCGCTTGGTGGCGCAGACGCCGAGGCCTGCGACGGAGCAGGCCGGGAAGGTGACGCCGGAGCCCGCGGCGGAGCCGGCCAAGAAGACGACGTTGGAGCCCGCGGCGGAGCGGGCCGAGGTGGTAACGCCGGTGCCCTCGGTGGAGCAGGCCGAGGAGACGACGTTGGAGCCTGCGGCGGTGCGGGCCGAGGTGGAGACGCGGAGGGTGGCGCCCTCTGTGGAGGAGAAGGTGCCGGAAGGGGACGGCGACAGCCCAGGAGACGCACTCCCAACGGGCCTAGCCTTTGCACAGACCGTCCCCACGGAGGCGGCCGTGGCGGCGCTCCAAGCCGAGCTGGCCGAGGAGCTGGGGGAGGCGGCTCTGCCTTCTCCTCAGGAGGAGGTGGCCCACCCTGGAGCGGGGGAGGTCGCCATGTCCGGCGACGCGGCCGGGGAAGATGGCCGCGGGATTGCTGCCTCCCCGGGGGCTACGGCTGGCCCCAAGGAGGCAGAGGCGGGGACATCTGGCGCCCCTCAAGCTACTGCCATCCCGGCAGCCGCTGCAGCCCCCGAGCCCTCTGGGGCGCTTCCCCCAGAGGTCGTCATGCTCGAGGACTCGCCGGAGGGTAGCTCGCGGAGGGTCGTTGGCGAGTGCAGCAGGGGGCCGGTCGTGGAGTCCCCGAGACCTTCGAGCCCCTCGAGCGAGGGCCTGGGCTTCCTCCTGGAGACGCCGGGGATGATGACGATGGATCGTCGTTTCGACGCCATCGTACCAATTGAAAACAACCCGAACCTTCCATGTGAGGGTCGGTTGCTGTGGTACGACCGTCAGAACCCGGCGGATCCCATCTTCGAGCTGGACGACACAGCGGAGAGGGAGCAGTGCCAACTTCTCGCCGAGGGCCTCAATAGTATGAAGGAGGTCTTCAATAAGATGATTATCGGGCCTTCTCGGGTGAGTTCTTGGGCTTCGTTCTTCTAGTCCTGGCGCCGTTTTGGGGTATGTCTTACCGCTCTTGTTTTTGTTCTCGTTCAGAAAATTATGGAGCGCAGCGCCGAGAAGTCGGCGTTCCTTCGCCGGGAGTCCGGGCTTTGGCACGCCGTGCAACAGCTGAAGGCCGAGAAGGAGCAGCTCGAGGCCCAGCTGGCCGAGGCCCGGGAGGCCAGGGAGGAGGCGATCGAGGACGCCGCAGAGGAAAAGGCCACCCTCGAGGCAAAGGTGGATGAGGCCGAGAGGACCGTGATGGAGGCGCTGACGGCCGCCGACGCCTCCAATCGGGAAAAGGCTGCCGCCGTGCGGGAGGTCGAGGAGCTGAAGGCGAAGGTGGTGGACCTTCAGATAGACGTCCAGCACCGCGACCTCGACCTCAAGACGGCCAACAACCAGTTGGTCGAGCTAGCCGGGAAGTTGACGGCGGCCGAGGAAGAGGGGGCCCGCCTCGAGGAGATCGCCCGGAAGCGGGAGGAGGAGATCCTTGGTAAGTTATCCCTCCCCATTTCTTGTCGGGCGGTTTCTTTCCGTTCTCCTCGCGTGGCGGCGCGTTTGCTTAGGTTTGCCTGCCAATGCAGCCCTGCGGAAGGGGAAGGCTGACCTGGAGGCCGAGCTCGAGGCCGAGAAGCGCGAGGTGGCCAAGGCCTTTGCTGCCAACCAGGAGCTGGTGCAGCTTGGGCACGAGCTGAAGGCGGAGATGACCAGTAAGTGTCGTGTTTCCGTTCATCCTTCTTCTCGTTTTCCTCCCTACCGAATGATGCCGACGAAGAGTTGCCTGCAGGGGTTGTCGAGGACCTTCGGAGGTCCAGGGAGGCGGGCGAGCAGAGCCAGAGGGCCCTCGAGAAGAAGTCCGAGGTCCATCAGGCTTTGGTCCAGGCGGTCGAGCACCTGTTCGAGGAGATCAACGTCAGCGGCGGCCCATCTTTGGTGGATCGCCTCGCCCTTGTCGCAGGGAGGACTCGGGCGCAGGCCGCAGATCTTGCTCGCAACGTGGCACGAAGGATCGTTGCCATGTTCTTGTCGCACTACCCGACCATGGATCGGGAGGCTCTGCAAGGCGGGTGGGCCCCCGGCTACGAGGATGCTGAGTATGATGAGATTGAAGCCGAATCCTCCTCGTTTGCCGACAAGGTGCTGACCGCCGCCCTGAGAGATCTTGGTCGGGAGTAGGATAGATATAAAGGAGTTAGTCATTTTGTTGTGCAATGAACAAAGCTCCCTTTTAAAGGGTAATCGTTGTTGCTCAGAAAACTTGTGTTTTATCTATTGTTTGCCATTTTCATTTTCTTCCGAATGCTTTTGGGGGTCGGGGGTCGAGATGAAAAGACGCGGGGTCCTGCCCGTCGGACTCTGTTCCGTAGCCGCCGGGGCGTAGGAACTCGGGAAATTGGGCACCTGGACTCGCAGGCCCCGAGTAGTTTCGGAAGATTCGAAAAATGACAAGCAGCAGATCAAAGTGCTGAAAGTAACAACTAGTCGAGACGGTTCCTTTCTTGCTTCTCGGGAAAGAGACATCGGTCCGAGGNCCGGAGCCTATCAGTTTGGACGAGTGCCCCACTAATCAGTGCACCGGAGCCTATCAGTTTGGCACGAGTGCCCCACTAATCAGTGCACCGAAGCCTATCAGTTTGGGACGAGTGCCCCACTAATCAGTGCACCGGAGCCTATCAGGGGGAATTTCATAGTTACTGAACCCGATGGGACGGAGTCGCCCCCCAAAACCCAAAACCCTAATCAGTGCACCTGAGCCTATCAGTTTGGGACGAGTGGCCCACTAATCAGTGCACCGGAGCCTATCAGTTTGGGACGAGTGCCCCACTAATCAGTGCACAAAAAAAAAAAAAAAAAAAAAAAAAAAAAAAAAAAAAAAAAAAAAAAAAAAAAAAAAAAAAAAAAAAAAAAAAAAAAAAAAAAAAAAAAAAAAAACAAAAAAAAAAAAAAAAAAAAAAAAAAAAAAAAAAAAAAAAAAAAAAAAAAAAAAAAAAAAAAAAAAAAAAAAAAAAAAAAAAAAAAAAAAAAAAAAAAAAAAAAAAAAAAAAAAAAAAAAAAAAAAAAAAAAAAAAAAAAAAAAAAAAAAAAAAAAAAAAAAAAAAAAAAAAAAAAAAAAAAAAAAAAAAAAAAAAAAAAAAAAAAAAAAAAACTAATCAGTGCACCGGAGCCTATCAGTTTGGGACGAGTGCCCCACTAATCAGTGCACCGGAGCCTATCAGTTTGGGACGAGTGCCCCACTAATCAGTGCACCGGAGCCTATCAGTTTGGGACGAGTGGCCCACTAATCAGTGCACCGGAGCCTATCTGTTTGGGACGAGTGCCCCACTAATCAGTGCACCGGAGCCTATCAGTTTGGGACGAGTGCCCCACTAATCAGTGCACCAGAGCCTATCAGTGTAATTTCATAGTTACTGAATCCGATGGGACGGAGTCGCCCCCCAAAACCCAAAACCCTAATCAGTGCACCGGAGCCTATCAGGTTGGGACGAGTGCCCACTAATCAGTGCACCGGAGCCTATCAGTTTGGGACGAGTGCCCCACTAATCAGTGCACCGGAGCCTATCAGGTTGGGACGAGTGCCCCACTAATCAGTGCACCGGAGCCTATCAGGTTGGGACGAGTGCCCCACTAATCAGTGCACCGGAGCCTATCAGTTTGGGACGAGTGCCCCACTAATCAGTGCACCGGAGCCTATCAGTTTGGGACGAGTGGCCCACTAATCAGTGCACCGGAGCCTATCAGTTTGGGACGAGTGGCCCACTAATCAGTGCACCGGAGCCTATCAGTTTGGGACAAGTGGCCCACTAATCAGTGCACCGGAGCCTATCAGTTTGGGACGAGTGGCCCACTAATCAGTGCACCGGAGCCTATCAGGGGGAATTTCATAGTTACTGAATCCGATGGGACGGAGTCGCCCCCCAAAACCCAAAACCCTAATCAGTGCACCGGAGCCTATCAGGTTGGGACGAGTGCCCCACTAATCAGTGCACCGGAGCGCTATCAGTTTGGGACGAGTGGCCCCACTAATCAGTGCACCGGAGCCTATCAGGTTGGGACGAGTGCCCCACTAATCAGTGCACCGGAGCCTATCAGGTTGGGACGAGTGCCCCACTAATCAGTGCACCAGAGCCTATCAGTTTGGGACGAGTGGCCCACTAATCAGTGCACCGGAGCCTATCAGTTTGGGACGAGTGGCCCACTAATCAGTGCACCGGAGCCTATCAGGTTGGGACGAGTGCCCCACTAATCAGTGCACCGGAGCCTATCAGGTTGGGACGAGTGCCCCACTAATCAGTGCACCGGAGCCTATCAGGGGGAATTTCATAGTTACTGAATCCGATGGGACGGAGTCGCCCCCAAAACCCAAAACCCTAATCAGTGCACCGGAGCCTATCAGGTTGGGACGAGTGCCCCACTAATCAGTGCACCGGAGCCTATCAGGTTGGGACGAGTGCCCCACTAATCAGTGCACCGGAGCCTATCAGGTTGGGACGAGTGCCCCACTAATCAGTGCTCCGGAGCCTATCAGTTTGGGACGAGTGACCCACTAATCAATGCAACGGAGCCTATCAGGTTGGGACACGTGCCCCACTAATCAGTGCACCGGAGCCTATCAGGTTGTGACGAGTGCCCCACTAATCAGTGCACTGAAGGACCCGATGGACGGACAAAGCCTATCAGTGAAAATTTCATAGTTACTAAAACCAGAGCCTTTCAGGGAGACTAGGTCGGCCCTGATCAGTGGAACAAAAGCCTATTTTGCGGACGAGATCAGCTGTAACATATCAATCTATTAGCAAGATGTATCAAAATATGTGCAGCATGTTCTCTCAATAGATGTGCAAAATGTGTATCAATCCATGGTAGCCTGTGTGTCAAGCAATGTGAATAAACAGTGTAGGTTTTGTATGAACAGGGGCCAATTCAAAGTTGCTGAATGGCAACCTACAGACGATGTTATATATATTTAACATAGATTCAAATATACACATAGATGAAAACATCAGTCAACAACCTAGCAACACACGTATTGACATCCCAGCATACTAAAAATATTCATATGTACATTACAAACAAAACAAATATTTCTTCTTGACATAACAACAGGCGTGAGCAATCTTTCATTAGACTAAGCAGCAATCAAGCCAGCGACTTTCCCTTCCCTTTGATTTGCTTTGCTCCATCTTGTGATCTATACAAAAAAAATTGAAAGAATGAAACAATGGCTACAGATTGATACTCATGATCAAAACAATTTTGACAAATATATAGGTCAAAATATAACGCTTTGTGATCGTACATTATATTTGGCAGGAGGATTTCCTTCCAGTTGGCTTCGTTAGAATTGCTGTTGAGCCACTCCCATAGCATCTGAATCCTCAGGTTACGCTCATTGTTACCAATAAATTCAGGCAATTGCTTTCCATCCCAATGCTGCATTGCCTTTAGAGTGAACAAACCACAATCATGTTTGCCATCACATAACAAATTAATAAGAAACAAAAATAACCAAACAAACTGGAAAAAATGGAAAAAAAATTTACTTACAGCCCAAATTGACGGTAGTTTCTGATATACTCCAGCTCATATGTGAAAATTGTGGGCAAAGTACATGCAGGGTTCTTAGCTGTGTAAGAATTCCATAGCGTTATAATTCTGGCTCGAGCCTTTGAAGCTTTCTCCCTAAGTTGAGGATCCTGGGCATTCCTGTTGCTGTCAATGACTTGGAATTTCTTATCAACTAGATTCAAAACAACTAAGAACCAGTGACCACCATAACTTAGTTGTACATTGTCATGTATTGGGAACAAAACCTGCAAATTTGAAAAAAAAAAGATAACACCATGACTACCTTGATTTCAGTATGAATGTAGGTTGACGATCAAACAAAATATCATTTTTTTGAAGAAAGAACTTCAAGATTTTTGGCAACATAAATTATGTCTTGTTTTTTAGGAAATAACACTAAGAAAATAGCATATAGGTTAACAGGAAAAGTGCATAGATGTTCATACTCTGGAAAAAACATCACATTTAGGTTGACAGCAGCAACACATATAGGTTGACCAAAACATCACATTCCATAGGATTTTGACATATACATTGACAGTAAGATTACATATGGATTGAAATTGAACTAACATGCAGATTGATACAAAAGGACAAAAATTGAAAAATTAAAACTTTAGGTTTGACAGAACAATGTGGTTACCATGTCAAAATCTGCATTGTTGAAGCGAAATGCTTTCTCCAATAACCTACCGGGCTTTGCTTGAGGGTCCAACATTTGAAGCTGTTAATTTACAAAACATAGAAACAAAAATGTTTAAAGTAGAAATGCAAAAAAAAAGCAGCACATGAAAAGAAAAGAACATGTATCAAGAAAAATACCCCAACCCATGGAGACATCATTCTTTTTCTCTGTTGACTGGGGTTGCATGACAGTACAAATGATCCAATTTGAAGAGCAATTGTATCAAGACATTTCCCAACAGCAAGAGCATTGGCTAACTCTGCTGCAGTGGCAGAAACTTCAACAGACTTAAACACATAAGGGCTGTAGAACAAAATAAGAAAAAATAATGGTCACAAACTAATGTTTAATAGATGAAAATAAAAAAAAAATTGTTCATACCTGCATACAGGAGGTTTAGAACAAGTGAAAGTTGATAGAGTTCTAAAAACTGTTTCTTGATCTTGACTAACGAGTGAAAGATCTGTAACATGAGTTCGACGCTCCTGATTATTCAATTTATATAATACACCACGAGCTCCATCAGCGATGGATGGGGTAATAACATTTTGTTTATTGATTGGGTTGTCATCATCCTCTTGTGACAACCCCAATGAGAAACTCGGTGGAGACGCTGCCCGTTTGTAGGCTTCAGAATGAAACATGTTTGGAACAGCCTGAAAGTTTTTAAAAAATAATAGTTGAAAAAACACTCTGTTAACATAAGTACACAACAAGTTAAAAGTGTATCAAGTTATGTATTTATGTTGAAAAAAATATATCAAATTCTCGAGAAGGCATTGTTAATGTGTAAAAAAACTAACCTCCTTTGTTGCTGGATCAGAATTAGCAATGTTTGTATCAGGAGCTATGACACCTTCACTCTTTAAATTTGATGACTCAACCTATTGAAAAATTGTAATAAACATCAACATTGGAACAAAAAAAATATTAAAAGTTTGCAAAAAGGCTGCATTAAACGTTTATAGATATACCTTGTCAACATTGACATCCGCATCATGTACGGGTGATTTCAACTTCCTCACATATACACAAACTCTAGCACAACCTCCTATGCCTGGAGAAGGACTCTTGGGTTCCTCATTGCTCTAATAATAAAGTGAACTAGATTGTTTAGGAAATGTAAAGCAAAAAAAAACAGTACTGAACATTCCTCATATTTTCAGAAAAATTGTTACCTTACAAATAGTTGAATCTGTTGCAACAACATTAACTGGCTCTACACTTTCAGTTCTGCAATCTTTTGAATTATTGTCCTCTGAAAATTTGGGAACAGGTGGAACAACCGCATCCTGATGAACATATATTGACACCAATTATGAATGTGCATTGACACCAATTAGGAACTGATAGTAACTAGGAATATACAATGACAACAAGCATGAATAACAATTGACAAGTAAAAGATGCTTACCTTGTTAGTGATAGGATCAACACCTCGGTTCTTGTCCCCTGCTGTTAATTTCTTCCTACTGGCATCCTTAGAATCTTGCAGAACTTGTTTTCTTTTCTTAATATCAGTCCGTACAGCCAATATCTTTGTCCTTCGTCCAGATCTACCGGAAGGACAAACAATTTTCTTTGGGGCCATTTCTTCCATCACTTTAGCTTCAAACTGTTTGATGCTGTCATGAATCGGCTTGTTCAGCTCCTCATGCATTGCTTCTGGGTCAGGCAAATTCATTGTGTTACCAATGGCGCTCACTGTTTTCTGAAAATCAGGCTTTGGAAGAACTGGATCAAACAACTCAGGTAATTCAAGCTTCTTTGCATTTTTTAACATGCGAGCAGCTGGAGGTGTGTCAAACAAACCAAGATCTCTGAGCTGGCTCATGACAGATTGCTCTCTTGGTGGTGAAATTGGGGTAAGATCTGAAAATATATCACTATCACCTGTCCCAACAGATTCTTGAGATGGTAACTCATTGTTTTCCAATTTTGTTTTGTTACTGGCTGCAGGTGTACCAGAACCATTTCCAGCATCTTGGCCAACATCTTTGGTAATGGAAGTATCTTGCGCACCATCATCGCTTGTACCAGCATCTGAATGTACTGTGTCCTTGTTGTGTTCCCCAGAAGATTTGCCATCACCTTCATCACCTTTGCCTTCATCTTTTTCAACATCTAAACCAAAACCTGTTCCGTCACCATCATCACCATCTTTTTTTTATGGCCTTCATCCTTGACTGTGCCTCTCTCATCATCTTCAATGTCAACTTCTTCATCTTCATCATCATTCTCTGCATCTTTATCCTTTTGTTTGTCCATGTCCCTATCCTTGTCTTTATCCAAGTCTCCATCCTTTTCTTTCGCTTGAGCTACAAAAAAAACATTGAGTCAAATATTGATGTTGCAGAAATTCACAAACATACAGTGATTGAATGAAAGTTATAGAGCTCTGGACAGATTGCTAGTGGATTGACAAGACAGATTCATGTTGACAAAAAGTTACATGTACATTGACATAAACTTAAATTGATGTTGACAATACAAATGCATTTGGATTAACAAAAAATACTTGTTTTTTCTCATTAACAAAACATTACTCGACATAATAAAAAATGATATCTTACATGCCAGAAGTAACATTGCAGAGGCAATTTCTCCCTCAGGATCTGTGTTGCACAAATACTCAATCATAAAAGAAAAAGGTCGCTTCAATTTGTCAACGTAATTTTATTATCACAAACTTAAATTTCATAAAGTGGTAAAGAGATTGGTAGAGAAAAAATGTCACAATGTGGATGGAAAAAAATATCTGTAAATGTTAATAACTTACAAATGTGGACTGATTGTACCCAAGAAATATGTGCCAATGTTCAAAAATTACAAAATTGTGGAATGATAAACAGAAAAAAATATGTCAAAATCTATTAGACATACCTTTTCCAGTTTCGGATTGAACTGGATCAGACTTTTCAATATCAACCTGAGACTCTGTGTTTGATGTGCCACCTTCAATATTTTCAGACATACCTTGAAGCACATCATCGTATAACTTTGGATCATTTTCAGAATTCAGATTTTGATTAACTTGACCACCACCTTCAAAATTCTCATTTACATCACTGAAAACATAAAAAAAGACATGAAGTACAAAAAAAAATTATATAGCAATGTAACTAACATGTATGAGGTTCAAGTGTATTAAAAAGAATGTTGTGTCATAATACCTAGTAACTTTAGACACAATCTGATGAGCATCAAAATCATCTTTAACGTCATCATGTTTAGGGAGGTCATCATCAAATTGAGCAGCAGAATCAGAATCACCATAATCCTCCTCACTACTACTTGACATGGCTTGAACTTTGCTATCAGCTACACTCTTGGACTTGCGTTCACGCACAGCCCTGTCATCATCATCTGACTCATCAACAAATGCACTGCCACCATCAGGATCAGAAGGTGTATCACTCTTATCTTCAAACTCAGATTCATCATCTTCATTGTTTTTCAACTTATCCCTTCCAGATGATGTGCCTGCTGCACTTGTAGTAGCATGAGCTGCTCTGGACCTCGTTATGCGCCCAACTACTGTTCTGTTTGTCTGTGCTCCTAAATCAGAACCAGGAACACCAACAAAAGCCGTTTGATGTGAAGGTAATGGAGCTGAACTGCCAGGCGCTTGTTGGCCACCATGACTTAAACGCCAAACCATGTTAAAAACAGCTTCATTGATAGCAACACTGAAATCACCAACAATTTTTCTAATAACATCTCGATTCTGAAAAAGAATTTTTATAAAAAATTAAACAAATAGAAAATACACAGGTGCATACAGTGAAAATAAACAAGTTCATATAGTCAATATACACAGAATTAAATAGTAAATATATACAAATTTACTGAACATACACAGATTGTTATATTTAATATAAACAGGTTGATATAGTTAAAAACACAGATTGATAGAATGCAAATAAAAAGATTGACACACAAAATAAAAAACAGATTGATGAAGTTAATATCAACAAGTTGATATAGTTGAAAAAACAGATTGACATAATAAGTATAAACAGATTGATATATTGAAAATGCATAGATTGATAAAGTAAAAATACCAGTGTGATTGAACCAGAAGGAACATTAGAATTGACAAACTCATCAACCATATGAGGTTGAATTAGAATAGATGAATTCTTGCTGAAGTGGGGCTTTAGCTGTGTCATTTAAAAAAATGATTAAAAACTGTTAACAGTTAGTAGAAAAATGTTGTTTCAAAATAAAATGTGATGCCTTACATGTAATTTCCCGAAAGAAGTCTTAGAAACCCGATCAAGACCAACAACATGGTTCACCAAATCTCCACTCCAAACAGAACATCTTATCTGAGCAGCTTGATCAATAATGTCACCAGTAGCGAGCGAATCCAAGTACAAAAGCTAAAAAAAAAGTATAAGAACATGCAGAAAAATATTACAAATTAAAAAAAATTAAGAAACTTACAGTGAGAAACAGCAAACATCCAGAAACAGATTTCCTTCCAATTTGCTTAAACTCTTTAATCCCTTGAACTAAACGATCAACGACTAGTTGACACCAATTGTAATGTTGAATATCAGCACGAACTGCAATAGCGTGATAAGCATGCACAGACAACGTAGTTCCTGAAGTAGGACACAACAGAGTGGATATAGCAAACAAAAGCCAGTACTCGAGCCAATCAAAGTCATTTTTTCCCTTTCCTGGACCCAACAGCCAAGCTAGAGCATCAGCAAAAGAAGGTGCCCTCTACTCTCCTACAGGTCCAACTAGCTTGTAGAATGCAACAAATGTATCAGCGCCACTTCTTTTTTCATAAGAAATCTTTCGATCTCCCCTAGGAAGTCCAAACATTCTCTCAACGGAATGGTCATCAACCTTGATAACACCTCTAAAAGGAATGACCAGTTCACTTTTCTCAATGTCAAAAAGGTTTACAAGCCAATGAGAGAGCTTCTCTGGGACAGATGGACACTGGACAAGCAAAAGACCTCCAAAACCAACACTTCTAATGGATTCCTTCTGCAGATCTGAAAGTGAATTATTCACAGAAATCAACCTCTTTGGAGCGCCTTTCTTCCTCAAATCCTGTAAGAGATTACACACACATTGCTAGTTACAAAAAAAAATAACTTCACATTGCATGTACTAATATATAAACACAACCTTATCAGCTTGATAATAAAAAATAACACAAGTTCAAGTATGTGAAAATTAACAATAATGAAATATATAGATTGATACAATGTACTGCATACATTCAAACTATAATGCTACATGGATTGATAAAATTTAACTACAAATAAAAACAGTACATAAACAATCATTAATGAAACAAAAAAATAAATGTGTACACTAATTACCTTATCAGCTTGCCTCTCATCAATAAAACAATCATCAATTGATTTTCCCTTATCATCTTTACAAACAGCCTTTCTACGCCTTGGATTAGGGGCAATTTCCGTCTCAGCACAAGCCTCGGCTCTAGAAGCAGCCCTTGTTTTCCTCTTTGGGGAAGGAACATCTTCAGCAAACTCAGGTTTCCGTCTTT
Organism: Alloteropsis semialata; assembly: GCA_004135705.1. NCBI lineage: Eukaryota > Viridiplantae > Streptophyta > Magnoliopsida > Poales > Poaceae > Alloteropsis > Alloteropsis semialata. The sequence continues at coordinate 22,073,797 of CM014276.1, read as the reverse complement.
TCACCATGCTGCAAATTTGAAAAGAAATTTAAAATATTAGTTGACATATAGAAAACATATAGAATTCATAACAATTGACACTATATACATATAGATTGACACAAACCCAAATATAGATTGACAAATTAACTAAAAAAATGCTAAATCAACTGCTACTAAATCAAAATAACAACAGACATAAACAACTGACATTGCCATCAAATTCACAAAAAAGTGAACAATCTAATTCAATGATAGCAACAAAACAGAACTGACGCAACAACTACGAGTCGGCGGTAGAAATCCTCCCAAAAATTCATACCTAGACAAGCAACCAAAACCAAAAAAAATCGCGGGGAGATGCCCCAACGTCGCGGGGACCCGACGCGCCGTCGCGGGAAGCCGCAGCAACGTCGCGGGGACCCGACGCGCCGTCGCGGGAAGCCGCCGCACCGTCCCCGAAGACAATGCACCGTTGAAAAATCCCTAAACTCCCCGTCGCAGGGAGCCTCCACATTACAACCCTAGGTCCAAACATCCCCAAACTCCCCGTCGAGGGAACCCGCCGCACCGTCGCAGGGAGCCTCCGCATTACAACCCTAGGTCGAAAAATCACCAAACTGCAGAACCGGAGAAGAATGTGACTGACCTTGAAGAGCACCGAAAGCACGCGAGCGCCTCCTCTCTCTAATCGACGGCGAACAAAGCCACCGCCGGAGAGGAAACGCCGATGCTGGAGAAGAAAGCCCCGCCACCTCTCGCTCGCTCCAGCAGTTTCCGAAAGAAGAAGAAAACCGACCGCCGGCGGTTTCAGAAAGAGGAAAGGAGCCGATGACGCTTTAATGGGTGCCCGAACGGAACAAAGGCCGTGCGTCCTCGCAACCAAGAGCTGGGCCGGCCCAGCGAGACGCAGTCGCGCGCTGAAACTCCAGCGCGACCCGTCGCAATATAAACTTAACGTAGGAAAGGTTCATTACAATGTTACCAAGTACGAGCTGGGCCAAAGCAATCCACAACTTGACGTCCTTTTTGGATTCTTTTCTGATAGCAATACACATCGGCCCCACCACGATCTTAGCGGGCCAGGCGTACCTGAAACCTCAGAAGGACCCCTGCAAGTTTAGGAATTGGCTCGATGCCTTCAAAATCCAATTGCACACGAAAACATCCTCAATATTGTGATTCAACGGCACTTTCCTTTTCTAAAGAAATATATTCTTCCAAAAAAACCGACCATTAAGTTTTCTCTTAGATGTACGGACAATTTCCTTTAGAGTGATCGTCGTGACCAATTGAGCTATAGTCAAACTTTTGGCGATATTTAAATTTTCAGGTAAAATTCACAAAAGTTGTTTTTTTAAAACATTGGCACGTCACCTACCACTAAAAGCGTTTGTCAATTCTCAGAATAAATCTAGAAAAATGCAAACACCGGTGTTGAGTCGATGATTCGAACCCGGACCGACAAGTTCCAACACAAAGAACCTGAGCAACTAAGTTACTCTTAGTTCACAGACACAAAAGTTGTTTACTATTCTATTTTTTTAGAAAGCTCTAAAGAGCACCTAAGTATTCTACCTGTATCTCAAAAATCCTTGTTCTCCACAATAGTATAATTGACACTTTCCTACCAAAACAAGGGAGACTATTTTGTATTCTTCTTAACCCTGCAGAAAATGGAGCTTTCAAGCACATGTACACGAATCGTGGTCACATTTGGGAGTTGGCCACATTTCTTGGGCGCGTGTCAACGTGCACATCCCTTTTCCGTTGTCCCTGCCACTATAGCTGGCTAGCGGGACCATCGAGACAGCATTACCGTCTCAGCGGTCACCACGTAGTAGCAAAGTCGCCATCGATCGGTCAGTCATGTCTATTTCTTCTCCCATGCATATATACTTTTGCTCATCATAGTGACATTACCGGCCGATACTTCAATTACTTACGGTTGTGCTTTACTTCGACTCGAGTCAGTTAAACATTTATACAAGAACGGCCCACGTTAAATTGACGCAATTGGTTGTTTTAAATGCAAAGAGATGTGTTAGGGTGCACTTAGGCCGGCTGCGGTGATGAACCGGTGCAATGCAAGGGGAAAGAAAAGAGACATGTATCCATCCTCTAGTAGCATGGGGTCTAGAACAGACGTTTCCCTCGCCTTGTCTCTATTGTCCTATGAGACTCGAGCTTTGTTTTTTGTTGTTTCTTATTATTGATATGGTCCTACATCCTCACCCTAATTACATTGTTGAGTTTCATTGACAAGTGAGTCTTGCATGTTTATCCCCTAGGATTCGATTCTTATTTTGGATTTGGTGATCTTCTCTCTGTGAGGATTCGTTCTCTCCAATGGTTGCATTGACTCCTGTAGATATGTTGGGGAGTGCGTGTCTCCACTTATACTTCAATCCTTTTTATACCTTGATGCACAATAGTAGTTCAACAAAAGAAAAGAAACATCAAGCTAAAAGAAAATATTTGTAAATTAGGATATGATGTACTGCTCTCGATACTACTTTACATGTTCCTTAAAAAATGACAAGGGATTAATTCCTTCCCAGAGATCAAAGATTGTAGAGGAAAGCAATGGTAGCTTTTGTAGACAATGGTAGTATCAGCCATTGCAATACCCTTCTACCCAGGCAGTGAGTCACCAATCGCATGCTACTGTAGTTCCTTGACAGAACAAATGAGAAGATATATATGCATTATAATTAAAAACAGGGGTAGGAAGGCATGCCAATGCTACCCGTGGAATAGAGACATTTGTAAACACATTTTTGATCCAGAAATTTAGTTCACTTTCACAACATTAGTGAGCAAATATCGAATGCAATTTGGCAGTTACACCAAAACAGCCTCAGCACCTCAGGCCTTCCACAATTTATCTACATTTCTTTCACAATTTGTGCATACAAATTCTTGATGTATGTCCTAATATTTGGACAGAGAAAGAGAAACAAGACGCTCATTGATCATACACTCCTCCCCTGAATCAGATTGTTTTCTCCTGTCGCCTACCCATCTTAAAACTATTATCCACTATCCAAAGGAATTTGCACTTATTTATATATTTATAAATTTCAAAGAGCCAATCAGTATCTACCTGCAATTGTTCATGTCCATCCCATTTTAAAAATAAAATAATTGCTATAAGTTTGACTCTTCAACAATTTTCCACTGCTCTTGATCACTTTTGTTGGATACCCAATTATTGAATATATGGATCACTAACCTATTCATTTGACAAATATGTAACTAAAGCAGGACACAAGCCTCAATTGGCTAGTTTTTAGGTGAGACATAAATCAAACAATAGGTGGGCAGCTTACTTCACAATAAAGATCATGTGGTGTACGGAGGGATCCTCTCAACCAGTGGCAGCTTCACGCACACCCCATGACGTCCTCTGCAGTCTGCACAGGCACCACAGCTCTGGCCGAGCTCAAAAACTCAAGCGTCCCGGTAGCTGTACTCATGCGTGTAAAGCAGATGCCCTTGTTTCTACTGATGCATCTGTTAAGAAAGGACATTGGAGAGGAGGAAACTTACAGCAAACAGATGTTAGCTTGAACAGTTGCTGACTCGCCCATCCATCCATCTCCGCTCCGGCAGCGGCTTTGATCGAGGCGGCTGGACTCTTCCAAGCAAATCGACATATGGCAGGAGGGGGTTTCGGGCAGAAGGCAGGCTCGGTGAGGAAAATTTGATATTGGAACTCCCAAGATTTAATTGATAGGCTATCCATTTTGATATTACCAGGAATTAAATCGAGTGATCCTCCTACCTCTGAGACTGCAATCAGTGGTATTAAATCTGAGGAACTGAACCAGCCAGGTCATCCACCAGATCGCGCTACCACTTTCCTGCCAAAATTTACCAGATGGAAAAAGAATTAGTGAGATAAGTTTAACTGACAGAACAATAATTTGGGGAAAATAAATCAAATGACTATTGTGTGGATCTAATTCACGTGGCCATGTTATGAATCAAATGTCGCATGATTCATAAATGACATGTTTTAAAAATATTAAAGCTGACCTCACCCTGACCACTTCTTCCATAACAACTGATAACTCTAGACCACTTTTCAGATTATGACTTTTATATTTACAACAATCTATTTGCTAAAAAAATATTGACCACAAACCAGTTGAAGGTCAATTTATGAGGTTGAAACCCCCATCTAACCACAGGCAATGCAATCTAGTTTTGAATGAATCGTGAGTAAATCCATGCAAGGTAAAATGTGAATTACCTGGTAATAGCAAATGACAAGCAAAGATGGATATGTTGGGTCGAAAGCACAAGAACTGGACGTTTTCCCGCTGCACTTAAGCTAGTTCACACAACGGTCCTCGTTTAATGGCCACACTTCACTATGTCTTCACTGACAGACAAGGCATATTCTCTAGCGGTATCCCAGCACAACAAATCAACATCCTTAGTGTGGCTCTGGAATTTCAAGAAATAGTACTATCAGAGGTGCTTTAAGTGGTCTCTTAAAAATAGCAGGATAGTGATCAATGTAGAAAGGAATGCTGGCTATGTTTAGCAAGATTTTTTTTAGATTAAGGAAGCTTTATTGATATGAAATAAGGTTCTGGCCTCTGCATTGATTAGGTGCATAGAGTTAGCAAGGTGTGGCCTACAAACATATTCAAGTTAAAAGCAAACTATCAGAGTGCACCTCGGTCACTTACGAAGCTCAAATCTCCTCACACAAGCTTGTGTCTCCGCATCTAGAATTGAAACCATATTATCTGAAGCTGTTACAAGATATCCTCTATAACATGGTTGGAATGTCAGTTGGGTCGAACCTCCCTACTAAATACAGAAAGATATTATTACTATAGTGTCATGCAGCTCTCAAATTGTTATAGAAATTCAGGACATAGTTCGCATCAGAGAGAAATTGCTAATTGTGCCTGGTGACAACTCACCTTTTTTCACGCATTCCCTACAAGGTACATACCATAATATTATCCGTGCTTGCTACCAATTACACAAGTTGATGTGATATGAAATGTCAGATATATTTAACAGCGTTGTCCAGAAAAAAAAAGATGCATCTAACAGGTTACTACTCAACATGCAAGTTGGACATAACTCTTTTAGTGTTCACAACAAGAAGAAAGTTACATGCTGACAAAATACTATATATGCAAAGTTGAGAAACCTTGAGAATTTGGGCGATGTTTCCATGCTTGAAGCTCCAGAATCTTATCTCATTGTCCCACAAGAACAAATCAGGCCATCCTTGTTTGGATGGAAATCAAGTGACATAACAAATGCTGAGTGTCAATGAATGTAGGGATGGAATAACCCTCCTACAACAAGAAAATAATCTCAACACCATGAGCATATTTCAAACCTAGAAAACATAAGAGAAATTACCACCAGTATACCAGATTAAAATGAATATAACTGAGTATGCACGGTTGAAATGAAAAACTTGTGATTAAACATTATAATTGGGACTTGTGATTAAACACATAAAAAAAACAACTGAAACTCAAAACTGTTTCCTAAGCTTCTTAGCCTCAAGTCGATCTTTCAACACTGGAGGGGGTGGTGAGTCCCGAGTGGCTCCTCGAGCCACCCCCCATGCCGGCAGCCCGGGTTCGATCCCTGGGGCTGGCACCGGGAGGCTCCTTTGCAGTCTTCCTAGTGAAAAAAAAGAAAAAAAGTCGATCTTTCAACACATACAAGAAATTAAGTTCAATCTGCGAAGACTAATTTTACTTTCCAAGAAATTAAGTTTCTCAGCATAAATGAAACAGGATAACTGCTGCAAAACATAATATAAAAAGAATCCTCTACAGTCATATGAGAATCAATCACAATGATAAAAAAGACAAATAGAAGCTGCCACACCTACATCTTCATTAGGCACATAAATCCTCCATATGGCAGGAACTGGAACATGTTGGCGGCAGTACTGTACTGTACTCCATTGCACGCACCTCCTCCCTGCATGATAGCACCACCACAATCGCCAATGTCCGTGCTAGCAGCATTAGAACCTTTAACACTTGCTTCCATTGACCAAATTATAAAGATTAAAAAGAAAATGGCACTGTTGTGAACAAACAAATTTATGGTGGTATAGATTCCTAAGTGTCTAACAAAACATATTTTTATTGCAAGATTTTGACATGACAAGGCTGAAGTTTTTGACATTTCAAGAAAATGAAAAGCATCAAGTACAGGGTATACATGTATTAAAGAGACAATGTGGTTAACTGAAGCTAGCAGGCCAAAAATCTGTATCTGTACTGTAAAAAGTATTGAATCTTTGCAACACTATGCTTTCTATGTACTCGATCTAACTCTGGGTTTATATGTATCGCTGATGACCTGCTGTAAGCTGCATTCACTTGACTAAAGATACAGATGTAATTGTTGATTGAAGAATAAAGCAGAGACATTGTACAGATTGCTCACCCATGGAAGATGACAGGTCTTGCTCACATGCTTGTAGTAAATCGAGTAGAATACCTAGACCTAGACCTTGAGGAAGCATCAACATCAATTAGACTTTAAAGAAAAGGGTGGAAAAATTAATGTTATGGGGTACCTCGATGTGACCTGCTACTGCTAGGGTTTCCTTCGCTGTGCGAGTGGCTCAGGCCTGGAGCCAGTGCCGGTCCTGAGATTTTAGGGGCCCGGGGCGAAACATAAAACGGGGCCCTTCTAACAATATTAATAATAATAACACCAGCGACAGTCTATTTATGTACTTATATATAGCGTTGTAAATAAACACTCAAAGATGCATAAAAAGTGTTCATATCAAGGAATTTATATATAATACCTAAAAGTTTCTTCTAACATTTTTGGATGAGAAGTAATTGATGGTAATATCAATATAAATCTCATCTAGCAATTTCTTCATGGCGATATAATTGACAATCCATTTCTTGGGACATTGGATCTCAAATAATTCTTCAACAACTTCAGTTTTGATAGCCAACCCATATGAATTTCTTAAGTACTCGTATTTCTCTTAAAATTGTCAATGGGTGCTCAACGTGATTCTAGATTAAAAACACAATCAGCCACGAGTGTCACTGAGTTACTAAAGTAAAAAAGAAGAAATAAAAAACATCAATCCATGTAATACCTGGACCTCGTCGCTCCTGATTGGCTTATTACTGTACAATTTGGATTTGCTGAACTGCTTGTCCCCTCGTGTCTCCTTCCCGCTGCTATGGCGAGAGTGTTGTGTGCTAAAAAAAACAAAGTAAAACATGGTATTGACAAGATCTATTATTGATTGGTGATGAAGACATATTTGCATGTAATCTAACTGGTCTGATATGCATTCTGCATGCGACCATGGGAAATATAGATTGGTGATCGGTGATGGAATTCTAACATCAACATACAATAGAGATGAACTCTCGGCGTGGTGTGGACGCATCCCTATCGGACGGCCCTACGTACGAGAGTCCCCAGTGGGCGGCGGCCTTTCGCGAACTGCGATGTGTCATGGCGAAGATGTGCCGTCTGCCGCGGTGCCGCCGACGCAGCGAGCACGAGCCGCCAAGAAGCGAAGCCACGGCCTGACCGGCGAGAAAAAAAGACTAATAGATTGGAACACGGAGTAGTGGCGGCCGCCATTTTGTTGGCCTGGCCTCTACATACCTGCGATGTGGCCCCTAGAAATCTGGAGCCCGGAGCAGGCAGTGTCGGTGCCCCACCTCAGGGCCCCTGAGGAGGAGGGAGCCGTCACCCACGAGGTTGGCATCGCATCGCAAAACGGTTCTCGTGCCCCAGGGGGTACGTACCCACCCTGTTTTGGACGGCCAGGATCTTCATTCAGGGGGTGTGCGAATCTTGATGCAGTGGGGGTAGTGTGTGAATCTTGATGCAGGTTTGGACGGTAGATAACAGGGTGGGTACGTACCCCCCTGGGGCACCAGAACATTCACGCATCGCGAGCCCCTCACCGGCGTCATGGCGTGGATTAGACGACAGACGGTGAGGATGGACAATGGGTCATGCGACGCTGCACCGCCATGTCCGCCTCCTCCTTTGAGGGCACCACCATGGCTACAGCATAGGTCGCAGCCGTCATTTCGTCTCCCTCCGGCCTCCACCAAGGGATGTCACCACCTACACCATAGGGATTGAGGGGGACGTGGGCAAGCCGCCACCGGAGATCGGGTGGGATCGAAGTGGAAGAGGATGGGGATTGGATCAGGGAGATAGTGAGGATGGAAAGGAGAAGCGAGGAAGGGGCGGCGAGATTAACGGGAACCACGGGTATGCGCGGGCGGGTAAGCACAGAGGCACAGTGAGAAAAAGTAATCGAAATCGGCCGAAGTATTTTCTTTCTCACGATTTTTCGATCTCCCCTCCTCCTTCTGTCAAACTTTTGGCCTGACAGATGGGACCTCTGTGAGAGGTACACATGTTTAACCTTGGTTGAGAATTGTTTCCAAATGTTATTCTCTTTATAGTATAGAAAATAAAAGTATATATGTTGGTGGTTAGTTGGCCACCGTGACTAACACTGTTTCTGGCAACAAAAGCAACCTGTGTTTAGAATAGGATTCTATCAATAGCACACCTATATCTAGGCTTAGGGATCTAGCCAGCTTTAGGGGCTGTTTGGATCGGGCCCTGCCAGGCAGCTCGCCGGCCAGGCAGCGATCGCATCCCCAGACGTCCAAAATCGACATTTGAGAGTGATGTCTGGGCCATGCAAATTGGCTAGGGTCCCAAGCAAACAAGCCCTTAGTGCGAGAAGAAGCCTCTCAAGGTTCGAGGGCACAGTTGCACACCAAACGAAAGATGGTGACACAGTGGACTCCACATAATGAGCCGGTGCAGGCTAAAGAAAAAGGGACAATTCTCACCAGACTTGAGACTGGCCTACAATCCAACTAAAGGAAAATTAAACATGGACATTTCTAGCTAAATGCACAGGCAGGGTTTTCCTATGTCATCATCTCTGTAATGGTTTCTTCAACCCGCTGAGGACATGAACTGATGTGTAGAGCACTTCGCACAAATCACAATTATAACTTCATTTTCTTGATACTATAAGCTTAGTATTGGTACTTAGCCTGAGATACCGTCCCTCACGCTACAAGACTTTCATGATTTTCCGAGCATACCTTTTATGAATGCCCTACTCTTATTGGTTTCTTTATAACTTTCTCAAGAGCCAATGCTTTCTTTAGCCTAATTGAGACAATCTCCATGGGTTATTAATTTATCAAGTGGTTGCCAATATGAAAGGGTGCCCTTTAGTATCGAGTCCCCTACCGGTACTAAAGTCAGGTTCTCTATTAGTGTTGGCTGGTGATTTGCTTCCCCTCTCAAAAAAAGAGAGTCCAAATTAGACTAAAACCTTGAACCACTTGATAAGAAATTTTGAAAATTACAAACCATACGTTATTGGGAAAGAACACTAAGGAAATCTTTGATATATAATATGTAATGCCATACCTATATTACAGTCGTAGAATTGCATACTGTTGACGCTCCTTAGCGACACACTTTTACCCTTGTTTATCTTCAATAATGGCATGAATTTGATATCTAAACTAATGATCATACTCTATAATCAGGACGTTTTTGCATATGCATGTGTTTTTGGAGGAATTGTGTTTATGCAGGTTTTGGGCTTAAATGGAGCACATATGGACAAGGCTTGAGACCAAGGATGACATGGTTAAAGATAAAGGCCAGAGGCCCGAAGAAAAGGGCAGGCCGGCCAGCCCCACACGGCCTAGGCTGGGCGGCCTGAGGTGATCCAAGCCCCGTTCGTGCTCAACTTTGGTGAACCGACCTCCAAGAGTATTTGAAAGGCAAGTGCTTCAAGATAAGGTCAAGAGACTTTGGGGTCAAGGCAACTCAATTGGAGAATTTGGAAGTTTATCACTTTTCATTCTTATCTCGAAGATATCCTGAAGCAAACGATGTCCAATGGCCTATATGCATAGGTGGAACATCTACTGAAGCTTCCAGAAGACTTGGAGAGAAAGATTGCGACGAGGCGGCCGAGGAATGCCCTAGGCCGGCCGGCCTGAAACACCTTGGGCCGGCCGGCCCAGGCCTTTCCTGTGGCGGTTCACCCCCCACCCTTCGACCTAGGGTTTTCTCAAGGTATAAATAGCCCCTGTGCCTTCATGCCACGCATCAACCAATTCGTCATTCACCGCCGAGGAGCAGAGGAGCTAGAGGGACACCTTTCGGTGAGCTGAGGGTCGTGCTAGTTGTCTAGGGTTCATCCCTAGCCGACGTGGGAACCCTATGAGGAAGACCACGTCGGAGTTCTGGAGCTAGGATCATCAAGATCAAGGTAGGATCCCGGTGGTGATCTTGTGATGTACTTACATTCATGGTGAAGTTATATGTGTTTCCGAATCTTTAGCGATCAAGTGCCTCTCTTTATGATTTCGTTCTTGCTTGGGTTTGCTTCTTCTTCAATCTATTCTCGAGATAGATTGCTTGGGATGTTCTTGTAGCCATGGTGGCTAGGGGTTCATACCGGATCTACCAAGTGGTTCGACACGTTCACTTGTGAATATGCCCTTAAGTTACCTATGCCGAAAGGGAGCATCGTGACAGGGTGTGATCCCGTGTAAGGTGGGGCTTTCGGGAGTTTGACCGGAGGTCGTGATTTAAAGATGTTTTTCATTGAGATTCACATCTATCTTATTTCACTCTATTTGGCTCGGAGCTACAACATATGCATGATCTAGGTGATCTAGATTGGTTATCTCTAACGTTCTCTTGCAACCTCCGGTGTTTGGTGTTTAGTAGATTAGATCTATTTTGCAACCTCTCTTTCAAGATCAAAGGATTTCTATGCTAGTTAGATTGTTTATTGTATCCTTAATTCCACAGATTGATAAACCTTGGGAGAGTACTCTAAGGGAAAAACTACAACTGATCCGTGCGCTTGCGGTTCATGATTGGCGTGCTTAAGGGCCATCAACAAGCTTTTCTGGCGCCGTTGCCGGGGAACTATCGATTAAGATCCGATTTGACTAGCATTCATAAATATTTCTTTTTCTTGATTTTCTTTTGATTTTTCCTCTTTTTAGATCTCTTATTTTCTCTTTCATCAAAAATAGATCTAATCCACAAAAAAATAAATCTAATCTAGTTTTTTATTTTTATCTTTATTCTATCTATTTCTTTTAGATCTTGTATATATATTTTGTTTTTCACTAACTCTAACAGGAGATGGATGGCTACCTCTCCAACAAACCGAAAAATTTTGTGGATGATCCAAAAAAACTTTACAGGCAAAGGAGACGCGAAGCACAAGCTAAAAAGCTGGAACTAGTAGATCCGAAAGGCGAGACCACAAGTTCATCATCTACTCCACCAACAAGTCCAAAGGAAGCGCCACCGCAACCCAAGATGGCGCTACTGGAACGCACGATCGGCGAGCTATGCATCCCGGACGTCAATGATTTGCCTATCCAAGACCTCAATGATATTGGAGGGCCGTTCGAGATCAAGATTTCAACCATTCGTATGGTGCAAAGCTCGCCCTTCACCGGAAAAGAAGATGCCAACCTTCACCTTCAAGCATTCATCCAACTATGCCGCACCTTCACATGCAAGGAGTTACTCAAGATCAAGTGAGAGCGAGGCTCTTTCCGTTCTCTCTACTTGGGAGAGCACTTCAATGGTTTCATTCTCTACCGGCGGAGACGGTGCAAAGTTGGGATGCTTTGATGAAAGCTTTCATGACGGAGTTCTACTTGCCGGGCAAGACTCAAATTTTGCGCAACAAGATTGCTACCTTCGCGCAAATCCCTACGGAGACTATTGCGGAAGCCTATGAGCGCTTCAACGATACATCCGAGCCGTGCCACATCACAAGTTCCCGAAGGAGGATATAGTCTAGAAGGTCTACCAAGGCCTCACGACCGCATCAAGAGCAATCATCGACACATCGGCCAGAGGATCCATTATTGAGCTCACACCGTCTCAAGCTCTCAAGCTATTCAAGAAGGTGGCGGACAATGATGCGTGGGTATCATCAGGACGGCTGCATCTACACCGTCCGTGGGAGTTGCTAAAAGTGTTTTGTAGGTGGAGCGCGAAGAAATACTAGAAGGGAAGATCGATTCACTCATGAGGAGATTGGAGAAGATGAAAGTGGACAAGAATGAAGCCCATGCTATTGATTTGAAGGCAGCTGAAGCAAGGACCACATGTGAAGATTGTGGAGAGTATGGCCATGTCCAGAGGAATTGTCCGGAGGACGCTAAAGTGCTCGAGTACATGAGGAAAGGGGATTTGTCTCCACCGTCCTACTTCCGCTACGGGCAAGGTAGACCTCAATTTAATGCAAGCTCATCCCTTCAAAACTCGGTGCCTCTTCGTATATAATTGAAGGAGTTCATGGAGGAGCAATGCAAGATCAACAAGGACACCGTCGCTAAGTTCAAGGCTATGGACAAGATATTAGAGAACATTGATGGCAAGGTGACGGAGGTCGGAAGCTCTAACCACCAAGTGCTCAACATGATGAAGATGCTAGAGACACAAGTGACCCAGCTAGCCGACGCCTATCTAGTAATGAAGGAAGACTACTGGGGCAACCTCAAAATCCGGAGACGGCAAAAGCAATTCAAACTCGCTCGGGGAAGGAGACCGAAGATCCTGAACACCCGACCGGAGCAAGGAAGCCTAAGCCAAGTGTTGAAGCCGAGATGATATCAAAAGAGAAGGCGCCTACTCCCGCGCCGGCAATAGTTACCCAAGAGCCCAAGTTTGAGATGATCGATGAAGATACAAAGATTCTTCCTCTGAGGCTACGTTACCATAAAGGAAAAATTGACGAGCATTTCGAAAAATTTGTTGAAGTGGTTCGCAGGTTGAACATCAATATGCCGCTCTTGGACGCTCTACAAGTTCCAACATACTCTCGCTACTTCAAAGACATCCTTTCAAACAAGCATGAGATGCCGCCGCCAAGTACCATCAAGATGACCGAAGAATGTAGCGCGGCTATCGCCGATCAAGCTCCTGAGAAGAAGAGGGATCCGGGGTGCCCAACCATCCTATGTTCCATTGGATCATACCTGTTCGAGAGGGCATTATGTGACCTTGGTGCAAGTGTGAGTGTTATGCCGAAGGCCGTGTACGAGAAGCTACACTTACCGGAGCCGGAACCCACCGCCATGTGCCTAGAGTTAGCGGACAACTCCGTTCGCTATCCTTTGGGCATCGCCGAAGACGTACCCGTGAAGATTGGAGAACACCTAGTCCCCATTGACTTTGTGATTCTCGATATGGGAGAAGGGACAAAGTCGCCACTCATCCTTGGGAGGCCGTTCCTCAAGACCGCAAGGGCAAACATCGACGTTGGCAAGGGGGAGATCAAGTTCGACATCAATGGCACCATGAGTGAGTTCAAGTTTCATCCACGCCTTGAGGTATGCAATATGATCAATGTTAAATATATTCCACCTCCAAGAAGGAGCCGAAGAAGAAGGAAGCGAAGGAGACCAAAGAAATTGTTGCATCCGTCGAGGCAAAAGCTCAACGCCCGCTTGTGAAGACCAAAAAGATAACTAAGCTAAAGAATAATCCCGCACCCAAGCCGAGAATCGTGCAAAAGTGGGTGCCAAAGACTGCAACGCCCACACCGAGCGTTGGTCCGAAGTGAAGAAAAGAAGGAGTCCAGCTATAGACTATAAATAAAGTGCTTTGCAGGAGGCAACCCGTTCGTCGAGTCAAGCTACGGGAGGACACCCGTTCGTTGAGTCAAGAATAAGCTACCAAGAGGACAACCCGCGAAGACCTTATCAGTAAGTGAGTCATGAATTTTGCTACGTAAGTCTTGATAAATATTTGATAAATTGGTCATTCGATCGAACATTTAAATTAGAGTTGCTCGGTCATTTTGATTTTATTTCTCATTCTAAACCAATGACTTGAGCCTTCCCATGATCTATTTGTTTTATCTTGAGAAACCCAAAACCAAATTCCCACACCCATTTTGGCGACCGTCCTTTCCATGACGGTCGGACCAAGTTGATCATTGTAAAGACACGAGTAGAGCCAAGCATTGTTCTTAATTCTTTAAATTCTTTGACGCATGATAGGCTCACGCAACATTAGAAATTTTCAGTTTTGTTTCCCTATGATAGGATTTTTTTAAACCACTTTTATTTTATTTTCTTTCAAAATATCTCCCTCATTTTGGCCAAAATTTAGAACCTAAACCTATGATCCACTGTTGAACTCAGGAAGGTTCACTATTAATTCATGAAGGTGAGCAATACCAGTGCAATCGAAATTAATGTAGTCGAAAAATGTTTCTCGACTTACAAATGTTTATGATGCCCAAATTCCCCTCTAATTATTCATTCAAACTCATTGCTTGCTTTGAGTTGATTTTATTTGACAAGATTAGAGGAGGACTTGAGCACTTAAACACTCTTTGGGAGGGGTTTATAATCATGATCATCACTAATAACCAAGATTGAGTTCCCGGGAAGGAATATTGTACTCTCCACCCAACTCCACATGCAAGAGGAGGCAGCCATGCATGGTGGTACACTCATTTTGCAGGATTGAAAGCAACATTTGGAGTGGAGTTGAAGCAAAGGACAAAGACATTAATCAAAGTGGAGAAAACAATGTGCAAGTGGACAACTTTGCTAAAGAATGAATGGTTCACAACATTTGGATGGTGCAAATCATGTGGAGCTGCTGGACATTGATCAAGAATCCACTCAGGAAGATGTGGGAGTAAAGGCACGTGAAGCAGGCCAGGGAGCACCCTAGACCGGCCGGCCCCAAGCCTCTAGGCCGGCCGGCCTGGCCTCCATTTATGTCCCCTGGTGCTCATCTTTCACAGGTACGTCTCTCATACAATTCTAAGTCCTTGTTCTTTAGTTCTTCTACCGTGAAAACCAGCAGAGGCTCTGAAAAATTTCAAGAATCAAAACCGCCTCCAAAAATCTCCAAAAATTCACTACAATTCCTAGTTTGCTCTCCTCTTCGATATATTGTTTTTCCACCGGCAAGAAACCCCGGTGTGTTGGCTTTTGTGATTGTGCAGCAAGGCACCATGAGGAGGCAAATCATGAACATCATCCTTGGAAAGAGGACAAGGTCATCGGCGTCCGACGCGCCATCGGCGAGCTCTTCGCGGAGGCACTCCGTTGCGGAATCACCGTGAAGCATGGAGGAAGACAACCCCGTACAAAGGAGCGACATGCTGCTCCTTGGAGGGATGCAAGACCCAAGAAGTTCCTCCATGCGGTTCACCGAACCACGTGGACGTGCCGGCGCACCACCACCTCCTCCAACTAGACGTTCCACAAGATCAACCGCACCACCGCCATACAAGCCAAAAATTTCAGAATATGGGTTTGTCATTTTGTCGGATGAAGAAGAAGCAAGGCTCAAGAATTTGAAGGGAAGAGTGAAGGCAAACACCGACTTCGACGATGATGCACTCCATGTGTTGGGATTCTATGGTGATATTTATGAGCTATTGGACAACCTCGGATGGAGGCAATTTTCCGATGGTGTTCCGGTGGACATGCATGGAGAAATTGCTTTGGAGATTATGATGACCATGAGAGTTGTGACAAGAAAAATTGATGAGCAAGAAGTGTCATGCCTTGAATTTAGGTTGAAGAATGAAGAAAAGTCCATCACCTTTGAAGGAATTGGAAGCTTACTTAGTTTCAATGGTGATGCACCGGAAAGTGCCGAAGTCGAAAAAGGAGGGATGGATAAATTTTGGAAGAAAATTGCAAAGGATGACAACCGCCAAAGGAAGAACATAAGCAATGTCATACTTCAAATATTTCATTCTTGGATGAGCAGGAGAACTTTTGGATGGATGAGAGAGTCCAAAGTAACCGATATGGAGTTAAATTATTTATACTCCGCATTGAAAAAGCAAGCAATTGATCCTACCTACATCATGTTTGATAGGTGGGTATGTGAAGCAACATCNGGCGTGCTTAAGGGCCATCAACAAGCTTTTCTGGCGCCGTTGCCGGGGAACTATCGATTAAGATCCGATTTGACTAGCATTCATAAATATTTCTTTTTCTTGATTTTCTTTTGATTTTTCCTCTTTTTAGATCTCTTATTTTCTCTTTCATCAAAAATAGATCTAATCCACAAAAAAATAAATCTAATCTAGTTTTTTATTTTTATCTTTATTCTATCTATTTCTTTTAGATCTTGTATATATATTTTGTTTTTCACTAACTCTAACAGGAGATGGATGGCTACCTCTCCAACAAACCGAAAAATTTTGTGGATGATCCAAAAAAACTTTACAGGGCACGCGAAAGGCGAGACCGCAAGTTCATCATCTACTCCACCAACAAGTCCAAAGGAAGCGCCACCGCAACCCAAGATGGCGCTACTGGAACGCACGATCGGAGAGCTATGCATCCCGGACGTCAATGATTTGCCTATCCAAGACCTCAATGATATTGGAGGGCCGTTCGAGATCAAGATTTCAACCATTCGTATGGTGCAAAGCTTG
The DNA here is from genome assembly GCA_004135705.1 of Alloteropsis semialata. Classification (NCBI taxonomy): domain Eukaryota; kingdom Viridiplantae; phylum Streptophyta; class Magnoliopsida; order Poales; family Poaceae; genus Alloteropsis; species Alloteropsis semialata. The sequence goes on along the minus strand of CM014276.1, from coordinate 22,057,314 downwards.
CCCTTCACCGGAAAAGAAGATGCCAACCTTCACCTTCAAGCATTCATCCAACTATGCCGCACCTTCATATGCAAGGAGTTACTCAAGATCAAGTGAGAGTGAGGCTCTTTCCGTTCTCTCTACTTGGGAGAGCACTTCAATGGTTTCATTCTCTACCGGCGGAGACGGTGCAAAGTTGGGATGCTTTGATGAAAGCTTTCATGACGGAGTTCTACTTGCCGGGCAAGACTCAAATTTTGCGCAACAAGATTGCTACCTTCACGCAAATCCCTACAGAGACTATTGCGGAAGCCTATGAGCGCTTCAACGACTACATCCGAGCCGTGCCACATCACAAGTTCCCGAAGGAGGATATAGTCTAGAAGTTCTACCAAGGCCTCACGACCGCATCAAGAGCAATCATCGACGCATCGGCCAGAGGATCCATTATTGAGCTCACACCGTCTCAAGCTCTCAAGCTATTCAAGAAGGTGGCGGACAATGATGCGTGGGTATCATCAGGACGGCTGCATCTACACCGTCCGTGGGAGTTGCTAAAAGTGTTTTGCAGGTGGAGCGCGAAGAAATACTAGAAGGGAAGATCGATTCACTCATGAGGAGATTGGAGAAGATGAAAGTGGACAAGAATGAAGCCCATGCTATTGATTTGAAGGCAGCTGAAGCAAGGACCACATGTGAAGATTGTGGAGAGTATGGCCATGTCCAGAGGAATTGTCCGGAGGACGCTAAAGTGCTCGAGTACATGAGGAAAGGGGATTTGTCTCCACCGTCCTACTTCCGCTACGGGCAAGGTAGACCTCAATTTAATGCAAGCTCATCCCTTCAAAACTCGGTGCCTCTTCGTATATAATTGAAGGAGTTCATGGAGGAGCAATGCAAGATCAACAAGGACACCGTCGCTAAGTTCAAGGCTATGGATAAGATATTAGAGAACATTGATGGCAAGGTGATGGAGGTCGGAAGCTCTAACCACCAAGTGCTCAACATGATGAAGATGCTAGAGACACAAGTGACCCAGCTAGCCGGATGCCTACCTAGTAATGAAGGAAGACTACCGGGGCAACCTCAAAATCCGGAGACGGCAAAAGCAATTCAAACTCGCTCGGGGAAGGAGACCGAAGATCCTGAACACCCGACCGGAGCAAGGAAGCCTAAGCCAAGTGTTGAAGCCGAGATGATATCAAAAGAGAAGGCGCCTACTCCCGCGCCGACAATAGTCACCCAAGAGCCCGAGTTTGAGATGATCGATGAAGATACAAAGATTCTTCCTCAGAGGCTACGTTACCATAAAGGAAAAATTGACGAGCATTTCGAAAAATTTGTTGAAGTGGTTCGCAGGTTGAACATCAATATTCCGCTCTTGGACGCTCTACAAGTTCCAACATACTCTCGCTACTTCAAAGACATCCTTTCAAACAAGCATGAGATGCCGCCGCCAAGTACCATCAAGATGACCGAAGAATGTAGCGCGGCTATCGCCGATCAAGCTCCTGAGAAGAAGAGGGATCCGGGGTGCCCAACCATCCTATGTTTCATTGGATCATACCTGTTCGAGAGGGCATTATGTGACCTTGGTGCAAGTGTGAGTGTTATGCCGAAGGCCGTGTACAAGAAGCTACACTTACCGGAGCCGAAACCCACCGCCATGTGCCTAGAGTTAGCGGACAATTCCGTTCGCTATCTTTTGGGCATCGCCGAAGACGTACCCGTGAAGATTAGAGAACGCCTAGTCCCCATTGACTTTGTGATTCTCGATATGGGAGAAGGGACAAAGTCGCCACTCATCCTTGGGAGGCCGTTCCTCAAGACCGCAAGGGCAAACATCGACGTTGGCAAGGGGGAGATCAAGTTCGACATCAATGGCACCATGAGTGAGTTCAAGTTTCATCCACGCCTTGAGGTATGCAATATGATCAATGTTAAATATATTCCACCTCACTGACGTGACACCAAGAAGGAGCCGAAGAAGAAGGAAGCGAAGGAGACCAAAGAAATTGTTGCATCCGTCGAGGCAAAAGCTCAACGCCCGCTTGTGAAGACCAAAAAGATAACTAAGCTAAAGAATAATCCCGCACCCAAGCCGAGAATCGTGCAAAAGTGGGTGCCAAAGACTGCAACGCCCACACCGAGCGTTGGTCCGAAGTGAAGAAAAGAAGGAGTCCAACTATAGACTATAAATAAAGTGCTTTGCAGGAGGCAACCCGTTCGTCGAGTCAAGCTACCGGGAGGACACCCGTTCGTTGAGTCAAGAATAAGCTACCAAGAGGACAACCCGCGAAGACCTTATCAGTAAGTGAGTCATGAATTTTGCTACGTAAGTCTTGATAAATATTTGATAAATTGGTCATTCGATCGAACATTTAAATTAGAGTTGCTCGGTCATTTTGATTTTATTTCTCATTCTAAACCAATGACTTGAGCCTTCCCATGATCTATTTGTTTTATCTTGAGAAACCCAAAACCAAATTCCCACACCCATTTTGGCGACCGTCCTTTCTATGATGGCCAGACCAAGTTGATCATTGTAAAGACACGAGTAGAGCCAAGCATTGTTCTTAATTCTTTAAATTCTTTGACGCATGATAGGCTCACGCAACATTAGAAATTTTCAGTTTTGTTTCCCTATGATAGGATTTTTTTAAACCACTTTTATTTTATTTTCTTTCAAAATATCTCCCTCATTTTGGCCAAAATTTAGAACCTAAACCTATGATCCACTGTTGAACTCGGGATGGTTCACTATTAATTCATGAAGGTGAGCAATACCAGTGCAATCAAAATTAATATAGTCGAAAAATGTTTCTCGACTTACAAATGTTTATGATGCCCAAATTCCCCTCTAATTATTCATTCAAACTCATTGCTTGCTTTGAGTTGATTTTATTTGACAAGATTAGAGGAGGACTTGAGCACTTAAACACTCTTTGGGAGGGGTTTATAATCATGATCATCACTAATAACCAAGATTGAGTTCCCAGGAAGGAATATTGTACTCTCCACCCAACTCCACATGCAAGAGGAGGCAGCCATGCATGGTGGTACACTCATTTTGCAGGATTGAAAGCAACATTTGGAGTGGAGTTGAAGCAAAGGACAAAGACATTAATCAAAGTGGAGAAAACAATGTGCAAGTGGACAACTTTGCTAAAGAATGAATGGTTCACAACATTTGGATGGTGCAAATCATGTGGAGCTGCTGGACATTGATCAAGAATCCACTCAGGAAGATGTGGGAGTAAAGGCACGTAAAGCAGGCCAGGGAGCACCCTAGACCGGCCGGCCCCAAGCCTTTAGGCCGGCCGGCCGGCCTGGCCTCCATTTATGTCCCCTGGTGCTCATCTTTCACAGGTACGTCTCTCATACAATTCTAAGTCCTTGTTCTTTAGTTCTTCCACCGTGAAAACCAGCAGAGGCTCTGAAAAATTTCAAGAATCAAAACCACCTCCAAAAATCTCCAAAAATTCACTACAATTCCTAGTTTGCTCTCCTCTTCGATATATTGTTTTTCCACCGGCAAGAAACCCCGGTGTGTTGGTTTTTGTGGTTGTGCAGCAAGGCACCATGAGGAGGCAAATCATGAACATCATCCTTGGAAAAGAGGACAAGGTCATCGGCGTCCAACGCGCCATCGGCGAGCTCTTCGCGGAGGCACTCTGTTGCGGAATCACCGTGAAGCATGGAGGAAGACAACCCCGTACAAAGGAGCGACATGCTGCTCCTTGGAGGGATGCAAGACCCAAGAAGTTCCTCCATGCGGTTCACCGAACCACGTGGACGTGCCGGCGCACCACCACCTCCTCCAACTAGACGTTCCACAAGATCAACCGCAGCACCGCCATACAAGCCAAAAATTTCAGAATATGGGTTTGTCATTTTGTCGGATGAAGAAGAAGCAAGGCTCAAGAATTTGAAGGGAAGAGTGAAGGCAAACACCGACTTCGACGATGATGCACTCCATGTGTTGGGATTCTATGGTGATATTTATGAGCTATTGGACAACCTCGGATGGAGGCAATTTTCCGATGGTGTTCCGGTGGACATTGCTTTGGAGATTATGATGACCATGAGAGTTGTGACAAGAAAAATTGATGAGCAATAAATGTCATGCCTTGAATTTAGGTTGAAGAATATAGAAAAGTCCATCACCTTTGAAGGAATTGGAAGCTTACTTAGTTTCAATGGTGATGCACCGGAAAGTGCCGAAGTCGAAAAAGGAGGGATGGATAAATTTTGGAAGAAAATTGCAAAGGATGACAACCGCCAAAGGAAGAACATAAGCAATGTCATACTTCAAATATTTCATTCTTGGATGAGCAGGAGAACTTTTGGATGGATGAGAGAGTCCAAAGTAACCGATATGGAGTTAAATTATTTATACTCCGCATTGAAAAAGCAAGCAATTGATCCTACCTACATCATGTTTGATAGGTGGGTATGTGAAGCAACATCCGGTTCGGAGAGATCGGCTCGGGTTGTTATCTCTCCATGATAGCAATTGCATTAAACCCAAGGTTGGAGACAAACTCGGCATTCTTCATGAAAGGGACCGATTTTGGAATTGAAGCTATGAGGCAAGGGCACTACATCGGAGGAGATGAGAAGAATGGCTACAAAATTGCAAATACAAGTATTTATCTCCCCGATATAAGATTGAAGTTATTTGGAAGAGGAAGAGTTGATTAGAGAGTCATCGGCTCCAGTTGAAGAAGAAGTGGGAGAGGAATTGCCACCGGGTAGTTCCTCTTATTGGGCTACGGAATTTCAAAATGCACCAAGTGGAGAATGACCTCCGGAAGGATGGGGGCAACACTGGGGACATGCACCAGCTCAAGCATGGGGGTATGGAGCGTCGGTGCCACCACCGATGTATCCACCGCCGCCTTCATATAGCAATTATGGCTACCCACTGCCGCCTCATCAAGGAGTGTTCCCGGATAGATCCTTTGGAGCTCAATTTCACATCTCCAACAACCGGAAAGAAGCACAAGGATGATTGGAGCCTACGCCGATAGGAACTTGGAGGACATTAATGCCATCCGGAGGCATACGGACCGACTAGAAGATGGAACCGCGGGGATTGCATATCAAATGGGACTTCTAACATTGGCACCGCCGGAACATTTTGATGGAGGAGCTTCCCAAGTGTATTATGACCAAGGGTATAACGCAAGACAGCCGCCAAGCCAAGAGGAGTAACCGACAAGGACCAAGAATAAATTGCTCGCACGTGTGGTTTGAGTTTTTTTCCCTTTCTTTTATTTATTTTCAGCATGTGTGCAAGCTTGTGTGCATTGCAATTTTCTGTTTTTTATTTATTTTCAGCATGTGTGTTAGTGTTTCCTTTTGTTTATCATCACCATGATCACTATATATATCACCAATGCTTTCATGACATGATTACTAGTGATGATAGAAAGTTTATGCCATGTTGAAATATGATATTCATTGCCGCTTTGTCTATTTTTGCGCTTGGCTTATGCATGATTGAACTAATGCTCTCCCTAACACGATCTGAAATTTATGTAAATACCGGCTCAATCTTTTGTGGAGGTTATGATAATTTTAGGCCCATATTTATTATTTTTGCTCTCTCTTTTAACTTGTCAAGGGATGTTTAATTGCTGAATTTAATTAAAGCTAGCCTTGTCATTAATACCTTTTGCAATTGCTCTACCTATCCAAAGCCTAAATGACATATCATGCTGAACCATAGTTTTAGAATTATTTTCAAGTGAATTGATTCAGGATTTATCTTCTCTGGTACGAAACTAAGAAGCTGACCATTCTGTTTTGCGTACCTTCTTTTTGCTAGCCTATCTATCCATGCATTGTGAGTTTCTACACCAGAAACTTCACAAACTTCGCTGGATATCCACCCTAAACCCAAATTATCTTTTTGTGAAATACCTCCTTGACCACAACCCAATTTGAGTATGGATCATTATCTTGAGGAAATTCCGAAGAATCAAGAGCTTGAT
>CM014276.1:22011307-22034451 GCA_004135705.1 Alloteropsis semialata | reverse complement strand
CTCTTCCGAAGATGACATTGTAATCAAAGACCATGTCCACTACATCAAAGGTGATGTATTCTGTTCTTGCATTGGATGTGTCACCGAAGGATACTTGCAGTGAAATTTTCCCGAGTGTTTGGGTTCGCTTCCCCCCGAAGCCGACCAACGGAGTGTCTGATGGCTCCAGGTTGTCTGGGTTGATATTGGTCATGTTTCTCAATGTTCTTGCTAGGATGATGTCAGCAGAGCTTCCTGTGTCCACGAGCACCTTTCCAATCGTCCAGCCAGCAATATTGGCTTCGATTGACATAGCATCGTTGTGTGGGTAGTTGTGGAGCTTGAGATCTTCCTTAGTGAAAGTGATGGGCATATGAGACCATTCCGACTTCTTGTACGGGCCATCAACAGAGATGTTATTGACTTGGTGAAAATAGCTTTTCCTTGCTTTTTGTTCTCAAAAGCCAGCGATGATCCTCCAGAAATGGGCATGATGTGTCCATAGCTTGGGAGTGGACTTGGAGCTTCTTTCTGATTGGCTTTTTGCTGTGAGAGTGGTGGTGGTGGTGGCAGCTCCTCAACCTTTATGTTTTGAGAAGCTGCTTGCTGGGAGGTTTGAGGGTATAAGTGAGGATATATGGCTTGTGGGTAATAGTGTTGAAAGGTTTGTGGCGAAGGCAAATATTGGGTTGCCATCGCTGTTCATGGATGCACAGTGTTTGAGTTTAGCGAAGGATATACTGGGCAGTATGGTTGGATAGCTTGGGTAGGGTTTTGGGTATTTGGCTGCGAAGCGGATATTGGCTTCGTTTGGGTTGCTTGAATCTTCTCTGCTCTTAGCTTTTCTATTGTTTTCTTGATATCTCTGCACTGTTCTGTGCCATGGGTATGATTTTTGCCGTGGTATTGGCAAAACAGCTCAGGTCCCGCTGGACCTCTTCCTCTTCCTCGGCCTCTGCCGGCTTTTCCACCCCTCTGAGTGGGCTCATTTCTCTGGTTGTGGTATTGGCTTTCTGGGTACGATGGTTTGGTTTCGTAGGAAGGAGGCGGATTGTCCACCTTCATGATTGTTTGGTGGGAGTAGTTTTGGTAGTTGTGGCTGTGGTGATGGGTTTTGGCTTGTGACTCATATTGGTTTCTCATGATGGCTTCTCTTGCCAATCTCATTCGGTTGTCATTGTCAGAGCGACAGTATTTTTTGAACTCCTCATACAGGTCTGCCAGAGTAGCTGGTGTCTCTCTTGCGATATGCTGTGCAAACAATCCTGGGCGAAGCCCTTGTATTGCTGCGAATTTTGCTGCTTCATCAGGGATATGTGGGGCTTGAGCACGTAGAGTGACGAATCTGCGGAAGTAGTCCTCTAGTGGCTCCTTCGGCTGCTGGTGTAGTGTGAGTTCGGCATATGAGAGTGATTGGTCTCCCATGATGCCAAAATTTTTGATAAGCTCCCTCTTCAGATCATACCAGCTGTTGATTGATAATCCAGGCAGCTTCGTGTACCAGTTCATTGTTGTGCCATCGCAGACAATGATGAAGGATTTTGCTAGGACAACATCATCTCCCCCTGCCGAAGCTATTGCAGCTTCATAGCTCATTAGGAATTGCTTTGGGTCGGTGAGGCCGTTGTATCTTGGTAGAGAGATGGGTTTATAGGAGGGTGGCCATCTTGCCAGTTGTAGGCTTTCTGAGAGTGGGCAAGTATGGTCGATGGGGTTAGTGTGGAGTGTTTGGAAGCCAGTTTGGGATGAAGAGTTGTGGTTTGGTGGGTTGATGGTGATGTTTGGCTCATTGAGCTCTGCTTGGAGCTCAGCGACTTGCTTTTTGGCTTTCTCGAGCTCTTGACGCAGCTTTTCAGATCTGGAGCTTGTGTTGTTCAGCCTCCTTTGCTTCGCTTGCCTCAGCTCCTCGAGCTGCTTCTTGACTTGCAGCAATTGATGCTGCTGCTCCTCTTTCTCTTCTTGCATTTGTTGCTCTAGTTCGAGCTGTGCCGCATCCAGCTCTCTCTGCTGCTCGAGGCGTCGAAGACGAAGCCTTTCTTCGAGTCGGTGCATTCTCTCCTCGGTGGTAAGGGTTTCTTCATCGGTCTCTTGATCGTCGAGAACGGCTTCGGTTATTGGTGGTGGGTTTGTTGGTGGAATTGTGGGTCGGGGGGCAGCTTCGATGCTGAGGGTTGCATTTGACACGGTGGTGGTTGGTTTGGTTGGTTTGGTTGGCTTTTTTGGTGGCATGGTGGTTATCGTGGGTTTTGTTCGTGCACTGCACAAACGGTGGGCGCCAGTTGTTGGGATAGTAGCCGAAGCCAATGGTCCCAAACAACAGCTGAAACGGGACAACAGAGACAAGCAACAATAAATTACTTATCTACAGTATCCTGGAATCAACAACCTTTACATGAAGGGGAGGGGTCCCCTTTTATAGGGAGACCAAGGGTTTTTACATTCCCATTTTGCCCCTGAGATCAGGCATCATCCTCTAGATTACACAATACAAATAACCTATGGACATTTTGGTACATTTACTCCTCCCAATGTGAATGCGTAGACTTGTGATTCCGTGTTTGACTTGGCTTGGACTTGGTCTCCTTTGACTCGGTCCATGTCGGCTTCGCTTGCTTCCAAGGGCTTTGTAGCTCCTGGATTTGGCTTCCTCTGAGTCGAGATGACCCTAAGCCGTTTCCAGCGTCCAGAAAGCCGATGACTCCTCCAAGGACCTGCAGTATAGAGCGAACCGAAGCTTGCCATTAACTCATTCATAGCTTGGCATTCAACAGTATCAATACTTCATCAAATTGGCTTCTAACTTGATTCTGATAACACCATTTCGGCATTCTGCTGCACGATAACCGAAGCCTATTGGCTTTAGCATACAGCGAAATGTGATCATCGAAGCTGATTGGCTTTTGTATACGGCGAGATGTGATCACCGAAGCCGATTGGCTTTTGTATACGGCGAGGTGTGATCACCGAAGCCGATTGGCTTTTGTATACGGCGAGGTGTGATCACCGAAGCCAAAGTAGAGATATGTAAAGCAAATGAAGCTAATCTGGCTCAATTTCCTTGGTTCATTGTCGCCCTCACGCATGAGATGAAGCAAAACAAGTAGAAGGCGTTTGTCGGCGGGCCAAATCCCCAACACCCAGGAAGTCTTAAACACACATATAGCTCCAGAATAAGGTAAATCAAAGTAAACCAGTGCTCGAATTACAAAAGAAACTATTACAAAGGACAAGAGTCTAAAACAAACCACAGCGGAAGTCTATCTATTATCTCTCATGATGAAGTCTCCAATCCACAGGGACGCCGGCTGGTGAACCTCAACCTAGAACTCTTCTGGAAAAATCTTCAAGTGCTGCCTCATCTGAGTACCCATCCGGGATTTTGTTGAATAGTGCAAGTGTAAGTAAACCATCTTACTTAACAAGGATAACACGAGGTATGAAGGCTTAAAAGGCTTGACACGGTTTAACTGCGATAAGCACTTTTAGTTGTTCAATTTTAACATTAAACCAAATTACTACAATATAATAGGGATAACCCAGTTGTAACCCAAATTAAGTATAAGTAGAAAAGTATCATAATCCACCATCATTCCAGTTTCATTCCATTTTTAAACATCACCGGGGTAAAAGTCACTGTCAAAAAGGATCCAGGCCACTCGTAACCGTGAGTACGGCTGTTATAACAGTTTACACTCTGCAGAGGTTGTACACTTTCCCCACTGGTCGCGTAAAAGTTCAGAAGAACTTTATAACCCAACCACGCAGTGCTAGCTAGGCACATTCATCACACTACCTTTGGTGTGACTGCATAGGGACGCTACGAGACCTTTCAAAATTTACTTAGTCAAGACCAGAGCCCATTTGATTCCCGTGGTTGCACTGTTCTCCCGGGTTGCCACTTTAAGATAGACCATAACTAGTGATGCCCAGAACAAAGCACACAGCATATGTTCCAGTTTAAAGGTTGATTAAGAACAAAGCACACAACACATGTTCCGATTTAGGTTGAATGGAGCAAAGCACACAGCACATGTCCAATTAAGGGTTGCCTAGAACAAAGCACACAGCACATGTTCTAGATCGTGAATTGCCTAGAATAAAGCACACAGCACATATTCTAGAACAAGAGTTTGCTGAGAACAAAGCACACAGCACATGTTCCAGCTACTAACCAGGTTGCTAAAAAGCAAGTTTTAATCATTCGCAAATGATCATAAGTATCCAATTATCATCGTCCAAAGACGGTAAGCTCATATTGTTAAGCCTAGCATTTGCTACCCAAAAGATGCATAACCCGGTTGAACAAGGAAGTAAGTTTTAAGAACACTAGGGATAATCCTAAAACAGATTAACTCATGCATGAATGTATGTGATTAATAAGGTGTATAGGTATCAAGGATTGCTCGTGTTATACTTGCCTTCCTCAAAGTATTGCCATTAATCCTCTTCTCCAGAATCTTGCTCTCCTTCAACATCAAACAACTCACCAAGGCACGATCAACACCAGCACACAAGGTTCATCTAACAAAGCAATACACCAATCAATACAACAGTTTTGAAAAGCGCTACTACTAGAAAACACTAGCTGCTACGAACTCGGGAGCACAAGAAACACTAGGACAGAGCTAAGGTCGGAAAAGGTATGGGCAATTGAAAGGTCAAGGACATACTGGTACAAAGAACATAGGCTAGAGTTATTTTGGTTGAGCACAGATAGATTGTGACATCATCAAGGCATAAACAGGATGTCATCATGGAATATTGGAATAAAGCTTCAATGGAATTTTGTATAAATAGATCAACAAACTTTAGTATATGTACATACAATTCAACATACTATTTTAATATCTAGATTTCATATATGTGGCCACCATATATGACTTCTGTATTAAAATAATACATTGAGATCATAGTGGTTCATATACTAAATATTTATTAAACCAGAAGACAATTTACCATAAGATAGGAACAAAGGTATAGGCTATTTATGTGGCAAACAAAAGGGATGAAAGGCATGAAGTTTGGATGAGTTATGATTGTCATGAAAGGTGGGCTCTGCTGCCTATGGGCAAGACACAAGGCTAGGTGTAAAAGCCTAATCATCTTTTATTTAGAAAGCTAGTTTAAATTGACCATTAATCAAATTAATTACTAATTAAATTCTAAAACAAGTTTTATGGAAAACAGCACCACTAACGTGTAGATTACGTTGTTACGAACCTAACGTAACTTGAACGGATCAAAACGGACCTAAAACACGAATTCTATGGGCTTCACAAGGTTATGAGGATCTAAATGTAATTAAGGGCTAGCAGCAAAGTTTCTCGGGTTATATCCGGACGGCGGGTTTATTTGGCAGAAGCTCGAGGGCTCTTTAATAAAATGACGAAGGGGTATCTTGGCTTCTGATCTGGGCCGTTGACTACCGATCGGATGGCTCAGATCGCATCTTGAGTTAAACTCGCCGGCGACAAGGGAGGCAGGCGGCGGTGCCGGTGTCCGGCGGCGGCGGCTCGCCGGAGTAGGGCAGCGCAGGGGCTACGGTCGTCGGTTTCGTGTGATTCTTGGCTTGGGAGAAAGAGGGGGACGAGGCAAACCTTAACCGAGGGTTGGTGTCGTCGATTGGCCCGTGCAGATGCGGAGCACCGAGATGGGGCGGACAGTCCAGCGGAGCTCCGGTGGCGGCGGCGTCTGGAGGCGTTCGGGCGACGTGGATGGTAGGCGGGCGTGCAGTACGGCGACGTGGAGCTTGTGGTAGTGCCGGCTTGCTCCAAGGGACGGCGAGTGCGGCGAATCGGACTGGCGTCAGGGGCGGCGGCGCTCTGCTCGGGCTCCGTCCGGCGGCGGCGCGGTCTTCGGGTCGTCGGAGTTGCGTGATAGGGCGTCTACGCACGCGAGGGGGGTGGACCGGGGCGCCAGCAGGGCCTCGCGACGGTGAATTGGAGCGGCGGCGGTCGGCTTCTCCATCCCCAGCGGCAAGCGGCGCTGCAGGGTCCCAGAGTGCGGAAGCAAGGGGCGATGGGGTCGACGGGGTCCGGGCTTTATAGGCCACTGGCCCAACCGAATTGGGGAGGGGGCGCGGGGATCACGGCGGCGGTTGCCGTGCTGAGCTCGGTGCTCGAGTCCGTGCTGGGCACGGTGAGGAAGAAGGGGGCAGAGGATGACGAGCGGGCCCGGGGTGGCAGTGAGAAAAGGAGGGGCTGGCGAGTGGGGCCTGGCTGGCAGTGGGAGAAAAAGTAGGGGGTCGCTGTGGGTTGGGCCGGGCCTGTACCGGGCCTCGCAGGCTCGGCCCGAGGGAGGGGCAAAAATGAACTCAGCCAAGAGATGGAGGGGCAAAAGTGAACCGCTAGGAGTTCAGGGGTGTAAAGTAAACTCAGCAGGTTTGGGGTTAGGTGGGCTCCGTCCACTAGGGCAGATAGGATTTTTCTTTTTCTTATTTCGGGAAAATATTTTCAGGTTAAAAGAAAATTCTTTTAAGCCGTGAAAAATACTCCGGAGTGTCCAAAAAGTCCGAGAAAAATCTCAGAGATAAAGTTGGACACGATGAACCCAAAATAAAATATTTGGAACTCATGAAAAAGGTTCTAGTAGCTTTCAAAAATTGGATTTAGCTCTAGGAAAAATAGGAATAAATTCCAGAAAAATCTGGAAAATTCCAAAAAGGAACCTATTCGAGAACCTATTCGGATTTTGAAAACAAACTCACATAACAACCACTATGAAGCCTGGCACGAAAGCAACACTCACTTTTTATTTAATTCTAACAAGATTTTAGGATTTACTGGAAATTCTGAGATGGCCAAAAACCAGGGTGTGACATTACAAAATGCCTAATATTTGCTGCTTTTATCAAACTCATGTCCATCCCACAAGAACGTCCCATGCTTTGCCACGACCTCATCGAATATAAATCCGTAGAGTGCCTCTTGAACTGCCATGACTCTTTGGGATGGTAAATAGCATCTTTCATTTCGATAATTCAGTGTGGTTAATACAAAAATATGAATAATATTATTATGACTCCCATACATATACATATAGATATCCATGGAAATAAAACATACCGTTCATTCCCATCTAGTGGTGGCCTACCTCTCGGCAACAAGAGCACACATGAAATCACAGACATAGTATCCACATAAATTGGTGCCTTGGTTCTACCTATAACACTTTGTAGGAGAAATGGTCAAGTCATTACACGCATATTCATGATAATGAAACAAACAAAATGAGATGTGTCTCGTACTCGGAACCGCGGTACAGCATGCAGTCATTCGGACATGCGTGTATCTTCTACACCTCCAACCCCAGCAGGCAAATGAGCTTTTTTGCTTGGCATGTTGTCGAGGGCAATTTGTTATCCTTAGGAATCATCTTCATTACTATTTTTAGTAACTCACCAAATCCCTTGTCTGATACGCTGTAGACACCAGCAGTGGCAAACAGAAAGTCCGCAAGCGTACGGCTGTCGAAGTAGCTTTCACCCTGTTGACACCAGATTTTCGCACCTGACATGCTGAGTCAGATGGTGACGTGAGACTGCGCAGTGGGCCCGTTGAATGGTCAAACATAAGGTGACAGAGAAGGAAGCCAATGCTGAAGAGGAGTCCGATGAAACAGGAGTCCGATCCGATGACGAGTACAAGAGGAAAGGCGCGTCGGCTAAGAAGGAAGCGTATCAGATCCAGGGACTATTTCCTTTTCAGAAGGCGTATGGGAGTCCCGTTCTATCTTAAGCTTAGTTTACTTTGTTCGCAAGTTAGTCTGGTCCGATCAGGACTCTACATGACCAGGGTATAAATATGAACCCTCGTCCATTGTAAAAATTATTCTCACAATCAATACAACCCGGCTTCACGCCAAAAACCAGTAGTTACCGACGAAGCTCATTGGTGGACGGGCTGCATCAGTTCTGATCTCCGGCTTACCAGTAAGTTAGTCAATTTATCGAACTAGTATAGGCTTTGAATTGAGGCGCATCGCCCTTTCTCGTTTATACTGTTCAACCGATGTATCTCTGGATAATCAAGATTGATATAGATTCCCTACGTCGGAGCTAGATCAATATTGATTATTCAACAGATTATCGTTTATCGGACTACACTTTAAGCCTAGATTCCCTACGTCGGAGCTAGGTATCAAAATTAGTCTAGATTCCCTACGTCGGAGCTAGAATAATTTTGGTTACTAAAGGTAGTTTTTGCGGTTTGTTGGAGTTGCTAGATTGGTTTAGATCTACGCCATGTGAATCAATTCTACTTCTTCAACGGCTTTGAGCATTGGTCTTGGTCCCGATTTAAGCAATATTTATCTTACAGCATCGTTCTAGGTTCGATCCTGCTTTGTGGTTTAATCTGGTTGTTTTTTGAGTATTGTACTGGTGTAGATTCCTTACGTCGGAGCTGGATCTTTGCAATGCGATTAGATTAATCTTTGATTGTCATGCTTGGTCTAGATTCCCTACGTCGGAGCTAGATTCATCTTGATTAATCAAAGGAAGCTTTGGTTATGCCTTATTGCTATTTGAATGTTAAGTGTGGTTTAGATTCCCTACGTCGGAACTAGGTCTTGCTTGATTATTTGGTAGCATATCTTAGAATCAGAACGAATCTGTTAATGTTTTATCTGCTTATTTGCTTAATCTGGTCAACACCTGTGCGAGCATCTTGTTTAATTGACAGGTTGATGAGTTGAGTCTGATTATCTAGCTATCCGATCTAATCATGGTTGGAGAAATCTAGATTCCCTACGTCGGAGCTAGATTTCTCTGCAAAGACTATGGTCCGATTGGTTGGTTAGATGGTCCGATAAAACGAGTCAAACTGGCAACTAGGCAAGGTGGACAATGTATCGGCTTACACTTTGATTATTTGATATATCTTGTTTAAAGATGCAGCTGATCCATTATTTTACATATTGGCCTTGTTTTACGCTTTATTTTATTATTCAAAGGCTGGTCTGTTATATCAATCAAGGTCCGATCCTGATTGGTCCGATTCTGAGGTCCGATTCGGTGTCTGATTGAGGTCCGATCATTCGGTCCGATTGACGTCATCAATGAAGTCCGATTTTGAGGTCCGATCAGTATCGGCCGACACGTGTCTGATTGGGTCTTGGCTAAAATTCGACGTCACTCCATCGTCTGAAATAAAGCCGACACAATCGAAGAGCAATTTAACTGTTTTATTCTCTTGTCAATTTCAGGTCAAATTGACTGGCACGCTGCGAACCTGAACTGGAGTGTAGACTGGCACTGGAGCGAAGCAGATCTCCCTGGTCTTCGTGTGCTGCACGCGGGAGATACGACCGCCGATTTCCCGCGTCAAAACATTTTTGGCACGCCCAGTGGGACACGAGAAACAAATTCCAAGATGTCGTCGTCTGATGCTGAACAAGAAACTGCAGCAAGACTTGCTGCTGAAAAAGAAGCTGCTGAGAAGGCTAAGAACGACAAGAACAAGACGCCTGAAACGGCCATTCCCATTACAAAGGCCGATCTGTCTAAAGCTCAATTTGACGCAGTTCAGGCTCAGATTGATGCGTTCGAGAAGCTCTGCCTTGGCCAATTTGGGCGTAATCGTTCAGGCCCTATACTCAAAGGTCCTCTCCCAGATTCAGAGTTGATCAAGAAGACAACTGATGCTCGGGAGTACCAGGTCAACATGACAGAGATGATTCACCAGGCTGTTCATTATGCATTGATCAACCAGTCAGGCACTTTGGTGAATTCTTTGGACAATCTTATCAAGAAGGCGGTGGACGATGCTATTTGCTTGAAAGGTCCAGTGTTTATAGCAGATTCTGCAGGGGCATCAGGATCAGAAAAAGACAAAGAAACTACAGATAATGCAATGACCGTTGCTCCACAGATTCCGATTGCTCCACCACCTCCTGTTGAATTGGCCAACGGTTTTCTGTTGATGGCCGATGGAACTATTGTCGGCCCACATGGTGAAAAGTATGCCAGGACCCTGAACGAAGGAGAGAAACAACCTGCAGCAGCAAGGCTACGCACAGAGATCCCTGCACATCGGCGTATGATCGGTGATTACAATAATTATGTGATGGATATAGCTGATGGGATGCCACCTGAAAATCAACAGTCCGATTGGTCACAGAAAATAGCCGAGGTGATCCAGAATCAATTCGGCTTGAAGCCTAAAGATGAAGCGAGGTTGTATCGGCACCCGTACCCGTCTTACTTTGATGCAGTGCCACTTCCTCCGCGTTACAGAGTGCCGGATTTCTCTAAATTCTCCGGGCAAGATGATATGACCACCATCGAACATGTGAGCCGATTCTTGGCTCAGTGTGGTGAGGCTGCTTCTGAGGAGGGACTCAGACTCAGATTTTTCCCTCTATCATTGTCAGGGCCGGTGTTTACCTGGTTTACGTCGTTGCCAGCAGGATCAGTCACAGGATGGTCCGATATGGAGAAGCAGTTTCATAAATACTTCTTTTCTGGTCTCAATGAGATGAAGATCTCCGATTTGATTACTATCAGGCAGAGGAATGATGAGACCGTCAAGGAGTATATTCAACGGTTCCGTGACACTAGGAATCGGTGCTATAGCTTGAAGCTGTCTGATATACAGTTGGCCGAGCTTGCATTCCAGGGTTTGCTCGCGCCGATTAAAGAAAAGTTTTCTGCTCAGGAGTTTGAGACATTGGGGCAACTGGTTCAGAAGGTGTCAGCTCATGAGGTCCGATATCAGGAGATGAAGCGTGTGAAGTTTTCCGAACAAGTATCTTATCTCTCTGAATCCGAAGAGGAAGCTGATGTCAACATAGCTGAATGGACTAAATCCAAGAAGCCAGTATCGCTCCCATGGGTTAAGCAGAATCCTGAAAAGTTTGGTTTTGATATAACAAAGGCCGATAAGATTTTTGATTTGTTGCTCAGTGAGAAGCTTATCCAGCTTTCTCCAAATCATTCTATTCCATCGGCCGATGAGTTGAAGAAGCGCAAATATTGCAAATGGCACAACTCAACTTCTCACGAGACCAATGAATGCAAAGTGTTTAGAAGGGAGATCCAATTGGCTATTGAATCAGGCAAGATCAAGTTTGAAGACAGCAAGAAAGCCATGAAGATCGATGGTCATCCCTTTCCTAACAACTTTGCTGATATCTCCTTTTCTGTTAATATGGTTGATGCTAATGAAAAGGGGAAGTTTAAAGTGCTTACATCGGACCACGCCAAGAGTTCTGGTGCCGTTGATCCTGCGGTTCGAGTTACTGTTGAAGAGCTGCGGAGGAATCATCAGGCATTTGGGCGTGAATCTAATGCTCCTGGTGGATATCGGCCACGTGTGACTTCCCAAATGCTAATTAACAAGTACAAGAGGCAGCAAGCAGCAGCCCGAGCGTGGGAAGAACGCGAGGAACGACGACGTCGGAGGCGTGAGTATCAGGCAAGGCGGCTTGATGAAGAGTTTGATGATCAGCGCCGACGTGATGACAGGTCCGATGGTCGACGCCGATATGATGACAGGTCCAATGGCCGACGTCGATATGATGAATGGTCCGATGGCAGACGCTGGTCTGATGATAGAGTTGACGGTCGTCGTCAGTACGGTTATAGGTCCGATTGGTATGCGGACAGACGTCAAGGTTATGACCGGTATGACCAGGATGATGATCATTGGGGGTGTCCTTTCTTCGTATTCTGCTGGAACGAGAAGCTTAGATTGCCATCAAAAGCAGATTGTCCTGAATGCAGTTTCTAGTACGAAGAATACAGAGCTTCCAAGAGAGGTCGACGATCAGTTCATGAACGGATCGGCGTCAGGATTGATGATCATCATCAAAGAGATGAAGGCCGAGTTGATGCTCATGGCCGTAAAAATATTGAAGGCCAGGTTGATGTTCTTGGCCCTGAAAAAATGGAAGAGAAGGATCCAGTTCAGGATCGGACTAAAGAACCTCCAATGAAGCCTGGACAGTGGTGTCCATCAGGGATTTCTAAGTCCAAAAAGAGACGCGTGCAACGTTGCGCTATCGTGAGCAGATTCAGGAGCAAGAATTGGCAAAAGAAAAGAAGTGGCGCATCAAGATGGCCAATGATGGTGAAGCAAGCACATCGGCCGCAATAAACATGGTTTTGATGTTGCCTTTTGATTTTGCTGCTCCTGATGAACAGGACAACCGTGAGGTCGATTCTGAACTGGAAGAAGCCGCTGCATACTTGGTTCTTGATTCAGAGAAGGCTGTCTTTGAGAAGCCAAATGCAAATGGGTATCGGCACCTGAAACCTCTGTACATCAAGGGATACGTTGATGGGAAGCCGATGACCAAGATGCTGGTTGATGGAGGAGCTGCTGTCAATCTCATGCCCTATTCCACATTCCGCAAGCTGGGGAAAGGGATTGATGATCTGATCAAGACAAATATGACACTCAAGGACTTTGGCGGTAATGTTTCAGAGCCTCGGGGGGCAATTCATGTGGAATTGACCATCGGCAGCAAGACATTGCCGACTACTTTCTTTGTGATTGATGGCCAAGGTTCTTACAGCATGCTCCTCGGACGTGATTGGATCCATGCCAATTGCTGCATTCCATCCACAATGCACCAGTGCTTGATTCAATGGCAAGGCAACAATGTGGAGATCGTCCCAGCTGATGATTCGGTTAGCATTGCTACAGCTGAGTCAACAATTTGGGAGTTTGAAGGAGTTGAATGCTTGTCAGGAAAAGCATGGGATGGTGACTTCCTCAAGGTGTCCGATCAAGGACTACAGCCGATCCAAGCAGTCGGCTCTGAGACTTTGTTTTAAATGGATGATTATATAGAAGATCTTGAAGACCGAAGTGAGTTCGGCAAATTAGGGTTTGGATTTACGTCGGCCGATGAGTTAGAAGAAATAGATATAGGATCTGGTGATAGACCAAGGCCGACGTATATCAGTGCTAAGTTGGATCCCGAGTATAAGCAAGAGTTGATAAAGCTTTTGAAAGAGTATTCTGATTGTTTTGCTTGGGAATATTATGAAATGCCAGGTTTAAGCCGTGATATTGTTGAACATCGGCTACCCATCAAACCAGGGTATCGACCACACAAGCAGTATCCAAGAAGGTTCAAGACTGAGATGCATGAGCCAATTAAGGCCGAAATAACGAAGCTATTTGAAGCTAAGTTTATCAGGCCATGTCGATACGCTGAGTGGGTATCAAATATAGTTCCTGTTTATAAGAAGAATGGAAAGCTGCGTGTTTGCATTGATTACAGGAACTTGAACAAAGCAACCCCGAAGGATGAGTATCCGATGCCGGTGGCCGATATGCTTGTTGATGCAGCATCAGGCCATAAAGTGATGAGTTTCCTGGATGGTAATGCTGGTTATAATTAGATTTTCATGGCGGAAGAAGATATTCCCAAAACCGCATTCCAATGTCCAGGTGCTCTCGGTTTATATGAGTGGGTTGTTATGACTTTTGGTTTGAAAAATGCCGGTGCTACTTATCAACGTGCTATGAATTATATTTTTCATAGGCTGATCGGCAGGATAGTCGAAATCTACATTGATGATGTGGTAGTCAAATCAAAAGGTTATCAAGATTATTTGGCCGATTTGAAGGAAACGCTGGAGTGTACAAGGCAACATGGATTGAAGATGAATCCGCTCAAGTGTGCTTTTGGCGTATCGGCCGGTCAATTTCTTGGTTTCTTGGTACATGAGAGAGGAATTGAGGTAAATGATCGGAACCGCAAGGCGATTGATGATATTGAACCTCCAGTAAACAAGAAGGAATTGCAGAGTTTGATTGGAAAGATTAATTTTCTGAGGAGGTTTATATCAAATCTGTCGGTCCGATTGGAGGCATTTACTCCTCTGTTGAAGCTGAAAAATGAGGAAGAGTTGGTTTGGGAGCCTAAACATCAAAAGGCATTGGATGAAATCAAGCAATATTTAGCATATCCGCCAATTCCTATTCCACCACAGAAGGGTAAGCCGTACAAACTTTATTTATCGGCTTTTGATCATGCAATCGGTTCTGTTTTGATTCAAGAGGTTGATGGGAAAGAACGAGTTATATTCTATTTGAGCCGAAGATTACTAGATCCTGAGACTCGGTACTCATATGTGGAGAAGCTTTGCCTTTGTCTGTATTTTTCTTGTACAAAATTAAGGCATTATTTGCTATCGGCCGAGTGTACTGTGATCTGTAGAGAGGATGTGATCAAGTATATGTTATCGATGCCAATCATGAAAGGGAGAATTGGCAAGTGGATTTTTGCTCTGACTGAGTTTGATCTTAGATACGAATCGGCCAAAGCGGTAAAAGGGCAGATAATGGCTGATTTAGTTGCTGATCATTGTGGACCTAACATTGATGCTGTTGAGCAAAACATTATGGAGCTTGATGTATCTGGTCCGATGAAAAAGGTCGATGTGGTTGACGCGGTTCCTTGGACTATATTCTTTGATGGTTCTTCTTGCAATGATGGTTGCGGAATTGGCCTGAATATTATTTCGCCTCGGGGGGCAAGGTTTGAATTTGCTTTTCCAATTGAGAAATGCACAAATAATCAGGCGGAATATGAAGCATTGATGAAAGGTCTCCAGATTCTTAAAGATGTCGGCGCTCGGTTTGTTGAGGTATTTGGAGATTCTTTGCTGATTATTAATCAGTTACTCGGCAAATATGATTGCAAGATGGATGCTTTGTTATCTTATTTTGAAAAGTGCCGAGATTTGATTGGTCAATTTGGCCTGGTAACTCTTAAGCATGTTCCAAGACATCATAACGAAGAAGCGAATCGGCTGGCGCAAAAAGCGTCTGGCTATCGGCCTATGTCCGATGTGATGGTACTGGAGATACCAGAGGGAGATTGGAGAAAAGAAATCATTGAATATTTGAAGGATCCTTCTGTCAAGACTTCTAGAAAAATACGCTATAAATCGATCAGGAATGTCTTGGTTGAAGGAGTGCTTTATTTTCGCTCGATTGATGGAGTTCTGTTGAGATGTATCGGACCTGAAGAAGCCAAGGTTTTAATGGGAGAAATTCATGAAGGTGTTTGCGGGGCTCATCAATCGGCGTTCAAGATGAAATGGATGATAAGAAAAAATGGGTATTATTGGCCGACGATTTTAGAAGACTGCTTTGAATATTATAAAGGATGCCAAGAGTGTCAAAGATATGGAAACATTCAAAGGGCTCCAGCATCGGCCATGAATCCTGTTATCAAGCCATGGCCGTTTAGAGGATGGGGAATTGACTTGATCGGCCAAATTTTTCCACATTCAAGTAAGGGGCACAAATTCATATTGGCAGCAATAGATTATTTCACTAAATGGGTTGAAGCTATTCCTTTGAGGGAGGTGAAGACACAGAATGTTATTGAGTTCGTTAGAGAACACATTGTCTACCGATTTGGAATTCCACAGACGATCACGACAGATCAGGGTACGATGTTTACATCGGACGAATTCAAAAATTTTGCTGCTGATATGGGTATCAAGCTTCTGAATTCATCACCGTATTATGCACAAGCCAATGGTCAAGCTGAAGCCTCCAATAAAAGTTTAATCAAGTTGATTGATAGAAAGATTGAGGAATATCCAAGAAAATGGCATATTGTGCTTCCTGAAGATCTGTGGGCCTATCGAATGGCTTGTCATGGGTCGATCAAGGTTTCTCCGTATGAACTGGTTTATGGACATGAAGCCGTTCTTCCATGGGAGATTCGTACTGGATCGAGGCGTATCGAGCTTCAGGATAAGTTAAAGGCCGGCGAATATATGGAGCTCATGAATAGTGAGTCCGATGACTTGGCTGTTCGTCGGCTGCGCGCTCTCGAAAGTATTGAGGCTAATAAACTCAGAGTAGCGAGGCATTATGATAAGAAAGTTAAAGAAAAAGAGTTCAAAGAGGGCGATCTTGTCTGGAAAGTTATTCTGCCAATTGGTTCTAAGGATCCCAAGTACGGCAAGTGGTCA
The DNA here is from genome assembly GCA_004135705.1 of Alloteropsis semialata. Taxonomy (NCBI): domain Eukaryota; kingdom Viridiplantae; phylum Streptophyta; class Magnoliopsida; order Poales; family Poaceae; genus Alloteropsis; species Alloteropsis semialata. The sequence continues at coordinate 22,018,526 of CM014276.1, read as the reverse complement.
CCAAACTGGGAGGGACCCTATCAAGTCGTCCGATGTGTTCCTGGAAATACTTATATTCTACAGACACTTGAAGGAGAAGTGTTTCCTAAAGCGTTAAACGGGAAATATTTGAAGAAGTACTACCCTAGCATTTGGGTAAACTCATGAAGCCGATGCTATGCGTCAGGCTTAAAAGCCGATGGAAAATCGCCTCAAGAACAAAAAATAAGAGCCGATGCGATATGCACCGCCTTAAGGGCTATATACAAACAGAGAAAAATATATTACATTATCAAGCCGCTCGATGGCGGAGCAGGCTGCTGGAAAAGGGATTGCATATATATTCATATATTTCTCATACAGAAGGATTTCAGAAGATAAAAAGATCTAGTAGGCGCCGATATACTTTGTTCATCATTGCCAGAACAAGACTAGAAAAAGAAGGGCAAAAGGAAGCGCAAGTTTGAGGAGATATCTTCTTCCTTGAGTCGAAGAAATCCGCTCTGGATGCAGTCCCTTGAAGAGCGCGCCGGTGGACCGGTGGCTTTGCCCTAACTTGTAAAGGGCACTCTATTACACCCCTCTAAAAAACCTTCCCTTTGGTGAACCATGGAGGAACCTCACGAGGATTCTTCTAGCAGAAGTTCCACCTGGATTCACTGCAGGATCAGAAAAAGGGGGGAGTGCCCTATACTTCTTCACGAGAATTCTTCTAGCAGAAGAGGAGGAAGGAGTAGGATTCTGTATCAAACAGAAGGAGTTTGTGTTCTATCATGAATATTAGCTGCGCCATGGCTAAGGGATGGTGGAAGAAGGAGACCTGAGGCAGGTATTTATAGCCGGCGGTCGATGGAAGCATTAAGAGAGAAATGGAATCCAAGGGATGCTCGTGGAAACCGTCCAAATGAAGAGCAGTATTCTCGTGAAGATATGGCATTGATTCAGAGCTGCTATAATTGGGGGAGGGGCGTCTTTTGAGGAACTGCGTTGAAGAGTCGTTTCGTCTGGGTCAATAGATGCATGGGTACCCGTGAGGTAAATGCAGGTTCCATATGCTATTCATTGTCAGAGCCGCTATTACTTGGAGAGAGAGAGAAGAAGATAAGTTCCACGAGTTGTTGATGAAGAAAGAAAAGCTATGGCCCGAAAATCAAGGAACTACACGGTGCAGGGATGGAAAGTTTCGGCACGAAAATTGGTGAAGGAGTTATGATGACAGATACGAATTTTGGAACAAAATGATATTTTATTCCAAAATTGGGGGGCATGTGTTGACACCAGATTTTCGCACTGACATGCTGAGTCAGATGGTGACGTGAGACTGCGCAGTGGGCCCGTTGAATGGTCAAACATAAGGTGACAGAGAAGGAAGCCAATGCTGAAGAGGAGTCCGATGAAGCAGGAGTCCGATCCGATGACGAGTACAAGAGGAAAGGCGCGTCGGCTAAGAAGGAAGCGTATCAGATCCAGGGACTATTTCCTTTTCAGAAGGCGTATGGGAGTCCCGTTCTATCCTAAGCTTAGTTTACTTTGTTCGCAAGTTAGTTTGGTCCGATCAGGACTCTACATGACCAGGGTATAAATATGAACCCTCGTCCATTGTAAAAATTATTCTCACAATCAATACAACCCGGCTTCACGCCAAAAACCCTAGTAGTAGTTATCGACGAAGCTCATTGGTGGACGGGCTGCATCAGTTCTGATCTCCGGCTTACCAGTAAGTTAGTCAATTTATCGAACTAGTATAGGCTTTGAATTGAGGCGCATCGCCCTTTCTCGTTTATACTGTTCAACCGATTTATCTCTGGATAATCAAGATTGATATAGATTCCCTACGTCGGAGCTAGATCAATATTGATTATTCAACAGATTATCGTTTATCGGACTACACTTTAAGCCTAGATTCCCTACGTCGGAGCTAGGTATCAAGATTAGTCTAGATTCTCTACGTCGGAGCTAGAATAATCTTGGTTACTAAAGGTAGTTTTTGCGGTTTGTTGGAGTTGCTAAATTGGTTTAGATCTACGCCATGTGAATCAATTCTACTTCTTCAACGGCTTTGAGCATTGGTCTTGGTCCGATTTAAGCAATATTTATCTTACAGCATCGTTCTAGGTCCGATCCTGCTTTGTGGTTTAATCTGGTTGTTCTTTGAGTATTGTACTGGTGTAGATTCCCTACGTCGGAGCTGGATCTTTACAATACGATTAGATTAATCTTTGATTGTCATGCTTGGTCTAGATTCCCTACGTCGGAGCTAGATTCATCTTGATTAATCAAAGGAAGCTTTGGTTATGCCTTATTGCTATTTGAATGTTAAGTGTGGTTTAGATTCCCTACGTCGGAGCTAGGTCTTGCTTGATTATTTGGTAGCATATCTTAGAATCAGAACGAATCTGTTAATGTTTTATCTGCTTATTTGCTTAATCTGGTCAACACCTGTGCGAGCATCTTGTTTAATTGACAGGTTGATGAGTTGAGTCTGATTATCTAGCTATCCGATCTAATCATGGTTGGAGAAATCTAGATTCCCTACGTCGGAGCTAGATTTCTCTGCAAAGACTATGGTCCGATTGGTTGGTTAGATGGTCCGATAAAACGAGTCAAACTGGCAACTAGGCAAGGTGGACAATGTATCGGCTTACACTTTGATTATTTGATATATCTTGTTTAAAGATGCAGCTGATCCATTATTTTACATATTGGCCTTGTTTTACGCTTTATTTTATTATTCAAAGGCTGGTCTGTTATATCAATCAAGGTCCGATCCTGATTGGTCCGATTCTGAGGTCCGATTCGGTGTCTGATTGAGGTCCGATCATTCGGTCCGATTGACGTCATCAATGAAGTCCGATTTTGAGGTCCGATCAGTATCGGCCGACACGTGTCTGATTGGGTCTTGGCTAAAATTCGACGTCACTCCATCGTCTGAAATAAAGCCAGCACAATCAAAGAGCAATTTAACTGTTTTATTCCCTTGTCAATTTCAGATCAAATTGACTGGCACGCTGCGAACCTGAACTGGAGTGTAGACTGGCACTGGAGCGAAGCAGATCTCCCTGGTCTTCGTGTGCTGCACGCGGGAGATACGACCGCCGATTTCCCGCGTCAACACACCCGAAAGTAAACCAGGTATTGAATCCACGGGGAACATGAGGGCACTGTCTAAGTACTAAGGTTGGCTGGATCGATCGAGTTTATATAAAGGCTATGGTAGAGAGAATAACTTAGCACTAAGCTGAGAATATAGCTAAGGAAGTTCTCCTATGCTTGCTTTGGGCACTGAGGTATCCTAGGCCTCTAGAAAATTGCTGGCCAACAGCTCTACGCCGTACCTGAACATGGAGGATTACAATGGACGGACAGGGCTGTCACCACCTGCCGCCTACCTCTACTAATCCGTGGGGTTACGAGGCAAACGAGGGCAGATATACTCCTAAGCACCACATTTAAGTTAATATCGGCTATCCTAACCTTGATCAGAGATTAAGATACTTTACAAATAAAGCAACAAACCCACAAGCAAAATAAAGAACTCAGCTTTCTATAACTCAAACTTAAATACTTAGCTGAATATGCCGGATACTTACTAAGGAGCTTGTATTCGCCAAGGTACAGGTTGAGGGTCGCCGACACGTCGGGACTCCTCCAGACTCTCCTCACTCTCTCCCTATTTTTACTCTACAATTTGAGAAGGGCTTCGTCTTGACTTCTTGCTCCAGCTCGATGATGATTTGCTTTGCCCCGGACGCAAGCATTTATAGGTAGTGATGGCGGTTTAGAGTCGGTGTAGGCTGAGGCGGTTTGGAAGTGGGCCCAGGTCAGCCGATCCCAGGGGTTGGCCGACCCTTGGATCCACCGTCCTTAGTCATGCATGGCCTGGATGTGTTCCTGGAGGCGGTTGGCAGGTATTGGTCACGGGAGGGCCGAGTCGAGCGCGCGCTAAGGTCGGCCGACCTGGAGTTGCCGCCTCTCGAGCCCACTCTTCTCTAGTTGACTGCCAAGTGGGTCCTGAGGTCGGTTCCAGGTGGATACGCCACATTTGTGTGAGTTGGGTTGAGATGTGGGCCCTTCAATCCATGTGAGTGACATGTGGCTCCTCTCTCCCTTGGTGTAAACCGACGTTGTGTCAGTAGTTGAGATCACCCCCTTATGTGCTTCTTCTGCATGGGATAAAAGAGGGCCTTATTGGGCCTAGACCCAGGTCAGCTGACCTGGCCCTGGGCCCACTTTGCTCTCTCTTTTTGCACTTTATTCCTGCAGGCACATTACACCAAAACTCATGGAAACCATTGATAATAAACCCTATCCTTGTTCTTATTATTTTTCATACCCATGTTGACAGTAAAAAGTTGTCGTTAAGAGCCGTCAACAAATTCCCCCACACTTAACCTTTGCTCGTCCTGGAGTAAAGACTAAGGGACATCACAGAGAAATCAGGCTTAGTGGATTTATTCTGGGTGGCTAACATGTCTCCTTAGGTTATTGCAAAAAGCAACAATTTATGCATGGACATGATAATTCTCACCCCCAAGTACTTGGATTTAGAAATTTTTTTGCAAAGAAAAGCATTGCCTTGCTCCTCGAAGAGTTTCTCACTGAATCTCTCATTTTTAGTATTGGAAACAACACTCATCTCCTCTCCAAAATGGACTTTGTATGTGTAGCTGTTGGATACATACCTTGCTTGCTTATGTTGTTCCTTCAAAGTTAGGATCCAAGTCAGAGACAAGTCATGCAATCAAGTCAAGGTGTGCAAGTGTGTGGTATAAAGGAGAATGAAATAGTGGTACTCCATTTTGTTGTGACCTCATCTCCCCCCCTTTTTTTTCTTTTTAGATGTAGGCTATTGGTCTCTTTTTTTCACCATGTCCTTTGGCATAAATAAATATTTTTTCCTATGCATATAACCCACATCTTCTTCTTATTATTTGTTTGGGGAGAAGGTCACCTTAGGAGCATTTATTTATGGATATAAGATGAAATCCATGTTTTTGCTTTACCCTCAGTGTAAGAGTTTTGCATTTTATGGTGGAGTGTACGTGATCTTGACTTTAAGAACATGAAACATCTCTAACAAAGGTCACACAACCTTGAAATAACTCAAAGATCAAAGGTAATGCATGAGATGTGGATATATTTGGTTGTAATAAGTCACTCAAAACTCATGAGGAGCTTGGCAAGGCCACAAGGTTTTTTTTTAAACTGTTTATAAACTCCAAGTATTGTAGGAAGGCAAGAATATCTTCCATCCTTAAACCATATCACAAAATGCAATAACTTAGATGACATGAGGTCCAAAAGATATTTAGTTATCCACTAGCTAAAAAGTATAGGGAATAAAATATATGTATGTTAATCATAAAGCTCATGTGTTGGGGAAATGACAAGGGTTGATTTTATTCAATTATTAACTTCCATAATCCATTTCACAGTGAATCAACTGAAACAGTGTAAAGAAGAGTCAAACCAGCGTGCAGAAAGAAGAGGAGGCTAGATGGTGTCCTGGTCAGGTCGGCCGACCTAGTGGGGTCGGGTGACCTGGGAGTAGCCCTTCTGGTCCTGATCTTTTTCGTGGTGCTCTGTTTGTTCTGTGCAATACTGTTCCAAGGCGCATCACTCTGTTTTGCTTTGGTCTTTTGGTGATAAGGTTCCCCCACACTGTACCTTTATTCAAAAATAGGTGGAAACACAAAAATGCAATCCTACTATACTAAATTTTTATTCCATTAATGATAAACCCGGAGGCACATTACAGAATTAAAATGAAGAAATAAATCAAATAACTAAATGAATGAAAAATGTGCCTATTATTTTGAAGCCTAATCCCTCAAGGGGCATTAAATAAACTCTCATCACCCAAGGCTTCAGCAACATGTTTGAGTTTGACAACCGTTTGTAAGGAAATGGCTATATGTGACATTTATATTGTGATTTTGGTGATTGAATGACAACATAGTTGTCGAAGTTGTACTCGGCAGATATTTGTCCGGCAGGCACCCCGCTTGGTGCGAAGATTGATCACAGTAGATGAACAAAGAGACTCAGGATTTTATACTGGTTCGGGCGCTCGAGATCGAGTAATAACCCAATGTCCAGTTGCTTGCTTGTATTAACTCGGCGAGTACAGATTACAATGGTGTAATAAATACTCTCGGGTGGATCGGCTAAGATTGGGATACCCCTCTACGTGCAAGACCCCCCACTATTTATATCCAGGGAGACGTGCCTTACAAGACAAAACAGACCTAAACCTAGCAGGACTCTAACTATTATCGGGCTTTCCTTCTGCGGTCCAGCTGTCGTGTCTTGTTCGGAGCCTTCTTCGCTTGGAATCGGTAGTCGGCAATCCTTGTGATCAGGCACCCGGGTATTATGGCCTCAACAGTAGCCCCCGAGCTTATCTTGTTCAGAAAAGGTTGTTCCTTGAGTATCCTTCGGATCTTTTTACTCTTCGGGTGATTTTATTATGTGTAAATATCTCGATAATCACTTTAAGGCGAGAGCTGGAAAAAGATCCCGATCTCTGAATGGAGAAACCTGCATCTGAATGATAAGGTCAGAGAAAATATCAGCCATGATTATAACGAATAAAGAATATTCCATCTTGGAAACTGAAACGCCAAGGGTTGATGAATCCTGCCCCGTGTATTTAAACTCCACTACTCACGTCTCCCGAAACTCTAGCAACACACGCGCATCACGGCATGTTCCGGTTCCATGATCCGTGCGCGAGGCGTCGCGGGTCTTTACATATCGAATCCCTTTGATAGATCCACACTTGAACCTTTTCTACTAAGCTTTCCCCCTTTCAGCACCATGGGAAAGAAGAAACTCAGCCAGAAGTTCAAGTTGCCTCGTCTCCTTTTTGGAGACCCCCCTCGCAGCTCCGCCGAGCCACCACCTGACGTGCCGGAAGGTCTGCCGGTAGTGGCGCCACCCCCTGCTCCCACTCAGGATCCTCTCCTAGCTCTCCGGTTCCATGATCCGTGCGCGAGGCGTCGCGGGTCTTTACATATCGAATCCCTTTGATAGATCCACACTTGAACCTTTTCTACTAAGCTTTCCCCCTTTCAGCACCATGGGAAAGAAGAAACTCAGCCGGAAGTTCAAGTTGCCTCGTCTCCTTTTTGGAGACCCCCCTCGCAGCTCCGCCGAGCCACCACCTGACGTGCCGGAAGGTCTGCCGGTAGTGGCGCCACCCCCTGCTCCCACTCAGGATCCTCTCCTAGCTCTCCCT
>CM014276.1:21976731-22003703 GCA_004135705.1 Alloteropsis semialata | reverse complement strand
GCCAGTTCGTATGCCAAGCTTGTGCTCTATCACCTCCTTGGGGATCCCGGGCATATCAGATGGTTCCCAAGCGAACAAATCTGCATTTGCCCGGAGGAAAGTAATGAGCTCGAGTTCCTATTTGTCACCCAGACCAGTGCCCATATTTGTGGTCTTGGTCGGGTCTGCCTCATCAAGGATCACCGGTTTCGTGCCTGGCTCGGCACGCTTCGTTGTCGGCGTGATCGGTGAGGTGTCAGTTGGTGACTCGCCTGCCGCTTGAGGTGGCATCCCCTTGTTCGGGGTCTGGTCCACCAAGGTCGGCTTCTCTGTGGCGTCGTCATCGGTCTTTTTGTCCGCCGCAGGCACCGGCTGTGCTTTTGCCTTTGATCGGGCTTCAGCTGCCCGGGATGTTTCAGCGACTGTAGCTTGCCCGGTGTAGTCGGTAGGCTCTTGGTCTTTTTCTTGGTAGGTTCGGCAGCCTTAGATGGTTCCTGCTCTCCTCCCTTGATCATGTCCAGGGTTTTCATGTCGCACTGAACCGCACCCTTGCGATCTCCGCAGACGGTAAGCGGGCCCAATGGCCCCAGGATCTTGATCATGGAGTAGGCAAAGTGGGCGACCGCCATGAATTTCTTCAAGAACAGCCTGCCCAAGATGCAGTTGTAGGCTGATGTAATGTCTGCCACCTCGAAGGTGAGGAACTCTAATCAAATATTTTTCCTCTCCATGAGGGTCACCTGCAGATCGATCCTCCCCAATGGGAGGGCTTGAATGCCTAGTATAACCCCATAGAAGGGCTTCTCCACTAGGGACAATGACCTCCTCGGGATCCCGAGTTCATCAAAGGCATTGACGAACAACAGGTTGAGGGCACTCTCACTATCGATCAGGGTTCGCCCATCCTTGCGTGACCCGATCCAGAGCTTGATGCACAGTGGTAGTAGTGGCCCGTCGTACAACGTATCGGTGTGGTCCCTTTGATCGAAGGTGATTGGGACTTCGAACCACCTCAATGGCTGCTTGCTGGGTTTGGTGCTCGCTAGTTGCCTCTCGACCATCTTCAGCTGGGATTTTGAGGTTTGGGTTGAGCAACCGCCGAATATAGTGGCGATCTCCAGGTCTTCGAGGAGTTGTGGTTCTTCGTCACAATCCATGTAGTTCGCTTGCCGAGGGTGCTGAGTAGCCTGGTCATGTGGACCCCCTTGTTGCTGGCTCTCCTCTTCCTGCTTTTGTTTCTTGTACACCGTGCAGTCCACAAAGTGATGCTTTGTCGACCGGTGAATAGGGCAGTACATTGGGAGGTCCTCAGGTTTCCCTTGGCGCCGATACGGGGGTTTCCTGTCCACCGCCATAACTTCTTCTCCCTCGGTCTTGTGCTTCTTTTTCTTATGTTTGTGCTTCTTCTTGCCTTCCCCGAGAGGCTTGCTCTGTTCGGGCTTCGATTGAACTCGGGCTTGGGCGTCCGCCATCTTGGCGGTCTCTCCGAGGATCCCGTAGAGTTCGGCCACCGTCTTCGGGTTCTTTTTGGCAAGTTCTTCCGCCGTCTTCTCGTCTCTGCAGCCCTGATTAAAGACTATAATCACCTGATCATCCACCACGTCAGGGATGGTGTTACGGGTATCGCTGAATCGACGGATGTAGTCCCGAAGGGATTCCCCGGGTTTTTGCACACAGTTGAGCAGATCTCCTTCGTGTCCGGGGCGTTTTTAGGTGCCTTGAAAATTGGCCTCGAACGTCTCCCGAAGATGGGCCCATGACTTGATACTAGCCTCGGGCAGGTTCATGAGCCATGTTCGGGCTGATCCCTGCAGGGCAGTTGGCAAGTAGTTGGCTTTGACGTAGTCGTCTCCCCCGGTGGCGTCGATGATCGTGGAATAGATCTGGATCCACTCGCGGGGGTTGGTCGTTCCATCATACTTCTCGATGTTAGTCGGACGAAACTTCTCTGGCCACCTGACCTTGCGCAGGCCTGAAGAGTACGTAAGGCACCCCCAGTGCCCCTTCGGGAGTCACATGGTGGAGAATCTGGATGAGACCGGTAGTAGCCCTCACATGCTCGGTTATCTCGATTGTAGTTGAGAGTTTCCCGAGCATCGCGATTTCTGTGATTGCGTTCGAGCTGCGGCCTCATGTAACGCCCCTCCTGTGGGCGATACCGAGGATGTCCGTTAACAGATCGGGAGCGAACCGGCTGGGGTTCGCCGTGCCTATTGGACGGAGCTGGTGGTACGGCAGCGGCGGCCTCTAGCCGTTCCTTGGCCTTGTCCGCTTCTTCCCGAGCCTTCTTGGCAATGGTGGCCATCGGGGTTCCCTCAGCCATAGCTTCCATTGTCTCCAAGAGGGTTCGGATCTGCAGGTTGTCCTATTCGACTGCCCAGAAGTCGTTGTTGAGATTTTGGGGAGCCAACGAGGATGCAGCTATCAACGTACGGGAGTTGGCTGTCTGAAGGGTTGGTGCATTGCTGAGACGAGGAATTGGAGGTCTGCGTGAGCTAGACGACTCGGCAGCAGCACTTTCCGCGTTCCCAGTGAGCATGTGGATGCGACAGTCTTCGGGCTGTTCCGACCCATTGCTTGATCCATTGTAGTCGAGATCCAACTGCACAGTGCGATCAGCAATGTCTTCGGGAGTTGGATCCCTGAAAGTGGTGAAAACTTCACGATCGGCGCATGTGAGACCAGGATCATGGATCCCTGTTAGCTTGAGCTCGTAATCGCCTTGGTGCTCGAACACGAGATCCCCGAACTGGATCGACCGTGCAGGCACTATATGGCTCAAAGCGTAGAGATTGGAAGCGGAGGTAGAACTCCCGATGGCTTCCGACTTGACAGAACTGGGCATGTAGGGCATCGATGAACTCGACGCGTCGGCGAACCAGACTCCATTGACGATCAGCATGATCTTTCTTCATGCAAGGGCCCTTACCTGGCGCGCCTCTGTCGAGCTTGTACTCAGCAGATATTTGTCCGGCAGGCACCCCACATCGTGCGAAGATTGATCACAGTAGATGAACAAAGAGACTCAGGATTTTATATTGGTTCGGGCCCTCGAGATCGAGTAATAACCCTACGTCCAGTTGCTTGCTTGTATTATCTCGACGAGTACAGATTACAATGGTGTAACAAATACTCTCTGGTGGATTGGCTAAGATTGGGAATACCCTCTACGTGCAGGACCCCCCACTATTTATATCCAGGGAGACGTGCCTTACAAGACAAAACAGACCTAAACCTAGCAGGACTCTAACTATCATCGGGCTTTCCTTCTGCTGTCCAACTGTCGTGTCTTGTTCGGAGTCTTCTTCGCTTGGAATTGGAAGTCGGTAATCCTCGTGATTGGGCACCTGGGTATTATGGCCTCAACAATAGTCATTGGGACTAACAAGTTTGTTAAGTAATATACATAGGAGATTACATCCCAAGGATGATTCCAAAGCATTGCCAAAAATCAAAGATAGTCTTATTTTTAAGTATCCAAGACATGGTATTGGCATATGAAACCATGGAAAGGGCCTAAGTTGATTGAATAGGATGAGCCCGCAGAGTTTGGAAGGCTATGGAGTGTGGAAAGTCCCAAAGATAAGCAACGACATATGATCTGCTATCACTGTTCACATGAAGGGCGGAACATACGTGTTGATGGTCCTTATAACGAAAATCCAACTGTCAATAGGCTCAGAAAACCAATAAAGATCAAAGCATAACTTAGAAATTAGTATTCAAATAATTTTATACCATGCATATCTAGAATATATTTGAGTACAGGGACTACGGTGCAAAAGATGGACGAAACCGGGCACAGGCCAAGGTTGGCCGACCTGGCTAGGTCGGGCGACCTGGCCTGAACCCCAATCGAGCCCATTCTCCACACAAGTCAAGAAGCACACTAGGAGATGATCATGGACACTGAATCTTGGTTGGTTCAAGTCAAGGGTGAGGGATGAGCCAAGTGTCACTCCCATGGATTGAAGGGCCCACTGCTCAAGTCAATTGCACCCAAATGAAGTATACCCACCTGGAACCGTCATAAGGACCCACATGGCAGTCTACCAAAGAAGAGTGGAGCCGAAAGGCGGCAGTACCAGGTCGGCAGACCTGGCCCTGCGGTCGTTTCGCTCCCCCTTGACTAGTACCTGTAAACCGCCATCTGGAGTCCATCCGAGCCGTGCAATGCTGAAGACGGTGGATCCAAGGGTCGGCCGACCTAGTCCCACCTCCAAACGGCCACAACCGCCTCTGGCCGGCTCCAACCACCTATGTGATGCTATAAATACCTGCAAAGGGCGCCCTACTCGACACACCAGAAGAAGAGCTCTCCTTTGCTACAAGCTTAGTCTTAGTCTTAGTCTTAGTAGTGATAGCCATAGTATTAGATCTTCTGAAGCTTCCGGAGGAGTCTTGGTAAGTTCTAGAGTTCAGTTCTTGTATCTCTTTACTTACTTGTAATACTCTGAGCTTAATGAAAATACCTTCATACTTATGTTGTATGCCTCAGTTATACCATATCTACTTAGTATATACTACTTATGACTTGCACCTTATTCATGTGAATGTATGCTATGACATTGGCTCAATGTGCCTTTGGGTTGCTCTATTTATTAACGTGATAGATAGAGTTATATCTCATATTGCAAGCATGGTGTTTGGGATATGGAATACTGTTGAGGGTACCGCTGCCCCACGGATTAGTAGAGGTAGGCGGCAGGTGGTGACAGCCCTGTCCGTCCTTTGTAATCCTCCATGTTTGGGAGTGGGTATTAGGCCTTTATGATAAGACGTCCTACTGTCATCCCTTGATGAGGAACCACTGGATACCTCAATATGTCCTCTTGCATATAATTATTGAATGAGCTTGTATAGGGTATTGTAGTATATCCAAGTCCCATATGTATGATGCTAATGAACCTTTGTAATCTTTACTAATGTACTATGACTAACTAAGACTACCTTAATGATGAGCAATGAACTTCTGTGTGTCACATTACCCATTCACTTCCATATTCTTTACCCCTGTTTAGATTATGGTATATTAATGTTGTTGTAAGTAAATACATGGGATGACACCTCTCTTTAACTAAACGCTTTCCCTGCGGATAAACAAATAATGATACTCTGGAATACTCCCGGGTGAAATGCTACAACGTACTTCTGTGCGCTTGCAGAATATCTGTAATGTCTAGATTTACGATGAAGTATCTCTAGTACCATCACTACTCTAAGTGGTGATGCTAAGAAATACCAATAAGCATTTCTGGCGCCGTTGTCAGGGAAAGCAATGGTTAAAGAGTTTTGATCATCCATGTATTTAATGCAACATGATTAATTGCCAGTAATCTAGCAGGTTTACCCTTTTGCTCTGTTTCTCTGTGACGTGAAACAGGGTAGTGTATGACTGGTTTTCAACTACCATCCAACTACGTCGAGAACCCGAATACCATAGGAAGGAGGGTACGTTCTCGTGTCATAATCCCTCAGGTGTTCTTGTCGGAGACCGAACCAGTCATCGGAGAATCCTCCAACCAAGGAGAACAACCCGTTCCCGTAGCACCCAACCGGAAGAAGCCATGGCCGACAGGACCATCTGTGACTACTCCGCCCCGTCCGCTGCCCAGATCCCTACGGGTCCGGAAGTGGCCGTGGGGGACCATGCTTTTGAGCTCAAGGCCCCGCTGATCAACATGGTGCAGGCCAGTCCCTTCTGTGGGAAGGCCAATGAAGACGCTAGTGCTCACCTGCAGCACTTCCTGGAGGTGTATAGCACCATCACCATCTGAGGAGTCGAACAAGAGGCCATTCGGCTCCACTTGTTCCTGTTCTCGATGTTGGGAAGAGCCAAACAATGGTTCTATTCCAACCGTGATGCGGTGAACACGTAGACTAAATGCTCCAATGCATTCTTGGCAAAATTCTTCCCCATTGGAAAAACCAATGCCCTTCAGGGGAGATTCTCTAGCTTCTAGCAAGAGTTCGGGGAGACTGTTCTCGAGGCGTGGGATCGCTTCTAGGACTACATTCTTGCATGCCCCCACCACGGTATGCAAGAGTGGCTCCTGCTCCAGAACTTCTAGCATGGGCTATCTCAGACCACCCGTGAACACATGGATGCTGCTGCTGGACGTGGCCGCTGCTAAGTTGCTCATCGAGAAGATGGTGTCAAACCAATCCTGGAATGATGATCGTCTTCAGGGGCGCAAACGCGGTATGCACACCTAAAGGAGGTGGACATACTGGCCGCTAAAATGGACCTCATCATGAAGCGCCTTGATGACCGCACCAAGGATGGGGGCGCCGACAACAAAGGACCACTGGATTCACACATGACAGTGTGAAGTCTGTGGAGAAACCGGCCACTCGAGGAACAACTGCCCCGAGACACAAGAGGAGGTACAGTTCGTAAACAACAACAATAGGTACCGGCCTCAAGGGAACTGGAACCAGCAACGCCCATTCTATCAGGGAGGTAACAACAACAACTCTTTCTCTAATCAACCCTCTCTGAAAGATCTTGTCCTCGGTCAGGCCAAGATTAATAAATCTATCTCTAAGAGGCATGTTGCTAACGATAAGGCTCTAGAGGGCATAAACTCTAAAATAGAAAGTTTGTCCTCCACCTTCCAGAGCCAGTTGAGCTTTAACAAAATGCTAGAAACCCAGTTAGCTCAGCTGGCAGCCGCTGTTCCTTCTGGTGATAAGGAGCGAATTTTCGTGCAACCGGATTCTTCCTTTGAGAATGTAAAGGCTGTGTCCACGAGGAGCGGTAAGGCTACTCGGGATCCAGTCCCACCTAACCATGCAGGGAAGGCAGCAGCGCCGAGGAAGGAGATCCCAGAAGAAGGAGAAGAGCCTGAAGCCGAGCTGGCACCAGCTGGACAAACGCCACATGAGTTCTACGACTCCAACATCTTGCCATTCCTCAAAAGAAACCATCCGCGGATGAGCAATTCGCCAGGTTCGTAGAAGTTATTCAAAAGTTAAACATACATGTGCCATTGCTGGATGCTATGCAGGTACCGACCTATGCGAAGTACTTGAAGGACATACTCAACAACAAACGTCCACTCCCAAGTACCGAGGTCGTAAAGTTGACTGAGGAGTGCAGTGCTGCCATTCTGAACAAGGTCCCAGAGAAGAAGAAAGACCCAGGATGTCCCACCATCATGTGCACAATTGGGACATAGCATTTCGAGCACGCACTCTGTGATCTGGGGGCAAGTGTTAGCGTCATGCCAAAGGTAGTTTTTGACCGCCTAAATTATACTACCTTGTCCCCTACTCCCATGAGACTGCAGCTGGCCAATTCCACGGTCTGCTATCCAGAGGGGATAGCCGAGGACATTCCGGTGCGCATCCGGGATTGCTTCGTCCCTGTCGACTTCGTAGTGCTGGACATGGATGTGAGCAACGACTCGTCGCTCATCCTTGGGCGACCCTTCTTGAGCACAGCAGACGCTCACATTAATGTGGGTGCTGGAGAGATCCAGCTCCACATTAATGGCAAAAAGGAGAAGTTTGAGTTCAGGCCGAAGGTGGAGCAATGCTCCATGATCAAGATCAAGTATGGAAGGAACAGTCAAAACGTGAAGGAAGTGGAGGTCACACCTCTAGAGAAGGACAGCTTGATAAAGTTCATAGAGAAGTTCTAGGAGAAGGAATTCCCCATCTGGTATCATGCAAAGAACAAGAAGCCTATACGAAGTGCGAAAGCACAGGCGAAGAAAACACCGGAACAAGCTGTCGACCGCCAGAAAAAGGTAAAACTGGTATGGCAGGTTAAATCATCTGTATCCTCATCTCTAGGGTCAGATGCTGCTTCATCAAGTTGAATCCTACATCGGAGACGTCTTCGCTCGACGACGTAAAACACGAGTCCTGCGCTGACAGGTTTACATCGGTGTCAACAAAATAGCTTGGGGGAGGACCCCCAATCAGGTAAGTTCAGGTAAGTATTGCTGAATAAAGTTTTTCTTTTGAATAAAGTTAGTAAATGAGAGCTATCTATGCTAGTCCCTTAATGTTTTGAGTCTATGCTTAAATCTTTATCTATGAATATGATGAATAGTTGCTCTTATTTCTCTCTTGTACCTATGTTTCAACCTACTATTCTCCTAAGCTTTGAATTTGCTGGTTGAGCATGATATTTTCTGTTATCTTGTCTATCTATGGGCAGCATATGCAAGCTCTAGTCTAGGTTGTTGTTGGCTATGATATGATAAGACTTGAGTTACCTTAAGGCTTATACCAAGCAAGACTTGATAACCAGAGTCTTCTTTTAAATAAAATAAAGAGTTTCTTATGGTGGTTCACATTCCTACCAAAGCCCATATTGTTTAAAATCCCTACATAAGCTACTTGCTTTTGCATTGAGTTTTGTCAAGGTCAATGTGATTCTTAGAGATTTACTTCATGTTTTTAAAGCCAAGATCACGCACACTCCACCATATACATGTTTCACTTCTACTCTGGAAGTAAGCATGCCATCCATCCACTAAATAAAGGCTCTACATAAAGTATGGTACTCTTCCCCAACTTTATTGCAAAAAGAGGCAAGGGCTGATGAAAAAAAATATTGGACACATGAAGGTACAAGTATGTAAAAAAAAGTGAGAGCACATGAAGGCTCTTGGTTCAGAAAGTGAAGCCATGTCTCTAGAAGCAACATCTACAAGGGGATGAGGAACCTGTAAAAAGGAGCTATCATTTACCATGCCACTTACACACGTGCACATCTTGGTTTGAGAGTATGACTTATTTCTCCTTGAATCCTGGTCTGGACTTTACAATATGTGCGCTACAAGTATGCTATATGACTCTCCTAGCACAAACTCCACTCAAATGAGTGACATGAGAGTTGAGAGAGGAACTTGGTAAGGAAATACACCTTGAGTGACTTGAGAGTACCACCTAAGGAACTCTACCTTTTAAAAAATCCTAAAACCCCGGTTTGACTGTCAAGCAAGGTAGAAGGCAAGGTGCTTGGTCTAAGTCATTCTAGCTACCAACCACCCAAGGCAAGGAGAAGCTACAAGCCCCATAAAAGGCCAAGGTAACAAAGGAAGTTTATTTTACTAGCTTATTCAATTTTTGGTAGAATATCTTACTAAACCACTAGTACTTTTGAGGAGTAATGAGGAAGCAACTCCTGATCCATTGAGCCTAAAAGTTCTAGTCTTTGCTCGGGACGAGCAAAGGGCTAAGCTTGGGGGAGTTGTTGACGGTCCTTATAATGAAAATTCAACCGTCAATAGGCTCAGAAAACCAATAAAGATCAAAGCATAACTTAGACATTAGTATTCAAATAATGTTATACCATGCATATCTAGAATATATTTGAGTACAGGGACTACGGTGCAAAAGATGGATAAAACCGGGCACAGGCCCAGGTCGGCCAACCTGGCTAGGTCGGGCGACCTGGCCTGAACCCCAATCGAGCCCATTCTCCACACAGGTCAAGAAGCACACTAGGAGATGATCATGGACGCTGAATCATGGTCGGTTCAAGTCAAGGGTGAGAGATGAGCCAAGTGTCACTCCCATGGATTGAAGGGCCCACACCTCAACTCAATTGCACCCAAACGAAGTATACCCACCTAGAACCGTCATAAGGACCCACATGGCAGTCTACCAGAGAAGAGTGGGGCCGAAAGGCGGCGGTACTAGGTCGGCCGACCTGGCTAGGTCGGCCGACCTGGCCCTGCCGCCGTTTCGCTCCCCCCTTGACCAGTACTTGTAAACCGCCATCTGGAGTCCATCTGAGCCGTGCAATGTTGAAGACGGTGGATCCAAGGGTCGGCCGACCTAGGGACTTTGGCCAACCTAGGCCCACCTCCAAACGGCCACAACCACCTCTGGCCGGCTCCAACCGCCTATGTGATGCTAAAAATACCTGCAAAAGGCGCCGTACTCAACACATACCAGAAGAAGAGCTCTCCTTTGCTACAAGCTTAATCTTAGTCTTAGTAGTGATAGCCATAATATTAGATCTTCTGAAGGCTTCCGAAGGAGTCTTGGTAAGTTCTAGAGTTCAGTTCTTGTATCTTTTTACTTACTTGTAATACCCTGAGCTTAATGGAAATACCTTCATACTTATGCTGTATGTCTTAGTTATACCTTATGTACTTAGTATATACTACTTATGTCTTGCACCTTGTTCAAGTGAATGTATGCTATGACATTGGCTCAATGTGCCTTTGGGTTGCTCTATTTATTAACATGATAGATAGAGTTGTATCTCATATTGCAAGCATGGTGTTTGGAATATGGAATACTTTTGAGGGTACCGCTGCCCCACAGATTAGCAGAGGTAGGCGGCAGGTGGTGACAGCCCTGTCGATCCTTTGTAATCCTCCACATTTGGGAGTGGGTATTAGGCCTTTATGATAAGACGTCCTACTATCGTCCCTTGATGAGGGAACCACTGGATACCTTGATATGTCCTCTTGCATATAATCATTGAATGAGCTTGTATAACGTATTGTAGTATATCCAAGTCCAATATGTATGATGCTAATGAACCCTTTGTAATTTTTACTAATGTGCTATGACTAACTAAGACTACCTAAATGATGAGCAATGAACTTTTGTGTGTCACATTACCCATTCACTTCCATATTCTTTACCTCTGTTTAGATTATGGTATATTAATGTTGTTGTAAGTAAATACATGGGATGACACCTCTCTTTAACTAAATGCTTTCCTTGCAGATAAACAAATAATGATACTCAAGAATACTCCCGGGTGAAATGCTACAACGTACTTCTGTGCGCTTGCAGAATATCTGTAACATTTAGATTTACGATGAAGTATCTCTAATGCCATCACTATTTTAAGTGTTGATGCTAAGAAATACCAACAATACAGCGTGTAGGATCAAAGCAGAAGCTGAAGATTTCTACGCGGTATATTATACACTGACCATCAGCGTTCAAGTTCAGCAGCATACGTCGTGTGCAAAGAGCCGTTGGAAAAGTGAATTCAATCGTTGGAAAAGCACACGGCGTATGATACGCCGATGGGGGTGAAGTGTACGGCGGAACATACAACGTTCATGATTTCTATGCAGCTTTTGAGCAACATCTAGTTGAGCCCCTTGGGCTATATATACCACCCCCATTCGACCATTTGGTGTTGCTAAAGTCTAGAGAAGTTCATCTACATCCACAAGACATCCAAGCCACCATTTGTGCTACATTCTTCATCCATAGTGAGTGAGAATGCTAGGATAGGCCTAGTGAGTGAGTTGGCAAGGCATTGAGCCTTGTGCTTGGTTCTAGAGTGAACCAACACTTGTAATCTCGGTGTGCCAGCCCCTTGGAGTCTTGGTGACTAGCCGGCAAGTCTTTGAGCCTCCGACTTGGTGTGGAGTGGCGACGATAACGTTGTGCGGGGGAAAAGGAGTCCCCCTTCTAGGTGGAGAAGCTCCATAGTGAAGGCGGCGTCAAGATCTCTGGGTGAGTAGGATGATGAGAGCAAGGTCTTGGTGACTTGCTCATCATCCCTCTTGGGGAGCCTTTGTGGTGAGCTCAAGGCCTTGACCGGGAACAAGACTTGGCGACCGGGAGCACATCCTTTGTGGAGCTCCAACGTGGAGTAGGCATTAGCCGAACCACGAGATAAATCTTTGTGTCAACACCAGGATAAATCTTCCCTCTAACTCTTTTAAGCTTCCACATTTCATACTTGCATCTTATGTTCCTTTACCTTTCTAGAGTAGTATCTTGATAGGATTGGCTCTAGGTTGCGAAACTCTTTGGGCAGGTGCAAACACTAGAAGAAAACCTTAGTTGCACGTCTAGATAGCTTGTCTTAGTTTTACTTTGTGCAATTAGAGGCATATGGTAGGTTAAGTTTTTAGAAAGCCTAATTCACCCCCTCCCCCTCTTAGGCTATCACAGGCATCGATTCCTTTCACCGTTGCTTTGCGCAACATATCAAAATCGTCTTGCAAACTCAATCATGCAAGTCACTCTTTAGCGAATTTCTTCCCCAATTTAGTATTGTCACGAGTGAGCTTTTTAGTGAGCTCAAGCAACTCCACATTGGAGGGGGCCTTGGGCGGTCTTCTTCTCATCATCACTCTCATACTGACCCGTCGGCTTGCGAATTGGAGAATGAGAGATGTGTCTCTTGATCTTGCCAACGGGAGAGGACTCCACTGACTCCTCCAATTCCCTCCTCTCTTCTGGGATGAGAGGTGGAAATAGTCCCTTCCCATAGCCGCCTCCAGGCTTTTGCTCCCCGAAGACCCAGAATCGCCGCTCGATCGTGCTCTTGGGCGAGTAAATGGAGACTTCGGATGTATAATGATATGCCACAATGTCATCCCACTTATTCTTCACCACCTCCTAGAGCTTCTCCCCTGGTTGGAGAGTCGGGAGGTCATCCCCCTTAGCGGGAACGGCCCCGCTGTCATGTTCGGCCGCATAAAGCGGTGCATTAATTGCACTAAACGGGCTAGTTTCAGTATGTTACAAAAGCAGTAACGAAATGGTCCGAAACTCACCCATACATGATTTTTGGTCTAATAGAGTGGTTTGGAGTCATACTCAACAAGACACATTGCTCTCAAGTGTTCAGCATTTAAAGTTCAAGTTGTGACCGGTTACTTTACATTATGGAAGATAGACTAGCAATAAAGAACAAGCCATAATAATAAATAAATGCAATGCTCTTGAACTTAAGCGAACTTTAGACTTTACCTTGTTCTATCGTGAAGAGTTTTCAAAAAGATGCATATCCAACATAAGTGAGATTCTCTTGCAAAAGCTCATGGAAACACTCATCTCATCAAGTTGCTCAAGCCTATACTAGATTATTTCAACCTATTCTACTCATATATGAAAGTGGAAGGCTTATGTGGAGATTGGTAGGTAAAAACAATCCTAGCAAAACATTATATTTGAAGTATTGTCAAACTAAGAGAGAGATCTATTGAAATTACCGAGACTAGTCAAAAAGGCCATGGAGAATAAATGTTGGAAAGAGAGAGGGATGAAACACACATATTTAGATAGGTGGACATGTGCAAATGGCAAATGGATGATCCCGAGGTACAAATGAAGTCCTCGTTATCGGATTGCACATGGTTGGAAAATTGAGTATGGAATTATCTTCAAAGCACTTGGGATTTGATGAAGCTAAAAGAACCGAGGAGCATTTTTTTATTTCTTCTTTTCTTTCTTTTATTTTTTTCTTTCATCTTTGTTTCTTTTCTTTCTTTTTTTCTTTTTCTTTCCTTTTTGCTTCTTGGAACTTTTTGGAACATAGTACTTACTCAGCATCCTCCCCCCATGCTTAATTGATTGCTCGTCCTCGAGCATAGAAGTGAGGGTTGATAATTGCTGAAGTAAGTACACAAAATCTATCTTGATTTTCTGAAAAATCACTTGAATCTTCAGGGAGTTTCTTCTCGTCCAAATTTGAAGCTCTCAGAGGAGAAAGGGGGGTAGGCCAGCCGGCGTAGGGGTGTTGGGCCGGCCGGCCCACTCTCTGTGGACCTCCATTCCTTCTGATTTTTCTGCTATGTACTCTTTGATGCCTCCCAAATTGATGTTCTCTGAATTAAGCTCTTGATTCTTCTGAATTTTCCTCAAAATAATGATCCATACTCAATTATAGGTTGTGGTCAAGGAGGTAATCACAAAAAGATATTTTTGGGTTTAGAGTGGATATCCAGCGAAGTTTGCAAAGTTTTCGGTGTAGAAACTCACAATGCATGGATAGAAAGGCTAGCAAAAAGAAGGTACACAAAATGGAATGGCCAGCTTCTTAATCTCGAACCACAGAAATCAATCTTAATCTAACTCATCAAAATATAAGTTTGCAAATCTAAGGGTTTCATCATGATAGGTCATGTATTGTAAAGGCTTTGGTAGGTAGAACTTTGCAAGAGATTCATGAATGTAGATAGCATAAGAATCAAGTTTAAAATAAAACAATACAAGGCATAAGTTCATCGGTAAACTTAAATCAAAGAGCAACATAAGGAATGTGGATCTAGAATTTCGGTGTAGAAACTCACAATGCATGGATAGAAAGGCTAGCAAAAAGAAGGTACACAAAATGGAATAGCCAGCTTCTTAATCTCGAACCACAGAAATCAATCTTAATCTAACTCATCAAAATATAAGTTTGCAAATCTAAGGGTTTCATCATGATAGGTCATGTATTGTAAAGGCTTTGGTAGGTAGAACTTTGCAAGAGATTCATGAATGTAGATAGCATAAGAATCAAGTTTAAAATAAAACAATACAAGGCATAAGTTCATCGGTAAACTTAAATCAAAGAGCAACATAAGGAATGTGGATCTAGAATTTAGTCATTTAACCTCCACAAATAAGGGAGCCAATATTTAATCAATTTAAGATCATTTAATAGAGAGCAAATAGTCAAGTCATATACAACATGGTGTAAGTAAAACAATGCGGCAACTTTCATCACTTTTTCATAAGCAAAAGCATTCAAAATATTGCATCGTGGTGAGCCCAAAGTGATGGTGATCATTATTTATTGAAAACAAAAACAAAACTAGGTTATCCTCCTAGTAGCCATATTATTAATAAGAGATATATACAAAGGTTTCTAACCTATGGTCGATGGCATATGTATATACAAGCATTTAGAAGGAGATGAACAAAGAGAAGGTTGAGGTACAGTTACCATCCTTTTCGATGCTTGCAATGAAGTGTAGCGCGGCTTCCCCATGCTTATGCATTGTACTTAGCATGGAAGAAGAGAAATGAGCATCTCGTGGTGAACATGATCTTTGTACTCCATGTGGCTTTTTTCTTTTCGTCCAACAAGTCCTCCCCAACGCTTAGGAACATGCTAAGCGTGGAAAAAAAATGGTGAACCGTCATGTGATTCTTGAGGTCCTTCCGCCATGTGTTTGGAGATTATCTTTATGCTTCTTCACCTTTGTTGCCATAATTTTTCTTCAACCACTTCCCATTATCACTAAGCCTTGGTCCCAATCATTCCTCGTATCGTTATCACCTCCTTGCTTGTTGTCTTCATTGCTGCCTCATCTTCCATGAATTGTTTTCTCTATTTCCAGCACAGAATATGTACTGAATTATTGCTCCATTGCAAAGTGCACAAATTTCTCTTTCCAATGAGTCATCATTTGCCCAAAACGGATTCCGAACAAGAGAGTTATGCCTATTTTATTTTAGCACTGCAATCTGTTCCGAGCTGATTTCAGAACGCGCAACGTCCAATGTTTTTGTCGTATCTCCTTGTATGGGTCTTCAAATTCATTGATCTCGAATACGTTGGAACGTGAATTTGATGGAGTCTCTGAATATCAACTTTTTCTTTCTTGTACATCTCTGAACATATGCAGATTTTTGATTAAAACAACAGCATTCCTTTCAATCTTCGGAGATGTTAATGGTTTTGGTTGTAACTTTGATCACGAATTCATGGGATTCCTTCTTCATGCCTGCAAAACAATTGAGACACACAAACTACCCCCGGGGTGACGGTCGGGAGTATAAGCAAATGCTAACAACCAATGACATCCCTAAGACCTTAACTTGTGGCATAATTAACCTAGTAAAAGAGAAAAAAATAAAAACCTAATGGGTGTGCGTGTGTGCAAAGAGAGTATGCAAATGAGAGGAAAGCATATAAACAAAGACAATGTTTACACCTAGTTCTAAACACCATGTTTACAACTATGTTGCCAATTTCTCCATAGTCATAAAGATCTATTAACCAAGGTTAAAACATCATGTCTATCCCAAGGTCAATAATTTCTTATAGCACAAGAAAAATAAAGCGCATTGCAAAGCTTATAAACCGACCAATGCAATATAAATGCTAACAAGGCTTTCAAAATTAAATGATGATGATCCGCAATCATGTCTAAACACCATGTTTACACAAGATTGCAAATGGAAAATGCCCCGTGAAGCATTGACATGGATATGAAAGCATTCATCATTAAGTTTTATGAAAGAGCCAAGCTAACAAATGCATGATGGAATGGATGCAAAATGCAAATGCAAAGAGTTAGCAAAAACAAGGGCTAGCAAGGTTTGAAAGGTCTTTCAATGTTGTCATTCATCAAAAAGAATTGAACAACCTAGCTAACGAGGTTTAGAGGAAGGTTCATGGGTATCCTATATTTTTGGCTTAAAACAAGAATTTTGAAGAGAGAAGTTAAGCTTAGAAAATCTACCTAAGATGGTTGAAAACAAAAAGAAAAACAAAGATTGTTTTAATGGGTTGAAAACAAAACCTATGGTTTTGTGATGACTATAGGTATGAGAGGTTTTCCTAAGGGTTTAGGATCTCGTAGGGAGGCTAGTTAAAGTTTTTAGTTAGGACAAGGAATAGAGATAGACTTGGCTAATATAAATGGTGATGGCAAGCAAATCAACACAAGTCAATCCTACCCTTGTTGGCTCCGGTTTTTGGCGGGGGTGATAGGAAGGCTTAGGTGGGTTTAGCAAAAGGTTAGGTCAAAACAAAACATGCAATGTAAGGGTGAGAACAACATGGCATGAAGTGCAATATGA
Source organism: Alloteropsis semialata (assembly GCA_004135705.1). Taxonomy (NCBI): domain Eukaryota; kingdom Viridiplantae; phylum Streptophyta; class Magnoliopsida; order Poales; family Poaceae; genus Alloteropsis; species Alloteropsis semialata. The sequence continues at coordinate 21,987,200 of CM014276.1, read as the reverse complement.
GGTGAATGGACAAAATGATATGACATGATATAGTGGTCTAAAAAGAAAAATAAAGTTAGCCTAGATTAACTAACCACAAGTCTAGAATCTAAGGGTGGTGTCATACTTCATATTTATCTCTAAAAAGACTCAAAGAAAAGACTCTAAACACTAATAGCAATAGGCACACAAAAGTGTCTACATGTTTTCGAAGATCAAATAACAAAGTGCTCTCTCAATAACATTTAGATCATACAACATAAAGTTTTGGCATTTATTAGAACAATGGTACAATGTTACTTGATGATTCGATTAAAGAGCACAATATAGACCGTCATCTTATATAGATAATAAACAAAAGGAACAGGTTGCCTCCCGCAAAGCGCTTCATTTAAAGTCATAGAGCTCAACTTCTCACCTCAATTATATTCATGCGAACATAGTCTTTTGTGCGAGAATCCAAAATGTCCATGCAGTTTGATGTCTCTCTTGTAATCTATCGTGGTTTGCTTTAAACATCTTCATGTATCAAATGTCGCTGGCTTGTGTCTTCATATGACAATGTTTTTGGGGGTCTATCTTTTGTTCTTAGCTTCTGAATTTGATTATGTACGCTCGATAAAAGCATTGCCCAAGCTCTTCTTCATTGTTGTCATCGTTATCTCCTCTACCTTGTTCTTATCATGTTGCTCCTGCCTCTTCTTCATGGATTTTTCCTGTGTCCAGAATAGAACATATACCAAAATATAGCTCTAATGAAAAGTTTATGAAATTACCTTTTCAACAAGTGGTCATTCATCTTAAACGGAGTTCGAATGAGAGAGTTATGGGCCTGTTTAGTTGGTGGAGGAAAGTTTGCGAACTTTACTGTAGCAATTTTAAACCAAAGATTAGGAGGACTAAACATGATCTAATTATAAAACTAATTATACGGATGGACAGAAAATCGCGAGACGAATCTATTAAGCCTAATTAATCCGTCATTAAAGATTGTTTACTGTAGCATGATGTTGTCTAATCATGGCCTAATTAGGCTCATTAGATTCGTCTCGCGAAGTTATTCGGGGTTATGTAATGGGTTTTGTCATTAATCCATGTTTAATACCCTTAATTAGTGTCTTAACACTTGATGTGACTGATGAATAGTAAAAAATTTGAAAAGTTGAGGCAACTAAACATGGCCTATGCCCATTTAACTTTTAGCGCTGCGTGTTGTCCAGAAAATTTCAGAATGCACGACCTTCGATATTTTGATCATAACCGCTAGTAGGAATCTCTGATTGACTTGATTCTTAATTTGTTGGAACCAAAACTTCATGGGGCTTTTAAATATCTAAAAATATTCTATTGTTTTCTTCAGAGGTTGCACAGAATTTTGATGCAAACAGTACCTTCTTGTGAATTGATCCTGAGATGTTGACGATCTTGATCTTGTGGTCTTTGGAGCGTCGTGTTGTGCATCCTTAGGATTCAAGGTCATCATCATTGGTTCATCAGCGAGTGTCATAGCTCCAATGATGTGTCTTCTTCACAGTTCTTTCTTCACCCAAGGTGTCGGGATGATAAGGGGCTCTCGCGCTTTATGTTGATGATCTGAGCAGTTTTCTTCGTTGGTAGCATCACTCAATTAGAAACTTCTTGAGCATCCTACTGGAGAAGATTGGTGGTGTCATGGTGCTTCTAATCTTGTTGCCTCCAGTCTTGATCAACTTCAAATCATCATCTTTTGTGCTCAAGGACCTCCAATCGTCCCTTGACATCGTCATCAGCTTCTCTGTTGCTTGCTGCTGCCAATTCTTTGTTGAATTCCTCTTCTTCTAGTGCAGAACATGTACTAAACTTCTACTCGATTGTGATGTGCATCAAATTATCTTTCCAACGAATGCTCATTCACTTCAAACGGACTCCAGATGAAAGAGTTACGCTTATTTTACTCCAGCACTACGTTCTGTCCGAACAGATTTCAGAATGCGTAGTGTTGAAAGATTTTACTATAACTCCTTGCACCGAGCTCCAAAATTTATAATTCTTGATGAGTTAGAAAGAAGATTTGATGGAGCTTCATATTTTATAATTTTCCTCCATGGTACCTCTATGATCATGGGCGAAAAACTGGTCTCAACAGCAACCTTCCAGAGATGTTGATGATTGGATTTCACGACTTCTTCGGGGCATGAATCAACACATATAGCTTGAACAAACAATTCTCCAAGAAACATTAGTCTTAAAAATTAATTGACACAGTGGCATACCATGAACGATGCACAAATTGCACATGAAATGATAGCACAAGGGTTATGCATGAGATGATGATATGTTTGCATGCTTGCTTTAATGCTCCTTTGAACGCTAGTGGTCATGCTAACATTAGAACATGCCCAATGGTGCAATGCAGTAGGTTAGTTGATAATCGTAGGGTTAAACACCAGAGGTGTTATAGCCCTCACCCCTTAAAAGAATCTCGTCCAGAGATTTCGGTGCATACAAACTTTGTGTGTCAAGTTTTAATAAGTACTTTTAAGTCGAGCGAGGAAATCGAAATATTTATTCTAGAAAGACTCTTTTATTCCCTTGCTCTTGGTATGGTACTTCTTTGACTTGTATAGATCCTTGCAGATTTGTTCCATGTGGCTTCCCTTTGTCGCGGCTTTAATGCACATGCTTTATCCCGTATCACAGCTTCCTCACTTATAGGCCTCTAAATGGGATAGTGGTGCATAGACATACGAGGATTACTAGCTATTAAGAATAGGTATCCACTTATATATGTCAATACTCCAAAGAACATAAGGATAGTATGATCATTGATAGAGCATGATATACCACAACTTCTCTTAGGAATGCCAAGGTGATGGAGGAACCGTGGTGGTGGCATGGCCTTGTGTGATCTCCCAAATTTGATTCCATCCTGTAGTTTGCCCCAATGTCGGGTGCTGATAGCTGGAGCTATTGATTATCTAGGCTTCTAAGGCCATAAGGATCTTTTTTTTAGAATTGTCTGTGAATGTTAACTCTTGATTGCAGATCGTTGAGATGCCCTTCGAGATAATATTTGCAATAGATAAAGCTTAACATCCTTCAGCAGCGGGACATGCAATTGAATAGAAATAAAAGGGGGCATGCTTCTCCTTTGGTCAACTATTGGGCGAACTTCACTGGGATTATCTCTCCTTATGCACTGGAATTTGATGCAGACCGATGATTCGACCTCCCTCTGTATATACCACACTACTCAGGCTTGTACAAAAGTACCCCGAAGATGGTGGATGATTTAAGGATGTTGGACTAAGTGAGAATGGGAGATAACCACAACTCCTTCACAAGGAAACAGTGGACTGCATAGATAAAAAAGGGGAAACTCCAATACTCTTGCTCATGGCTCCTATATATAAAAAAAAATTAGATGATGAATTTCATAGAGATCAGGGGATCAGTGCAAGGAGTGGTTGCCATTATGCTAGGAATATGCCGACACAACATACCTCCCATGGTGCTATTGCTCGATGCAGTGCATGGTGCACTCAAGTGATGGATGGTTGAAGAATGCATTGACCAGCAAAATGACCCATGTACAAGTTGATGGTACCTATGCCATGATGCATTCGAATGATGATCAGGTAATGATGAATGCAATGGGGGAAGTGCATATTGGATTATGCTCATGAATTTGAGCTTATGTACTAAACTCATGATGCAAGTTTATTTCCTCTTCTATATGCAATGATTACCTTTCCTTAGACAAGGGTTGAGAGACCAAGTTTAGGCAGAAAGTTGCATTGCTGATGGATTATGATGGAGTCTCATCCACCCACCCCCGATACCTATGTGCCCCTAGTGACGCAATCATGCGGCTGCAGCACACACAAGGTCCTAGGTTCCATCGGGGCACCAGGTTGTGGGATAAGGCTCCACCATAAAGTAGAATTCATGGGTCGCAACAAAGGAGGCGCATGCAGTTAGTAAGAGAATTTCCAGGGACCAAATTTTAGTTGTCTTACGATGCCAAGGATGCAAGTGGTCTCATGATGATCAGGCAATGATTATGCACTATGCAGAGTAATATGGGGACATACATAGATGATGCAACCTCTTAGTATGCTTATGGTATGATTATGCATGACTGTCGTGATTGAGCTTATCCCCAAATTTTCAGTGGAGTAATATAAAGGAGTGATTGGTGTCTATGGGAAGAAATCAAGGTGACCAATGTGGCATGGAGTATCAAGATCAATAAGCGAACACTTGGTCGTTGATCCAATAGTAGGAAATTGTGCTCAAAAGTAGTGTAAAGGAGCAAGGTTGCAAGAGAAAGGGTGACCAAGGAGCAAGGTTGGATCTCTGAGTTTAGATAGCATACTTGGAAAGGTTGGTAGCCACTAGATAAACCAAAATTGATATGCATGATCTCTAAACACAAGTTTGTCATACGCTCAGACGTATGCAAGTTCAAATTTACTCCCTTGGGCTACGTGTGCTACATCGGCTGGTATTGCTGGCACACAGGGATTTACGCTTTGGTCCCAACGGAACTGTTTGTTAATGCTCAAGGGAAGCGATCTTGTCAATCCATCAATTGGTTAGACTGACATTTTGACTTGTCAGCCCTCTCTGTGATTTGTGAAAATTTGAACCGAGAGAAACTCAACTGATGCTTAGCACTTATACCCAATGGGTCATGGAATGTGATGTCATCCCGGATGGTTATGGCCCAGTCGGGGTTATGTCATAGTGATGGTGGTTTGCACCTCTTCTTAGGTGGATTAGATGGAAAGGGTTGACTCACCTACTCGAAAACCAGAATAGTGATGGTGGTTTGCACCTCTTCTTAGGTGGATTAGATGGAAAGGGTTGACTCACCTACTCGAAAACCAGAGGTGAGTATGTGGTGGATCTTAAGTGATACTTTCAGCAATAACAAACCAGGGTAACCATGATGATGACTCTTAGACATACTTGAACCGATAGTCATGTAGGATCCCCTTGCCAAGGAACTGAGCAATACAGGGATTTAACTGGGTGAAAGGAGCGGAACATTGTAATCATGGAACATCTGATTCTCAACAAGTTCTTCCAATAGAACTAGGGATTGGTACAACCAACTGTTACAAGGTACCCCACACAGTAATACTGAGATAACCACCATTGATACACCCAAAAGCTAGTACTAAGATAACTTCTGGCTCTCAACAGGCTGGTTAATCCATTACCTTCTAAGGATAAATCAACGCCGCTCATGCAGGAGTGGGCAGGTTACATGGAAGTAGAACACTAAGAGCATCAAGATCTGGAGCGCACGGCAGGTGTACATCACTACCTCAATCCAACAATCTAGATCACACACCTCAAGGATTCGAGCCATGGGAGTAGGCATCTCTCGAGCTCTTCCCTACTGACGTAGTCCGGAGTTCTTGGATTGGGCGGCCTACTCTTGGGGCTCCTTCTTGAACTTCTGCTCGAACGAGTGGTGGCGGTGAGTGGTGGAGATGCTTCAAAAAGACAGCTTGGATGTGGGTTGCAAGAAGTTGCAATTTCTCCTTGCAATGCTGACAAGAATCAACAAGGGATGGGGTTCGTCGAAGAAGTGCGAGTGGTGGCCTGTGGAAGATAAAGCTAAGAGAAACACAAGCGGTGGAGTTGGACCGCTTCGAAGGTGGAGGAAATAGGCTTTGCCGTCAATGGCTTTTGCCAAGTTTGTAGACTTAAAGCAGCCCGTGGTGGTGCGATGATCGGGCCGCGTGCGTGGCAGCTGGAACGAGGAGGTAGGGGCCAATGAAAATGGTGGAATTGCCATGATGCGTGGCACGGTAGTGGCTGGCAACGAGATGCTCGACGATGTGACAGAAGTAGTGGTAGGTCTGTAGGGCAATAGAGTGGAACGGTGGCAGGGCGATGCAACAAGGTGGCACAGGTGTTGGCAATTCTTAATGACATCTTATTGCTGCCAACAAAGATATAAAATGTGATAAAACAAATAGACATAGGGTTGATTACTAATGAATTCCATGAGTTTTGGTGCATATGTGCTTACAGGAATAAAGTGGCAAAAGAAGACCTAAAGTGGGCCCAGGGCCAGGTCGCCCGACCTACCTTGGTCGGCCGACCTGGGTCCAGGCCCAGTGAGGTCCATTTTCAGCCCAACAACAACAAGCACACTCAGGAGTGATCAGGCACGTTGAAATCAAGACGGTGGAAATGAAGAGTTGAGATTGGACCACATGGCAAGCACATGGATTCATGGGCCCACATTCCTAACTTAACCGACACATCCTTGCCATTACCCACCGGAAACCGACTAAAGGACCCACTGGCAAGAGACACTGACGAAGTGGGGCCGAGGGGCCACAGCCCTGGGTCGGCCGACCTGGCCACGCGCCCGAATCGGCACCGCCTTCACCAGCAACTGTCAACCGTCTCCAGGAGTTCATCTGTGCCATGGATCATCAAAGACGGTGAATCCAACGGTCGGCCGATCCCCCCTAGTCGGCCGACCTGGGCCCATCTCCGGACCGCCTCAACCGCTGCAAACCGACTCCAAACGCCTCTCCAAGCTATAAATGGCTGACTCGGGGCAGGGCTAATCATCATCGAGCAGAAGTGAAGATCCAAGGCAAAGCCCTCCTCATATCCAGAGTAGAAATAGGGAGAGAGTGAGGGAGAGTCTGGAGGAGTCCCGGCCTGTCGGCGACCCTCCACCTGTACCTCGACGGATGCGAGCTACTCAGTAAGTATCCGGGATTCAACTAGTAATTAAGTCTGAGTTATAGATAAGTTAAGTCTCTATTGTGCTTGTGGATTCGTTGCTTTATTTATAAAGTATTCTAATCTTTGATCAAGGTTAGGATAGCTGATATTATCTTAAGCGTGGTGCTTAGGTGTATATCTGCCCTCGTTTGCCTCGTAGCCCCACGGATTAGTAGAGGTAGGCGGCAGGTGGTGACAGCCCTGTCCGTCCATTGTAATTCTCCACGTACGGGTACGGCGTAGAGCTGTTGGCCGGCAATTTCCTAGAGGCCTAGGATACCCCGGTGCCTAAAGCAAGCATAGGAGAATTCTCTTAACTATAATCAGACCTTAGTGCTAAGTTATCCTCTCTACCCAGCCTTTATATACACTTGATCAATCCGGCTCAGCTTTAGTGATTAGATATACTTTTACGTTCCCTGTGGATTCGATACCTGGTTTACTCACGGGTGAAAGCTACTTCGACAGCCGTGCGCTTGTGGACTTTCTGTTTGCCACCGCTGGTGTCAACAAGCTTTCTGGCGCCGTTGCCGGGGAACGGTAGCAGTTATCTAAGATCTAAGGTTGCCCGTATATCTTTTATTTTATATTTCTTTTCTGTTTTCTTTTTCCAACCATGAATTCCACCCAAATTCATGAGTTCTCTGCTCCAAAGGGCGAATTATTGGAGCCGCACCCCTCGTCAAATTCTATTTTAACCGATAGCTATGAACTTCGCCCTGCCTTCATAGCTATGGTCCAGGACATATCCTTCTCTGAAAGTGACGGTGAAAACCCATACCGTCACTTGCACGAATTCGAGTTGCTTTGCTCGTGTCTGGTCATATCAGGCATGACGCAGGCAACGATTAGATGGAAGCTCTTCCCGTTCTCTCTCAAAGAGAGAGCAAGGAAGTGGTACGATCACACCGTTGCGCTAACGAACGGTGAATGGGAAAAGTTACAGGACAAGTTTTGTCTTGAATACTTTCCTGTTCACCGGATCTGTGCACTTCGGAAGGAGATCATCAACTTCCAGCAACGAGAGAAGGAAACGATCGCTAAAGCATGGGACCGATTTCAGGACTCATGTCTAACCGGAACAGATCTAGGCTTCCCAGACTACATGCTCATGCAGCACTTTCGGTCTGGGTTGAATAGTGAAGATGCCCGGTACATAGACATAACAGCCGGAGGTTCATTTTTACACATAACCCCGGCCAGAGCAAAAGAAGTCCTAGCGACCATCCGAGAGAACTCTCCTGCGGACGCGACCGAGACTGAGCAAGAAGACTCACAAATAGAACCCATAGTCTTGCCCAGTCCAATTCCTGAGACCCCATCCGTTGAGGAAGAGGAAACTCAACCTCTCGGATTACCATTTGAGTTTGAGGAAGATCTTTTTGAAGACTTTGGGAATACCTTGAACTACTCAATACAGAAGAAGCCTACGGTAAAGACCCCCTCCATCTATATGGAGAAAGAAATTTTGAACGAAACCGTGAGGGAGCTGATCGCCATCCTAAACACGGAATGGTCGAACAAATCTGAGTCTTCTTCCGAATTCATTCAGATTAACTCACCTTCGCAGACCATTCGAGGTTTCATAAGCAAGGTGGCCGTAGACATTCTATACAACCCGACCGTTGGGGCAAACATCATGTCACCAGTTCTTTCGCGTACACCCTTGGACATCGTAAAAAGATGGCCCCAACGTCAAGACTTCTTACGACACCCTCAGGTCGTATTCTCAAGAGTCTCGGCCTAGTACGAGATTTTCTCCACTCTCACCACGGGATTGAGATGCCTCTGGACTTTTATGTCTTTGAGACATCAGATTTTGACCTCCTTATAGGACATCCTATCGAGGGCCTGCTCCAGGATGTAACCTCGGAAGGAAACCTCCTAGCTAAAGTAGGAAGGAATCTTCTCACTATACCATTAGCTAGGGTTAAGAACTCCATAGTTGAACCCTTGACAGAACCTAACCCGGCTGAGGAAGTGAAATCCCTACAACATAGTGACCCATTTGAGTCATTTCTCGAAGAGAATGTTCACAATTTTATAGAGGAAGAGGATGACGCTTCTGAGCCACTTGAAACCGAGGAGCCACCTAAGACACACGTAGAGCTAAAACCCTTGCCAGCTAGCCTTCACTATGTCTTCTTAAATGAAGACCGGGACACCCCCGTCATCATTAGTCACAAGCTATCGCAGGACGAGAGTGATAGACTCATAAAGGTGCTTGAGAAACACCGCTCGGCGTTCGGGTACTCCCTCAAGGACTTGAAGGGAGTAAGCCCTGCACTCTGTACCCATCGCATTCCCATAGATCCAGCTTCTACACCTTCTAGGGAGCCTCAGCGTAGGCTAAATAATGCAATGAGGGAAGTCATAAAGAAGGAAGTTTTGAAACTTCTACACGCCGGGATCATCTATCCCGTCCCTCATAGTGAATGGGTTGCCCTGTCCAAGTAGTGCCCAAGAAGGGATGTATGACCGTCGTAAGTAACGAGAAAAACACGCTGATTCCTCAGCGTACCGTTACTGGGTGGCGGATGTGCATCGATTACCGCCGACTTAACAAGACAACAAAGAAGGATCACTTCCCGCTCCCCTTCATCAATGAGATGTTGGAGAGACTCGCGAACCACTCCTTCTTCTGTTTTCTTGACGGGTATTCCGGCTATCACCAGATTCCCATCCACCCCGATGATCAAGAAAAGACCACCTTCACTTGCCCCTATGGAACGTATGCATATCGTAGGATGTCATTCGGATTATGCAATGCGCCAGCATCGTTCCAAAGGTGCATGATGTCCATTTTCTCAGACATGATTGAAGAGATCATGGAAGTTTTCATGGATGATTTTTTAGTCTATGGAAAGACTTTCGACCATTGTCTGCAGAACTTAGACAAGGTACTACAAAGATGCCGAGACAAGGACCTGGTGCTAAACTGGGAAAAGTGCCATTTCATGGTCCGAGAGGGAATAGTGTTGGGACACTTAGTGTCCGAACGGGGAATAGAGGTGGATAGAGCAAAAATAGAAGTCATAGAAAAGCTTCCACCTCCCACCAATGTTAAAGGGATCCGCAGCTTCTTAGGTCATGCGGGGTTTTACCGGCGCTTTATCAGAGATTTTTCCCAGATAGCCAGGCCCCTCACTAGCCTTTTAGCCAAGGACGTGCCCTTTGACTTCGATGATGAGTGTTTACATGCTTTCACCATTTTAAAGAATGCTCTCATCTCAGCACCAGTCATTCAACCCCCTGACTGGACGCTACCCTTTGAGATTATGTGTGATGCCAGTGATTATGCTGTTGGTGCTGTCCTCGGACAGACCAAAAATAAGAATCATCATGCTATCTCGTATGCTAGTAAAACTTTGACAGGAGCTCAAGTTAACTATGCTACCACTGAAAAAGAGCTCTTGGCAGTAGTTTTTGCTATAGACAAGTTTAGATCTTACTTGGTCGGAGCTAAGGTGATTGTCTACACCGATCACGCTGCTTTGAAATATTTGCTTACCAAGAAAGATGCTAAACCTCGCCTTATCCGCTGGATTCTCTTACTCCAAGAATTTGATTTAGAAATTAAAGATAAAAAGGGAGTAGAGAATTCAGTAGCAGATCATTTGTCGCGTATGCAGTTTATTGACATACAGGATCTACCGATAAATGATTTTCTACGTGACGACACCCTACTTAAGGTGACCGCCTCCGACCCCTGGTATGCAAATATTGTGAACTTTATGGTTGCAGGATAT
>CM014276.1:21964649-21975731 GCA_004135705.1 Alloteropsis semialata | reverse complement strand
AAGAACATTCTGCAGAAGACCGTGACAGAAATGGGCAAAGGATGGAAGAGCAAGTTACCAGATGCTCTATGGGCTTACCGAACGGCGTACAAAACGCCAATCGGGATGTCCCCATACCAGCTGGTTTACGGCAAGACTTGCCATTTACCAGTTGAGCTAGAGCATCGGGCGCACTGGGCCATAAGAAAGTGGAACATGGATTTGCCAGCAGCCCAGCAGATGAGAAGGATGCAACTATCAGAATTGGAAGAGTGGAGAGACAAAGCGTACCACAGTGCCAGAATCTACAAGGACAGAACCAAGAGATGGCACGACAAGAGGATCAAGGTGAAGGAGTTCCACCCCGGGGATAAGGTATTACTCTTTAATTCCAGGGTGAAGCTCTTTGGGCATGGAAAACTTCGAAGCAAATGGGAAGGACCATTCGTTGTGGTGGAGACTTCATCGCATGGGGCAATCACACTCCAAGATGATGAAGGTAACCTCTTCAAGGTAAATGGTCAACGTTTAAAAGTTTTCTTGAACCTGATAAAGTAGATGAGGAATTTGATGTGATCAATTTGGTCATGGATGATTCCCATTTATAATTACACCTTATGTTAAATCCTTAACCCCTAGCCCGTGAATGCACACATTCTGGGGTTTAGTGGACCTGTCACGTAGTGCACAAAGAAGAAGAGGGCGATCGGGCTCAAGGCCAGGTCGGCCGACCTGACCAGGTCGGCTGACTTGATCCTAAGCCCGATCGGCCCTATCTTTTGCCAACGTTCTACTCTAACGTCTCTGAAGCCGTTCTGCGGTGGACGAGCAATTCTAACTCTGATTGATCCAAGAAGAGGGTTAGCCTATCTTTAAATTTTCACCCATCCTCTTCTTCCCTCTCATCTGAGTTCTTCCTCGCCCCCATTTTGAAATCACCAAGCCACACCTCCCAATTCTCCATCAATGGCCGGAAAAAGCCACCCCAAATCCCGATCAACCTTTGATCTAGATGGAGAGCCCACTCCGGCCAATCAATTGGTGCCCACCAACCTGGAGCAAGCCATGACCGTGGTTGTCACCCCTCTGGCCAGCATCCCGCCAGAGGAGGACGCGAGAGGCCGCACCAGGGGGTCGGCCGATGTGCTTGGTCGGCCGACCGGCCCTGGTGGCCCCTCACGTTCTCGCTCGGCGGCGCGGTCTCAGTCCCCGAGAAGGATCCAGAGGCGTGATGCACGGGCATCAAGCCCGTACAGAAGGCCGACGACGGGGCAATTGACCCCAAAGAAGACACCGGCGGCCGCTCCGATCAAGGGGGATGGACTCCCCAAGCTTCAACCAGGGGAGAAGCTGAAGGAGGTGGTCAGGAACAAGTGGGAGGACGTCATGGCGTATCATTATATGTCCGATATGTCCATCTACTCTCCTGCCAGCACCTCGGAGCCACGTTTCCAGGTCTTCGGGGAAAGGAAACCCGGAGGTGGCTATGGTAAGGGGCTGTTCCCTCCCCTCACACCTGAGGAGAGGAAGGAGTTGGAGGAGTCGGTGGAATCTTCACCCGCCGGCAAGATCAAGAGGCATATCAAGCCTCCTCCAATTCGCAGGCCTAGGGGCCAATATGAGAGTGATGATGAAGAGAAGGTCTCCAAGGCTCCCTCCAATGCTGAGTTGCTAGAGTTGATTAATCAACTCGGTCGCGACTATGCAAAGTTGGAGAAGAAGTTCACTGAAGAGCGACTTGAGCGCATAAGTCTTCAAGAAGACTTTGATATGCTTCGCAAATCAACAGCCGTGAAACTTAAGCGCTATGCCAAGGCTGCTGGGGATGAAAATCTCTATAATGCACCCTAGATACCCTAGACCTTGGATTAGGATAGGCACATTAGTTTCCCTTCTATTCATTTATTTTATTTATTTCTTTTGATTATCTTGTAATGTGCCTCTGAATAAAATAAAGTGTTTAGTGTATTAGGATTGTGTTTCCTTTTTGTTTCCACTTGTTTTGAGTGAAAGGTACAAGTGTGGGGGAAAAACGCAACGGGAAACAGAGTGATCCAACGCGAAACAGAGAACATCAGAACGCAACAGAGCAGTACGAGAAAGATCTGAACCAGGGGAGTCACCCCCAAGTCGCCCGACCCCACTGGATCGGCCGACCTGGCTTGGGTCCCACCTGACCTCTGTTTCCTCCTGCACGCTGGTTTGGTCATCCTAAACTCTGTTTCAGTTGAATATTTGCAGAACCTGATCAAGGAATTTAAAAACTTAGTAAAATCAACCCTTTGTATCTCACCATCACATGGAAGTTCTTATTAACTTACATATATTTTATTCCCTGTACCTTTTGGCTTGTGGAAATCCTCATATTTATAGGAACTCATGTCATCTAGGTTATTGCATTTTGAGATATGGCTTTAATATGAAAGATACCTTTACTATTTGAGTACTTGGAATTTATGAAAAGTTTTAAAAAAAACTTTGTACCTTGCTATGCTCCTCATGAGTTTGAGAGACAAACACTTACAAATATGATCAAAATTTACCTTTGAGCTTTGAGTTGTTTCAAGTCTTGTGACCCTTTTTAGAGATATTTCATGTTTTTAAAGTCAAGATCACGTACACTCCACCATAAAAGCTAAATCCTTACACTAAGGATGAAGCAAAACATGCCTTTGTCTCATGATCATGAAATAAATACTCCTGAAAAACGACCCTTCTTCCCAAAATTAAAATGGAAAGAAGATATGGGCGAAATGCATAGAAAAATAAAGAGAAGACAAAGACTCATGCGAAAAGAGCATTGAGTAGAAAAAAAAAGGGAGAAGTGCAATCGCCCATATCCAAAGGAAAGAGAAAGGGAAGAAAGGTCAAGACAAAGGAGTATCATTAAATTTTCATCTCATATCACACACTTGCACATCTTGACTTGATTACATGACTTGTCTCTGATTTGGATCCAATCCTTGGAATGACAACATAAGTAAGAAAAGATATGTATCTTGAGAGCTCCACTTATGAAGTTCTATTTTGGAGAGTATGAGTGTTGTCTAACCACCATAATTATTCAAGAAACTTTTTGAGGAGCAAGGCATAGGTTTTCTTTGCAAAATTTCGAAACTCCAAGTACTTGAGAGTGAAGTGTATCATGTCATAGAAAAGGCTGTTCCTTCCTGCAATAACTCAAGAAGACATGATAGCCACTCATGTAATTCCACTAAGCCTGAATGTTTGGGAATAACCTATATGTTTGTTAATGATCTCCATGATGAAGCTTAGACTTTACTCGAGGGCGAGTAAAGGATAAGTGTGGGGGAGCTTGTTGGCGATTCTTAATGACATCTTATTACGGCCAACAAAGATATAAAATGTGATAAAACAAATAGACATAGGGTTGATTACTAATGAATTCCATGAGTTTTGGTGCATATGTGCTTACAGGAATAAAGTGGCAAAAGAAGACCTAAAGTGGGCCTAGGGCCAGGTCGCCCGACCTACCTTGGTCGGCCGACCTGGGTCCAGGCCCAATGAGGTCCATTTTCAGCCCAACAACAACAAGCACACTCAGGAGTGATCAGGCACATTGAAATCAAGATGGTGGAAATGAAGAGTTGGAATTAGACTACATGGCAAGCACATGGATTCATGGGCCCACATTCCTAACTTAACCGACACATCCTTGCCATTACCCACCGAAAACTGACTAAAGGACCCACTGGCAAGAGACACTGACGAAGTGGGGCCAAGGGGCCACAGCCCTGGGTCGGCCGACCTTCCCACGCACCCGAATCGGCACCGCCTTCACCAGCAACTATCAACCGTCTCCAGGAGTTCATCTGTGCCGTAGATCATCAAAGACAGTGAATCCAACGGTCGGCCGATCCCCCCTAGTCGGCCGACCTGGGCCCATCTCCGGACCGCCTCAACCGCTGCAAACTGACTCCAAACCGCCTCTCCAAGCTATAAATGGCTGGACTCGGGGCAGGGCTAATCATCATCCAGCAGAAGTGAAGATCCAAGGCGAAGCCCTCCTCATATCCAGAGTAGAAATAGGGAGAGAGTGAGGGAGAGTCTGGAGGAGTCCCGGCCTGTCGGCGACCCTCCACCTGTACCTCGACGGATGCGAGCTACTCAGTAAGTATCCGGGATTCAACTAGTAATTAAGTCTGAGTTATAGATAAGTTAAGTCTCTATTGTGCTTGTAGATTCGTTGCTTTATTTATAAAGTATTCTAATCTTTGATCAAGGTTAGGATAGCTGATATTATCTTAGGCATGGTGCTTAGGTGTATATCTGCCCTCGTTTGCCTCGTAGCCCCACGGATTAGTAGAGGTAGGCGGCAGGTGGTGACAGCCCTGTCCGTCCTTTGTAATCCTCCATGTATGGGTACGGCGTAGAGCTGTTGGCCGACAATTTCCTAGAGGCCTAGGATACCCCAGTGCCTAAAGCAAGCATAGGAGAATTCTCTTAACTATAATCAGAGCCTTAGTGCTAAGTTATCCTCTCTACCCAGCCTTTATATACACTCGATCGATCTGGCTCAGCTTTAGTGATTAGATATACTTTTACGTTCCCTGTGAATTCGATACCTGGTTTACTCACGGGTGAAAGCTACTTCGACAGCCGTGCACTTGCGGACTTTCTGTTTGCCACCGCTGGTGTCAACAACAGGGTAAAAAGTGTGGTGCATGCTAGCGTGTTCCAGAGATTTTGCCCTAGAAAAAGATGCGGTTTGCCTTGGGGGAAAACAAGAAGGCAAGGTTTTCACCATGGCTTTACAGGTAGATCTTTTGGTCCGTTCTAGTGCCAAGGAATTATTGATAGCCAATCTCCACAGGAACCATTTGGCACTTATTTCCCTTCTTTTCACAAGGATACAGAGTACATCTGTCCTTCTTTGTCTTCTTAGAGGGATGATTTAGCATTACTTCTAAAACCCAAGATTATTTTCATGATAGACCTATAAACTGTCCATCATACTCCAATGTGCACAAGTCCCTTCCAATATATTTTTTTTAATCTTGAGGGATATCATAATGGATTTTGGAATGACTCTGCCCACAAGTGTTAAAAGCTTACAAGAGGTAGATGCTGATTGAGCTACAACTTTTTGTCATCCAACTTCACAGACTTGGAAGGTATATAGGTAAAATAATAACTTCACTGCTTGATACTTATTCAATAATCTCTCAACGATATCCAATTTAAATGTTCTGTCCCTGGAGTGACTCAATCAGAGGATAAAATCTGAATTCTTGCAGGGCATTGGGAAGGCTGAAATTGAAAGGCAGGAGCAGCATCAAAGGAAATGGCATAACTTCCAAATCCGATATCCAAAAATGCTCCACTTTTAACAGCAGGTAGAGGAAAAGTTCCACTACACTTTTGTTGTTATGGGTTTGGGTAAATTTCAACTCCATCTAGGTGAAATAATTTCTATAACGTGTGCTGATTTTCAGAGATAGCAGGGTAGCAGATTCCTAGTATTCTTTCCATAACTTGAGTTTCACAGGGAGGAAAATTCTGAGATTTTGATAGTAGGTCCTTCTACAAATTCCCAACAACTTTCTTATTTACCAGTTCTGCAGCAAAGGTCATTTACTAAGTCTAAAATGGACATGTTCCAGATCTGTCCAGATTTGTAATTTCCTGATTTTCAAGCTCAACATGTGAAGCAAGTTATTGGTTATGTGCATTGTGCCCAAAAACCCAAAAGAGTTAGATATGATGCATGAACGTCCTATACATCCTCACAAGAGAAAAATCTTGACAATAAATTGACAAGTACGTGGACTCATACGGTGGCATACATACGTCTCTCTTTATATCGTAGTTAAGTCTAGTCGTTTGAACATACATGATCGCGGTTAGTGTACCTGCAGAAGATCACAATATTTCAAATAAACCTTTCATGCCAGCACTCACAAAAGTGTCCCCATACATTACCGTTCACTATAGAAATGGCACCCATACGTTTAACACTGTATGAACAGCATTGCATATGCCACTGTGATGACGTATTCACTTCCCGTATAGATCGCCTTATGGGACATTGGTATATAGTCAGCTGCCGTACCTGCACCACTTTACAGCCACTACAACACCGTGAAGTTGTTATATTGGCTGCACCATCAAGTAAGCCGCTGCTTGGGAACAGCGTTCGGATCACACCCCGACACGGTGGTCATCTTCCCCAGATGACTAGGGGGTCACACCTTTGAGCGTCGTTACAGAAAATAAGGTTGGTTGTGCAAGAAAGTAAGATTTGACAGAAAGTATATGCTGGAAGTTAGTCAAACAATTATTTTAAGCCACTTACTAATAGACACAACTTACAGGGCTTACGAGCTATCTCCTAGGTTTTTCCTTAGCATTCCTAGTCCATTTTGAAGAAAGCTACAATTTTAATTATGAAAACACAGTTTAGGGCTTTGTTAGTACCATCTGCTGCACATTTTCACTCTGATACCAGCTGTGGCAAAGCCGCCCTAATTATACTGGCTCAAGTATGTTAACCGTCATCTCAATCACTTGAGCCGGTTACCCGTACTTCAAACAGTTCAATTAGACGATCTGTCAGGTCAAGCCCGATGAAACCACTGAATTCCCAATCGAACAAATGTGCACAAGGCTCACTCGAAGGAGAGCACAGGTATTACCAACATCACCATAAATTACAACAGTTCCAATAATTAAGTTTTACAAGGACCTGGAGATCACCACCATATTCGGTGGTTGCTCAACCCAAACCTCCAAATCCCAGCTGAAGCTGGTCGAGAGGCAGATAGCAAGCATCGAACCCTGCAAGCAGCCGTTGAGGTGGTCTGATGTCCCGATCATTTTTGATCAAAGGGATCATCCCAACACGATGTACGACGGGCCACTACTACCACTGTGCATCAAGCCTTGGATCTGCTCGCGCAAGGTCGGGAGAACCCTGATCGACAGTGGGAGCGCCCTCAATCTATTGTTCGTCAACGCCAATGATGAACTCGGGATCCCGAGGAGGTCATTGTCCCCAGTGGACAAACCCTTCTACGGGGATATACCAGGCATTCAAATAGTCCCGTTAGGGAGGATCGATCTGCAGGTGACCCTTATGGAGGGGAAAAACATCTGATCAGAGTTCCTCACCTTCGAGGTGGCAGACTTTACCTCAGCCTACAGCTGCATCTTGGGAAGACCGTTCTTGAAGAAGTTCATGGCGGTCACGCACTTTGCCTACTCCATAATCAAGATCCCGAGGCCTTTGGGCCCGATCACTATCTGTGGTGACCGGAAGGGTGCAGTGCAATGTGATCTGAAAACCCTGGACATGATCAAGGGAGGAGAGCAAGACCCAGCTAAGGCTGCCAAACCTGCCAAGAAGAAGCCCAAGAACCAATAAAACACTACCAGGCAGGCTGCAGTCGCTGAAACCTCCCGAGCAACAGAGGCCCGATCAAAGGCAAAAGCACAGCCGGTGCTCGCAGCAGACAAAAACACCAATGAGGGCACCGTGGCAAAGCCGACCATGGTGGAGCAGACCCCCAGACAAGGGGACACCACCTCAAGCGACATGCGATTCACCAGCTGAAACCTCCCCGATCACGCCGACACCAAAACGTGTCGAACCGGGCACAAAAGCGGTGGCGCTTGACGAGACGGACCCGACCAATACCACGCATGTGGGGACTGGTCTGGACGACAAATAGGAACTCGAGCTCATTCCTCCAGGCAAATGCTGACGTGTTCGCTTGGGAACCGTCCGATATTCCAGGGAGGTAATAGAGCACAAGCTTGGCATACGAACTAGCGTCCGACCAGTCAAGCAAAAGCAGAGAAGATACACCCCGGAGAAACGAGACGCCATCAACGAAGAGATAAACTGACTACTCAAGGCCGCCTTCATTCGAGAAATCCCTTTTCCAGATTGGCTGGCAAACCCAGTCATGGTAAAGAAACCCAACAGAACGTGGTGAATGTGTGTGGACTACACGGATCAGAATAAAGCATGCCCGAAGGACTAGTATTCATTGCCTAGGATAGATCAAATTGTAGATTCAACCTCAAGATGCGAGCTGCTTTGTTTTCTAGATGCCTATTCGGGGTATCACCAAATCAGCATGTGCATTGACTATGAGGAAAAAACTACATTTGTAACTCCCTTCGGTGTTTATTGTTATATAAAGATGCCTTTCGGTCTAAAAAACACAGGTTGTACTTATCAAAAGTGTGTTCACATTGTTCTCGAAGGCCAAATCGGCCGTAATATCGAAGCCTACATAAACGATATCGTTGTGAAAAGTAAGATAAAGGGCGACCTAATCGCCGATTTAACTGAAACATTCAGCAACCTGTTGATGGTCCTTATAAAGAAAATCCGACCGTCAACAGGCTTAGAAAACCAATAAAGATCAAAGCATAACTTAGACATTTGTATTCAAATAATGTTGTACCATACATATCTAGAATATATTTGAGTACAGGGCCTACGGTGCAAAAGATGGATGAACTTGGGCACAGGTCCAGGTCGGCCGACCTGGCTAGGTCGGGCGACCTGGCCTGGACCCCAATCGAGCCCATCCTCCACACAGGTCAAGAAACACACTAGGAGATGATCATGGACGCTGAATCATGGTCGGTTCAAGTCAAGGGTGAGAGATGAGCCACGTGTCACTCCCATGGATTGAAGGGCACACACCTAAACTCAATTGCACCCAAACCGAGCCTACCCACCTGGAACCGTCATAAGGACCCACATGGCAGTCTGCCAGAGAAGAGTGGGGCCAAAATGCGGCGGCACCATGTCGGCCGACCTGGCCCTATGGCCATTTCGCTCTCCTTGACCAGTACCTGTAAACCGCCATCAGAAGTCCATCTGAGCCGAGCAATGTTGAAGGCGGTGAATCCAAGGGTCGGCCGACCTGGTGACTTTGGCCGACCTGGGCCCATCTCCAAACGGCCACAACCGCCTTTGGCCTACTCCAACCGCCTATGTGATGCTATAAATACCTGCAAAGGGTGCCGTACTCAACACACACCAGAAGAAGAGCTCTCCTTTGCTACAACTTAGTCTTAGTCTTAGTTGTGATAGTGCTAGTATTTGATCTTCTGAAGGGCTTCCGGAGGAGTCTTGGTAAGTTCTAGAGTTTAGTTCTTGTATCTCTTTACTTACTTGTAATACTCTGAGCTTAATGGAAATACCTTCATACTTATGTTGTATGCCCTCAGTTATACTTTATCTACTTAGTATATACTACTTATGTCTTACACCTTGTCCAAGTGAATATATGCTATGACATCGGCTCAATGTGCCTATTGGTTGCTCTATTTATTAACGTGATAGATAAAGTTGTATTTCATATTGCAAGCATGGTGTTTGGAATACGGAATACTGTTGAGGGTACCGCTGCCCCACGGATTAGTAGAGGTAGGCTGCAGGTGGTGACAGCCCTGTCTGTCCTTTGTAATCCTCCACATTCAGGAGTGGGTATTAGGCCTTTATGATAAGACGTCCTACTGTCGTCCCTTGATGAGGGAACCACTGGATACCTAGATATGTCCTCTTGCATATAATCATTGAATGAGCTTGTATAGGGTATTGTAGTATATCCAAGTTCCATATGTATGATGCTAATAAACCCTTTGTAATCTTTACTAATATACTATGACTAACTAAGACTACCTTAATGATGAGCAATAAACTTCTGTGTGTCACATTACCCATTCACCTCTATATCATTTACCCCTATTTAGATTATGGTATATTAATAGTGTTGTAAGTAAATACATCGGATGACACCTCTCTTTGACTAAACGCTTTCCCTGCGGATAAACAAATAACGATACTCTGGAATACTCCTGGGTGAAATGCTACAACATACTTCTATGCACTTGCAGAATCACTGTAACATTTAGATTTATGATAAGGCATCTCTAGTGCCATCACTAATCTAGTGATGACGCTAAGAAATACAAACAAGCATTTCTGGCGCCGTTGCCGGGGAAAGCAATGGTTAAAGAGTTTTGATCATCCATGTATTTAATGCAACATAATTAATTGCCAGTAATCTATCAGGTTTACCCTTTTGCTCTGTTTCTCTGTGACATGAAACAGGGTAGTGTATGACTGGTTTTCAATTACCATCCAACTACGTCGAGAACCCGAATACCATAGGAAGGAGGGTACTTTCTCGTGTCGTCATCCCTCAGGTGTTCTTGTCAAAGACCGAACCATCGGAGAATCCTCCAACCAAGGAGAACAACTCATTCCCTTAGCACCCCAACCGGAAGAAGCCTTGGCCGATAGGACGATCCGCGACTACTCCGCCCCGTCCGCTGGCCAGATCCCTACGGGTCCAGAAGTGGCCATGGGGTGACAATGCTTTTGAGCTCAAGGCCCAGCCAATCAACATGGTGCAGGCTAGTCCCTTCTGTGGGAAAGCCAATGAGAATGCTAGTGCTCACCTCCACCATCACCATCAGGGGAGTCCAACAAGAGGCCATCAGGCTCCGCTTGTTACCGTTCTCGCTGTTGGAAAGAGCCAAACAATGGTTCTATTCCAACCGTGATGCGGTGAACACGTGGACAAAGTACTCCAATGCATTTTTGGCCAAATTCTTCCCCATTGGGAAAACCAATGCCCTTCGGGGGAGAATCTCTAGCTTCCAGCAAGAGTCCGAGGAGACTGTTCCAGAGGCGTGGGATCGCTTCCAGGACTACATTCTAGCATGCCCACACCATGGTAAGTGGCTCCTGCTCTAGAATTTCTATCATGGGCTATCTCAGACAGCCCGTGAACACATGGATGCTGCTGCTGGAGGGGCATTCCTCTCCTTGACCATGGCCGCCGCTAAGCTGCTCATCGAAAAGATGGTGTCAAACCAAGCCTGGAATGACGATCGTATCTTAGGGGCGCAAATGCGGTATGCGCACCGTAAAAGAGGTGGACATGCTGGCCGCTAAAATGGACCTCATCATGAAGTGCCTTGATGACCGCACCAAGGATGGGGGCACCGACAATGAAGGGCCACAAGATTCACACATGACATGTGAAGTCTATGGAGAAACTGGCCATTCGGGGAACAATTGCCCTGAGACACAAGAGGAGGTACATTTCGTGA
>CM014276.1:21914668-21963649 GCA_004135705.1 Alloteropsis semialata | reverse complement strand
GTAATAGAGCACAAGCTTGGCATACGAACTAGCGTCCGACCAGTCAAGCAAAAGCAGAGAAGATACACCCCGGAGAAACGAGACGCCATCAACGAAGAGATAAACTGACTACTCAAGGCCGGCTTCATTCGAGAAGTCCCTTTTCCAGATTGGCTGGCAAACCCAGTCATGGTAAAGAAACCCAACAGAACGTGGTGAATGTGTGTGGACTACACTGATCAGAATAAAGCATGCCCGAAGGACTAGTATTCATTGCCTAGGATAGATCAAATTGTAGATTCAACCTCAAGATGCGAGCTGCTTTGTTTTCTAGATGCCTATTCGGGGTATCACCAAATCAGCATGTGCATTGACTATGAGGAAAAAACTACATTTGTAACTCCCTTCGGTGTTTATTGTTATATAAAGATGCCTTTCGGTCTAAAAAACACAGGTTGTACTTATCAAAAGTGTGTTCACATTGTTCTCGAAGGCCAAATCGGCCGTAATGTCAAAACCTACATAGACGATATCATTGTGAAAAGTAAGATAAAGGGCGACCTAATCGCCGATTTAACTGAAACATTCAGCAACCTGTTGATGGTCCTTATAACGAAAATCCGACCGTCAACAGGCTTAGAAAACCAATAAAGATCAAAGCATAACTTAGACATTTGTATTCAAATAATGTTGTACCATACATATCTAGAATATATTTGAGTACAGGGCCTACGGTGCAAAAGATGGATGAACTTGGGCACAGGCCCAGGTCGGCCGACCTGGCTAGGTCGGGCGACCTGGCCTGGACCCCAATCGAGCCCATCCTCCACACAGGTCAAGAAACACACTAGGAGATGATCATGGACGCTGAATCATGGTCGGTTCAAGTCAAGGGTGAGAGATGAGCCACGTGTCACTCCCATGGATTGAAGGGCACACACCTAAACTCAATTGCACCCAAACCGAGCCTACCCACCTGGAACCGTCATAAGGACCCACATGGCAGTCTGCCAGAGAAGAGTGGGGCCAAAATGCGGCGGCACCATGTCGGCCGACCTGGCCCTATGGCCATTTCGCTCTCCTTGACCAGTACCTGTAAACCGCCATCAGAAGTCCATCTGAGCCGAGCAATGTTGAAGGCGGTGAATCCAAGGGTCGGCCGACCTGGTGACTTTGGCCGACCTGGGCCCATCTCCAAACGGCCACAACCGCCTTTGGCCTACTCCAACCGCCTATGTGATGCTATAAATACCTGCAAAGGGTGCCGTACTCAACACACACCAGAAGAAGAGCTCTCCTTTGCTACAAGCTTAGTCTTAGTCTTAGTTGTGATAGTGCTAGTATTAGATCTTCTGAAGGCTTCCGGAGGAGTCTTGGTAAGTTCTAGAGTTCAGTTCTTGTATCTCTTTACTTACTTGTAATACTCTGAGCTTAATGGAAATACCTTCATACTTATGTTGTATGCCCTCAGTTATACTTTATCTACTTAGTATATACTACTTATGTCTTACACCTTGTCCAAGTGAATATATGCTATGACATCGGCTCAATGTGCCTATTGGTTGCTCTATTTATTAACGTGATAGATAAAGTTGTATTTCATATTGCAAGCATGGTGTTTGGAATACGGAATACTGTTGAGGGTACCGCTGCCCCACGGATTAGTAGAGGTAGGCGGCAGGTGGTGACAGCCCTGTCCGTCCTTTGTAATCCTCCACGTTCGGGAGTGGGTATTAGGCCTTTATGATAAGACGTCCTACTGTCGTCCCTTGATGACGGAACCACTGGATACCTCGATATGTCCTCTTGCATATAATCATTGAATGAGCTTGTATAGGGTATTGTAGTATATCCAAGTTCCATATGTATGATGCTAATAAACCCTTTGTAATCTTTACTAATATACTATGACTAACTAAGACTACCTTAATGATGAGCAATAAACTTCTGTGTGTCACATTACCCATTCACCTCTATATCATTTACCCCTATTTAGATTATGGTATATTAATAGTGTTGTAAGTAAATACATCGGATGACACCTCTCTTTGACTAAACGCTTTCCCTGCGGATAAACAAATAACGATACTCTGGAATACTCCTGGGTGAAATGCTACAACGTACTTCTATGCACTTGCAGAATCACTGTAACATTTAGATTTATGATAAGGCATCTCTAGTGCCATCACTAATCTAGTGATGACGCTAAGAAATACCAACAAGCATTTCTGGCGCCGTTGCCGGGGAAAGCAATGGTTAAAGAGTTTTGATCATCCATGTATTTAATGCAACATAATTAATTGCCAGTAATCTATCAGGTTTACCCTTTTGCTCTGTTTCTCTGTGACATGAAACAGGGTAGTGTATGACTGGTTTTCAATTACCATCCAACTACGTCGAGAACCCGAATACCATAGGAAGGAGGGTACTTTCTCGTGTCGTCATCCCTCAGGTGTTCTTGTCAAAGACCGAACCAGTCATCGGAGAATCCTCCAACCAAGGAGAACAACTCATTCCCTTAGCACCCCAACCGGAAGAAGCCTTGGCCGATAGGACGATCCGCGACTACTCCGCCCCGTCCGCTGGCCAGATCCCTACGGGTCCAGAAGTGGCCATGGGGGACAATGCTTTTGAGCTCAAGGCCCAGCCAATCAACATGGTGCAGGCTAGTCCCTTCTGTGGGAAAGCCAATGAGGATGCTAGTGCTCACCTCCACCATCACCATCAGGGGAGTCCAACAAGAGGCCATCAGGCTCCGCTTGTTACCGTTCTCGCTGTTGGAAATAGCCAAACAATGGTTCTATTCCAACCGTGATGCGGTGAACACGTGGACAAAGTACTCCAATGCATTTTTGGCCAAATTCTTCCCCATTGGGAAAACCAATGCCCTTCGGGGGAGAATCTCTAGCTTCCAGCAAGAGTCCGAGGAGACTGTTCCAGAGGCGTGGGATCGCTTCCAGGACTACATTCTAGCATGCCCACACCATGGTAAGTGGCTCCTGCTCTAGAATTTCTATCATGGGCTATCTCAGACAGCCCGTGAACACATGGATGCTGCTGCTGGAGGGGCATTCCTCTCCTTGACCATGGCCGCCGCTAAGCTGCTCATCGAAAAGATGGTGTCAAACCAAGCCTGGAATGACGATCGTCTTCAGGGGCGCAAATGCGGTATGCGCACCGTAAAAGAGGTGGACATGCTGGCCGCTAAAATGGACCTCATCATGAAGTGCCTTGATGACCGCACCAAGGATGGGGGCACCGACAATGAAGGGCCACAAGATTCACACATGACATGTGAAGTCTATGGAGAAACTGGCCATTCGGGGAACAATTGCCCTGAGACACAAGAGGAGGTACAGTTCGTGAATGGCAACAATGGGTACCAGCCTCAAGGGAACTGGAATCAGCAATGCCCAATCTACCAGAGATGTAACAATAACAACTCCTTCTCTAACCAACCTTCCCTTAAATATCTGGTCCTTGGTCAGGCCAAGATCAATGAATCTATTTCAAAAAGGTTTGCTGCTAATGATAAGGCTTTGGAGGGCATAAACTCTAAAATAGAAAGTTTGTCCGCCACCTTCCAGAGCCAGTTGGGCTTCAACAAAATGCTAGAAACCCAGTTAGCTCAGCTAGCCTCCGCTGTTCCTTCTGGTGATAAGGGGCGAATCCCCGGGCAACCGGATTCTTCCTTTGAGAATGTAAAGGCTGTGTCCACGAGGAGCAGTAAGGCTACTCGGGATCCAGTCCCACCTAACCATGCAGGGAAGGCAGCAGCGCCGAGGAAGGAGATCCCAGAAGAAGGAGAAGAGCCTGAAGCTGAGCTGGCACCAGTTGGACAAACTGCGCCACATGAGTTCTACGACTCCAACTTCTTGCCCTTCCGGCAACGTCAAAAGAAACCATCAGCGGACGAGCAATTCGCCAGGTTCGTAGAGGTTATTCAAAAGTTAAACATACATGCGCCATTGCTGGATGCTATTGTTGGTAATTTTAAGGATCACAGATAAATCCGCAAGCGTACGGATACCGATGTAGCTTTCACCCAAGAGTACTCCAGGGTATCGAATCCACAGGGAACGTGTGTGTACTAGTGCAGAGTTGAGAACGACCAATGACAAAAGCAGTGATGAATGTGTAGAAGGTAGAGAGGGTTATTTCTAGGTATTCTGGATAATCAAAAGATAGCTCAAGTTATTTACTGTATTACTTGCTTCGGGACGCCCAACCGTCCAAGCCCGAAAAGGGATGAGAAGGGGGCAAGGCAAGCCAGGCAATGGTCCTACTACTCTCTAGTGCTGCTCACGTGGTGGACTACGTAGGCCGTCAGGGCTGTCACCACCCGAGGCTACCACTACAAATCCGTGGCACTAGGCGCACTCCAAGGTATTCAACATAATTAGACATTCATCTGTTCTATTGAATACTATCTTAGCTTTGCAAGTACTAAGACACCTATCACAGCGAGGAGCCCACAAGTAAATAAAGTAAAGCTTGAACTTAATTAAATATTAATCCAAAAATACAAAGAGAATACCCGGATGAAACTCAAACCTGAGCCACACCCGCCGAGGAACAAGAAGAAGAGAGGAGCCGACATCCCCGGCTTCTCCCGGACTCTCGCCTCACCTCTCATCTATTCTAACACTACATTGGATTTGGAACTTGGAGCTCTTGCTTCACTTCTTGTGTGTTGAATGAGTGGGAGGGGTCCTCTATTTATAGTGGGAGAGGTGTCTTGGGAGAGTGGATATGCTTCAAAGATCCTAGGAGAATATTCCCCTCCAAGTGCTCTCTTGCCTCCACCTGGCTTCCAACCGACGTCCCCAGGGTCGGTCACGCCCCAAACTCGCGCCCAGAACAATTCCACGGTGTTCTGGAGTCGGTGGGGCGAAGAACCGGAGGAAAACCGCCCAGAACCGAGGTGAACCGAGAGAAAACCGAGAGAGAATCGCGCCCTATAGTGTTCTGCAGTGTCGGTTGAGAAAACCAGGGGAAAACCGAGTGGAAAACCAGCTGGCCGGGTGTTTCGGTGGAAAACATCGCTGTTGACCCGTGAAACCGGAGCTCGGCCACTCCCCGTCCTCCACGTGTCCCAGGGGGACCGCCTCTCGTACGCGGGTCACAGATGAGCGCGCCGCGCGCCTGCCGCCTGTGCCCTGCCTGGACCCCGCCTGGGCCCCGTTCTGCGCGTGGGCGCTGGCGCCAGGTGGGCCGGCCCATGGCAGCTAGGCTGCCGGCTTGCGGAGAGCGTCGGGCGCTGACGTCATGCTGACGTCAGCGTCCCTTTTAATTCCTCCTTCTTATATTTATAATATCTTTTGCACCCTAGCTCGGAAGTATATGAATATTATATCCATTTCGATCATATCGACGAGCTCTTCGCAATGATACACTCCAATTGGACATTTGAGATAATTTATGATAATGATATATTTGGATCTATCTCAATCCCTTAGTGTCCTTTTGGGCATTTCCTGCAAGACAAGTAAAAAATACCAACACTCGTGGAATTTATTAGTATTAAACCCTACCACTATGTTTGGTGTTTATATTTCATATGTTTTCTGCAGGAATTGACGGTCAAAAGTGGCACTTAAGGACCGTCAACAAGCTCCCCCACACTTAGCCTTTACTCGTCCTCGAGTAAAGTTCAAAGACTAAGGTGGAACAACATAACTCTTTGATCTGATGCAAGCATATAAGTTATTCCAAGACATATCTGTACTTGTGAATTTTTGGAGTGTCTATCATGCTATCTTGGATGGTTGAGAAATGGAACGGCCTTGATTCGATTAATTTTCAAAAACAAAACCTTACCTAGCTCCTCGGATGATTCTCTTAGATCGCTCAATGTGTATGATTTCTCACCAAGGCAATAATTTGCCACCTTTCACCCTACTTCTAAAAAGGCTTATGTTGAGCTAATGGTAGGGGTAAGGATAAAACATACTTGTATCACATATATTGCAAAGTCAAAGGGTGGATCCAAGAAGAAAACTATTCATACAATCTAATCAAGATGTGCATGTGTGTGGTAAAGTGGAAGGTGTAAGGGAACTCCCTTTTTATGATCTCTCTCCTTTGAATTTATTTTGAGAACATGGCTATCTCTTTTTTTCCTTTTCTTTTTTTCTATTTTTTTTCATGCTCAATGCTTTTATGAGCATGTATATATTTTTCTTTCTTTTTTTTCTTGGACCTTCATGTGTCCAAAATATTTTTATATAGCCCATGGCTCTTTTGCAAAGGATATTTGGAGAGAGATTCATAAAGCACATGGAGCATTGATTTGGTGGATGAATGAATACTGCTAACTTCCAGTGTAGAAGTTTAGCATATGTATGTGGAGTGTACGTGACCCTGATCAAAAGAGTATGAAGAGCATCTTACAAGGGTCACAACAATTTGACAAAGCTCAATGCAATAACAAGTAGCATATGTATAAGGTTTTCAACATGAACAACATATGGCTTTGGTAGGAATAGAGTATCATTGAGGAGCTTTGCAAGGCTATTGATTTTAAATTTTTGCAAGAAAAACATCCCAAGTACTTTAAATATAGAAAGAGCAAGATTCATCTCATCATACCATATCTCATTCATCAACCATTTAGATAACATGCTTTCCTAGTGATATATGTTCACAAGCCACAGGTATAGAGCAAGGAATAAAGAATATACAAGTCAATCAAGGATGAACATAGAAACCATAGGAGCACAAGTTTCACTTGAGTCTAACTTTAATGATTATCTCAAGATTACTTTAAACTCATGAATGAGAGAGAGTGAGGGATTGGCATGCAAACCATCGCATTGGACAAAGTGGGAGACGTGGCATGCCAGAGGACCTTCAATTGATGAAGAATTCGTTCGAGACCCTCTAGTGCCCGACCGTCGTGATCTTTTTGATGTTGGTCCATGCGATGTTGTGAGGCGTAGTTGTGGGTGGTCTCGAATGTGTCAACGTGAAGAAGCCTGAGAGACCCCCACACTTGATCTTGTACCTGCGTTTATTCAAAACAAGGTGGAAGCAAAACAACGGCTCTACTGGCCTTACAAGCCAGGGAGCCTGATCTTTATTCGAATTCAATTTTTTTGTGTTTTTATGTTATACAAATTTTTATTGATTTTTCTTTTATTAATTAATTTTTTATGGCAAACATCTTCTTGCAAGGTAACTTAGCAAGGAGGTTAAAGGAAAATAAATGCACAAAGTATTTTGGATACTTCCCTAGCGAACCTTCCCTAAACTGAAATCTTGCAGGTAAATGCGAGATTTGAGCTTAAGGGTGCTAGAAGATTTCTCCATTCTTCATCTTGCTTTATTGTGCAAACTTATTCCCTGTGACTAAAGGTGTTGAATGTTGAAGTTATGGTCGTCACCTTTTAGTCATTAATTCATCCCTGCAACAAGTTAGTGGACAACAAATACCCGAAGGACTATATTGAAAATATATCATTATTGCCATAGGGTTAGTTGTTCACATCCACACCTAAAAACAGTTTGGTCTTTAACATCGTTAAGCGTAGATCCTGATTGCCATTGTTTTAGTATTTCTTTTCAAGCATTCTTTTTTTTAAATTTTTATTTTCACCATTTCCTTTTAAGCACAACTCAAACAAGGCTGAATTGCATCAGCATGATCACAAGGGGGTTTTTTGTAATATACTCATAGAGAACCTTTCGAAAGGTTATGTACCTCCTTGTATGTTGTGCAACATTGTTGCAGTGCATCCAATGCCTTGGTTCGTCTCCAATTTGAATCAAGCTTGAAAACCTATCCGCTCAAATTTGACATTTTTCCTACAGGGTTAGTCCATACATACAACCAATATCTATAAAGGCATTACTCCAAGATTCATTAATCAAACTTGACACCATGTCTAATTTGATTAAAGCAGGCTGTTTAACCTAAGCACCACGCTTAATTTAAAAGGCCTATGAATGCACCTATAGATTGCATTCAAACCAGAGCAAACGAGAACAGATAAAGGTAGCACATGACCAAGCATTTTTTTTCAAATGGAGATAAACATGAGTATATGAATGGCGAACTTCGGGTTACCTCCTGGAAAGGCCTTGTTTATATTCAAAAGCAAGACATGACACTTACCTTAGCATACTTACCGCTGGCGTTAGATGATGAGTTTAGAATTTCCATCGCGGTTGCTCCTTGGATCTTGATGACATTATTAATGGTGACGTGGTCGCTTGTGGATTACAAGAGTGCACTAAATGTTGGGATGCTCCCAACAAGTAGTTGACGCAAAAGCAAGACACGAGCATGCAACAAACACCTTTTTCATGAAAGCGCGTACAAGAACCAGGATGCAAGGCAAGGTGAAACCAGAAGGCATATGGGGACAGCCGAGGTGCAATGCCGCAATGGCATGTACCCCGGATGTCTTAATCCCACTGAGACTCGCTGGCTAAAGTTTTTTTTGTTTTTTTAAATGCAATCATGATTGGAAAATAAATATGCCAACTAATTTAAAATGCATGAACAAAACAACACATGCTGGGCGATTGGAAAATCCAAAAGAGGGAGAATTAAAACATGATAAGCAATTTGTAAGAAACTCGAGGCCTGGCGTTTCTCAAAGCGCGAACTGATCAACCCTTAGATCTAAAAGATGTGGCGGGAGCTAGTTCCATTTAACCCTATTGATCGGTCTACCAACCACGTTCTGGCAATTAACCGACCCTATAGGGACTGCATGAGTTGGAGTAGGAACCCGAATAGATAGGTGATGAAAGATTTCGCTACCCTCCTAGACTAGGCACAGTGCCCAAATACAGTTCAAAGTCGAGGAGCCACCCATTCAAAAAGAAGGCACAAGAGTTTGCTTGCAAATGATGTGCAACATGAATGCTTCGAAACAAATATGATGTGCAACATGAATGCTTTGAAATGAATGCAAGGGATAATGCCTGGTTACCTCCAAGCAGGCATTTGGGATTTTTTTTAATTTTTTTAATAGCAAGAAAGGGATACATGAACTAGCATCATCTATAAACCAAAGATAAAAAATTGGCATTAATGGGACTTGTCATGAGATACGTACAAACCTCCCCCACACTTGGATATTTGTGTCACTAGACAACAAAATCAAGTGTGTGTCGATCTCTTTTGAATTTGTTCCATCACCAAAACTTACCAAGATGTTGTAAACGATGTAGCTCTCATGTTCTTAAGCATCGTAGATCCGTTGTTCTTTTCAGTGTCAACCTGTAATGGTTAGCGACCAAAAATACCGAGGGAAAACTTAACTGAAGAACATGCTCTTGCTAGTTTTTTTTATGTGAAAGATGGATGGGTAGTGATGAAAATGAATGGTAAATATAAATGAAATGATATGATGGTATGGATGGGGATACATGGGCGAACTCGGTTCAACACTAGTACAGCACCCGTTCCCCGGCAACGGCGCCAGAAAGCTTGTTGGTAATTTTAACGATCACAGATAAATCCGCAAGCGTACGGATACCGATGTAGCTTTCACCCAAGAATACTCCAGGGTATCGAATCCACAGAGAACGTGTGTGTACTAGTGCAGAGTTGAGAACGACCAATGACAAAAGAAGTGATGAATGTGTAGAAGGTAGAGAGGGTTATTTCTAGGTATTCTGGATAATCAAAAGATAGCTCAAGTCATTTACTGTATTACTTGCTTCGGGACGCCCAACCGTCCAAGCCCGGAAAGGGATGAGAAGGGGGCAAGGCAAGCCAGGCAATGGTCCTACTACTCTCTAGTGCTGCTCACGTGGTGGACTACGTAGGCCGTCAGGGCTATCACCACCTGGGGCTACCACTACAAATCCGTGGCACTAGGCGCACTCCAAGGTATTCAACATAATTAGACATTCATCTGTTCTATTGAATACTATCTTAGCTTTGCAAGTACTAAGACACCTATCACAGCGAGGAGCCCACAAGTAAATAAAGTAAAGCTTGAACTTAATTAAATATTAATCCAGAAATACAAAGAGAATACCCGGATGAAACTCAAACCTGAGCCACACCCGCCGAGGAACAAGAAGAAGAGAGGAGCCGACATCCCCGGCTTCTCCCGGACTCTCGCCTCACCTCTCATCTATTCTAACACTACATTGGATTTGGAACTTGGAGCTCTTGCTTCACTTCTTGTGTGTTGAATGAGTGGGAGGGGTCCTCTATTTATAGTGGGAGAGGTGTCTTGGGAGAGTGGATATGCTTCAAAGATCCTAAGAGAATATTCCCCTCCAAGTGCTCTCTTGCCTCCACCTGGCTTCCAACCGACGTCCCCAGGGTCGGTCATGCCCCAAACTCGTGCCCAGAACAATTCCACGGTGTTCTGGAGTCGGTGGGGCGAAGAACCAGAGGAAAACCGCCCAGAACCGAGAGAGAATCGCGCCCTGTAGTGTTCTGCAGCGTCGGTTGAGAAAACCAGGGGAAAACCGAGTGGAAAACCAGCTGGCCGGGTGTTTCGGTGGAAAACATCGCTGTTGACCCGTGAAACCGGAGCTCGGCCACTCCCCGTCCTCCACGTGTCCCAGGGGGACCGCCTCTCGTACGCGGGTCACAGATGAGCGCGCCGCGCGCCTGCCCGCCTGTGCCCTGCCTGGACCCCGCCTGGGCCCCGTTCTGCGCGTGGGCGCTGGCGCCAGGTGGGCCGGCCCATGGCAGCTAGGCTGCCGGCTTGCGGAGAGCGTCAGGGGCGCTGACGTCATGCTGACGTCAGCGTCCCTTTTAATTCCTCTTTCTTATATTTATAATATCTTTTGCACCCTAGCTCGGAAGTATATGAATATTATATCCATTTCGATCATATCGACGAGCTCTTCGCAATGATACACTCCAATTTGACATTTGAGATAATTTATGATAATGATATATTTGGATCTATCTCAATCCCTTAGTGTCCTTTTGGGCATTTCCTGCAAGACAAGTAAAAAATACCAACACTCGTGGAATTTATTAGTATTAAACCCTACCACTATGTTTGGTGTTTATATTTCATATGTTTTCTGCAGGAATTGACGGTCAAAAGTGGCACTTAAGGACCGTCAACTGCTATGCAGGTGCCAACCTATGCGAAGTACTTGAAGGACGTACTCAACAACAAATGTCCACTCCCAAGTACCGAGGTTGTGAAATTGACTGAGGAGTGCAGTGCAGCCATCCTGAACAAGGTCCCAAGAAGAAGAAGGACCCAGGGTGTCCCACCATCACGTGCACAATCGGGACACAGCATTTCGAGCATGCACTCTGTGATCTAGGGGCAAGTGTCAGTGTCATGCCAAAGGTAGTATTTGACTGCTTAAATTATACTACATTGTCCCTACTCCCATGAGACTGTAGCTGGCCGACTCCACGGTCCGCTACCCGGAGGGGATAGCCGAGGACATCCCGGTGCGCATCCGGGATTGCTTTGTCCCTGTCGACTTCGTGGTGCTGGACATGGACGTGAGCAACGACTCGTCGCTCATCCTTGGGTGACCCTTCTTGAGCACAGCAGACGCCCATATTAATGTGGGTGCCGGAGAGATCCAGCTCTAGATTTATGGTAAGAAGGAGAAGTTTGAGTTCAGGCCAATGGTTGAGCAATGCTCCATGATCAAGATAAAATATGGGAGGAACAGTCAGAACGTGAAGGAAGTGGAGATGACACCTCCAGAAAAAGACAGCTTGATAAAGTTCATGGAGAAGTTCTGGGAGAAGGAATTCCCCATCCGGTATCATGCAAAGAACAAGAAGCCTATATGAGGAGCAAAAGCACAGGCGAAGAAAACACCAGAACAAGCTGTTGACCGCCAGAAAAAGGTAAACCAGGTATGGCGGGTTAAATCGTCTGTATCCTCATCTCCAGGGTCAGATGCTGCTTCATCAAGTTGAATCCTACATCGGAGACATCTTCGATCGACGACGTAAAACTCGAGTCCTGCGCCGACAGGTACATCGGTGTCAACAAAATAAGCTTGGGGGAGGACCCCTAATCAGGTAAGTTAAGGTAAGCATTACTAATAAAGTTTTCTTTCGAATAAAGTTAGTAAATGAGAGCTATCCAGGCTAGTCCCTTAATGTTTTGAGTCTATGCTTAAATCTTTATCTTTGGATATGATGAATAGTTGCTCTTATTTCTCTCTTGTACCTATGTTTCAACCTGCTATTCTCCTAAGCTTTGAGTTTGCTGGTCGAGCATGATCTTTTCTGTTATCTTGTCTATCTATGGGTAGCATATGCAAGCTCTAGTCTAGGTTGTTGTTGGCTATGATATGATTAGACTAGAGTTACCTTAAGATCTTACCAAGCAAGACTTGATGACCAGAGTTTTTCTTTTAAAAATAAAATAAAGAGTTCCTTATGGTGATTCACATTCCTACAAAAGCTCATATTGTTTAAACCCCTACAAAAGCTACTTGCTTTTGCATTGAGTTTTGTCAAGGTCATTGTGATTCTTAGAGATTTACTTCATGCTTTTAAAGCCAAAATCACGCACACACCACCATATACATGTTACACTTCTACTCTAGAAGTAAGCATGACACCTATCCATCCACAAAATAAAAGCTCTACATAAAGTATGGTACTCTTCTCCAACTTTATTGCAAAGAAGAGACATGGGCTGATTAAAGAAAAAATGGACACATGAAGGTCCAAGTATGTAAAAAAAAGAGAGAGCACATGAAGGCTCTTAAAAAATAATATAGCCATGTCTCTAAAAGCACCTTTATAAGGGGAAGAGGAACCTACAAAAAGGAGCTATCATACATCTTGCCATCCACACACGTGCACATCTTGGTTTGAAAGTATGACTTACTTCTCTTTGAATCCTGGTCTTGACTTTACAATATGTGCGCTACAAGTATGCTATATAGCTCTCCTAGTACAAACTCCACTCCAATGAGTGATATGAGAGTTGAGAGAGGAAGTTGGTAAGGAAATACATCTTAAGTGACTTGAGAGTACCACCTAAGGAACTCTGCTTTTTTGAAAAATCCCAAAACCTCCGGTTTGATTGTCAAGCAAGGTAGAAGGCAAGGTGCTTGGTCTAAGTCGTTCTAGCTACCAACCGCCCAAGACAAGGAGAAGCTACAAGCCCCATAAAAGGCCAAGGTAATAAGAAAAGTTTATTTTACTAGCTTATTCAATTCTTGGTAGAATATCATGCTGAACCACTGGTACTTTTGAGGAGTAATGAGGAAGCAACTCCTGATCCACTGAGCCTAAAAGTTTAGTCTTTGCTCGGGACGAGCAAAGGGCTAAGTTTGGGGGAGTTGTCGACGGTCCTTATAACAAAAATCTGACCATCAATAGGCTCAGAAAACCAATGAAGATCAAAGCATAACTTAGACATTTGTATTCAAATAATGTTGTACCATGCATATCTACAATATATTTGAGTACAAGGGCTACGGTGCAAAAGATGGATGAACTTGGGCACAGGCCCAGGTCGGCCGACCTGGCTAGGTCGGGCGACCTGGCCTGGACCCCAATTGAGCCCATCCTCCACACAGGTCAAGAAACACACTAGGAGATGATCATGGACGCTGAATCATGGTCGGTTGAAGTCAAGGGTGAAAGATTAGCCACGTGTCACTCCCATGGATTGAAGGGCCCACACCTCAACTCAATTGCACCCAAACCGAGTGTACCCACCTGGAACCGTCATAAGGACCCACATGGCAGTCTACCAGAGAAGAGTGGGGCCGAAAGGCGGCGGCACCAGGTCGGCCGACCTGGCCCTGCGGCCGTTTCGCTCCCCCCATGACCAGTACCTGTAAACCGCCATCAGGAGTCTATCTGAGCCAAGCAATATTGAAGGCAGTGAATCCAAGGGTCGGCCAACCTGATGACTTTGGCCGACCTGGGCCCACCTCCAAACGGCCACAACCGTCTCTAGCCTGCTCCAACCGCCTATGTGATGATATAAATACCTGCAAAGGGCGCCGTACTCAACACACACCAGAAGAAAAGCTCTCCTTTGCTACAAGATTAGTCTTAGTCTTAGTTGTGATAGTGCTAGTATTAGATCTTCTGAAGGGCTTCCGGAGGAGTCT
Source organism: Alloteropsis semialata (assembly GCA_004135705.1). NCBI lineage: Eukaryota > Viridiplantae > Streptophyta > Magnoliopsida > Poales > Poaceae > Alloteropsis > Alloteropsis semialata. The sequence goes on along the minus strand of CM014276.1, from coordinate 21,949,627 downwards.
TGGTAAGTTCTAGAGTTCAGTTCTTGTTTCTCTTTACTTACTTGTAATACTCTGAGCTTAATGGAAATACCTTCATACTTATATTGTATGCCTCAGTTATACTTTATCAACTTAGTATATACTACTTATGTCTAGCACCTTGTCCAAGTGAATATATGCTATGACATTGGCTCAATGTGCCTATTGGTTGCTCTATTTATTAACGTGATAGATAGAGTTGTATTTCATATTGCAAGCATGGTGGTAGGCGGCAGGTGGTGACAACCCTATCCGTCCTTTGTAATCCTCCACGTTCGGGAGTGGGTATTAGGCCTTTATGATAAGACGTCCTACTATCGTCCCTTGATGAGGGAACCACTGGATACCTGGATATGTCCTCTTGCATATAATCATTGAATGAGCTTGTATAGGGTATTGTAGTATATCCAAGTCCCATATGTATGATGCTAATGAACCCTTTGTAATCTTTACTAATGTACTATGACTAACTAAGACTACCTTAATGATGAGCAATGAACTTCTGTGTGCCACATTACCCATTCACCTCTATATCATTTACCCCTGTTTAGATTATGATATATTAATAGTGTTGTAAGTAAATACATCGGATGACACCTCTCTTTGACTAAACGCTTTCCCTGCGGATAAACAAATAACGATACACTAGAATACTCCCGTGTGAAATGCTACAACGTACTTTTGTGCGCTTGAAGAATCCCTGTAACGTTTAGATGATAAGGCATCTCTAGTGCCATCACTAATCTAGTGATGATGCTAAGAAATACCAACTCAACCTACGCAAAAACAGGATGATGCTCAACCCCACCAAGTGCACCTTTGGTGTATCATCGTGTATGCTCCTCGGTTATCTCGTGTCTCGGCGAGGTATAGAGGCAAATCCACACAAGATCAAGGCAATCGACGACATGAAGGCTCCATGCAGCCACCACAAAATCCAGAAGCTAGCAGGAATGATGGCGTTCCTGAGTCGATTCGTATCCAAGTCAGGTGAACAAGGTATGCCATTCTATAAATTGTTACGTAAAACTGATCGTTTTGAGTGGTCAGCAGAGGCAGAAGAGGCGTTCAAACTATACATGCAAAAAATGCCCGTACTAGTCCTGCCGCAACCCAAAGAAGAGATGTTGTTATACATAGCAGCTACACCAACTGTTGTCAGTACTGTTCTGGTGGTCGAACGGCCTACAGAAAAGTCGACAACACAGCACCCTATTTACTTTGTAAGCGAGGTGTTGCACGACGCAAAAACAAGGTACCCTCAGATTCAGAAATTATTATATGCTGTGCTAATGACTTCCAGAAAACTTAAACATTATTTTCTGAGCCACAAAATCAAGGTCATGTCAACCTACCCTCTAGGCACCGTATTGCATAATAGATATGCCGTGGGTAGAATTGCACGATGGTCTGTGGAGCTGGGGGCTTATGATGTAGAATTCATACCCAGAACTGCCATCAAGACACAGGCTCTGGCAGATTTTATTACAGAGTGGACAAATCCTGAACCCGAAGAGAATGCCCAAAATCCCGAACACTAGACTATGTTCTATGACAGAGCATTTTGCAAAGCAGGCGCGGGGGTTGGCGTAGTCCTTATTTCTCCACACGATGACATAATCAGGTATGCGTTACAAATCAATTTTGTTGATCCAACCCCTACTAACAACGTTGCCGAGTATGAGGGGCTCTTGACAGGACTTCGCATAGCTGCGTCTCTGGGCATCAAAAGGCTGCTCGTGAAAGGGGATTTCAAGTTAGCTACCAAGCACGTCATGAAGGAGTACAACGCGCGAAGTGATGTCATGGCCAAGTACTTGGAAGCATATAGGAGGATGGAGAGAAAATTTGATGGACTCAAAGTACGACACGTCAAAAGAGAGTATAATGGCGATGCAAACAAACTTGCGAAAGCAGCTACCGAATGCACGCAGCTTCCAGGTAACGTGTTACTTGAAGTTCTTACTAAACCTTCTGTGTCGGTATCTTTACCGAACCAAAAAGCTGCGCTTGACAAAGGCACAGTCTCAACAACCAACGAATCCACCAAGGAGTTTATGTTGGTCGATATGGCTCGAGCTGTCGCTCTAGTTGGAAACGAGGAGAACTGGATGGAACCAATCCGGCATACCTCACAAACCAAGCTATACCTGACGATGACGCGGAACTGGAGAAAATCCATCGTAAAGCCAAGAATTACTGATTGGTTGACGGACGACTGCACAAAGCAGCACGCAATGGAGTACTCCTCAAATGCATCACACGGGTAGAGGGCATTAGTTTGCTTCACGACATTCACGGAGAAATCTGTGGATCTCACGCTCCTCTCCGATATCTAGTGGGGAAAGCATTACGACAGAGCTTCTACTGGCCTACAGCTCTTCAAGACGCAACCGAGTTAGTAAAGAAGTGTGAGGCATGCCAATTCTTCACATGGAAAATAACTAAACTTGCGCAAGCTTTAAACACTATTCCCTTGTCATGGCCCTTTGCCACATGGGGAATAGATATTCTCGGTCCTTTTCCAAGGGCCATCGGGGGTTACAGGTTTTGTTCATAGGCATCGACACATTCACAAAATGGGTTGAAGCCGAACCAGTTCTGAAAATTACAAAAGAAGCAGCTGTCAAATTCTTGCGGAGTATTTTCGTTCGATTCGGGGTCCTGAACAGGATAATTTCTGACAACAGAACACAGTTCAAAAGTAAAAAGTTCTCCGATTTCTTCTACGACTACGGGATCACACATGATCAATCATCGGTAAATCACCCAAAGATGAACGGGCAAGTGGAACGAGCTAACAGCATCGTACTCCAAGGCATCAAGAAGAGGATTTTCAATAGGTTGCAAGCTTATGACAAATGATGGATTCATGAAGTACCAACAATTTTGTGGTCCATGCAAACCACAATGAATAGTGTAATAGGAGAAACACCCATTTTCTTGGTATACGGCGCTGAAGCAATTTTACCTTCCAATATCCGATTACAAGCCCCACGAGTGGCAATGTTTTCAGAAACTGAAGAACCTAATAGACGCAGTGACGAATTGCTCCTCCTCGAGGAGGCTCGTGATGCAGCCGCGTGCAGAGTGGCACAATATCAACAAAAGCTGCGACAATACTACGATGCAAATGTTCACAAAAGAAGCCTATGCATTGGTGACATGGTGCTCAAACTAGATCAACGCACCAAGGACAATACAAAATTGTCCTTTCCATGGCAAGGGCCATACAAAGTTGTGGACATTGCACGTCTAGGAGCCTACAGGATCGCAGAGATAGATGGAGACGTACTGCCAAATATGTGGAATATAGATCAACTACGCAGATTTTACGCTTGAGTCAAGGTAATCGAGCAAGTTCAAGCCTATCCAACAAATTGGCAGGAGTCGTCGTCATCATCCGCATCACATGTAGCACCAAACAAAAAAAAGATAAGTTCTATACACCCTATTCACCCTCGTGATTATGCTCGGGGGCTGGGTTTTCATTTTTCTATTCAGCTTCTACTCTTTGTTACCATACTGCATATACTAACAAAGAGCCAGGGACTACTATGCTGAAAATTTTCAGACCTATTCTCCAAACCTCGAGTACAACACTGGAGGGCTCCCCTGACGATCAGGAAATTCTTGTGGCTAGTACTTCTGGACTCTTTTCTAGCATGTCTACATACTACAAAAGAGCCCGGGGGCTACTATGGAACTATTGCCTCACAAGAATCGGGCTTTTTAAATCAAAGAGCTAAAACTACGCTGAAAATACCGAACATCATGACTACAAGGAATTACACGGTTCAGAAGACCGCTCGTGTCTTGGCAACTAAACAATTCCAAAATAGCTCGTGGTAATGGAATATTTAGCTATGACAAAGCTATCAGTTAAAAAGCAGCATAAAAATCCAATCAGCTCTGATTCCTAAGCAAAAGCATCTGAGCATATGTTTAGTGAAAAGAATAAAAGTTCACAAACTAAACTACCACAAGTTCAAGATGAGTTTTCAGAGTCAGTCAAATGAAGGCCAAGCTTCTGGATGAAGGGTTCTACTAATGGAGCAAGATCATCGAACAAAATCTGTGCCTCCTCAGCCGAGCACTTGAAGCCCTGGGCGGGTAGTGCAGCGTCAACCTCTGGAAAGTGGCTTTTCATAGCTCCCAGGGTGTGCGTCGTTGCGACAACAGCACCCTCCATGAGCTTGCTCTCCAGGGATAGGCCGCGCTCCTTGGAAGCCTTGAGTTGGGTGCTGAGGTCGGCGAACTCCTTGTCCCGAGCTGCAAGCTGGCCTTCCGGATCCGAGTTCTTCTTCTCAACTCCCTCATCCCCGTACTAGGGGAGAGCTGGGAGTGGATCTTGAGGAGAAACAGAGGGCGGAGTCGCCGCCGGCGGACCCTCCGGCGTGCTGGGCGGAGGCTCGGCGGAGCTGCGAGGGGAGTCTCCAAAAAGGACATGAGGCATCTTGAACTTGCGACTAAGCTTCTTCTTTCCCATGGCACTGGTGGAGGGAGCTTAGTGGGGGAAGGTTTAAGTGTGGATCCATCCAAGAGATCGCGTATTTAAAGGACCCAGGGGCGACGGTTCGTGCGCAAATCGAGGAGTCAGAACAGTGTTGCGGTTTATGGAGCGTGCGCTGCCAGAATTTCGGGAGGCGTGCGGAGTGAGGTTTAAATACGCGAAACAGGATTCAACAGCCCCTGGCATTTTAGTTTTTGAGATTAATTATTTCTTTATTCATTTTGATTATGGCTGCTATTTTCTCTGACCTTATCATTCAGATGCAGGTTATGCCATTAGATGTTCGGGATCTTTTCAAGCTCTCACTTAAGAGTGATGCGAGATATTTAACATATCCAAAATCACTAGAAGAGCAAAAAGGCCCGAAGGCAGTTCAAGGAATAACCTTTTCTAAACAAGATAAGCTCGGGGGGCTACTGTTGAGGCCATAATACCAGGGTGCACGATCACGAGGATTACCGACTACCGACTCCACTCGAAGAGGACTCCGAACAGGACACGGCAGCTGGACCAGAGAAGGAAGGCTCGAAGATAGTTGAGTCCTACTAGGTTTAGATCTGTTTTGTCTTGTAAGGCAAGTCTCCCTGGATATAAAGAGTGGGGGGTCCTGCACGTAGAGGGTATCCCAACTTTCATCAAACCACCCGAGCGTACTTGTCACACAATTGTAATCTGTACTCGCCGAGATAATACAAGCAAGCAACTGGACGTAGGGCTTTTACTCAATCTCGAGGGCCTGAACCAGTATAAAATCTTGAGTCTCTTTGTTCATCTACTGTGATCGATCTTTGCAAGAAGCGGGGTGCCTACCGGACAAATATTTGCCGAGTATAACCTCGACAACTTCATCACAGGATTGCCCCGCACGCAAAGAGGATTCGACTCAGTAGGGTAATTGTGGACAGATTGACCAAGGTGGCTCACTTTATTCTAGTAAAGACCACTCATATCGGTGCAAAGTTAGCAGAGCTATATATGGAGAGGATAGTGTGTCTGCATGGTGTGCCTAAGAAGATAGTGTCAGATAGAGGTACCCAGTTCACGTCACATTTCTAGCAGAAGCTTCACGAAGCTATGGATACTGAGTTAAAGTTCAGTTCTGCATATCACCCTCAGACATATGGGCAGACAGAAAGGATAAATCAGATACTGGAAGATATGTTTAGAGCTTGTGCATTGCAGTATGGGACTAGTTGGGATAATAGTTCTCTTATAACAATAGTTTCCAAACAAGTCTTAAGATGGCACCGTTCGAGGTGTTGTACGACAAAAAGTGTAGGACACCATTGTTCTGGAATCAGACAGGAGAAACTCAAGTCTTTGGGCCAGAGAAATTGAGAATAGCAGAGAAACAGGTGCAACTCATTAGGCAGAATTTGGAAGCAGCACAGTTAAGGCAGAAAAGCTATGCAGATGTATGCAGACGGGAATTGAGTTTTGCAGTGGGTGACCATGTATATCTTAAGGTGTCACCTATTAAAGGAGTTCGGCGATTCAACATGAAGGGAAAGTTAGCACCACGATACATTGGTCCGTTCAAGATACTAGAAAGGAAAAGAGAAGTGGCATATCAGTTAGAGTTACCAGAAAGACTCTCGGGAGTTCACGATGTGTTCCATGTGTCACAGCTGAAGAAATGTTTGAGAGTGCCGGAGGAACAATTACCAATGGAGGAACTGAATGTGTAGGAGGATCTCTCTCACCCAGAAAAAGGTTATACGAATGTGCAAGGTACAGTGGAGCCAGCATTCAGAGGATGAGGCAACCTGGGAAAGGGAAGATGATCTAAAGACAGAATATCCCAACCAATTCCAATTTGAGCCCAAATCTCGAGGACAAGATTCATCTTAAGGGAGGTGTTGGTATTTTTAGCGATCACAGATAAATTCGCAAGCGTACGGATACCGATGTAGCTTTCACCAGAGATTATTCTAGGGTATCGAATCCACATGGAACTTGTGTGCACCAGTTAAGAATCAAGAACGGCTGAGGACAAGAGAAGTGATATATGTGTAGAAGGTAGAGAGGGTTATTTCTAAGTATTCTGGATAACTAAGGATGAGCTCAAGTTATTTACTATATTACTTGCTTGGGACGCCCAACCGTCCTAGCCTCAGAAAGGGATGAGAAGGGGACCAGGCAAGCCAAGCAATGGTCCAACTATACTCTAGTGCTGCTCACGTGGTGGACTACGTAGGCCGTCAGGGCTGTCACCATCTGGGGCTACCACAACAAATCCGTGGCACTAGGCGCACTCCAAGGTATTCAAAAGACTAGACACCACATCTACTCAATTAAATACTATCTTAGCTTTGCAAGTACTAAGACACTTATCACAGCAAGGAGCCCACAAGTAAATAAAGTAAAGCTTGAACTTAAATAAATATTAATCCAGAAATACAAAGAAAATACCCAGATGTTACTTGAACCTGAGCGGCATCCGCCGAGGTACAAGAGGAAGGAAGGAAGCCGACAGCCTTGGCTTCTGCCCGGCTCCCAACTCAACTCTCCCCTATTTCTAAATACTAAGTGGATATAGCTTCGCCTTGGATCTTGTCGCCTTCTCTATGTGTTCTCAAGTGAAGGAGGGGGTCTCTATTTATAGGAGGAGGAAACTTGGCCATGTGGAGAAGTCCCACTAGAAACTAGGGGGTACCCCTCCTCCCCTCGTGCCAACTGGAGGCCAGCAGACATCCCTGGGGTCGGTACTGCTGCCAGAATCGCTCCCATAGATGTCCTGAGTGCGGTGGCGGCAAAAACCAGATAGAACCGAGCAACCCTGGTCAAAAACCGGAGCAAAACCGGACCTAGGTGGCATCTGTACGTCGGCGGGGATAAAAACCAAGGAAAACTGGCCTCCTCTCTCCGTCCTCAGCGTCGGTGGAGGAAAAACCGAGGAATCTCGAAGAAAACCAGTCACCAAACTAGCTGGACCACGCCTCCTCTCCACAAAACTGGCCTCTGACCTATCGCAGCGTGCCATGCGTCCCTTGCCAAGCTCTCCTGCACGGCCGCGTGCGCAAAACCGGCGGGCTGCCACGTGGACCCTCGGACGCCCAGTTTCCCACGCACGCGTCTGCGTGTGGACGGCGAATCGCGGGGGTGCCGAGCTGGCCCGGCCTGGGCCGCTGCTGCCGCGCTCGCAGGCCTGGGCCGCTACTGGACCGCGCCCGCAGCTGGCCTAGGTCACGGGTGGGCGATGTCAGGGGTGCTGACGTCAACGATGATGTCAGCACCTCTGATAATCTTGAATTTTTTGTATCTTTGTCAAATGAGCTCCGAAATATATGAATAATATGTCCTTTGAATCGTCTTGACGAGCTCTACACAGTGGTGCATTCCAACTTGCCATTTGAGATACTTTGTGATAATGATATATTTGAGTCTTTCTCAGGCCTATATTGTGAATTCCTGCATGACACATTAAAACACCAAAACTTGTGGAAATAGTTAGTAATAAACCCTACCACTATGTTTGGTGATCATATTTGACATATTTCCAACAAGAATTAATGGTCAAGAGTGGCACTTTAGGACCATCAACAAGCTCCCCCACAATTAGCCTTTGCTCATCCTCGAGTAAAGCTCAAGACTAAGGCAGAGAACAACATGATTCCAAAAGATATGATGCAAGCATATAAGTTATTTCAGGACATACCTACTCTTGTGACTTTTTGAAGTGTCTATCATGTCATCTTGGATGGTTGAGAAACGGAACGGTCTTGATTCGAATCACATCAACTCCTTGTGTAAAGTAACTTTGGTTTTTGATAAATTTTCAAAACTTAGCCTTACTTGACTCCTCAAATGATTCTCTCAAATCGCTCAGTGTGTATATTTCCTCACCAAGGCATTGCTTTGCCTCTTTTCATCCTACTTCTAAAAGGCTTATGTGGAGCTCCAGGTAGGGAATGAAAATATGAGGCACGCTTGTATCACATATTATTGCAGAGCCAAAGACCGGATCCAAGAAGAAAACTAATCATACAATCTGATCAAGATGTGCATGTGTGTGAATGGAGAATGTATGTGGAAATTACGATAGCTCCTTTTGTATGATCCCTCTCCTCTTAATTTTGAGAACATGGCTATCTCATTTTTTTCTTCTTTTTTCTTTTTCTCTTTTTCATCATGCTTGAGAATAAATTTCTCTTTAAGCATGTACTTTTTTTTTAGTCTTCTTTTTTTAGCCCAAGTCTCTTTTAAAGGAATATCTAGGAGAGAGATTCACAAAACAAATGGAGCATTTATTATGTGGATGAATGAAGGTTGCTAACTTCCAGTGTAGAAGTTTAGCATATGGATGTGGAGTGTACGTGATCTTGATCATGAAAGCATGAAAAACATCTTACAAGGGTCACAGCAATTTGACAAAGCTCAATGTAATAACAAATGGCATATGTATGAGGTTTGGCAATGTAAACATATGGCTTTGGTAGGAATATATATCACTAAGGAGTTGTAAGGCTAAATTTATTTGGAATAAAACATCCCAAGAACTTATACAAAAGAGTAAGGTTCATTTCATCATACCATATCTCATTCATCAACCATTCAGATTAACATGCTTTCCTAACGAAATATGTTCACAAGAAACAGGTGTATGTGCTAGGAATAAAGAATATGCAAGCCAATCAAGGAAAATCATGTATATCAAAGGAGCACCAAGATTCATTGAGTTTAATTTTTGTGATAAACTTAAGAATTAAATAAACTCATGAATCAAGGAGTTTGAGAGAAAGAGTTGTGCAAACCATGGTTTCCCTTCAAGTGTTGAAAGAGGATGTCCTTGGTGCCTCCCCCACACTATTTTCTGTTGAGATGTCTTCTCCTGCACACTCTTAGACACAATGATGAGATACAAGGATTTGGCTAGTACAAGTGTACTAGCCAAATCAAATCAAAGCTTTTATTTGTTTATTAGAAGTAAAAAGATTCTCTTTTTATTTTATTTTATTTTATTAAGGGTGAACCATTTAATCACCAAAGTTGAGGAATTCGATCACATCGACTTCCTCTATCTTTTCAGGCTCAAAATTAACTTTTAAGCGGTGGCCATTACCTTTAATATATTACCTGAGTCGTCCTGAAGAGTAATGGCTCCATGGGATGATGTGTCAATCACATTGAATGGTCCTTCCCACTTCCTTCTAAGTTTACCATGGATGAAAAGCTTCACTCTGGAGTTGAACATGAGGACCTTGTCTCCGGGATTGAACTCCTTGTGTTTAAGCCTCTTGTCATACCACTTTTTGGTTATATCTTTATAGATCTTGGAGTTGTGGTATGCTTTCTTCCTCCATTCCTCCAGCTCCAATATTTGCATCTTTCTGTTGTTTCTAGCGAGATGGAGGTCCATGTTTCATTTCTTAATAGCCCAGTGGGCTTTGAACTCCAACTCAACTGGAAGACGGCATGCTTTCCCATACATGAGCTGGTAGGGACATACCATTGGGTGTCTTGAATGCTGTGCAGTATGCCCACAATGCTTCAGGGAGTTTGTTCTTCCAGTTCTGTCCCATCTCATTGACGGTCTTCTGCAGAATATTCTTGATTTGTTTGTTTGATGTTTCTGCTTGACCGCTAGTCTGTGGGTGATATGGTGTTGCTACATTATGGCGGATCCCAAATCCTGCTATGTATTATCTGAAGGTCTTGTTAATGAAGTGGGATCCTCCATCACTTATTACCATGTGGGGCGTGCTGAACCGAAGAAAGATAACCTCGTGAAACATTCTCTTGGCATTTTTGGAGTTGGCAGCCTGGCAAGGTAACGCTTCTACCCACTTGGACACATAGTCCACAGCTACCAAGATGTATTCGCGGTCATAAGATTTGGGGAATGGTCCCATGTAGTCGATGCCCCACACATCAAAGAGTTCAACTTGCAAGTTGCTTGTGAGTGGCATGGCATCTCTTTTGTTGATGTTGCCGTGCCGCTGGCATCTATCACATCTTTTGATGAACTCTGTGGTGTCATCGTACATGGTTGGCCAGAAGAACCCACTTTGCCAAATTTTGGAATGGGTTCTGAACACTACATAGTGTCCCCCGTACGGAGATGCATGACATCTCTCTATGATCTTGGTAGCTTCAATCATTGGGACACACTGCCTTAGCAACCCATCAGCGCAAACCCGATATAGATATGGCTCATCCCACAAGTGGAAGCGGCTTTCATACTCCAACTTCTTCTTGTTTCCACCTGGGGGAACGTATCCTGCCACTATATAGTTTACAATATTTGCATACCATGGGTTAACATCTATTACCTTAAGGAGTGTGTCATCCCTTAGGCAGTCATTGATGGGCAGTTCATGTGTCTCCTCAGCCTGCAACCTAGATAGATGATCGGCTACCGAGTTTTCTACTCCCTTTTTATCTCGGATTTCTAGATCAAATTCTTGGAGAAGAAGGATCCATCAGATGAGCCTAGGTTTTGCATCCTTCTTAGTGAAGAGGTATTTCAACACAGCATGGTCTGAGTAGATGATTACCTTTGCCCCCACTAAGTAGGATCTAAACTTATCTATCGTGAAGACCACAACCAACAACTCTTTTTCAATGGTCGCATAGTTCAGCTGGGCTCCGGTCAAGGTTTTGCTAAAATAGGAAATGACATAGTGCCTCTTGTCCTTGGTTTGGCCTAGGACAGCTCCTACAGCATAATCGCTAGCATCGCACATGATCTCAAAGGGTAGTGCCTAGTCGGGTGGTTGAATGACTGGGGCCGAGATGAGCGCCTTCTTCAGGTGGTTGAATGGCACTCATCAGTGAAGATGAACTCTGCCTCTTTCGCTAGGATATTGGTTAAGGGCCAGGCAATATAAGAGAAATCTTTGATAAAACGCCGATAAAACCCCGGCATGCCCTAGAAAGCTGTGGATTCCCTTCACATTCGTGAGAGGTGGAAGCTTCTCGATACCTTCAATTGTTGCCTTATACACCTCTATGCCACGTTCGGACACCAAATGTCCTAGCACTATTCCTTCCCAAACCATAAAATGGCATGTCTCCCAGTTCAGGATTAAGTGCTTTTCTTCGCATCGTTGTAAGATCTTGTCTAAATTCTCCACACAATCTGTGAAGGATTTGCCATAGACGAAAAAGTCATCCATGAACACCTCCATGATTTTCTCAATCATGTCGGAGAAAATAGACATCATTCACCTTTGGAATGAGGCTGGGGCATTGCAAAGATCGAAGGACATCTTACGGTAAGCATATGTTCCATAGGGGCATGTGAAAGTGGTCTTACTTTGGTCATCCGGGTGTATGGGGATTTAGTGATATCTAGAGTATCCATCAGGAAAACAAAAGAAGAAATGGTTTGCAAGCCGTTCCAACATCTCATCGATGAAAGGCAACGAAAAGTGATCCTTCTTAGTCGCCTTGTTGAGTCTCCAGTAATCAATACACATGCGCCACCCGGTGACGGTGCGTTGAGGGATCAACTTATTTTTGTCAATTTTCACCACTGTCATCCCTCCTTTCTTTGGTACCACTTGCACCAGACTCACCCAGTCGCTGTATGGCATGGGATAAATAATCCCTGCGTGAAGTAGCTTAAGGACTTCCTTCTTAACTACTTCTCGCATCGCGTTGTTTAACCTTCTTTGGGGTTCCCTAGAAGGTGTGGAATCGGGATTGATTGGGATGCGATGAGTGCAAAGAGTAGGACTTATGCCCTTAAGATCATGGAGCGAGTAACCCAGGACTGAACGATGTTTTTCTAAGACAGCAACAAGTCTATTGGTTTGTTCTTCGGTGAGTTTGTCGCTGATGATAACCAGGGTTTGATGGTTACCATGAAGGAAAACATATTTTAGGCCTGGCGGGAGAGGTTTTAGCTCGATTGTGGGTGCTAGAGATTGTTCCGTTATGTCCAACTTAATGGGCTCAGCAATGACCTCTTCTTCATGAGAGAAGTTTATTGTGTCGTGGTCCCAGTTTGGCTGAGCCATATCCGACAATGACACTCCCATAACCTCTTCGATAGGGTCAAGAATTGGCGCTGGTTCCGCTATCGAATTCTTTGCATGACCTAAAGAAACGGTGTAGGTGGATTTTCCTATTTGAATGGTAGGGCCTCCTTTAGGCATTTCTTGGAAAAGTCTCTCGATAGGCCTGCCGATAAGAATGGGCACGTCCGGACCATCATAAATTTGGAAGTCCAGAAAAACTTCGGCCTCATTGAAAACTACGGGGATCATTCTAAGGATGCCGCAACTTTCCAATAGGTTCCCATAAGGATCTTGCATAAGCTTTTGGGAATGGGATAAGGCCACGTTGGGACAAATTCTTTGGGAAAGAGATTTTGAAATGACATTTATCCCAATAGTAGGGTTCTAAAGGATTTCCATTGTGACCCCCTGTATTTGACAGAAGTAAGAGATTGAGGGTATGACGAGTCGGACTACCTTGGGCGATGTCTCTACTCCCCTTAGCCATTCTCTACTCGTAACGGCCGATAGGTATTTCATATTTTCTTTAACAACGGGCTTATCAGATGGGTTAAGATCTTATCAAAGCATAGATCTACACGCTAGGGGTTTAGGTTGAGTTGGTAAATTCAAGGCATTACCAAACTTTGTGAACAGATCATCCTCGATTTCGCGAATAAAGTCCATTGGATGAGTTTCCTCATCTTTTGGACTGTGGGATTTTCCTACGGGAGGCTCTTCTTTCATGGGCTCAGAACAGAGGATAGTCACGGGTGTAGGCTTGAAAGATAGGACCTCATTTTGAGGCTCAGGGATTTCTTCCTCTTTTGGTTCGTGGAATTCATCAAAGATACCAGTGAAAGGGGTGTTCTCAATATTTTACTGAGGACAGCTCTCCCTTCACTAGGTGTCAAATGAGTGAATGACCCACTTGAAGAAGTGTCGAGAACGACAACGGATTCCTCGCTAAGGCATCGACGGAAATGCTGTAAAAGCATAGGTTTGGGGATAGCAAGGTCGGGGCCAGACATGTTTAGATTCAAGAATCGAGCCCAGGCCGTTCCCAAGGTTTCTTTCTCCCTTTGCCGAAAGGTTAGGATTTCTACTCGGAGGTCCACTATTCGGGAGACCGGAAAGAAAGCTAGACAAAATTTGTCTCGCAGTGCTCCCCAATCTCCATTGGTACTACCTACGGTTTGAGCGAACTATCGCTTAGCTATTCCCGTAAAAGAGAATGGAAAAAGCATCCACTTCAGTGTTTCCTGCGACATGCCAGGAATGACAAAGTAGGAGAACACTTGCTCAAAACCGCGTAGGTGAGTGTATGGACTTTCCTCTTCTGCTCCAGAAAATGACTGCTCCCGTACCATGGCTATGAGGGCAGGGCAAAGTTCATAGCCAGGTGTATGGATGGGTAATGATGAAAGTGGAGGCTCCATATATTTGCCCTTTGGAGCCGAGTACTGATTGATCGACATTGATTCCATGGGATAGGTGTAATGGTAAGGATGGGGATACATGGAGGAATTTGGTTTGAAACTAGTACGGCAACCGTTCCTCGGTAACGGCGCCAGAAAGCTTGTTGGTATCTTTAACGATCACATATAAATCCGCAAGCGTACGGATACCGATGTAGCTTTCACCCGAGAGTATTCTAGGGTATCGAATCCAAATTGAACTTGTGTGCACTAGTTAAGAATCAAGAACGGCCAAGGATAAGAGAAGTGATATATGTGTAGAAGGTAGAGAGGGTTATTTCTAAGTATTATGGATAACTAAGGATGAGCTCAAGTTATCTACTATATTACTTGCTTCGGGACGCCCAACCGTCCTAGCCTCAGAAAGGAATGAGAAGCGGACCAGGCAAGCCAAGCAATGGTCCTACTGTACTCTAGTGCTGCTGACGTGATGGACTACGTAGGCCGTCAAGGCTGTCACCACCTGGGGCTACCACAACAAATCCGTGGACTAGGTGCACTCCAAGGTATTCAAAAGACTAGACACCATGTCTACTCAATTAAATACTATCTTAGATTTACAAGTACTAAGACACTTATCAAAGCAAGGATCCCACAAGTAAATAAAGGAAAGCTTGAACTTAAATAAATATTAATCCAAAAATACAAAGAAGATACCCAGATGTTACTCGAACCTGAGCCGCATCCATCGAGATACAAGAGGAAGGAAGGAAGCCGACAGCCACGGCTTCTCCCCGGCTCGCACCTCAACTCTCCCCTATTTCTAAACACTAAGTGGATATAGCTTCGCCTTCGATCTTGTCGCCTTCTCTATGTGTTCTCAAGTGAAGGAGGGGGTCTCTATTTATAAGAGGAGGAAACTTGGCCATGTGGAGAAGTCCCACTAGAAACTAGGGGGTACCCCTCCTCCTCTCGCGCCATCTGGAGGCCAACCGACATCCCTGGGGTTGGTACTGCCACCAGAATCGCTCCCACCGATGTCCTGAGGGTGGTGGGGGTGAAAACCGAACAGAACCGCGCAACCCAGGACAAAAGCTAGAGCAAAACCAGATCTGCGCGGCATCTGTACATTGATAGGGATAAAAACCACAGGAAAACCGACCACCTCTCTCTGTCCTCAGCATTGGTGGATGAAAAACCAGGAAATCTCGAAGAAAATTGGCCGTCGAACTAGCTGGACCGTGCCTCCTCACCACAAAATCGGTCTCTGGCCTGTCGCAGCGCGCCATGTGTCCCTAGCCGCGCTCTCACGCACGGCCACGGGCGCAAAACCGGCGGGCTGCCACGTGGACCCTCGGACGCCCAGTTTCCCACGCCCGCGTCCGCGTGTGGACGGCGAATCGTGGGGGTGCCGAGCTGGCCCGGCCTGGGCTGCTGCTGGACCGCGCTCGCAGCTGGCCTAGGTCAAGGGTGGCCGACGTCAGGGGTGCTGACGTCAGCGATGACGTCAGCACCTCTGATAATCTTGAATTTTTTATATCTTTCTCAAATGAGCTCCGAAATATATGAATAATATATCCGTTGAAATTGTCTCGATGAGCTCTACGCGGTGGTGCACTCCAACTTGGCATTTGAGATACTTTGTGATAATGATATATTTGGGTCTTTCTCAAGCCTATAGTGTGAATTCCAGCATGACACATTAAAACACCAGAACTTGTGAAAATAGTTAGTAATAAACCCTACCACTATGTTTGATGATCATATTTGACATATTTCTGGCCGGAATTGACGGTCAAGAGTGGCACTTAAGGACCGTCAACAGGGGGTAGGTCTGTAACACCCTAAAAATATGTCAAAAAATAGTAGTAAATTTAATTTATTTTTGTTCAAAGTGTGAATGATCAACTTAAGGTTTATACAATTTTTTGCTAAATAAAATTAAATATGAGGAATTAGAAACATGTATGTGCATACATGCTAGTGCATATTTTTTATTGTGAGCAATTCAATTTGTGGGATATGAATTTATATTCGAAATCCCATTTGAATTTGCATTTGAATGAGTGTTTTTGTGTTTTCTGCGAATCAGTCTAGATTACCCCCATGAACTTTTGGCCTAGACTCGCTTAACCCCCTCCCACTTTTTCCCTTCGCCCGCTTATCCTCCCCCGGCCTTAAAACCTGCGGCCCAGTAGCGGCCTGCTCGCAGCACGCCCGCCTTCCGTTGGCGTAGAACGCCTGGGGCGCTTTTGCGTTGGCCGTCCACAGGTGGGGCAACTTGTCGGGGTCATCCCCTTCCCTGCACCAGACTGAGATTCGGCATCCCGTCGCCGCCATCACCTTCCATCCCCATCCGCTTCCTTCCATCGCCGTCCCTTCCTTTTTGGCGCCTTCCAAGCTCTCCCTTTCCTTTTTCGCATCGCCCAGCCCCTATATAAGGCCGCCACCCCCGCCCCTACCTCTCCATCCATGACCTCATCGCTGCCATCAGGGCTCGGAGGTGAGCACCACCGCCGTTGTTCGGGTCACCATCGGGAAGCCATCCCCCGCTCACCCTTTGCCATCGTTCGTCGTGTGCAGGTCGACCGCAGCCGTGCCCCGTCGTCCTTGCGCCAAGCGAAGCCCCAACAAGCCCCGATGCCGAGCTTCATCGCTGCCGTCCGCCCCTCACCATCAACAGCCGCCACCGCTGCCCGACCGACGGCCACAACCCCTTGGTGAGCTTCGCCATCGTTCCTTCTCCCTCCCGGTGCTTCCCGCTGGCCAAACCGAGCCCCCAGCGCCCAAACCGATCTCGCCAGCGATGCGCCGCCGCCGTCCGCCGCTGGCCGTCGGCCGCTCGCACCCCCGCATCAGATCTTCGCCGTTGGATCTGATCCGGACGGCCGATATCACCGTAACCCTTCACCTTTAAAACGGTCCACGGTGAACCCATAGACCCGGTCTACGCCCCGGTTTTCACAGCCGTGTCAGCGACACGCGTCGCACATGGCAGCCATGTGGATGCCACGTCGGTCGCCACGCCAGCAGAACAGCCACGCTGAGCCGCTTTTGCACCTAAGCCCCTCTAGTTTTCACGAATCAGCCCACAGTCCAGCTCTAGTCTAAAAGTATTTACAGTTTAGTCCTTTTTATTCTGTTTTAGCCCCTGCACTTTTAAATATTAGAACCTACCATCCTTAGCTGTCGTTTTTACACGTTAGACCTTCAGTTTTTATACGTAATTAAGTTTAGACCCATGTTTTCTTACAGTTATGCCCCCTACACCTTGTTTTGTTCAAATAAAATGTGTTTTAGCTCCGATTTAAGCGATTCTTGCACTCATGTGATCGTAATAGTACGTAGAATTGTTTTATAAGCCTTTTTGCTTCTGTTTGTACTATTTAGTGTATTATTCTAATAGAATTCACTTGTATGGCATATACTAGCTTGTTTGGATGTTTGTGTGGTGATGTTGATCGAGTATAGACGGTGGGAAAGAGCAGCAGCAGCAGTACCTAGAGGAAGGCAAGTGTAACATGAGAAACTCCTTGCGACCCAATAATCTTTAATTATCATATTCATATATGCATGTGTCCAATTTGATGAACTTTAAGGACTTTACCTAGCTTTACTTTATCCTGTTTACCCTCTACACCTGGGTTTATGCATTTATGGGTAGTTTATTGCTATGCTTCGCAACCGTTGCTTTTGAATCGATAACCTTATGATATCAATTGTTAACTTGATTAATGGTATATGGAATTGTGATTAAAATATGCTTTTTAGCAACATGGTTAGGGAGCTTGAGCATGTGTTTTTGGATTGCTCTAAGCGTCTCTCCTTAAGGTCTAGTTCTTAAAGCGGCAACCTAGGAAAACCGTACAACCAACAGAACTATATGGCTCTGGTCTTGATTGAGTAAAATGAACAACTCTAACTAGTTAGTGGTTGCCGAAAGGCGCAAGTGGGGCTCCATGGTTTAAGTGTGGATATCGGCTCGCCTCTGGTATGGGATCATGTTTACATGTAGGATTGACTGGAGGGTGAGGGGTTCATGCGCCTAAGTTGAAACCACAGTGGCCACTAACTTGTTAGGGGGACTTTTGAAAGGTCTCGTAGTGATGCCCTGTGCTCGTTTTGGGAGTGCATTGCCTATGGCAAAGGGGTCTCGCGACTAGTGGTGAAAGTGTACAACCTCTGCAGAGTGTAAAACTGTTATAACAATCGTGCTCACGGTCAAGAGCGGCCTGTATCCTTTTTGATTAGCGGTTACCTCTTTGGATTGGTGGTTCAATGAATATGATGGTTATTAATGCTATACTTTCATTTCACTAATTTTGGGTTTCAATTGGGATATACTTAATTGTAGTAATTTGGTTAATGCTAAAATGTGATCAACTAAAAGTGCTAATCGCAGTCAAACCATATCTAACCTTTTTAGCCTTCATAACTCGTGTTATACTTGTTAAGTAAAGATTGATTACTTACACTTGCATTATTCAACAAAATCCTAGATGGGTACTCAGATGCACCAGCAGACTTTGGTGAGTTCCCAGAAGAGTTTTAGGAGTACTAGGTAGCTGTTCACCACTCAGCGTCCCTGTGGAATGACGGCGCCACGAGAATTTAATAAATAGTGTCTGTGTATTACTTTGATTAAAGACTTGTGTCTTATTTGTAATAATTCAGGATGTTACTCTTTTGTTTCGAGCACTGGTTTCTCTTTAATATTATTATTCTGGAGCTATATGTGTGTGTTGGACTTCTTGGGTTCACATATAGCAGTATTTGGATTTCATTGTAAATTCAGGTGTGACAACTAAGGAGTTATGATCAATTTAGTGGAGACTGCACAGAAGACCAACAACCACATGAGCCTCCTCAGGAATTTACTTCGTGGTGACCCTTCAGTTTGCATAACTCTAGAAACTCAGTGACCCATTCACACCCAACTAGGGGGATGTTCCTAGTATAAATATCTCATGTATATATGAACAAAAAAACACTTTAATAATCAAATTGAACCCCCTTTTGTTCAGCTATGTGATAAATTCAGAGAGTGATATCTACCCCCGGCCACTTCATCGGCTCCTAATTGGTGCTCCTGGTCCATTTATTCCAGGTTGTATTGGTTGGTTCACTGAGAGTGTGGTTGGGTGAATCCTCGACTCAGGTTGCCGTTAAAAAACGGTGGTTGGCTTCGAGTTTTATTTGCCAGGTTGCACTAGTTATCATTGCTTGCAGCAAGTTATCTTGGTTGTTCTCCAGCTAGTTATCTTGTTCGTGATCCTACACCATGAAGATCGGGACAACATCCATATCACTGATGATGCCCTGCTGCTCCATGGTGAGGCACTGCCATTCCGAGTCGTCCTTCAGCAACTAAGGGTAGCAATAGGGGCGAACTGCCACAGCCATCGGGCCAAGCAGGAGGTGGATGTGATGGTCTCAGGCGTGCGGCGGTGGGAGGCCCACTTGTGCAGTGAAGACGTCGGCAAACTCCTCCACAGGAGCTCTAGAAGAGGGTCTGACGGACGCCGGAAGTTTGGGCGCTGTAGGGCCGGGGACACCGCGATACCACACATGGTGATTGCGGCGCCAGAACGACATGGTGCGGCGGCCAAAGTCCCACAAGATGGGCCCTATGGTCGCAAGCCGGTCGGTCCCCAATACCATGTCATAGTCGTTGAGAGGTAGGACGAAGATGTCAGCTTGGAAGACTTCATAGTCGATGGCGAATGGGGCATCGCGGAACACCCCAGAGCACGGCACGCGGTCACCATTCACGACAGTGATTGCGAGATTGGTCCTTGTAATGAAGCAAAGTCCTGTACGTGCAGCTACTGGTGCTGAAACAAAATTGTGTGTCAAACCAGAATCCAAGAGAGTTGTTAGTGTCACATTACCGAGATGGACGAGAACTTGCATGGTGTCTTGTGTGTGAACGCCAGCGATGGCGTGCAGCGAATTCTTGGGGTTGTCTTCCTCCTGATCCTCTGATGACTCGGCATCCGAGGTAGCGATCTCCAAGACTAAGAGGTGGGCGCAGATGCGATTGTGCCCACGGACATACTTCTTATCGCAATGTAGCACTGTCTGTTGCGACGGCATTCCTCGAGTTCCACCGGCGAGAGACGGCGCACCGTGTGGCCGGCCATAGTGATTGTGCCTAGCGTCACTGCTGTTGGTCCTGAGGGCACATAGGCTGATGTAGATCCCGCAGGGGATGCCGCCAGGAGCACACCCTAGGTAGGGGCTGGGAGAAGACCGCGACGTGCGAATGGTCGGCTGGTGGTGTTGTGATTTCTGCCCAACGTTCATAGGAATGTGCCAAGCTCATGGCTACTTCCAGGCAGGGAGTGGGGTCCTTTAAGTTGAACATCGATGCTGAGAGGCTCCTAAAGGCCGGCAAAGAAGAGCTGGACCTGCTGAGACTCCATGAGTGGGCCAGTGCGCGTGAGGAGGTCCAAGAAGCGGTCCTGATACTCAGCCACCAAGCTAGTGTAACGGCAAGCCACTAGTTCACCGAGGGGATTGGAATGCAGGGGAGGCCCAAAACGCACGTCGAGCAGGTCGCAGAAATGCTTCCACACGCATGTACCATTGCTGTGCCGAGCCATGGAGATGCAGTGCCACCAACCAGACACATTCTTCATCCAAGGTGTGTTGCCCCCTGAAGTAGTGCTCACAGCGATTAATGAAGGGCAAAGGATCACCAGTACCATCAAAGGTTGGGAAATCAAGCTTGTGGAAGCATGTGTGGCTGAAGGGACCGTCTCGGCGCTAGCTGAGGATCTCTAGACTCTGCATGTGCAGCGTTATCTGCTGCTAGTTGGACTCGATGCGGCTGAGTCGATTTTCAAGCGAGGCGAGTACATCGAACTTCTTGAGGAGCACAGCCATGAGCTCCTTGTGCTCCTTCTCTGCCTTGGAGAGAGCCTCGGCCGCAGCCTTTTCCTTGGCCTTGTCATCGCCCATGGAGACGAAACACTATCGTCTGATACCATTGTTATGGCCAGGGGGCCTATCCGGTAGTTGACAACAGAGGAGAGGAATCGAGTTCCTCCTGCCCTGCGCTTGTTGAGATGTAGAAGAAGGAAGATGAATCTATTGCTTGAGTATTTCTAGATATACGCGACCTTTATATATAGGCCAATCCTTTCCCCCTCTCAAGACTATCTCTTCTCTGTAACTAACGTTCGACCAAAACTCTGAACAAACTAATCTCTGAACTAACCAAAACTCTATCTCTAACAAACCAATATCTGAACTAAATTAATCTCTACAAAAGCTAACAACCGATTAACCAATGTCTTCAGCCTACCATCTTGTTCATATTCTTGTTACGGCGCACACACTGTCATCCCCACATAACAAATTGCTAGTAATGATCATTGCAACTGGAACTGGTTGCATCTTTAATAATATTGTTCATATATCATTCGCCTATGTAGCAAAATTTTATTGCCAAATCGGCTACAGCACCGTTCATCGTGTTACCAGTAGAAAAATGCAACCACGGCATTGCCGCGCTCAATTAATAGGGCAACATTTTATTGGATTATATGTTCATGTCACCTTCATGTAGTTGGCAAATGTATCTTCCACTGGTGCTGCTTGTTACTATTTGTTGACAACCAAAATTGGCACAGGCCATGGCGAACCGGTCAGACCGGTTAGCCTGACCGGTCTGACCGGTCAGGGTCAGGAAGTTGCGGTGCTAGCGCATTGAAGACTGTAACAATGGTCCTAGTTCGATGGAAGCGACATGGTCTCTGGAATGACCGACTGTTGCGGTGATAAGGGTTTTGGAGGACCGCAAGAAGTGGTGCGAGAAGCAAAAGGATGACATGGCCTTTGGAATGACCGGATGTTGCGGTACTTAAAGTTCAGGACGACCGCAACAGTTGGTGCGAGGAGCAAGATGAAGGATTGGCGCAAAAAGGCGAAGTCCGACCCCGACCGGTCTGACCGATGTGGGGGACCGGTCAGACCGGTTACCCATGTGTAATCCGACTAGGACTCTTAGATTTAGGATTTCGAGGTTGTAACGAGTTGTAACTTGGTTTCCTTGCGGGACAAGACCTACCCTCCCTATAAATATAAGGGGATTCGGCCGATTGAGAGACATCCAATCGAATTAATCAAATTTACTACTTTTACATTTACTTTTTTGCATCTCCAAACCCTAGCTTTTCCAACCTTTACTTGCTGTTCTTCCTGCGTCTCCGCGACGTTTGAAGGCGTTATAGGTGGCCTGCCGACCCTAGAACACCCCTGACGACGTTCTCCCTGACGGATCTTTTCGGGAGGCGTTTTTAGGGTTCGCTCCTGTTCTTCCTGGAGGAACCGGTCTGACCGGTGCCTCTGACCGGTCTGACCGGTCCGCGCAGGAAGGCTGCGAGCAGCTCGTTGACGTGCCGCGCGATCTAGCGCTTTCGTGTGTTGGCCTGAATTCTGCGTCAACATACTTTTGGCGAATCCGCTGGGGAATTGGAGATCTGGTTCATGCAGCCGATCTATCTAATTCTATCTAGATGGGTTCCAACACCAAGTTTGATCTCGAGAACATCATCGTCGTCAAGGACGATGAACTTTCTGCTGAAGATCGCCAAAGGCTCGATGAGTACCTGAAGAAGAAGGCAGAAGAAGAACGCATCTACTACTTGTCGCACTTCAAGAAGGACCGCAAGGGCGCGGTCACTAAGATCAAGGAAGTAGATCCAACTGCTACATCTTCAGCGGCACCTCCCAAGGTACAATCTGATGAAAACGGTCACGAAGTTTTTCTTAAGTACATGGAGGATAAGATGGCTGAGAACAATGTTAAGTTGATTAATTGGATGCATAACAAGTGTTTAGAATCGGAAGGCAAACAGCCCATGGCTGAACAACCTGCCGCCGATCCTAGTCTTTTGATTCCTAAAATTCCTATTGTGCCTGATTTTAAAACATCGGTAGCAAAGCCCATAGAACAACCTACATATGGCATGCCGTTGAATTATTTTGAAGGCCAATCTGTTACACCATCCAACACAATGTTTACTCAGCCCGTTATACCTCAGCCGTTTGCAACTTTGCCTAATTCGGTTAATCATGGCCGAATTAACAATGAAGTTGTAAATTTTACCCCACAAAATCCAAACTATGGATATTCTGTACCCCCATCAGTACAAAATTTATTTTCACAAGGCCCAGTACCTTACGAACTTTTTGGAAGGTTCGGCCAACAGATGCAGGGACAAGTGTCGGCCAACCAATCTGGCCAGCACCAACCGGTCAGACCGGTCGCCGTGACCGGTCAGATCGGCCCTGGAGAGTTAGATGCGGCCAACCAGCTTGTGCCGCATCAACCGGTCAGACCGGTGTCGGGAACCGGTCCGACCGGTCCTGGGAGAGCAGACACGGGGAATTCGTTTCCTACTCCCGTGCAAAATACTCAACAGCCAAATACATAGGATAATTCATTAGAGTATTTAGATAAAATATTTTCTAAGTACAAACTTGATTTGGCTTCAGCTCTTAAAGAAAATTTGGGAGTAGATGTCAGGGATAAGGCTAGGTTATACCAAAAGCCTTATGTTCCTCGATTTGATTTAGTTCCTTTCCCCACTGGTTTTAGACTTCTCTGATTTTGTCAAGTTTAATGGGGAGGATTCTAAGAGCACTTTTGAACATATAAGTCAATACATGGCACAACTAGGCGATTCTGGTTCTAGTGAGGCTTTAAAAGTGCGTTTATTTTCTTTATCTCTAACTGGTACTGCTTTCTCATGGTTTGCATCATTGGCTCCTCATTCTATTACTTCATGGGAACAGTTAGAGCAAAAATTTTATGATCACTTTTTTCAGGCAATAATGAACTTAAATTGTCACATCCTACATCGGTTAGGCAATCACGTGATGAAACCATTAATGATTATATTAAACGTTTCTGTGATACTAAAAACCGTTGCTTTGGTGTTAATATTGCCGAAAAGGATCTTGCTGATTTGGCTTTGAATGGTTTACGTTCTCACCTTAAGGAGAAATTAGAGGGCTTTGATTTCTTTAATGTAAACCAAGTGCATCAAAGAGCTTTGGCTGCTGAAAGCCGAAGCAAAGATTTAAAAGAAAGCCATAGAACCCATCGGGCTAATGTGCATAATGTAGAATGTGATTCTAGTAGTTCCGATGAAGAATCTCATGATGTGTTGGCCACTGAATTTGTATGGCCAGTTGCACATCTCTTAAGCCGACTCATAGGAATCGACAGGAGGAGATGAAGTTTACTTTTGATGTATCTAAATGCGATAAAATTTTTGATGAATTGCATAAGAATGGATATATCAAATGTTCTTTTACTATTCCATCACCCGAGGAGTTAAAGCGGCGTGCTTATTGCAAATTTCATAATTCTTTTTCTCATGCGACTAACGATTGCAATTTCTTTCGTCGGCAGATTCAATCGGCTGTAAATGATGGACGATTGAGTTTGAATGAGATGCAAGTTGATAAGCGCCCGTTTCCAGTCAACAACATGGTGGTTAATACCATGGATCTTCAGGATGCCAAGATGTTGGTTCGGCCAGACAATGCCGATGCAGCAAGAAGCAAGAATGTTGTGATTGGAGAACCGCGGAAGGTGATGGAACATGACAAAGTGCTTGGAAGAGAAGTAGTGCTTAAGCAAGCTCCTGATGGAAAGAAAATCTTGATTATTACAGTGAAGACTTCTGAAGTTGGGGGGCAATCAAGCTCTCAAGCACGGGATCAAAGGCCGGTTGTCCCTGCCCAGGGCAAACCGGTCAGACCAGTTGCCGTGACCGGTCAGACCGGTCCGGCCCAGAGGCCAGTCCGAACGTTTGTGCCTAAACGTCCCGAAGTTGGCACTTGGAAGACTAACCAAGACAAAGATCAGGGGAAAGTTTTCAAGCCAAAGGCGACCTTTGATCAAGTTATGGCTAAGTACATGCAAAATGCGGCCGTTCAACAAGATCGGCCACTAAAAAAGAGACCAAGATCGCCACCAAGAGATTCTGGTGTGAAGGAGGCGCCAAAGAGACAGTGGGGTCAAGGCCCAAGCTCATCCAATGGTGCTGGTCCTTCTAGGCCATGAGGACTTATCAACCTCCCTCTCCACAACCAATTTGGAGAGATGGTATAATATACGTGCCTTACTGTACTACACCAAGTCAACCACAGCCTGGGGCTCCTCTACATGCCAGAATAAATCCACCGCAGCCTAGGCCTACAGGTTTTCAGCCAAGACAAGTGTCTGTGCCTCAGCAGCACAGACCGGTCAGACCAGTGTCCAACAGAGGCCGGTGTTTGTGCCCCAGCAGCACAGACCGGTCCAACCGGTTGCAGTGACCGGTCAGACCGGTTTCTAGAGGAGGCCTAGCAAGGAGCCGGCTAAGCAAGAATATCGTCCCGTTTTGAAGAAGGAAGAGCCTGCACCTGTTATTCCAAAGCCAGTTGTGAAAAGTGTGATTCAAATTGGCTCTATGGCTGTTAATCCATCGATGGCTGACGCACCTAATGTTATTGGTACTTCGGCCATAAAAAAGGTCCCATTGCCTCAGTATACGCAGCCAAGGTGGTGTCCTCCTGGCTTATCTCATTCTCAGAAGAGGAGATTGCAGCGGTTGCGTACTCAGAAGCAAAGGGAGGAAGAATCGGCGAAGAAGAGGGAGGAGTGGTTCAATGAGGCTAAGCCAATGATTCCGCCGTCTGGTCAGAGCTCCAAAGATGGTTCTGGTGTTCAAGACATTCAAGCTGAAGAACCAGAAAAGGCTGAGCCATCTGTAGCAAACTCGGCTGATCTGGCCGCAACTGGTCAGACCGGTGTCCCTGACCGGTCCGACCGGTTACCCTCTATTCCAGTTCCGGCAACTGGAACCGATCAGACCGGTCAGGAGGAACCGGTCAGACCGGTGTCGCCTGGAGAGTCAGTAGCCGATGCATTTTCTTCTTTGGCTAAAGTTTCCATCCCGCCCGCTATTGTTTCTGATGTTCAGATGGGTGACAATGATGAAGCTGTTGACTTTGAGCCTTCACCCAGCAGAGCAGACATGGAGGTCAATGTCATCTATATGAACGCCGATTATTGTTTTATCGGAGATGATGAGAGGGTGGCTCAAGTTGATTTTGCTCCCAAGAACGCCGTGTTTTAGAGGCCCTCAGAATCGGACAACCATCTAAAAGCTCTTTACGTGAAGGGCCATATTAAGGGAAAGCCGATTTCTAGGATGCTCGTTGATGGTGGTGCTA
This sequence comes from Alloteropsis semialata, assembly GCA_004135705.1. Taxonomy (NCBI): domain Eukaryota; kingdom Viridiplantae; phylum Streptophyta; class Magnoliopsida; order Poales; family Poaceae; genus Alloteropsis; species Alloteropsis semialata. Next base: position 21,923,498 of record CM014276.1, on the reverse strand, counting down.
TTGTGAACCTCATGCCATACACTTTGTACAAGAAATTGGGAGGTTTGGACAGCGAGCTCATCAAGACAAGCATGACGATCAGCGGCGTTGGAGGAGGAGAACCGATGAGTGCCAAGGGAGTTGCATCATTGGAGCTCACCGTCGGAAGCAAGACGCTAGCAACTACTTTCTTCGTCACGGAGGTACAAGGTAACTTTAGCGTGATCTTGGGGCGTGATTGGATTCATGCAAATCAATGTGTGCCTTCTACCTTGCATCAATGCTTGATTCAATGGGTTGGTGACGAAGTTGAGGTGGTTCATGCGGATTCTTCGGCATGTGTTGCTATGGCTGATGCATCCATATTGAGAACTCATGATAATGTCAAGTGCTTGACTGGAATTGATATTTCGGACTTTGAGTTCCTTGCTTGTACTAAGGATGGCTTTGTGTCCGCTGCTCTAAGGCCGGTTCAGAGATCTGTTGACTCAGATAATGAAGAGTAGATGGATGCAAGCGAGAAGTGGCTAAAGAAAAGGGTGGAGCATTATCGGTCAAACATGAACGATGCGTGTGAAGCCATTAATGATTTTGAAGAAGTAGAGAAGTTAGGACCAGGATTTACGTCGGCTGATCCTTTAGAAAAGATAGACATAGGTGATGGTTCTGTACCAAGGCTGACTTTTGTAAATCAAAATTTGAAAGCTGATTATAAAGTTGAATTAATCGAGTTATTGAAAGAATATTCTGATTGATTTGCTTGGGAGTACATGAGATGCCTGGTTTAAGCCGTGAGTTAGTTGAACATCGGTTGCCAATTAAACCCGGTTTTAGGCCATATAAACAGGGCAATAGACGATTTAATCCTCTATTTTATGATCGAATAAAAGAAGAGGTTAATCGTTTGCTTGAAGCTAAGTTTATTCGGCCGTGTCGTTATGCTGAATGCATCTTTAATATTGTGCCTGTTGAGAAAAAAGGTTCTAATAAGATTAGAGTGTGCATTGATTTTAGAGATCTTAATAGAGCAACTCCCAAAGATGAATATCCTATACCTATAGCTGATATGCTTATTAATGATGCTTCTGGACATAAAGTTATTAGCTTTCTTGATGGCACTGCGGGATATAATCAAATCTTTATGGCCGAGGAAGACATATACAAAACGGCCTTTAAATGTCCCGGCTTTGTTGGTTTATTTGAATGGGTTGTGATGACTTTTGGTTTAAAGAATGCCGGCGCAACTTATCAAAGAGCAATGAATTTGATTTTTCATGACTTGCTTGGTGTTATCCTAGAAGTCTATATTGATGATATTGTTGTCAAATCGGCTGGATTAAATTCTCACTTGGCTGATTTGCGTCTTGCTTTTGAAAGAATGCGTCGGTATGGTTTAAAGATGAACCCATTGAAATGTGCTTTTGGTGTATCGGCTGGAAGATTCTTAGGCTTCATTGTTCATGAAAGGCGCATAGAGATAGATCCTAAGAAAATAAAAGCTATTGATAAGCATGAAGCGCCTACTTGCAAGCATGATTTACAAAAATTCTTGGACAAAGTTAATTACTTGAGGCGGTTTATTTCTAACTTGTCTGGGAGAGTTAGTGCTTTTACTCCTATACTTCGGTTAAAGAATGAAGCCGATTTCACTTGGGGGGCAAAGCAGCAAGAGGCCTTTGAAGAAATCAAGAAATACTTATCGTCGCTGCCTGTGTTTAAAGCGCTTAAGAATGGGGTGCCATTTAGGCTTTATATTTCAGCCAAAGATAATGTTATTGGGGCTGTTTTGACTCAAGAAACAAATGGCAAGGAGCATATTATTACCTATTTGAGTCGACGGCTTTTGGATGCGGAAACATGGTATAAACCTATTGAAAAATTATGCTTGTCTTTATATTATGCTTGTACAAAATTGAGGCATTATTTGTTGTCTAGTACTTGCAATGTGGCATGTCAAGCCGATGTTATTAAGTATATGTTGCATAGACCGATTTTGAGCGGAAGGATCGGTAAGTGGGCATATGCACTTATTGAATATGATTTGGCTTGTGAGCCTTTGAAATCCTTGAAAGGCCAAATTGTAGCTGATTTTATTGTTGAACATCGGATTAATGATGAGCATGATTTAGAGATTGACTACATGACTTTTACTCCATGAAAATTGCATTTTGATGGATCGGTTTGCAAGAACGGATGTGGCATTGAAATTGTTCTTGTTTCTCCTAATGGAGCTGTTTTTGAAGCTCTTAGCCGATTAGAAATTGAGTGCACAAATAATCAAGCCGAATATGAAGCTTTATTATTCGGATTAGAGATTTTGCATGACATGGGAGTAAAGCATGTTGAAGCTTTTGGTGACTCATTACTGGTTGTACAGTAAGTATCTAAGGTGTGTCAATGCTTAGAAGGTTCATTAAATATTTATCTTGACAAATGCCTTGATATTGTATCATATTTTGATGAGTTCACCATATATCATGTTCCAAGGTGTGAAAATCCTAGAGCTAATACTTTGGCACAGCAAGCATCTGACTATAATGTCCAGAAGAGACACTTTCATAGAAAAGGCCGTTGATTGCTAATGTCACAAGTGAAGCTCTAGCGCTCGCAGCAGTTCCAGACTTGACCGGTCAGACCGCTGCGGAGACCGGTCAGACCGGTCCAGGAACCGGTCAGACCGATTCAGAGACCGGTCAGACCGGTCCGACGCCTTCTGATCCAAATTCGACTGCTGAAAATCCTCAAAATAAGAAAGCCGAAGTGGATGATTGGAGAGCGCCCATTATTAAGTATCTGAAGGATCCTAGTTCTGGAACAGACAGAAAAATTCGCGTTTGGCTTTCAAATATACTTTGGTTGACGATGAGTTGCATCGTCGCACCGCCGATGATTTGTTGCTTAAATGCTTGGGTGCTGATCAAGCTAGAGTGGCCATGGGTGAAGTTCATGAAGGGATTTGTGGAACACATCACTCGGCTCCTAAGATGAAGTGGTTACTTAGAAGAGCTGTCTTCTATTGGCCTACTATGATGGCCGATTGTTTTCGTTACTACAAAGGATGTGAAGAATGTCAGAAGTTTGGTAATATTCAGATGGTACCTGCTGCATTACTTCATCCTATTATTAAACCATGTCCTTTCCGAGGATGGGGATTGGATTTTATCGGAGAGATACATCCTTCTTCTTCAAAGAGTCACCGCTTCGTGTTGGTTGCTACGGATTACTTCACTAAATGGACCAAAACTGTTCCTCTCAAGAATATGACCCATAAGGAGGTAATTGAGTTTATTACTAAGCATATTATTCATAGATTCGGTATTTCACAAACTTTAACTACGGATCAAGGCACATCTTTTATGTCTAAAGAAGTGCAAGTTTTTGCCGATATGTATAAGATCAAATTGCTCAATTCATCTCCATACTATGCTCAGGCCAATGGTCAGGCTGAGTCTAGTAATAAGACTTTGATTAAATTGATCAAGAAGAAGATAGAGGAAAATCCCCGAAGATGGTATGAAGTCTTGTCTGAAGCTTTATGGGCTCATCGCATATCTAGACATGGTGTTACCAAAGTCACTCCTTTTGAGCTTGTTCATGGTCAAGAGGTCGTTTTGCCTGTTGAGGTAAATCTGGACGCTTATAGACTTGCTAGACAAAATAAGTTTTCGATTGGTGAGTATTATGAATTGATGATGGACAACATTGATGAAGTGACCGATAAGCGTTTACAAGCTCTTAAGGAAATTGAGAAGGACAAGATCCGAGTTGCTAGAGCATACAACAAGAAGGTTAAAGAGAAAACTTTTCAAGTTGGTGATCTAGTATGGAAGACAATATTGCCACTTGGTACTAAAGATAATAAATTCGGCAAGTGGTCTCCAAGTTGGGAAGGTCCATATCGAGTATTCAAGATCAATGGCGGGAATTCCTATATGGTAGAGACGCTGCAAGGAGGACGTTTGCCTAAGGCATTGAATGGAAGGTACTTGAAAAGGTACTATCCAAGTGTTTGGCAAGAGGCATAAAGTGGCACATGGCCGATATTTGGATATCGCCCTTAGAAAAATATAAATGGCCGATGAATCTGTTAAAACATCATCCTTAGGTGACAATTTTGGTGCTGATGTGTTTTATGGTACGCAAGCTTTACCAAAAAACAGGGGGCATATGTTGACAACCAAAATTGGCACAGGCCATGGCGAACCGGTCAGACCGGTTAGCCTGACCGGTCCGGGTCAGGAAGTTGCGGTGCTGGCGCATTGAAGACCGTAACAATCGATCCTAGTTTGATGGAAGCGACATGGTCTCTGGAATGACCAACTGTTGCGGTGATAAGGGTTTTGGAGGACCGCAAGAAGTGGTGCGAGATGCAAAAGGATGACATGGCCTCTGGAATGACCGGATGTTGCGGTGCTTGAAGTTCAGGACGACCGCAACAGTTGGTGCAAGGAGCAAGATGAAGGATTGGCGCAAAAAGGCGAAGTCCGACCCTAACCGGTCTGACCGGTGTGGGGGACCGGTCAGACCGGTTACCCATGTGTAATCCGACTAGGACTCTTAGATTTAGGATTCCGAGGTTGTAACGAGTTGTAACTTGGTTTCCTTGCGGGACAAGACCTACCCTCCCTATAAATATAAGGGGATTCGGCCGATTGAGGACAAGACCTACCCTCCCTATAAATATAAGAGGATTCGGCCGATTGAGAGACATCCAATCGAATCTATCAAATTTACTACTTTTACCTTTACTTTTTCGCATCTCCAAACCCTAGCTTTTCCAACCTTTACTTGCTGTTCTTCCTGCGTCTCCGCGACGTTTGAAGGCGTTCTAGGTGGCCTGCCGACCCTAGAACACCCCTGATGACGTTCTCCCTGATGGATCTTTCCGGGAGGCGTTTTTAGGGTTCGCTCCTGTTCTTCCTGGAGGAATCGGTCTGACTGGTGCCTCTGACCGATCTGACCGGTCCGCACAGGAAGGCTGCGAGCAGCTCGTTGACGTGCCGCGCGATCTAGCGCTTTTGTGTGTTGGCCTGAATTCTGCGTCAACACTATTTAAAGAAAACAAGGGTAAAAGAAACATAGATCAATCGGTGTTTTCTACTATTTTAAATAAGTAGTGCTGGCCGCTTTGTTTTCTTGGCTTTAGTAGTGCTGGCCGCTTTGTTTTCTTGGCTTTAGTTCTAGCTGCTTGGGGGAAGACTATTGTTTGCTGATTTGGTGAATGCCTGCTAAGGAAGACACAATGTTGACGAGAAAACGTGCCACGCCAAATACTTGCACACAGCACCATCAACCATATTAGCAATTTTAGTTTCAAGTGTGGGTCGTTTACTCACATCATGTATTACCACAGGTTGATCAAAAGAAACTTCCTTGATTTTTGTAATGTTTCCTTGTCTATCCTCCGAGAAGTGCAACAAGAATTGCTTCATCGCCTCTTCTTTGCGCTGCTCCACTTCTTGTATTGCATATTCATCAATCTTTGTCAATTGCTCTTCAAGGGCCTTCTGTTCGTCAGCTGCAATCATATCAAGATTTGGCCAGATGATGTTAAACTGACCAATCTCGCTGCGTTTAGAATTAGAACCGGTCATGGCAACCGATCTACAATTTTTCTTCCCCAGCGGAGTCGCCAAAAAGGATGTTGACGCGAAAACGTGCTGCGCCAAATACTCTCACACACACACACGCAGAGGGGCTCTTTGTAGCACCTCTGAGCAAACCGGTCAGACCGGTGTTGACACCGGTCAGACCACTTCTCGCCAGCCTAACGATGAACCAACGAACTCTCGCCCGGAAGGGACCTTGTTGGGGCAAACGTGTGCAGGGTTGTTCTATGATCAGCAAGCCACCTAGAACGTCCCCAAACACCGTAGAGACGAAGGAGGAACAAGTATGGAGATTGGAAAAGCTAGGATCTGGAGAAACAAAAAGTAAAGGTAAAAGAAAAGATAAATGTGTTTTTCTCGATTCGATTACCCTCAATCGATCGTGACCCTTCATATTTATAAGGAGGGGAGGTCTTGCCCCATTAGAAATCAAAGATTACATAAATCACGTATCAAAATATAATTCCTAACTCGGACTACACGAATAAAACCGGTCCGACCGGTTCGGAAACCGGTGTGACTGGTTGCCCCGGGTGTTTCTCTTCCTGAAACCATAACTCTCTAATCCAAACTCCAAATTGGACGTTCTACATACGAATTTTGATCGCCTCGACGAGGGCTACGCAATGGTGAAGACCAGTTTACATTTAGAGCAAACTACCAAAATCGGTCTGACCGGTTTAAGCAACCTAGTTAGACCAATTGGCCCAGCTATGCCAATTTTGGTCGCGAACAGACAAATTTTCAAGTGCACTTTAAAAAATCGAATAATCACTACATGGAACCAATTTGGATGTACATGACATCTTTGGCGAGGTGGCTACGAGGAACGGTGGCATTGGTAGTAGAACATATATATTTTGCTTCCTCTCGTGATGAGTAGTGGAATTGTGGGACATCATCAAAGCCATTTAAACCAATTAGCCAAATAAAGAATACATGATGGCTACTATTTACTGATTCTTGCCAAACAATTAGGGCATTCAGAACATGGAGACAGAATTTGTATCTACATATCAACACCTATTACTCAGATACATGAGGTTAATAGATTAAGTACTATGAGTTTGTGAATGCTTTCTATATACTCCCTCCGTTCCAAATTGTAGTTCACCGCAGACTTTTCTCATGCACATTTGATCATTCGGGTGATTCAAAAATAATATATTACTATCATTTATTTCGTTACTACATGTTTTATTATCAAAAGTTCTTTAAGTACGACTCATATTTTTATTTATTTGTACTAATTTTTTTGAATGAAACAAATGATCAAAGTTGTATTTTAAAAGTCAACAATGAACTAGAACTTAGAACAAAGGGAGTATCGAATAGTCAATCATGACAACTTTCAAAATTAGAGCGACAAGCAAGGTAGGTTGTTAGCAACTGTGGGAGCAGGTTCTTCGGGGGGTTGGGGTTGGGGTTGGGAGGGGGAGCTTACCTGGAGGTGTCGTAAAAGCATAGCTGATATCTGGATAAAGCAGTGCATGTTGGTAATATTTTGAGTTCACATGAGTATGACTTTGACTCATAATTCAAGCCGTCGATTTGAGTAGTCTATAGTCAATTTTAGTCTTGAACTGTCTATCTCTAATGTAAAACAATTCACTTGGTTTAGATTGATCAATTGTACAAAAGGAGACGGCTAGACGGATATATCTATGCTTCAACTACAGTAATTAAGCGGAGAAAGATATCAACATATGCACAACAGTAATCTGAACAAGAGGATTTGTAGGGCTATACTGGCATTTACGTGTTTGGTAGTTCCACCGTATGCCCAATTCTTCCTGAGCGACACCGTTAGTGGCTGCCCAAGCAACTTTCTAATTCGCTGGTATGAACTGGCATTAGCATTACATCGGCCCCTTCCTACGGTGACTCTCGGGTGAGGCAAGGCATATTGAGATTTCAGAGCCCACTTTATTAAAAACTTCGATTTGAACTGCTCCGAAGGTGATAGCTCCTTCAGCCTGTTCGGTTGGCTGGTGGCTGGTGGCTGGTGCTGATTTGTTGTGAGAGAAAAGTACTGCTGGCTGGCTGGTAGCTGGTGGCTGATGCTGATTTGTTGTGAGACTGAAGTACTGTTGGCTGGTGGTGGCTGGTGGCTGGTGCTGATTTGTTGTGAGATTAAAGTACTGTTGGCTGGTGCTGATTTGTTGTGAGACTGAAGTACTGTTGGCTGGTGGCTAATAAGCCAAGCAAGCAGTTGCAGCAGGTGCACATGGTGACGAGCCAACAATGAGTTTGGCGGGGCTCATAGCAACGGTCCGTAGAGGGCGGTACCGAGGCAGATATTGGCCGAGCTTTCCACGCTTTGAGCCATTGACTTGGCCGTTGCTGCCCCAACCCACGGTGGGCTTTCATCAGCGTTGTGCCATTGCTGTGGCTTCTTCACATCCTGCGCTTCCCACCGCTGCATGTATCCTCACCATGAATCTCACGCAATGCTGGATATAGTCATTGCACCAAGGGGTCTGCGGCATACTTGTACCCAACGGTATGATGAGCCTCAGCGACTCAATCCCGGGGCGGGTCCTCTACGTGGACACCGATCCTTGGGTGGGTCCTCGACGTTGATAGCTACAACAGAAGCGACTTGTCCAGAAGCATCGGGACAAATGGTGGGTCCTCGACGTGGGCACTGGGTGGCTGAACTCAGTGCAGCACGTGAAACGAGAAAAAGAAAATTATTCTTTATTCAGAACACCAGGTGAAAAACTAGACACGAGGGGCTAGTATTTTTAGCTTAGCACTATAGCACCTCCTTTTCTCTCTCTCTTCCTAGCACACTCTAAAACGACACTGGAGCTCTCTAAACCTGCTTCGTTATGTGAGAACGGTTCCGATTGACCAAGCAAATAACACAACCAACCTGTTCGGTTGGCTGACGGCTGGTGGCTGATGCTGATTTATTGTGAGAGAAAAGTACTGCTGGCTGACTGATGGCTGATGCTGATTTGTTGTGAGAGAAAAATACTGCTGGCTGATGGCTGATAAGCCAAGCGAACAGGATGAACGTGGCGCAATCTCCAAGAAAGTTCACCGTTTGTAGGTCTTTGATGATGATGAATATTACGAACCTAAAGCTCAGACCAGAGTAAGCATTGATCTCATAAATGTTATGTTGCAACAAAGTAAATAATTGACAAACACGAGTACGTGTTTACAATGCCAGACTGTTCTATTTCTCTAGCTGTTGATGGCCAATCCAACAAATACAAACGCAGCATTCTAAG
>CM014276.1:21858232-21905157 GCA_004135705.1 Alloteropsis semialata | reverse complement strand
ATGACTGGCAGTGGCAGCAAGCTGGGCTGGGCTTGTGGACCGGGGTCTTGATGAATTTTTGCAGGGTCCATAATGGTGAAAATTTGTACGTATAAGAGGTTCGCTGGAAATCGTCGGGGTCGGCCGACCCCGACGGAAACACGTAGCTTCGCCCCTGATCACGCGCGCGCAAGGGATTGTGGGCGAAGCGCGGCTATTTTGTGCGTGGAAGAGCGACCCGCAGCTGCCGCGAAAACAGAATCACCCTGCGCGCGCAGGGGATCCTCGTCGCGGTCGACGAGCGGGAGCGGAGGCTACAACGCGCGTCACAACTCGTCGATTCACTTCGTAACACGAGCGAGCGCCATAGGGGGTGAATAGTTCACCCCTTTGCCATCTATTTTGCAAAATACGTATTTTTCAATGCACTTTTTTTCTCTGTGCACGCGGCCTAATACGTCCCCATCTTGCAAAACGGCGGGAACTAAACACCCCCATAGACGAACGAGACGACAGCGAGCTTATGTGTCCTCATTTAATTGCTGCCACATAGATCAATTTTTGTTTACATGGACACAAATACACAGCAGCTGTCTAACGATTCTAACGTGCCCTTACGGATGTAAAAAACAGAATCAAGAATCGTACCCGACAAAAATCGAGAATCGTGCGCACGGTCAATGAATTGTGGGTCCACCTAGCATGGAATGTCGGCCCCACATGTCGGTGTCCCGTAGCTTCCACCAAAATCAGTTCGCCGTGGCCTGTGGGATGAATATGAATCCCCTGCTTCGTCTCCTTTCATTCCCCACTCCCGCCTCTGCTGTCTACTCTGCTCCAGTCCGTCGATCCTCTCAGGGTTAAGCTGTGCTCGTTCTTCCATATCCCGCGCCTACTGCTCCAAATCCAATCCCGAGCGGGTTTCCTCTCCGAGACTCCGCGAGATTTCGTTGCTCGGACTGGCGAGCCTTGTGCCATTGCTCGTCCTTTTCGTGAGCACGAGGCCACCGCTGCGCTGCAGCCACGCCGGCGGCGAGGTGAGATGACCACCCACCAAGACCTTCATCTTCTCATTCCCATGACTGGTGCACCCACAACCCCTACTATTGAGTTTTAGTCGTTTACTCCCGCAGCGTCGACCCTCCCGCCCGCCACATGTTCGATGAAATGCCTCCCGGGAAGAGGATAAGAGAAGACGGGGGGTCGCCTGCGGAGGTCGGCAGGGACCCGTTCAGCACGCTTCCAGAAGCTCTCCTGTACCACGTGCTCTCCTTCCTGCCTTCCGAGGAGGCCGTGCGGACGTCCCTGCTTGCGCGGCGCTGGCGCTACCTCTGGAAGTCAGCCACGGTCCTGCGTGTTGGGCGTTTCGACGAGGCTAAACCAGCGCCAGTGAACGCGCACCGGAAGTTTGTGGACCACCTGCTCCTCCTGCGAGGAGGTTCGCCTCTCGACACGTGCGAGTTTCGATTTGGCCAATTTCAGGACGGCGAAATCCTGCAGATGAACCTCTGGGTCCGGCATGCTATGATGTGCAAACTTCGGGTGCTCAGGCTCCATATAATTTTCAAACACCTTCTTGAGCTAGATGATCTGCAACTTGTCTCCCAGCATCTAACGAGGCTAGACCTTCATGGTCTAGTGGTCCACAGTAGTTTTCTCAACTTCTTGAGCTGCCCAGCCTTGGAATATCTAAAGTTGTTTGACTGCGGTCTCATGACGGCCAACAAGGTCTTGTCCAAGTCCCTACAGCATCTGATCTTGATCGATTGCACTTTTGATACAATTTCCCGCATTCGCATTTATACCCCAAGCCTGGTCTCACTTTGTCTAGATGGCTTTTGGGAGAGGACTCCCATTCTTGACAGCATGCCATCATTAGTGAAGGCATTTGTCCGGATAACAGAGGAATCTGCAGATGTCTGTACTAAACCGGACTATGAGGATTGTAATTGTCAGTGTTGTTGCGGTGGTAGTTCTGTCCTTCTAAAAGGTTTATCACAAGTGAAGGATCTGGTATTGATTTCTAGGCCCGACAAGGTATACTTACACTTTGCCTAAATACATTATAATGCACCCCCTTACTAGTTTACCACCACTGCATTATCTACATCAGCACTGCACATTGGTACATACGGTTAGACAGGAATTGCTTTTTGCATGCATTCCCACCAACTATGCTTTGTTTATTCAGTTTTTATGTTTACTGAGAGAAGTATTTCATCTTATCTGCTTGCAATTTTCCAGATTATTTTCAGAAGTGATTTGAGATGGTGCCCGATGTTTAGCAACTTAAAAGATCTTGTTACTCAATGACTACTGGTGTGCACCTGATGAATTCAATGCATTAGTTTGTATTCTTGAACACTCACCAATTCTTGAGAAGCTTACACTTGAACTCTTTACCGAGGTATGTTCTTTATAAATAATGGGCAGTTGCTCCATATGAGAATAGTTAAACTGCTTATTGATCTTGGGGAAAAAAATGATTTGTTTCACTGCAGGGACCTAGTTATAAAGTGGAAATGAAAGGAAGTTTCAATCTGATGGAGCGATCAGCTAAAATTTCAGAACAGCTTAACATTGTTGAAGTGAAGTGTCAAGATGTTGATGAGAGAGTTCTCAAAGTCTTGAAGTTCCTCTGTACCTTAAACATACGTAAGCTAACTTGCAAATTTCCACATGCTTCTATCTGAAAGTTCGGTACAATTTTTTTTGACAAATGAACACCCTGCGCTGCATAGAAATTTATAGTTAGCAGACAAAAAATTGACTGAATTGGTTTGTTGTGAACATAGTTAACTTGCCCGTTAGTACTGAACAATGGCACAATTATCAGCATTTAATTGTTCTAAGCAATAACACTCTATATTGACTTATTGTCCTGAGGCCTCCTCTTTTTCTTGAAGGATAATTAGATATGATCACTTACATGACCCTGTTGAGTGTTGACTGAATCAGTTTTCATGCAATTCTTTACACAAAGTTGTTCATGCGTTTGATTGTGATTGTCCAAGGGACAGTTTCTTTTCCATGCATTTGTTGATTATGCATACATTTACTTGCCCCTTTCAAATATATCTATCATCTTATGCATATGAGTATCACAGTCATTAGCATGGTATCTTACATTGCAGCTTCATTTCATTCCTCTCTTCGTTTCTTGAACTATGTTTGTAGCATATGTATCATTTGTAACATACAATGTGTCTGATCTATTTTTGCTTTTTTATGATTTGGTTCCAGTTTTCCTTTGGCACTTAGTTACTTAACCATTGGAGTGTGGAAACATGTATACCATATGTTTTCTGTTTTGATTTCCCTTTCTTATTTCAGTGGGTTGCAGTTTGCACAGATCGGAGAATAACCCATATCTTGCTGTCCCTTATTGCCTTTGCCCTCCTGCTGTCTTTGACCTGAAAAACAAGCATTCAGATATTCTGAATTCTCTTCTTTTGAAAGCTCAAGCTTCCTGTGTTCAGGATATGTGTGCTCTGCATTCTTTTTTTTTTTCTCCGAAAACGCAGGAGAGCTACGCATCATTATATTAAGAAGATGAAAAAGGGAAGAGATCCCATACAACACAAAACACATTCAACACACAGAGACACACCCAGACTCACGCCAGCACACCCAAAGCACTATTCCTCAAGATACATACTCACCCGTGCCTAGTTTTTGAACAACGACCATAGGATAATTCTCAGGAACCTACTCTCCTGAATGCCTTCCACACCTTGACTCAGGGGACCTCTCGATTGAAGACTATGGCAAGGCAATGAAGCAAGCTGCCGCTGCTCTTCGTGACGTCGGGAAGCCCTTGCAGACAGCACCCTTGTGCTCAATCTCCTTCACGGTGTCAACCCCGCACCACCGCCGACCTCATCGCCGCCACTGCCGACATCACGTTCCCTAAGCCGCTCGATCAACTCACCCCGCGGCATCGATTGCCCTGGTCATCTCCTCCACTTCTGGCTGCGGTGCATCTGGCTGCCGCTCCACTCCCTCCACTACGCCTGTGCAGCAGCAGCAGCCGCGACACAAGAAGGGAGGCGGCGGCCGGCAAAACAACGGCGGCGGCGAAGGACAGTAGCAGCAGCAGCCACAAGCTCGCACCCCCTTCCCTGCTAGCACGTGGTGTGCTTCAACCCTGCCTGGTGCAGGCCTAAGCCACCTACATCCATGGCGCCCTCCTATTGCGCCGAAGCTCTTGCTGCTGCAACATACTTGCTTAATAGGCGTCCTTCCACCTCTATTAGCCATGAAATCCCCTACACAAAGCTGCATAAATCCACTCCCTCTTATGAGCCCTTACGTGTTTTTGGATGCTTGTTGTTATCCTAACCTGCAGGCCATCTCTCCACACAAGTTGACGCCACGCTCCACAGCTTGTGTGTATCCATTGCCTCATAAAGGCTATTGTTGTTTTCAATGAGTTTGTTTTTCCCTTCGCTAAAGCGTCTCTAGTTCCCACCCACCAGCACCTTTGATTTTCTCCTTAATGACGACATGGATACTGTGCCTTGCTCTCCTAACCCTACAGCTGCTCTCTCTCATGATGATGCGTCTGTACCCGCGGCTGCTCCGTCTTCCTCAGATGTTGAGCAACCGCTACCTCTCTCCAAACCGAGCAAGCGTGGTTTCGTGCCCCCGCCAGGTTCTCTTCACGGCTTCACACACCTGGTGCCCTGGTGGGCGTGGTTTCATGCCCCCACCAGGCTCTTCCTGCCCGGGCGGGCAGGATGTGCCCTTGCTCAGGTGTGCTGCCTGCGCCGTCCCCTCCCTCCCCTCGTGGCAAGTCTGGAGACCCTACTATGCCGCCTACTGCCCCGCCTGGTCCCCCTGCTGACCAACATGGTCGGTTCGGTCAAGCCTATAGCCGTCGGTTCGGTCACGTTCACGGCCCCCTGCCGCATCAAAAATTTAGTGCAACAGCATGTGTGCTGCAGCCGCCGGCGCCTCTTTCTCCACCTATGCGCAGCACGTCCCTGCCTCTCGTGCTGAGGCGGCTTACTCGTATTCAAACTGGTACCATTCAGGCTGTCAGTTGTCAGAATTTGTCTGCTGATCCTATAGTCGCTTCTCCTGTTCCGGTTAATTATCGCAGTGCGCTTGCTTATCCTAATTGGCGAGCGGCTATAACGTATGAGTTCTAGGCCTTGATAGATAATGGTACTTGGCATCTTGTTCCTCGGCCTCCAAGTGCGAATGTTGTGACAGGGAAGTGATGGCTCTCTTGCTCGTCACAAGGCTCGTTGGGTTGTTTGGGGATTCTCTCAGTAGCATGGCGTTGATTATGACGAGACCTTCAGTTCGGTTGTTAAACCAGGTACTATCCGGACAGTTCTGAGTATTGCAATTTCTCGCCAATTGCCGATTCATCAGCTAGATGTCAAGGATGCCTTTTTTCATGGTCATCTCGACGAGACAGTTCATTGTCAGTAGCCTCCAGGTTTTGTTGATCCAGCTTTCCCCGATCACGTCTGTCTTCTGCAAAAGTCACTATATGGCCTGAAGCCAGCTTTCCCCGATCAAGTCTGTCTTCTGCAAAAGTCACTATATGGCCTGAAGCAGGCTCCCCATGCTTGGTACCAGTTGTTCACCACATACATACGACAGTTGGGTTTTATTACTTCGGTTTCTGACACCTCCTTATTTATCTACAAGGTTGAAGCTTATCTTTTGTTATATGTGGATGCCATTATTTTGACCGCTTCATCCTCTGCTCTGCTTGGTCGGCTTCATACTGAGTTTGCTATGACAGATCTTGAGGCCCTTCATTACTTCTGGGGGATTTTAGCCACGCGCTCTTCAGATGGATTATTTGTCTCAGCGGCAGTATGCCTTGAATCTCCTTCAGCGCGCTGGTATGAGTTGAGTGTCATTCTACGACGACGCCCATGGACACCAAGGCCAAGCTATTAGCTACCGATAGAGCACCTGTTGCTGATCCTTCTGAGTACCGGATCTGGCTAGCGCCTTGCAATATCTCACCCTAACTGGTCCTAATCTTGCCTATATTGTTCAGCAAGTCTGCTTGTTTATGCATGATCCTCACGAGCCTCATCTTGCGCTTGTCAAGTGCATTCAGTGAAGATGAAGACTTGTCCACACTCTCAGAGTGTGCTCAGATAAAGATTGGGTTGGTTGTCCTAATTCCACGCGTTCTACTTGATTTCAGCTACTGTGTTGGGTGTTGGGCTACTATGTTTTTCTTGGTGACACTCTTGTTTCCTGCTTGTTTAAGCAACAAACTACAGTTTCTCGTTCTAGTGCTAAGTACAAGGCGGTTGCACATGTTGTGGCCGAGTGCTTCTGGTTGCGGCGGCTTCTCCAGGAGATTCACATTCCCCTCACGAAGGCTACGCTCGTCTATTGCGACAACGTCAGTGCTGTTCACATGACAGCTAATCATGTTCACCATCGACGAACGAAGCACATCAACATTGACATTCACTTTGTACATGAGGTGGCTTTGGGAGAAGTCTGTGTTCTACATGTGCCTTCCTCACATTAGTTTGCTGACATAACGACTAAGGGTCTTCCTGTACAGTTATTTACTAATTTTAGATCCAGTCTTGGTGTCCGTCAAGCTCCCCTAGTGACTGCGGGTGGGTGTTAGACATATAGAGTTGTATATGTGTTTGTATTGTATTATTTGTAAGCCATGAAAGGTCACCCCCCTTCTTAGGGTGTGTGGTGTTTGGCCAACTCTCTACACATTGGATGCGTATTTCATAGGTAGGCGCATACACAAACTCGACCAGCGGGACGTAAGACAGACCCCGTGCATTTTGCATACAGAAGACTTTCTCACGCAGGTCAAGAAAACCCCCGACCTTGCCCTATCATTGCACAACGGCACTGTCGCCCATGTGAGAAGGACCAACGACAAGGGCCGAGGCTTAGACCTTTGCTTTGGCATGGGATAGATGAGGTGATTATTTTTAACAGCAACCTGAAATTCGCTCAGGACCTAAGGAGTGCTACTCCACCTAACCTACTCAGCTAGAGGCTTGTTCAGTACAAATTCCTTCACTCGTTGTACAGAACAAAAAAAAAATGCACACATTGCTAGCAGCAGGTCATCTAAAACTAAAAATGAGGAATGGATAAGCACTACACATGGTTCGCATGCCTCAAAACGCTAATATTAAGGGTTTGACTGAAACAGTAAAATATTGATCAAACTAAAACAACTCTGCATAAAACTTCTTGTGTTCTAAAGCTACGTTAAGCAAGTTCATCCTCCCCATTACAAAGCTGAAGAGAATACACGAACCAAATAAATTGGACTTCAAAAATTTAGTCAGCTTTAGAGTTATATTAATCGTATCTCAGATCTGCTTTTTATTTCTCGAGCACGCAGGAGAGCTGCACATCATTATATCTCGGATCTGCTTTGAAACTATGTTGACTAAGAACCAAAAGTCTACACTGTATTAGCAGTTATTGATTTTGTTAGGACTTCAAGGATCCACCCAGCTACTCTTTTCTTATATTTTTATACATGCTGGTGCTAGAGAACCTGCAGAAGAACTTCTGCTTAGGGAGCTATCCACAATGCAGAAAGTGTTGTGTTCCTAAGTAATATGTTACAAACAGGACGATGAAATTAACAGATACATCAAAACTACAATCACATTATATTATACCAAACAAAAGGAAGATTCCCTTTGCTGACACACAAAGTAGCAGAGGACTGAATGCACAGCAATACATTAGAACATGACACCATATGGACAGAATAACCAAAGTAATGAAAATATGTTGTGCAGAACATACATCACCACCATATGGAAGCGCCAATGCTGTGTGGGGCAAAGCTACTCCATCCTGTAAACATTGGAGGAAGATGATATGTCCATATCTGATCCGAGTTTTCCAGGAAAAATGTCCTGGCACTAAAAATAAGACCTGCATTTCCTAGCAGTTAATGCAAGAATAGAAAAACACAAAGGTTATTACCTCAACACAAACTACTTGTGTAACTTGAGCCCCAATGTTGACAACACAAGCTGTAGACAAACCATTTCCAAATGCAGCAGCTAGAGCTTCCTAATAAAGCATAAGCATAGAATATGCGGAACGTTATTTTGTGAATCTATGAAAGCTTGGCCATGTCTCTCAAATTCTGCCAGCACATATGCTCTGAACCCAGCAAAGGCATTAAGCAGTCAATTTGCAGTTTGCCCGAACAGGAAAATCCAACACCAAGTTGGTCTAGTTGCCCACTAGAAAGAACTCATGTGTTCACAAGGATCTGAAAAACATTGAGCTAGTGGCTAGACTAAATCACAAAATCCAGAACAGCTAGCACTAGCAAGAAATGTTGAGTTGTTCTCATCTTCTAGAGCAACAGTACATTTGGCAGTAGTCCATGATTAAGTTACATTATTTTGGCAGTGGAGAAAACTTCCACTCTAGCACAATACCAACAGTTATACTACACTGCTAACCAAAGCCACAGCTTGCCAAATCAACGTACCCTCTCCAGCATAGTTACTTATAATAACAAAAAGAAGGAACATAAACATATTAGTGAAGTACCACCTGATTTAGAGCATGATCTACTAAGTGAATTAGTGAATATAATTTTTTCAGAACCAGAAAAATAATAATCTCAAAAATCAGGAAATTATTATAGCACCTTTGGGGTACAATTACATACAGTGAAAAAAGCTATCCCCATATCAAATGAGATCCAATTAACTGGGACATGATTGCAGGGGGTAACGAAAGGACTCTGTATGTGCAAAATGCTAGGAGATTGGGGACAAAGACAAACCTGATGTACCACTGCTGTGCTAAATCCCAAATCGTTGAGGACAATAGACAGCATCTCTTTTATTTCTGGCATAGATTGAGTAAATTAACATTCGTCACCAGGAAATTTTAAGAATCTTCCTTATGAAATATAATATACACTTAAAACCGAAAAACACAAAAAACACAAAAAAAAAACAGAAAACCAAACCAAATGGCTGACAAGAGACATTGGAGATTGGACAGCTGTGACTTTTTTTTTTCTCGAATACGCAGGAGAGCTGTGTATCTTTGTATTAAGAAGAGAGAAACCGGTCCCCTACAAACACCACCACCTCACTCCAAACCGAGCTGTGAGGGGCTGAGTATACAGTATGAGGGTAAACTAAAAACCACACCAAAGCGAGCTAGACCAAAAAGAAGAAGAAGCTACCAGAGCCTCACTCTGGAGCTTCTCCATAACCAAGCGCACATAGAGTGTTAGCTCCAGCGAGGTGCCATAGCTGTCTCAATACGAAAATCGCTCAAAATCTTCCTGATGTTTGGTTGGACAGCTGTGACTTAAAACACAAAAAAAAAAATCCACCAATCATGGATTCGTCAATTTAAGGTTCCTTGACTTCATGGATAATGGATACATAAATTTAAAGCGTTGGAAAAGGAGATCAGCCAAATTGATGACTCATGGCCAACAACCAGAAGATGAAGATTCAAAACTGGACAAGTGATAACATCACATACACCATCACGACACTAAAAATGTCCCAAGGACAAAGATCATGTCCACATATGACAGGATTGAAGCGATACATGGGAGCTAGCAGCATGTATCAAGAGTCTTCATGACATCAACAACATATGGGAGCACATCCACCGGAGGTACATGATGATGTTCTAACTAAGATAAGTTATGATTTATCTTCTTTTGAGGGAAATTTTGACACTCATACATTGGTTGGGAGCTTAAGGGAGATGCAGAATTTGATAAATATGACCTTTCTGAACATCAAATGGTTTCTGCTGCCTCTAATGCTTTAACTAAAGGCGCTTATAACGAATGGAAACATCTTTGTAGGCACAACAAAATTCCACCAACTTGAAAAGATTTTAAAATGCATTTTCAAGATGTATATATTGCTGCATATTATGTTGATTATTTGCTTTAAGATATTAGAGAAACTATTATGTCTTGATCTACTCAACTTTTTGGGGATGCTTCAGGGCTGAAGACCAATGTGCAGAAGAGCAATGTTTTCCCAATTCAATGCACAGAACCGGACACTGCTATTGTGCAGGAACTGTTGTCTTGTGGCCAAATGGAATGGCCTTGCAAATATCTTGGACTCCCTTTATCTCTGAAGAAACTAACAAAGGCTCAATTGCGGCCTTACATTGATCGTTTGGCTGCAAGGTTACCAGGGTGGAAGGCGGACTTACTGACCAAGGAAGGTCACAAAATTTTGGTACAGCATGTGTTAACTCCGATGTTAATTTACTTGGCGATGGCCATAGATCTTCCACCTTGGGCCATCAAGGCGTTTGATAAGCTCAGAAGAGGGTTTCTGTGGAGAGGAAGGAAAGATGCAAAAGGAGGTCATTGCCTGGTAGCATGGCCCAAAGTTTGTCTCCCAAAAGAACTGGGTGGACTGGGGATCTCCAATCTGCAGAGTCTGAATTGGGCATTGAGAATGAGGTGGCTGTGGCTGAAGAAAACAGACCCAAATCTTCCCTGGACATCTTTTAATTTTCCTGTACACAAATGTGCACAAGCCTTTTTTTTCCATAGTTGTGGTCTCTGAGGTGGGCAATGGTGCAACAACTCTTTTTTGGACAGATAGATAGATTCACGGTCAGAGAATTGAAGACCTTGCACCACATGTCTGGGCGGCAGTTTCAAAGAGAAGCATCAACAGGCAAACAGTACAGGAAGCTCTAATTGACCATGCTTGAGCAAAAGACATACAAGGTGCTCTAACTGCTGCAGTAAGCAGTGAATATTTTGCTCTCTGGAATTTAATCTCTGAAGTGGTACTACAGCAAGAGGTCGAGGATGTTCACATTTGGAGGTTCTCTAGTGATGGAAAATACTCAGCGAAATCAGCATATGTCAATCAATTTCAGGGAATGGTGATTTTTAATTCATGGGAAAGGATTTGGATGTCTTGGGCACCTGGTAAATGCCGGTTCTTTATGTGGCTAGTGATCAGGAACAGATGTTGGACAGCTGATCGGTTGGCGAGAAGAAACCTGCCTCATCCAGCAAGGTGTCCACATTGTGATCAAGCAGAGGAAACCATCAACCATCTGCTGCTAGAATGTGTCTTTGCCTGAGAATTCTGGTTCAATTTACTGAGAAGAGTTGGGCTACAAGCCCTTACACCTTCTCTGGACACAAGTTTTGAGGACTGGTGGGAGTTTAGCTCTAGTACCGTGTCTGCTCCCACTAAGAAGGGCCTTAACTCCCTTATTATTTTTGGGTAGCATGGATGTGGAACCACCGCAACCGTTGTGTTTTTCATGGAGCTTCTCCGAGTGTCAACAGAGCACTGCTATTGGCAAGAGAGGAACTGCATTTTGTGGGGTCTAGCCGGAGCTAGAGGAGTTAACTACCTTCTCGCTCCAGGGATGATGGAGGAATAAAAGTTGTTTGGGACAGGTCAGAATCGGTTATATAGCTCAAAAGGCAATTGTCTTATACAGTATTGGTTTGTGTGTGTGGGTGATGTATGGGCTTCTAACCCTTTTATTCTTCTTAATATAATAATGATACGCAACTCTCCTGCGTGTTCGAGAAAGAAAATATTGGACAAACTAAAACAGAGTAGTAAGACTGTGAAACAATACTACCATAATTTTAAAATTTGTATAACGTTTGGTGGATTAGATGAATGCATGGAAGATGTTATGAGTAGTTTAGAGTATATTTGGTAGGTTAGGATATGTAATCCCGGACTGCCATATATATGTTTGGTAGGTTAGGATATGTAATCCCGGACTGCCATATGTATTGAGAAGGTGCCTTACCCCCTATGTCTTGTACCCCTATATATTCGCCCTAGAGGCTCAATGCAATAAATCACACGCATTATACACAATCTTACATGGTATCACGAGTCTAGGTTCAAACCCTAGGCCTCCGGCTTCCGCTGCCTCGCGCCGCACCTGGGGAGATCGATCTCCGCCGGGGCCAGCGCCCCTGTAGATGCGCCGCGGATCAATCTGATCCGCCGCGCCGTTGTGGTCAAGACGCAGAGCAGATGGCCTATCTCCCGTGGTGATTGATCTCGTCGGCTGCCCCGGCCTCTTCCCTGCCGTCTCACCCGTGCGCGCGACCCCGCGCTGCCCCTCTCCTCCTGCGCCGTCGCTGCCTTGCGCGCGACCATGCGGCCGCGGAGGAAGCACGAGGGGCGCCAAGTCGCTGCGCCATCGAAGCCGCGGGGGCCACCTCGCGCCGTCCCGGCCTCCACGCACCTCCACCGCACCGCTCCACCGCCGTCGTCGGCAACTTGCGCCGCCGTGGAGGATCCACCCCATCTCGACGCCCCTAGCACCCGTTCCCTCCCCTGCCCGCTTTCTTTTCCTCTGCTGTGTTGACCACGGTGGGGAGGAGATAAGGGAGGGGGAGGGGAACTGCTAGGTGCACCCCGAGATTGTACCCAAGGTCCGCTTGCTGCTGCTGTTTTTTTTCGATCAAAGATCGGTTTGCGTCGCCCTGCCGTTCGTCGCCGTTCATCGTCGACACCCCCGAAGGACGAGGTTGTTGCTGCGCCTTCTCAGGCCGCAGCGACGACGCTCGTGATCGAGCCTCTACCGCCGGTGTCGCCGCCTTCCAGCGGCGGCGGCGCCCGCACCACCTCGCCGCCCCTCGGCGCCCCCGGACGACCACCCGACGCCCCCGGCTGACCACTTGGTGCCTCCGATCGCCCCTCGGCGCCCCCCAGCGCCGCTGGTCGGCGACTCAGCACCACCTCCAGGCGCCTCCGATCGGCCACTAGGCGCCCCCCAGCGCCGCCGATCGGCGACTCAGCACCACCTCCAGGCGTCACCGATCGGCCACTCAGCGCCCCCTAGCGCCGCCGGTCGGCGACTCAGCGCCAGTACTCCGAGTGCTTCACGCCGCAAGCTCGCGGGCACCGCCGCCGATGTGCTGCAGGAAGACAAGTCGCGCTCTTTAGCCCCAACTGTCACCAGCGCCATCGAACGACATCGTCCTGCTGAACATGCCGCCAGAAGCTGCTGCCTACCTGCGGCCACTCGGCTCTCCGGTCAACCACTCGGTGTCTCCGGTCGACCACATGGGGCCACCCAGGCGGCCGCGCTGGGGTCGGGATCGTCCGACCCCTCCTCCACGGCTACGACCACGTCCACCTCGACCTCGGCTACTTCAGCACTAAGGGGCTATCATCTGCATGAGCTCCAATCGCAAGCATTCGCACCGACGTTCCGACTGCGAAGGGATGTCTCCATTGTTCTCCAGTCTGTACTCCATGTTGCTACCGTTGCGACTGCGGGGTGGATGTTAGAGTATATTTGGTAGGTTAGGATATGTAATCTTGGACTGCCATATATATGTTTGATAGGTTAGGATATGTAATCCCGGACTGCCATATGTAATCCCAGACTGCCATATATATGTTTGATAGGTTAGGATATGTAATCCAGAGCAAGAAATAGTGGAACCCGTTGCTAATTTACCTTCGTCACAAGATGAATTACTTGTTGTTCCTTGTGACAAGGAGGACTTGTGTGCCGTTGCTTTTTTTGTCTCTATGCCTCAACTAGTGAACAAGTATGATACTTTTGCTATAAAGCCATATCAATGTGCTGAAGATAAGCCTTTTCTTTCTATTGCTTGTGCATAAGATGAACTGAAATTGTTGTCTTCTTTAAATACTTTGGGTTATATTGAATTTTATATTCTGTGTAATATGAACTGTTTAGAGGAGAAAATTTTTGCATATTCTGAAATTGGCAATCTTGTCTAGTCATACATATCACTTTATTAGCAAGTAGAGTTCTAAAGGAGAATATATGGTACACCGAGTTTATATTTGTTCAAAACTGAAATCTTCGTTGGTTGTGAAACAATATGATCAAGTAGACAGCTGCAATAACACTAATCCTATAATGTCAAGTTTGTCTGATGTTGTCTTAAAGAAACAGGTTCAATTCGAAGGAGAGAATTGTTAGCTGCTATCTATGACCTCTTCTACAATTACAATCAAATCGAGGACGATTTGCTTTCAAGAAGGAGAGAATGATGAGGATATGACACCTCCGGATACGACCATTGATTATAATGTGAGCTTGTTTCTATGTTTGCATAATGATGATAAAACTAAGAATTATTTACTACCTGATATCAATATTTCAAATGTGATTTGGAACAACGGTGATGACGAAATAATTTGGATATACCATGAGCAAAACCGATCTCAAAGTGCAAGTCCATCAAAATTGAGCACTCGATTCGACGGCAGTATCGAGTCTTGCCGACATGATATTGAGGTGAGATCAGATCCATTTGAAAGCTTATCAAATGATCTTTCCATCAAGATCTCATGGACCTCAAACAAACTCCGGATGAATTATGGTCTTCCCAATGAAGTACTATCGAACTGTCGGTGAATCGAGTGTTCAATTTTGATGGACTTGCACTATGAGATCGGTTTTGCTCATGGTATATCCATACTATTTTGTCATCACCATTGTTCCTAATCACATTTGAAATACCGATATCAGGTAGTAAATAATTCTTAGTTTTATCAATCATTCTGCAAACATAGAAAACAAGCTCACCTTATAATCAATTAGAGATCCAAACCGTCTTGCAAAGGAACTGTATTCTGTGAATTAACACTTGACAATCATGTTGATTGGAACAAAACTGCTAGGATGTTATAAACTGAAAGGAAATCAATATCACCTTAGCTTAAAAACAGTCAAATACAAACAGAACACTCCATGTAACACAATGATACCAGATCAGGTGTTGGAAAATCAATGAGTTCATTCTCCTCACATATAACAATAATGGTGTCTGCATTTTTCTTCATATGTTGTTGACACTCCAAAATTACCGTGTAATCTAGATGTGTAGTAAAGCAAATCCCTAAGTGCTGGCAATATTCTATGGCATGGAAAGTGATATCAGGTCACACACGAATCCAGGAAAGTGATCTATTATGAGAAGAAATTCGATAAACCTTTGTATTTCGCATACAAAGTGCGTACCAAAACATCCGGATGTACTTTGAAACAGGTGAGCTCAGCTGGCATCACCGTTAATATTCTATTGGATGAAAGGAGAAATACCTCGGTTGTCAAATGTCTCTCCAAGAACAAGAATTGCAGAATATAGGCTTCTGTCTCTTGGGTTGATATGCAACTTTTCTGTCAGTATCCAGTTCCAAATAGTGCGTAAATCTTCTATAACCTGCAAAATAATGTTTAGTAAAAGAAAAATTAGTAGGATGACAGATACACAAGAAAGACAGTCAGGGCATAGCCACATATGTATGACAACAAATGGAAAAGGAAATCGTCTTTTAGCTTATCTTTCCCCACCCCTTTTGGACGCCACATGCCGCCTGTTGCTAGCATCCAGCATTACAAAAGAAATCTTTTAAAAATGCACATTTTCACTATTTTGCAGCCCAGAGTTCTATTCATTGCCCCAAAACTAATTACTCTGATAGCCAAAACACTTCTAAAAAACCATTATATAATTAAAACGAGAAACTTCAGCAAAAGAACTGAAATGAAACTCCATGATCTGGTCTGTGTTTTTAAGTTCATTCGAAGAGAAGCATGCAACAGTTGAACTATCTTTAATAAGAAAAGAAACATGCATTAATCTGGTTTCGTACCTGATGCAGTGAATAATTATGAGACACATTGAAATGGCCTCTCCTGATGGGCCGACTCAAACAGTATGACTCAGAAGGAGGGATTTTCAAAGCATCTTCTCCAAATATCACTTGCTTATACTTGTTCTCTTCAAATTCATTCCCATTACCATCACCGGATGTGCTTGGTGGAGTATCTTCAGCATTCTTGTGTCCTGACCTATCTGGCCAATTTGGAGGGTTCAGCAAAACAATTACAACAAAAATTGCTATGTATAGTTTTCTCTGAACTACAGAAGAGTAGATCATAACTGGGTAACTGCTACGACAAAAAGCAGAAGGTACAAAATTATCTCTGGAATTAACTCCTGCTGTTTCATATGGGTCAGGGCAGGTCACTAGTAACCAGGCAGGTGTTTAAACAGAAGTCATAACAAGCTATCACAATGTCAAAAAAAAACGTATTGAGTAACACTGATGTACAACTTCCAAAAAGTAAACTAATCTATAAGGGAAGTACCGAAAGACGAAATATACAGTTTAACTTTAATTTAACAACAATAACTCTGAAACAAAATGAAGTAAAATGATCAGAAAGTACCTATTGATGTGGATGGCTTAATACTTCTCTTCGTCACATCTGTCCAAGAGAATTTACTATCGTCTCTGCTTTGCTGCAAGGAAAAGCCATCTACACGTCCCATCTGAAGAGATCAACATAACCACATCAGCATGCAGAGATACTGCTGAAACATTTCTCAAAATTAAAAAAAAAACTGAACCTTGTGATGCTAAACTATTTCTGATATATGCATTGCAAACATTGATTAGTCTTAAACATTTGAAGCTGCAGTGCATTGAATCTGTAGAGAGCTATAGAATGGGGAAAACACCACACGCCCAATGGGGGGTGACCTTTCATATATATATAGCCAATATGGCTTGGTATACAAGGCAATACATCAGGTATACATGTCAAGTGCTATACACATCTAAACATACCTAATACCGGCCCTCAGTCTAAGCGGGAGGATCACAGATGCACAAACTAGACCGAAAGTCGGTGAACAACTGTACAGGAAGTCCCTTAGTCATGATGTCCGCGAACTGATGAGAAGATGGGACATGAAGGACCCGAACCTGTCCTAGGGCCACCTTCTCACGGACGAAGTGGATGTCGATCTCAATGTGCTTCATGCGACGATGATGGACGGCGTTGACTGTCATGAAGACAGAGCTAACGTTGTAACAATAGACAACCATCGCTGAAGCAATGGGAACGTGGAGCTCCTGAAGAAGTTGGCGGACCCAACAGCACTCGGCCACTACATGAGCAACAGCACGGTACTCCGCTTCAGCACTGGAGTGGGAGATGGTGCTCGGATGTTTGGAGGACCAAGAAATCAGATTGTCACCGAGGTAGACACAGTAGCCAGAGGAGGGTGTAGAGAACGGCGTTGTCCAGGGAGGAGCAAGACCGGCCGTTGAGAAGGTAGGTGGCGATGGCAAGGGCTTTAGCCCAGTATGAAGGCGGCATGCTAGCATGGAGTAAGATGGTGCAGCTGATGTTATTCAGGGTGTGAAGGATGCGCTCAGCCTTGCCGTTCTGCTGGGATGTATAGGGACATGAGAGTCGCAAGAGGATGAAACGGGAAGAGAACATGTCCGTGAGAGTGCGATTGACGAACTCAGTGCCATTGTTAGCTTGAAAAGCTTTAATGTAAATACCGAACTGGGTTTGTATGAGGGTGCAAAAATTAGTAATGTGAGATGCTACTTTAGACTTGCGACTAAGAGGAAATGTCCAACAAAAATGAGAGTAGTCATCTAACAAGACTAAATAATACTGGAACCCGGAAATACTCGCCGGGACGTCCAGACATCACAGTGAATAAGTGCAAAGGGTGCAGTGCTTCGTGACTGCGAACGAGAGAAGGGTAACCGTACAGGTTTGCCAAGCTGACATGAATGACAAAGAGACGGTGTGTCTTTATTACAAGAAATAGAGGAAATGTTTCTAAGAGTGTTGACGGCAACAGGAGCAGGATGTCCGAGGCGGTGATGCCACAAGGTGGTGGTGATGGCGAGGGAGGCAAGTAGCGAGCTGGCGGTTGCAGGGAAGGTGTAGAGATCGCCGGCACTATCGCAGTGAAGCATCACGCGTCGACTCGGAATATCCTTGACAGAAAAACCAAGGGAGTCAAAACTCAATAGAACAGTTGTTGTCTTGAGTAAATTGCCGTACCGAAAGAAGTTTACGAAAAAGAGATACTAGGACATCACGAAGTGTGAAGTTTGATGAGCTGGTGGGAAGGACAGAAGTGCCACGGCATGTGATGGGAAGTGTATGACCAGTGCCGACGGTGACGAAAGAATGGGAGGGTGGTAGACGGGAGAGGAGAATTCCATCCGTATACGACAAGTGGGAGGAGGCGCCGGAGTCCATGACCCATCCCTGATTCGGAAGCGAGAGCTGATTCAGGGCTGCGATCAGACCAGCTTGATCACAGGTCTGGGTTGGCGACGACATCGGGAGGCCGGCCTTATCCCAGGTCTGGACAGTCTGCGACATCTAGAGAGGCGCAAAGGCAGCGTAAGCCTGCGGTCCGATGCCTAGCAACCCGTAGGGGTGGGGGCGCGGCCCACCCTGGCCGCCCTAAGCCTGGCCACCCTGGATGGCCGTCTGTGGCGCCCATGGTTTGAAGCAAATCCAGGGGCCCATGGGACGGTACGGGTTGGTCAGTTGCTGGGGCTGGTGTGGCGGGCCGCCCTGCTTGCCGCCCTTCCTGTCGCAGCTGCCGCCGCCGCCGTGCCCCTTGCTGTTGCCGCCGCCGCTCACCTGCGGAGACTGCTGGGGCCCGAGGGCGTAGAGCGACAACCAGGGCCGAAGAAGTACAAGGAGGAGGCGAGCAGGGCGGAGGCGGCCACCGTCTTGACTTCATTGGTGAGGCGGAGCTCCTTCAGGACGAGCTTGTCGCATGCGGTGGAGAAGTCGGGGAGGATGGTGGCGTTGGCAATGTCGTCCGCGGTGTCGGTGAAGCGAGGGTTGATGCCGCAGAGGAGGTTGAGGACGAGCTGAGAGTCCTCGACGGTGTGGCCGACGTCCCGAAGCTCGGCCGCCCTCTTCATCCGTTCGCAGAACTCGTCAACGATGGAGTCGCCATGAGACATGAGTGGAACTCTTGGAGGAGGAAAATCGCCCGCGGAGCCTTGTTGCCGCAGAAGAGGCCCTCGATCGCGACCCAAAGGGCTCGAGCAGTCTAGTCGTCTCCGTCCATGGCGAGGCTAAGGACGGAGTCGTCGACCGATACGAAGATCCAGCTGCGAACGCAACAATCAGCTTGATCCCAGAACGGGTCTTGGAGTTGTGGAGGAAGAGTGCCATCAATGTGGTGGCGGAGGCCGAACTTGCCACACATCGACTTGAAGAAAGATGCCCAACGGGAGTAGTTGGACACCTTCATCTCCAACCGAATCGGTGCATGAAATTGTACAAAGATCATGGCGTAGGGGGCCACCACGAAGGCCTGGGGAACTCCATGGGTGGCGGCGCCAATGGTGGCGCCACCAATGGCCAGCAGGGTGGGCATGTCGAAGGCCGGCATAGTAGGCGCGTCGGTGGCTGGCATGGTGGATGTGCCGAGGGCCGACAAGGTAGGCATGACTAGCGCCGGCGAAGAAGAGTTGGAGGACATGGCAGAATCCTCCGACATGAAGGAGATGGCGCCAGGGCTAGGGGCGGCGCGCAGGAAGGAGGGGGCGATCGGAGATCGCGAGCGGAGAAGGCAGCGGAGATCGCGAGCGGAGGAGGCAGCGGAAGGAAGGTGAAGAACAGATTGATCCCGGACTCGTGATACCATGTAGAGAGGTATAGAATGGGGAAAACACCACACGCCCAATGGGGGGTGACCTTTCATATAGCTAATATGGCTTGGTATACAAGGCAATACATCAAGTATACATGTCAAGTGCTATACACATCTAAACATACCTAATATACCTAATAGAATCAGTAGCAAAATGATGGCAGCAACATTAGAGTTCTGTATCGCCTTTTGTAGAAGAACTGTGAAATTTAAGACTAGTATTTTTTTCAGTTAAGACATATTTGAGAAAAGGGGTAAGAAGAGTGTAGACTTAGATGATTGCTTCATATTTGATCATTTCTAGGTCGATGGTTGGGCTAGTAAGTGATTCCTGCCTGATGTTCGATGTGTGGACCATCCTTGATGATTTCTAAGTGTGTGGCACTTTGGGCTGAAAAAGGACAGGTATAGGAAACAAGTGGGGTAATAATGATGGTATGGAATGATGACCTAAAAATGGCATGAAAGAAATAAAAATATATTTACTGGAAGATCATGCACGGTTTCTTCTATATAAACAAAAATAGCTTATTGTATAAGTCCTGAACATTATCGCGGTATTGTTCAGCTTATAAGCAACTCAGAACCTTATAAGCTCCAATGCACAATAAGCAACTCCCGCTAGCCTCACTTGCGCTGTAAGGGACTGGCTTTATCATTATGACATGAGCCCCCAAGAACCCATTTTATAATAGGTTTAAAATAGAGCAAAAACTCCAATGTGTTTTTCCTCCCTATCTTTAGACGTCTATGGTGAAAACAAATCAAGATAAACAGTTATCCTTTTTTATCCATGGGTGCACGCAGTAATTGAAAATGTGCATGTGTTTGCCTATTGTCTCCTCAGCTGTCATGGGTGTTGGCTGGGCCACCTGGGTCTATTGGGCCAGGCCCCTTAGAGTTAGATTAGGGATAAGATTAGATCTCTTGCTTAGGACTTAAGTAAACCTCCCTATATAATGAGAGGAGATGTATCAATTGAAGGTAAGCAATGAGAATATCGGTCTATTAGGGTTAGCCCCTTCTATCCCCTGCCCTTGTGGTGCGGCTGCCGCCTATCGGCGAGGTCGCGCTGCTTGGGTTTAGGGCCAATTGGATCTCTGCATGTGACAATTGGTATCAGTTAGCTTTGGTTTCGTGCCCATGGCTTTCGCATCGCTAGATGTCGACCACCTCACCGCCACGGTCGATGACATCTCCACCACGCTTGCTGACGTTGCCAAGACGCTAAAGGACTTGGCGGCGTAGATGACATCATTAGCCAAGAGGATGCGGGCGACCACGGAGCATCGACATGAGGCGGCAGGGCTACCACGAGAGATCAGGCAGTTTGAGCGTCGGGAGGCGGCGGCAGTGCGGCTTCAAGCAACAATGCGCGGCTTCCTAGTAAGGCGCCAGGCACGGGCGAAGCTGGCATCGTCAAGCCCCACAGCAGTCTGTCGCATCCAGCATCTTCAAGAGGCAGCGGCGTTGTGGCTGCAAGCAGCGACGCGCGGCTTCCTTGCGAGGCGCCAGATGCGGGCGGCCCGGTTGTCGGCAGGCCTGACAGTAGCCTACTGCATCCAGCGCCACCGCCGTATCTTCCAACCGGCAGCCGCATCCAACAGCTGCCGTGGGTCTCAGCGCCGTCCGCCACAACGGTCATCTACATGCGTGATGGTGCCTCTGCACACGGCCATCAACAGCAGCGGGCATCGGCGTCGTCCACCGCGGGCTCGCCTTCGTTAGCCACCGGGGACGTCCTCTCCGGGCGGCGGCACTTGGGAGTAGCGACGCAGGACGCCGCACTCTGGCTTTAATTCGCCGCAGCGACAGGCGCAAGTTCCGTCGCAGATTGCGACTATGTCGGCGACGACAGCGTCCGTCTCGTCCAAGCAGATGAGCAGGACAAGTGTCGTGGGCATATCGTGGGCAGCTCTGTCCGTGGTGGACCAATTGCGTGGGCTGCTCAGCTGGTCTTTCTTGAAGGCTTCAGCCCATATGCCGACAAATGCAGTGCTCTTTCCATGGGACCCCGGGTGGAAAACGACCTTCCAGTGGGCCTTGGATGTTCACATGGAAAGCGAGGGCATCGCCTTTCCCATCACAAGTGCTCGTGGTGGGCCAAATCAACAGATTTTTTTTGTTATTTCTTTAGGTGCAAAATAAAGCCGAGATGTAAAAGGCTTATGCCAGCGGTAGATTGGTGTTCAGTCTTCATGCTGCAGCTCGAGGACGAGCTGCTCAAAAAGGGCGGAGTAGTGTCATGGGCGTTGGTTGGGCCACCTGGGTCTATTGGGCCAGGCCTTAGGGTTAGATTAGGGATAAGATTAGATCTCTTGCTTAGGACTTAAGTAAACCTCCCTATATAATGAGAGATGTATCAATTGAAGGTAAGCAATGAGAATATCGGTCTATTAGGGTTAGCCCCTTCTATCCCGTGCCCTTGTGGTGCGGCTGCTGCCTATCGGCGAGGTCGCGCTGCTTGGGTTCAGGGCCAATCAGATCTCTGAATGTGGCATAAGCAAACTGCTCTGGATAGACCCCATTTACTGGCTAAATACAACTTTATAACTTCCTAAGAATAACAATGATTATTCAAAGGCGATCAAGAATTGATTTAACAAAATGATTATACAAGTTTTCCTAAGTATGATCGTATATATAGAATCTCTAAAAGCAAACCCTGCCTCCAGGTGCCATTGTACCACTTACTTTATAAAATGAAAAGCTGAAGTACGAGTGACATGACAAGAGGTAAAAGCTTCAGAATAAGGCATATGGTAACAATACACAGCACCTTTGGAGGAAGGGGTTGGTTCGGTGAAGGCATTTCTTCATCCAAAAATGGGATTTTCATTAGTGCTGCAATCTGTAAGAGTTGATTAGCTACAGAGCCAAATATAGTCCAAAAGGAAAATGATTGGAATCTTTTCTTTTACAATATCGTATGCACTCTCCCGCTCTGCATTCTGTGATGAAGTAGCATGGCAGTTTTGGATCTGCAAACAACCATAACTCTTGTTCACTAAAGATATATTGAAGTTACAATGCGAGCATGCAACAAACACTATAGAAGGGCCTCCCTCTTATTTGCATTACCTGATCCCGTACAGATAACTTTGGCTCTTCACCTTCCTGTGGATTGATGCGTCGTGCAATGCAGTGCGGTATATTGAATGGCACATCCTGACTAGCAAACCCCATGCGCACATTTGCAGATCCTACAAATGATGTGCAGCTTGCTTAAATGATTAGCAAGCATGAATTATATCGAGTAGGAAAAACACTGTTTTGATAGAAATTTCTTAACAGTGGCATCTCACGGTCAGCAGCGTATGTTACAAATCAAGTAATGCACTTCTCTTAAAAGTTAACTTTGTTACTGCACAGCATTTGATTTAACCAAGCAAAGGAGAAAATATGGCGAAATCCCCATCTTGAATTATCAAGATTAACCTGAGGTTCACAGTTTCCGAGCACATTGGTCATTGGACCCCATAGGAGGCCTGAATTACCAATAAACCGAGAAAAGTAGAGACAGTAATTAAGAAATTAACACGTGCGGGCGCTAGGATTTTGGCAGGGGCGCACCTGGGTTGATGACAACGAGGTTGGCGCCTCGCTCGGCCATGAGCTGCGACGGCACCACCGTCTTGAGGTAGTCCTGCGCGACGGGGCGGCATAGAATCAAACGTCAGTCACCACTCGCTAGGGTTTCTCGGGGTTTATGGGGCCGGAGGAACCAGCCAGATTCGGCGTGGAGGAGGAGGATAAGCAAGGGAGGGGGGCCATTAGGGCTTACCATCTCGGCGACGGCGGTCGCAGCGGAGCTGAGGCGCCGGGGTTGGAGGCGAAGGTTCTCTTCCTCTTTCCACTAGAACTCTAGAAGGCAGGTTAGCTTGCCCGGTTTGGGTTGGATTTTTATTTCGTGCGCGAGTAATTTGCGATTTTGCCGTCATGTAGCTGCTCCAATGCTAGGTCAAAACCAAGCCAAATCCCCACATAACTATTTAAACTATGCTATATTATATAAACTAATCTAATCATGTTACTTTATTTCTACCTCTAAACCGATCCAAACTATTTAAACTAGTTTCGAAAACAAACCAAATCGGTTTAGATCTATAGTTTTAGGTGTGGCTTTAGATATAGGACCCACGTCTAGATATGGCTTAATCGATTTGTACAGAGTATCGGACCGTAGTTCTGATAAACCTCCAATAAATTTCGGTCAAATCTACTAAAATTATAAGGTGCGAATGCGAACTTTTAATCGTAGGGTCCGAGTCTATATGTTGGCCCACATGCAAATTTGGCTACACTAATTTGCACGGAGTAGCGGACTGTAGTTCTGAGACATCTCCAATAAATTTCGGCAAAATCGCTAAAATTTTAAGATGTGAACGTGAACTTTTAATTTTAGGGTCTGGCTTTGGACGTGAGCCCCACATATAGATATGGCTACACCAATTTGCACGGAGTAGCAGAATGTCGTTCTGATGCATCTCCAGTAAATCTTAGTCCAAACTGTTAAAATTTTAAGGTGTGAACGCGAGATTTTAATTTAGGGTCCAACTTTGAACGTGGGCACACATATAGATATGGCTACACCAATTTGCATGAAGTAGGGGATTATCATTCTAACATATTTCCAACAAATTTCAGTCAAATTCGTTAAAATTTTCATGTGTGAAGCAAGATATTAATTTTAAGGTTCGGCTTTTAATTTAGCTTACATTTATACACATAACCATTATAATTGTTAATCATTCTAGACCGTTGTAACTATTAAACCAAACCAAATCAAACCATTATATGTGGCAACCCATTATTCACCATGCCAAACTACTCCAATAAAAAATCAAGCCACTAAAATTGGTTTAAGACCGAAACATTACCAGCTTTACTCCCAATAGATTCTGCTATTTTGCCATTACAAAACTAATACCTAGAATGCATTTTTTCAGAAATTTTCAAATATCCACGTATTTTCTTACTTCTTTTCTCATTTGAACTACCTAAATTGCCTTTGGAGCTATCCTAAAGTGACCACAAGTTTGGTCATTCTGCTACGCCCCCATGTAGTTGTTCCCGTCCCACGCTCCTACCTGTCACCCGCTCGTCTCCTCCTTGTCGGAGTTCTAGTCCGGCAGTCCACCCGGGGTACCCAGATGGTTGATTTGTAGGCAAAGGGAGATCGCTGGACTAGGGAGCTCGAGGTAACACAGGGACACAGGGATTATACAGGTTCGGGCTACCCGGAGGTATAATACCCTACGTCCTGTGCTCGGGGGTCTTGTATTGATCTGCTCGAGGTGTTCCAGGGAACAACGGCGAGCTCTTGGTTACAATGGGGGATCTGGTAGCCAGGAATCGAATGAATGAGGGGGTCGACCTAGGCCGCCTTATATAGGCTGACGGCCTAGGGTTTACAAGCCGGTTATCTCTAATTATGGTCCGGCTCAAATCAGGAAGCTAATCCAAGTCGGTTACAATATAATCTTCGTGATCTCAGGGCGGGATCTGGACGAATCGCCGAATGCCTTGCGGGCTAAGTCTTCTCCAATCTTATCCATCAAGTCAGGGATCCTCGTGGGCCGGCCTGGGGTCGGCCCACATCCTTGTCAGACGTGGGCCCAGGCCGACTACATATCCGGTCGGTAGTGGGCCCAGGGGTACCCATATCCCACAAGTCCCGAGCAACGTGCAGGCGCGTGTCGGACTGTCGATGAAGAAACGAAGCCTTCCAGGTCGGCTGAAGCATCTTGGTCGGCAAGCCGACACAAGGGTGGGCGGTGCTCAAAAAAGAAAACCGCAGGCCATCCGGGGATGACCCTGGGCGGACCCGGGGCAGAGCCTCGAGTGGCGTAGCGCCGAGTCGTGGCCGAGTCGGGCGCCGAGGAGCTGCACCACTTGGGAAAAGTGACACATCCTGATGGGGCATATGATGGAGTAGTCCCCGAGCATTGGGCCGACTAGAAAAGTCGGGCTAATGGTCAAAAGAGAAGGATCTCCAAACTTCGGGGCAGTCAGGCCACCCAAAGGATAAGCTCGTCACATGTCATGACAAGAACAGTATTCACATGATCGCACAGAGCGTTCCCGTGGTTGAATGAAGCCAAAAAGGATAAGGGCGGACTGAGCACCTCGAAGAGAGGAGCTGCTGCGTGGCACAGAGCTCACGCGCCGAACAATGCAACCAGAGTCACATGTTATCATTTAGCTCGAGGCTATAAATATATACCAAGGCCCTGAGCCTGCGGTCATTAGAAGATAGGCATATTACACACCATGTTGGGGACTTGGTACTGGGTTCATCCTCCGGGGAGGATCATGGGGACTTGATAGCGTGGTGCTAGAAGAGTGCTTGCGAAGATCTGGAGGTGTTGATTAGCGTCTGAATGCTGTCCCATTCACCCCTGCATTCCCATGTGACGAGGGCCATGTGGGGTGAAATGCTTTGTAGAGCAAGGGATACCCGGAGGCATTCGCTAACAGCCCTCTATTGGTGCTGTCCCGTCGACGGCTGCAGTGGTGCTACAAGAGAGCTTGCGAGGAGCTCATGTAGGCCAAGCTTGCTTCGGATGCAGCACTAGGCGCAGGGACGAGTGCCCCAGGCCGTCATCTTGACGGTTGATGTGTTTGATTCTTGTAACCGGCCCTTTGACCGGCTCCCTTTGTAATTTGTAATCCTTGTATTGAATCTTTTCTCCTTTTCGTTTCTTATAAATGCAATATCTGTGTCCCTGGACCCGGGGGTCAAGAGACGACGTAGGTTCGCACAATAGTAACAAGTTACGGAGTCTTCTTGGTCGACGTGCCGAGGCACCGAGTCCTGAGACCCGTTGACAGGAGTCAAGAGCGCCGAGTCCCTGAGGACCGGGGCGGGCCGAGTCCGGAGACCCGTTGACCGGAGTCAAGAGCGCCGAGTCCCCGAGGGTCAGGGCTGGCCGAGTCCGGAGACCCGTTGACCGGAGTCAAGAGCGCCGAGTCCCGAGGGTCGGGGCTGGCCGAGTCCGGAGACCCGTTGACCGGAGTCAAGAGCCGCCGAGGGTCGGGGCTGGCCGAGTCCGGAGACCCGTTGACCGGAGTCAAGAGCGCCGAGTCCCCGAGGGTCGGGGCTGGCCGAGTCCGGAGACCTGTTGACCGGAGTCAAAAGCGCCGAGTCCCCGAGGGTCGGGGCTGGCCGAGTCCGGAGACCCGTTGACCGGAGTCAAGAGCGCCGAGTCCCCGAGGGTCGGGGCTGGCCGAGTCAGAGCGCCGAGTCCCCGAGGGTCGGGGCTGGCCGAGTCCGAAGACCCGTTGACCGGAGTCAAGAGCGCCGAGTCCCCGAGGGTCGGGGCTGGCCGAGTCCGGAGACCCATTGACCGGAGTCAAGAGCGCCGAGTCCCCGAGGGTCGGGGCTGGCCGAGTCCGGAGACCCGTTGGCGCGCGGAGAGCCGTTGGCCCGCAGTTAACGGGACTTCCGCGGATTTCGTCCGTTAGTTACGGCGCCGTTAGGGTAATTCGGATCGGCGGAAGGGGATAAATCGGATCTGTTCACCGGCGGCTTTTACCACAGTTACTTTTCCAAATCGAGAAGCATCCCGCGCCTCCATCACCGCTTAGTGCCACCGTAGGAGCGATTCGCTCGCCGCCCGTTCGCCGCCGCCGGAGTGCAAGCGCCGCCGCCGCCGCTACTTGTCTGCATCGTGTCTGAGTGCCTCAGCGGAAATGGCGGACTCGAGGGAGACGCTGAGGACGCCGGCATCGGGAGAGGAGGTGCCACCGGCGACGGAGATGATGGACGCGGGTATTTCCGCGGACCTCGGTGAAGGTAACACGGAGAAGGAGGTGACGCCCTCCGCTGGCCAGTTTAGGGCCGTGGGGGACGCCGCCGCCCACGAGGGCGGCGATGCTGATGCGCCGGTGACCGCCGCCGGGGCGGACACCAAGGGAAAGGGGGTGGCCCCGTCGGAGGAGGTCCCGGAGCTGACCTCCGTGCCCGGGGGAGTGCCGCCCCAAGAGCCGGCCTGGGGTCAATCCTCCGTCACGGAGGAGAGGCTCCAGGATATGGTTCGTCGCGGCGTGCTCGGGCCGCGGGAGATCTTGCAGTGGCGACCCGCCGGCGATGATGCCCGGCCATGGGAGCGCTCGGAGACAGAGATGGCCGTCTTCGCGCCATTCTTCGAGCGTGGATTTGGATTGCCCACGGGGGACTTCTTCCGGGGTTTGCTGCATTTCTACGGGGTTGAGATGAGTCACTTGAACCCCACCTCTATTCTGTCAATCTCAGTTTTTATCCATCTGTGTGAGGCCTTTCTTGGGATCCCGCCACATTTCCCGTTGTGGCGGCGCTTGTATCGGATGAAGATCATCGGAGAAGGTTCCGGGAAGGGTCCAGCTAGAATCACTGGAGGGGCTGGGTTCTCGTTGAGGGTCGGCATGTCCAGGAGGTATTTTGTCCTGGATATGAACGATTCCAACAAAAACTGGAGGCAAGAATGGTTCTATGTCACGAACCATCCCCCTGCTCTACCTCTCCGCACTGGCCACCGGCCAGAGAAGAAGGACTCCTGGGATTCGCAGCCGGAGGGGAAGGAGCTGCAAGAAGCCGAGGAGCTGCTCGGGTTGATTGCCGAGCTGAAGGAACGAAGTTGACTGCCGTGGCTGTGATGATATCCTTCGTGCGGCGGCTGACCCAGCCAATCAAGGATCGGGTGCATCCTGGGTTCGAATTTTCGGGAGGCAATGATCCGACCCAGGAGCAGATCCGGACGGTGTCTATCCCGGAGACTTGTGAAAGGATCTCCGGCTTCATGCACGGCAGGATCTATAATGAGGGCACGCCGATGCCCTTTTCGTTGCATAATCCTCCTCCAGCGGTCAGTTCTCTATTTCCTTGTATGTTGCGTCGCTGACTGTTGAGTTGCTGGGCGTTTGATGAACTTTACCCTTATTTGTGCTGTGCCATTGTCTTGCAGGAGCGGGCGACGAAGTACTTCAGCCCGGCGCCCCTGCCTGAGGGTACTGTCCGGGTGGAGAAATTGATGACGGTGGAGGAGGCGTCTAGGACTTCTCAAGTCGTGGACGAGGGACAGGCCGCCTGGGAGGTGGCCGACTTCATCTCGGCTCCCCGAGACGAGGCGGGGGATGACCCGGTGGCCCAGGTGCTTGGCGGGCTGGGGAGGCCATTGCGTCAAGCCGTACGCAAGCTGACGCCATCCCAGGTGGCGGCTCGAGAGGGGTCCCCCAAGCCGTCTCAGCAGCTAGGGCAGGCCGCGCGGGCCGAGGCCGAGGCGCGGCGGAAGAGGAAGGCGGCGAGTGACGCGGGAGGTGGCGCCGACGGGTCTCCCTCAGGGCTTGAGTCGGAGCAACCCACGCAGGAGACTGCAAGGGGCCACGGGGGCCCGTTCGCCCAACCAGCGTTGCGGCCAGACGCGACCCTGCTACCGAGCCAGATGCCTCCGCAAGTGCTGCGGGGTGTGCAGTTCAAGCGTCCATGCAAGGGCGGGTAAGTTGCCTTAGCAACCTGGTGTATTCCTGATGAGCCTTACTTGAGTTGTTGGAATATTGGATGCAGGCCCGGGAGCCAAGTGGGGGCCGGGGGCAGGGCGCCGCCAAGTCGGCCTGCCGCCACGGAGGTGGGATCGGGGTCCAGCACAGCCTTGGTCGTGCTGGAGCAGGTGCCGGTCGGCATGTCAGGGCCGCCGCACCCACCGAGTCCTCCGCGCGTCACAGGGTGGGTGACCCGGTAGAGGATCTTCAGGCCGGAGCGTCCGTGGTGCCTCTCGAGGAAGAGGCCCCAGAGGGCCGCACGGTGATAGAGCCGGCTAGGAGTCCTCCTCCGCTTGAAGATGATGACAACCGGCTCCTTGGGGAGGACCTGGATGTCGACCCTGGTGTCCACGTGCCTCCCCAGGTGGAAGCGATCACAGCCGAGCACGGGGGCGGGCCGCAGGCGCCAGAGCTGACTCTGGAGCAGCGGATGGAACTTGATCTCGCCGACCAAGCGAGCGAGCTCCGGAAGCTGCAGAACGTAGCCGGCGTCCTGAACCGTGTTGTGCAGGTATGTCTTTCCGGTGCCTTGTTGTAAATGTGAAGCGTGGGTTAACCCGGGGGCTAATGTGTTGTATGACAGGGTTTCACGGCACGGGCCGCGAGGGATCTTGACTTCAGGCGGCAGGCCCTGGAGGACCGCCGAACCTTGGCGCAAATCCACACGGAGCGGGTCCGTGAAGCTGAAGCCGCCAAGGAGTACCAGATGCAGAGGGAGCGGGAGCTCGCCGACCTGCAAAAGACCAATGAGGACCTCATGAAAGACATGGGTGTTCTCACCGAGGGTAAGTTCTTTGTGCCTTTGCTTGCTGATGCATCTCTCCGAGCAGCCTGTGCTCATGGGGGTTTCTTTGTAGAGGCGAGGAAGAGGGAAGCCACCCTTCAAGGGAAGGTCGACGAGCTGGCCGGGGCCAGAAAAAAGCTTGAAGACGAGCTGGCCAAGGCCAAGCATAAGCTCGAGGAGGAGGTGCGGGGGCTGAAAGCAGCCAATCTTCGCCTGGCGACCGAGTCCGAGCACCTGAAGGAGGCCAATCAGGTCCTGAAGGACGCGCATGACCAAGCCATGCATGGTGAGTTTCCCTTGCCGAGTCTTCTGGGGCTTTTAGGAAGTCGAAGTGCTTATGTGCATTCCTTTGCAGGGCTTCGGACGGAGCTGATGGAGCTGAAGCAGGCGGCCGAGTTCAACGCCAATTCGTTGGTGCCCGCCGAGTCAGGCCCGGCGACGTTGACGTTGGTGGAACGGCTCAGGGCCGGTCCAAACCGCGCAGCCCAGTTGATGCAGCAAACTGCAATTGGCTTTGGGAGTCGGATACTGGCGCTATTCAGAATACACTTCCCGACGCAGGAGCTAGCTCCAATCGCCGATGGCATCCCCGAAGAACTTGCCGATGAAGAGTTCGACGGGTTAGTCGAGGAGTGTGCCCCTCTGGCCGAGACTGTAGCGACTGAGCTGGGCCTGTAAAAAATAATTATGCATGTAAACTCTGTAGTGTTCGGATATGAGAGAATTCCGGATTTATTTGAAGTGTTAATGAGCACTAGTGTTCTGTTGAACCCTTTTCCCTGCCGACTAGTGCTTTGCTTCACCCGACTGGCCACTGCCTTGTGCCGTTTAAGCACCCATTTTGGCCTGCTGACCACTGCTCACGAAGAGGACGGCTTACCCTGCTACACTGCTTAGTGGGGAGGCTTGTGTGTAGGGGGCTCGCAGGTTGAGCGCGGAGGCAATCGATGTCGGCCTGGCGGCCGATTTCTGCTTCGCCTTCCTCGTAGTGCTGGATGCGCGGAGCACCATGGGCGATGTCAGCTGGGAGGACGGCTTCGGAGCCGTACACCAGGAAGAAAGGAGTGCATCTCGTTGCTCTGCTCTTCTGGGTGCGTAGGCCCCACATGACATGAGGAACCTCTTTGGCCCACCGGCCAGGGTGCTTGTTGAGTTCGTCATACATGGCTTTCTTGAGCGAGTCCTGGACCATACCATTAGCCCGCTCAACCTGGCCATTGCACCTGGGGTGCGCCGTGGAGGAGTAGTAGACGTCGATGCAGTTGTTCTGGCAGAAGTCCCAGAACTCGTGGCCTGTGAACTCGGAGCCGAGGTCAGTCACGATGCGGTTCGGGATCCCAAACCGGTGGGTAAGCTCTTGGATGAACTTGGCTGCTGTGGCCGACTTGGTGTCGGTCACAACCTTATATTCGATCCACTTGGTGAACTTATCAACCGCCACCAAGATGTGCTTGAATCCGCCCGGAGCGGTTTTGAAGGGCCCGACGTTGTCGAGTCCCCATATGGCGAATGGCCAAGATGGGGGATGGTCCTTAGCGCCTGAGCTGGCAGGTGCTTTTGTTTCTGGAAGAACTGGCAGCCGGTGCAGGAGCGCACCAACTCTTTTGCGTCAGATAGGGCCGTTGGCCAGTAGAACCCTGCCCTGTAAACCTTACCGACTAGGATGCCGGCTGTCGCGTGGTTGCTGCAAGTGCCCGAGTGGATATCTTGCAGGAGGGTGATACCTTCATCGCGGAGGACACATTTCATGAGTATGCCTGTGGAGGCGGCCTTTCTGTACAGGGCGTCGCCGATAACGACGTAATTTGTCGCTCGCCGAGTTAACTTCTCGATTTCTTCCTTCGTACCCGGTGACCAGTTCTCTGTGAGGAAAGCGATAAAGGGGGCGTGCCAGTCTGCTTCCACCACGAGAACTTCACTGGTCGGCGGGCCACTCGGGGGTGGCTCCAAGTTGGGCACGGGGCTGCCGTCCTCAAGCATCTTGATGGACAGGGTGCGCAGGTCTTGGACGAAGACGCCGACTGGAACCTGGGCTCTGGTGGATCCTAGCTTGGATAAAACGTCGGCGACGACATTGTCTTCCCGGAGGACATGGTGGAACTCGAGCCCAAAGAAGTGGGCTTCGAGTTTGCGTACCTCTGCACAGTACGCGCTCATGGTTTCCTTGGTCGTGTCCCAATTCTTGTTGACTTGTTCGACGACAAGCTTGGAGTCGCCATAGCACATTAGCCGCTTGATGCCTAGCGACACCGCGATCCGGAGACCGTGGATAAGAGCCTCGTACTCGGCCCCATAGTTGGTGGCCTGGTAGTGTATCTGAAGAATGTATTTCAGGTGCTGCCCCTCCGGGGAAATGAACAGCACTCCTGCTCCGGCTCCCTCAAGGTTGAGGGCACCATCGAAGTACATCTTCTAGTGTGTCGGCCGTTCCACGGGGGTGGGCGTCTGAATTTCTGTCCACTCGGCCACGAAGTCGGCCAATATTTGTGACTTGATGGCTTCCCGTGGCTCGAAGTTTATGGTGTGTTCGCCGAGTTCGACAGACCACTTGACAATTCGCCCATTAGCATCCCTGTTGTGGAGGATAGCACCGAGAGGGAAATTCGAGATAACTCGAATGACGTGTGCCTGGAAATAGTGGTGTAACTTCCTGGCAGTGATCAGGAGTGCATAGAGCAGCTTCTGAGGGTGGGGGTACCGGACTTTGGACTCGCTGAGTACTTCACTGACGAAGTATACAGGGCGCTGGACCTTGTTTGGGTGGCCTCCTTCTGGTCGCTCGACGACCAGGGCTGTGCTGACCACGTGAGTGGTAGCCGAAATTTATAGCAAGAGCTCTTCCCCGGGGGTCGGACCCGTGAGTACCGGGGGTGTAACTAGGAACTCCTTGAGGTCGGCCAGGGCCTTGCTTGCCTCAGGGGTCCATTTGAACTTGTCCGCCTTCTTGAGGATCTTGAAGAACGGAAGTCCCTTCTCGCCGAGCTTGCTGATGAACCGGCTCAGGGCCGCCATCATCCCAGTGAGCTTCATGATGTCTTTCTTGCACTTTGGTTCCTTGAGGTTGCGTATGGCGTCCAGCTTGACTGGGTTTGCCTCAATGCCGCGTTGGCTGACTAGGAAGCCCAGGAGCTTTCCTGACGGCACCCCGAATACGCACTTCATGGGGTTAAGCTTCCATCTGAAGCGGCACAAGTTGTTGAAGGTTTCCTGGAGGTCGGCGATTAGGGAGTCGGCGTCGTACGTCTTGACAACGACGTCATCCACGTAAGCCTCCACGTTGCGGCCGATCTGGCTCTGCAAGCAACCTTGGATGGCCTTCTGGTACATGGCACCGGCGTTCTTCAGCCCAAACGTCATCGTCTTGTAGCAATAGATGCCATGCGGGGTGATAAACGCTGTTTTGTCCTGATCGGACGTCTTCAAGGCTATCTGGTGATAGCCTGAGTAGCAGTCGAGAAAGCACAGGAGTACGCAGCTGGACGTAGAGTCGATGACTTGATCAATTCGCGGAAGAGGGAAGGGGTCTTTAGGGCAGTAGCGGTTGAGATCTGTGTAATCAATGCACATTCTCCATTCACCAGATTACTTCTTTACAAGTACAGGATTTGCAAGCCACTCAGGGTGTTTGCATTCTCTAATGAAACCGGCAGCTAGGAGCTTATTCAGTTCTACCCTAATGGCCCCCTTACGCTCTTGAGCGAATCGGCGTAGCTTCTGTTTGGCAGGCTTTGTGTTTTTGCTCAATTCCAAGGAGTGCTCAGCCTTCTCCCTCGGAACACCTGGCATGTCTGATGGCTTCCATGCGAAGATGTCCCAGTTGTCCCGAAGGAAGGAGGTGAGCGCGTCTTCCTATTTTGGAGTGAGCCCTGGCCCTATGAGGGCCGTCTTGGATGGGTCGTCGAGCCCCAAGCTTATTGCTTTGGGGGCGTCTACAGGTGCCAGTGCGGTGGGCTGCTGCTTCTGCTCCGGGAGTACAGGCTCTTCGGTTGCTGCCTTAGAGGCTTCTTCTGCCAGCAGGGTAGCGTTGCCGAGTTGACGAGACAACTCGGCTATCTTGATGGCCTCCCCGTCACACTCGAAGGAAGTCTTGATGTCTCCACGGATGGAGAGGATGCCGTTGGGCGCCGGCATCTTCAGAACCAGGTAGGTGTGGTTCGGAATTGCCATGAACCGGGCCAGCATGGGCCTGCCAAAGATGGCGTGGTAGGAGCTCTTGAAGTCGGCTACCTCGAAGTACAGAAACTCCGTGCGGTAGTTGTTGGCAGTGCCAAACGTGACTGGTAAGGCGACTCTTCCTATCGGGTAGGAAGCTTTTCCTGGCACAATGCCAAAGAATGGATCTTCGGCGCTCAGGAGCCTGCTGTAGTCGAACCCCATGCTGTTGAGGGTGCTGGTGAAGATGATGTTGAGGGCGCTCCCACCGTCAATCAGGACCTTGGAGAGGAGGACCCTGTCCACGACGGGGGCGACGACGAGTGGGTAGGATCCCGGCTCGGGGAGATGAACCCAGTGGTCGGCACGGCTGAAGGCGATGGGCATCTCTGACCACTGGAGGTATTCTACCAGCTTGGTGGAAACCATCGTCACTTCCCGCTTGTGGAGCTTTTCCTTGCGCCGATCTGGGAAGGCGCCGGGCCCCCCAATGATGACGTTGACCTAGCGGTCCGCACGCTGGAAGTCGCCGTTGGCGTCGCGTCTGGGCGCGTCCGGCGGTGGTGGCAGTTGGTGTTCCTCGTCATGGTGGCGTTGATCTCCCGGCGAGCCGGAGCATCGCGGTCGCGCTCGCCACGGCGGTAATCGTCGCGGCGGTCGCGGTCTTCTCTGCGGCGATAGTCGTCCCGCCGGTCAGCGTTGTAGCCGTCACGGCGGTAGTTGTTGTAACGACCACCGTTGTTGTTGTAGCGCTGCTTCTTGGTGGGTGGCAGGGCGCCGAGTTCTTTGAGGAGCGCGTGACAATCACGAACATTGTGATAATTCAGCGTGTCGTGAAACTCTTCGGCTAGGAACCTGGGTTCCGGCCGGCCTTCTTCTTCTGCTAGAGCTACAAGGGGCTCGGGGCCTGCCTTGCGCCCACGTAACGGCTCGTGGCGCTTCGAGCTTTCAACCCGGTCATCATCTTCCGGGCGCTTCTGTTTGTTCTTGAACTGGGCCTGCTTAGCTTGATCGGCCCGAACCTCCAGGTTGACCACCTCCATCAGGTCAGAGACCGTGACAAGGTTGGTTTTGAACAGCGTACGGAACAGCTGATTGTCGATAAGACCGCGCCGGAACGCGTCAATGACATCCCGGTCCTCGACCTCGGCGATCTTGTTCCGGTTGTCGAAGAAATGGTCGGAGTAGTCTCGGAGGCTCTCACCCTTCTTCTGCTTGCTGTTGTCCAGATCAAATCTGGTGCCTGGCCGAGTATAGCTCGCCTGGTAATTCTTGGTGAAAGCATGGCAGAGGTCTGCCCAACTGTCGATGGTGTTCCGAGGAACACCCTCAAGCCATAGGAGCGCTTCCTTGCCCAGCATCACGGGAAAGTAAGCGGCGGCTTGGTCGTTGGTCCCGTGGGCGGCTTTGACTGCCGTGTGGTACGTCTTGAGCCAAAGCTTGGGGTCGGATCGACCGTCAAACTTCTCCACGAGTGCTGGCTTGAAGGACTCGGGCCAACGGATGGCACGGAGTCGGGCGGAGAAGGCGGCGAAGCCGTCAAAGTCGTCTTCATCGTCGTTGTGGTAGTCGCGGCGAGGAGGTCGGATCTGGTCAGCGCGGGGCCGAGGATCACCGCGCCCATGGCGGCGGTCGTCCCGCGGGGGGCCGTATCTTGCGTCGTACTGTTCACGCTCCATGAGCTCGTGAACAACGCGGCGCTCGTTCTCCTCTGCCGAGTCGTCACCTGCCTCGCCAACCGGCTGGCAGTCGGGTCGGCCGTAGTCTCGGTTGTACCGCTCGCGACGCTCGAGCTCGGCCGC
This sequence comes from Alloteropsis semialata, assembly GCA_004135705.1. Lineage (NCBI taxonomy): Eukaryota > Viridiplantae > Streptophyta > Magnoliopsida > Poales > Poaceae > Alloteropsis > Alloteropsis semialata. The sequence goes on along the minus strand of CM014276.1, from coordinate 21,869,444 downwards.
GTCGCGTTCTCTGTGTCGAGCATTGAGGTCGGCGCGGATGTCGCGGGCGCAGTCCCTCAGGCGATCGCGGAGATCGTCAGGTTGTTGATGTCGTTGACGCCTATCACGACGCTCTTGGTAACGTTCACGGCGCTGGTCCGCATTGCGCGGGTTACGCCGTTCCTCTTCTTCGTCTTCATGGTGGTTCTGGGCCACCTCTTCTTCGACGACGGGTAGTGGGGGGTTCCTCTGGTTAGGATGATCCCGATCCGATCTGCTATGAGCAGAGCGGCGACTTGCAGAACGAGTCGAGTTTGATCACCTAGACCGGGATCTGGCGCGATACGATCGCTCAATCTGCTCCTGTGCTGCCTCCAACTGAGCTCGGGCTCTCTGCACCTCTGGGGTGTCGGGCATGTGACCCAGTTCGGCGAAAGCGGCGGGACATTGGCCTGGGGCGTGCGGAACGGTACCCGGGCAAATGCACCATCAGGTTCTGGGGCGCGACTCCGTGGGGGACCCCGAGGTGGGGGTTGCCGTCGTTGTGGAGCCCCAGGGGGGATCTCTCCGGCTGGTACAGCGGCTGCAGGTGCACCGGCAGCAGCGGCGGCTGCGGGATCACCGGGAGCTGCAGCAGGTGCAGCGTTTCCGGCCGCTGCCGGGGGCAGGGCGGCTTCTTCGGCGCGCCGTCGGGCTCGGCCTTGGTTTCGCTCTTGTCGGCGATCCCTGGCCAAGTCAGTTTCTCCATCCCGAGTTACGGAATCCTCGGAAACGAAGACTTCACGCCCCGGAGGCGTGGTGTAGCTTGAGTCGTTGCTCGAGTCGGCCGGGGCCGGCAAGAGCACGCTGGTAGCGACCTGGAACTCGCCGCAATCCGGAGACTGGGCGGGCTGGGGTGGGATCTCAGATCGGATCTGAGACATGTCTTCTCGGACCTGGGCCGAGTAGATCGACGAGGCGTTGTGAAACCCTAGCGGGAGCGCTTTGCGGGGTCGGCGCAGGGCCTCCTCCGACATGGAGATGCACTCGGCGATCGTGTCCTGGACACGATCCAACCCGGCGAGAAGCTCATCTGGGGGAGGGATTCTTCGGCGAGTGGCCAGGCCCGGAGCCTGGTCATTGATGGCAATCGCATCGAGTCGCTGCTGGAGCGGAGCGATGATTGACGAGGAGATCGGCGACGAAGTCAGCGCGGAGCTGGTCGGCGTGGGAACGTCAGGCGTCATGGTGGAGTCGGAGGCGGCGGTGGTGGCGGGGTGAATCTCAGCGAAAAAGCTGATACCTTCTAGATGCGTAGCGCAGTTCTTGATGGAGTCGGGGAAGATGACGGAGCGACGATCTGCCATCGAGCTAGCTTTATTGCCCGGCAATCACCCCTACCTGGCGCGCCAACTGTCGGAGTTCTAGTCCGGCAGTCCACCCGGGGGTACCCAGATGGTTGATTTGTAGGCAAAGGGAGATCGCTGGACTAGGGAGCTCGAGGTAACACAGGGACACAGGGATTATATAGGTTCGGGCTACCCGGAGGTATAATACCCTACGTCCTGTGCTCGGGGGTCTTGTATTGATCTGCTCGGGGTGTTCCAGGGAACAACGGTGAGCTCTTGGTTACAATGGGGGATCTGGTTGCCAGGAATCGAATGAATGAGGGGGTCGACCTAGGCCGCCTTATATAGGCTGACGGCCTTGGGTTTACAAGCCGGTTATCTCTAATTATGGTCCGGCTCAAATCAGGAAACTAATCCAAGTCGGTTACAATATAATCTTCGTGATCTCAGGGCGGGATCTGGACGAATCGCCGAATGCCTTGCGGGCTAAGTCTTCTCCAATCTTATCCATCAAGTCGGGGATCCTCGTGGGCCGGCCTGGGGTCGGCCCACATCCTTGTCAGACGTGAGCCCAGGCCGACTACATATCCGGTCGGTAGTGGGCCCAGGGGTACCCATATCCCACACTCCTCTTCCGCAGGTCCTCCCTGTGGGATATGGGTAGTCCTGGGCCTACTACCGACGAGGGAGACAGTCGGCCTGGGCCCACATCTGACGACGATGTGGGCCCATGAAGGATCTTTGGACTTGATGGACAAGACTGATGAAAACTTGCCCCGCAAGGCGTGTGACGAGATACTCGGATCTCACCTGAAGATCACGGAGATTATATTGTAACGAACTCAGATTAGTTTCCTAGTGTCCGATTTATTATCCGGCAGTCCACAAGGGGGTACCCAAGTGGTTGATTTGTAGGCAAATGGCAATCGCGAGACTAGGGAGCTCAAGGTAACACAGGAGATTGTTGGGTATTTTAGCGGTCACGAATAAATCCGCAAGCGCATGGATACCGTCATAGCTTTCCCCTAAGAGTATTCCAAGGGTATCGAATCCAAAGGAACGTGTGTGCACTGATCCGGTACTAGCTAGCCCAAGGACACACCCCAATATGTGGCAAAAGATAGAGAGGAGTCCTATAGAATGTTCTCATATGAAAGAGGTAGATCTCTGAAGTCTCACTACTTGGTTCGGGCACCGGCTTACCCTTGAACCCTAGGCGCCTTCGGCCAACAGCTCTACGACTTAACCGAACATGGAGGATTACAAAGGACTGACAGGGCTGTCACCACCTGCGGCCTACCTCTACTAAACTGTGGGCTAAGCTGCGCAAACGAAGTGTAACCTGTAGCTAGGCACCACGCCTACTCTACCGATTACTACTACGATCTAACCACGACTGGTACCCCCGTAGCCACACTACAACACTCTATACTAAGATAGAGCGACGAACCCGCAAGAGGGAGATCTAACTTAAACATGCTAGGCTCACACCCTATTAAGAACTAATCAAAGGAATCACGAATACGACTTTGCTCTAATTAGAATAAACCTAAATACTCACTTTATTCTAATTGGGGTGTAGCAACATCCGTCGAGGTACAAGCAAGAGAGGAGAGCGCCAACACCTTGGCACTCCTCTCTAGACTAACCCTCACTCTCCTCCTACTCTAGCACTAGCTAAGCCAGCTCTAGGCCTATGCAATGAAGCTCTCAACTTAAGGGAGTTGTTGATCTTGAAGTGGGAAGTGGTGTCTCCATTTGGACCCCCCTCATCTTATATTTATAGGCTGGTAAAGGCGGCAACCGGGGCGAATCTCTAAAGGAATATTCCCTAAACCGCCTTAGGACCAGACACGTGGTAGCTAGAGGCGAGCGGGCTCACCAGGGGTTCGGCCGAACCAGGCAAACCGCCTTAGCCAACCGTCTTTGGCAGGATGGCTGCCACGTGGGTCCTTATGCGTGTATGGGTATGCCTCGGGTGTTTTGACGCTTTTAGCTGCCGGTTGTGGGCCCTTGGATCCTTGTGCTTGTACGTGATTGGTCAAAAGTGTGTTTCCTTGCTCAAGTGGGACCATGGATCCGTGGGAAGCCTATGTGGCAGCCCTTGATTGGCTGGAGTTGTGCTAGTTTAGCCACTTAGGTTTATTCCCACATCATTTCCATAGTTTAGCCCCTCGCATTGTTGATGAAGAGCCTGCTGAGTGGGAGGCAGGCGACATTATCCCTGCTCCCCAAGAGGAGGGGAAAGAGAAGCAGTTGGGGGCGGCGTCCGATGGCGGCACCGGGAAATAGAGGCTTGTGGCCGTGCGCAAAGCGCCGATCTCACGGGCAACGAGGTCGGCCACCCAAGGGGCGGCGCCAAAGAATCTGCCAAAGGGAGGGCAGGCTGCGCGAGCTGAGTCCCGCGCGAGGAAGAGGCAGAGGCTGGTCACCGTGGCCAGTGATGCCGAGATGAGGCCAACGGCTCTCCTTCTGGTCCAGATCCGGAGGAGACGCCGGTGACAAACGTCGGTGGTCAGGGCACCCCTTATGTGGGGGCTAGGTCACCGCCGGTGTCGCCAGTTGAGCTGGACCCTCCACCCCCGGTTATCTTGAAAGGGGTATTCTTCAAATGTCCGCGGAGGAGCGGGTAAGTGATCTTGCATGCCTGTTAATGTGCCATCGTGGAGTATTGTGTTGATGCCGTTGTTTTTACTTGGATGCAGGCCTGCTGCTCAGGAGGCGAAAACCAATCTTGTGCCGCCTCCGAACACAGGAGATACGACACAAGCTCCCAAGCTGACTGCTACAGGGTCGGGGTTGGTGGTCGGCGTTGAGGCCAGCTCCCCTGAGCAGACGCAGGGTGAGCAGTCGGCTGGTGCGTCGAGTCCATCGACAAGCCCTGTTGTAGGCGCGGCGGGCGTAGGCTCCTCGGTCGCCGATAAGGAAGAGCATACGACAGAGGTTGCCGAGTCAGGCGACGGTGTGAATACTGGCGATAGGGACTCGGCCGGTGGGGAGGACCCTGTTCATGGGCCTCTCCCTCTTGAAGATGACGATGACCAGCTTCTCGGGGAGAAGGTGTCAGCTGAGGTTGACACCATGGCGGCCCCCGACATTAATGCCACCATGAGTAGGCCGGGGGCTTTTTCAAGTTCTACTGTGCTGACTCCGGAGCAGGCCCAGGAGCTTGATATTGCGGATCACGACGTCGAGCTTCAGAAGCTGCAAAACGTGAGCAGTGTTCTTGATCGTGTCGTGCAGGTACGGACTCTTCTGTCGCTGTAGTCACCGAGTTTGTATGGAGTTGCAGCGGCTGACCGTCGGGTGCTGCAATGTAGGGTTTCGTCGCCCGAGCTGCTAAGGACTTGGCCTTCAAGTGGTAGGCCCTTGCTGATCGGCGGACCCTGGCAGATGTGGAAGGTCAGCTTCAATCAGCTGCCAATGAGTCCAAGGAGGCACTGACGAAGAAGGAGAAGGAAATGGCCGATGTCGTCAAGCTCAATGAGGAGCTCATGAGTGACATGAAGGCCATCATTGAAGGTGAGTTCCTTTGTGTTGCTTGGGCGGGACCCAATTTTGGAGCTTTAGCACTGATGGCGATGTTCTGCAGACGCGGAAAAGAAGGAAAAAGTCCTCTGGGGGAAGGTTGACAAGTTGGCAGGGACCAAGCGGCGCCTTGAGGAGGAGGTTGGCACTTTGAAGGAGGTCAACCAACGCCTCAATGTTGAGTCCGATCATCTTCTGGAGGCTAACCAGTGCCTGAGGGGTGAGCATGAACAGGCCATGCAAGGTAAGCTTGTCTTGTCCGGCTCCTTGGCTATGCTGGTATTCGCAGCATTGCGTCTTTGTGCTAAGCAGTATCTCTTGCAGGTGCGCAGGCCGAGCTGTTGGAGCTGCGATGGGCGGCCGAATACAACGCATGTTGCCTCGTCCCTGCTGAGTCTGGGCCGACGTTGTTGTCGCTGCCGGAGCGGCTTAGGGCCGGCCCGACTCGGGCTGCGCAGCTGGTGAGAGAGGCGGCAGTCGGTTGTGCGAGTCGCATCTTGGCGCTGATCCGCGCACGCTTCTCGACCCTGGCTGTGGGCCAGATCCGCGAGGGCGTTCCTGAAGATGTTACTGATGATGGCTTCGATGCCCTGGTGGAGGAGTGTACGCGCCTGGCGGAGAGCGTAGCCGACGAGCTGGGCCTGTATAGCAACAATTATATTTGTAGATTGTACCCTGGAAAATATAATGCAAGACTTTACTAGTTATGCAAATGTTGAGGATCGTATGCGGTAGTTAGTGTAATGAGTGGGGCCCCTTCTCCCTGCCGACGGAAACTCCGCATGACCTCGGCCGGTCGCTCCCTTGTGCCATTTAAGCGCCCTTTTATCCCACTAACCACTACTCAGGGAAAGGATGGCTTACCACTCAGTGACTCTTAGTTGGAAGGCTTACTCGCTGGTAGCACGCGGGTTGAGCACGGACGGTTGGGGACTCGGGCCTGCCAGGTTAGCTCAGCTGCCATCGGGGGGAGCATGGGGTCGGGCGAGGACTTCAGGAAGTCAGAGTCAGCTGGGACTCTCCCTTGTGTCATTAGGCGTGGTGAATTGAACATGATCTGGGTCGGGCCCAGTCCAGTCCCCGAGCATCAACTTGGATGTCGAGTGAGAAGAAAAATAGTTGGGCCGTATGACCCAGAGTCATTGGCGAAAGAGGGAAGTGCTTTTATTAATACTAGGAATAGAGTACATAGCTTTGGGAACATCTATGGGTAGAACTTCACGGGGTGCTGGATGTTCCACACGTTCAGGATGGAGTCACCATTGGCCCACAAGAGGCGGTAGGTTCCTGGCAAGACTACTTCTTTGACGATGCAGGGCCCTTCCCATGGGGCCGACAGCTTGTACTGGTCCTTGGTAGACATGACCCGGCGTAGGGCCAAGTCGCCGACATTCAGAGATCATTCCCGAACATTCTTGTCGTGGTAGCACCGTATCTGCTGCTTGTGGCGCGCATGCTGAATCAGGGCGGTGAGTCGGTGTTCTTCCATGCTGTCGATGTCGAAACGCCGAATTGTTTCGGCCTCTCCTTCCTCATAATGCTGGATGCACGGAGCACCATAAGCGAGGTCGGCGGGGAGGACGGCTTCGAAGCCGTAGACCAGGAAGAAGGGGGTATAGCCGGTTGCTCGGCTCTTCTGAGTACGTAGGCCCCAAACAACATGGGGTACTTCCTTTTCCCAGCAACAAGCATGCTTGCAAAGATCGTCGTACATGGCCTTCTTGAGCGAGTCTTGGACCATGCCATTAGCTCGTTCCACTTGTCCATTGCACCTCGAGTGTGCAGAGGACGAGTAGTAGACGTCAATGCGGTTGTCTTGGCAAAAATCCCAAAACTCTTGGCCTGTGAATTCTGAGCCGAGATCTGTAACAATGCGGTTCGTGATACCAAACCGGTGGGTGAGCTCTTTGATGAACTTGGCTGCTGCAGCAGATTTGGTGTCGGGGACCACCTTGTACTCGATCCACTTGGTGAACTTGTCAACTGCTACAAGGAGGTGCTTGAATCCACCAGGAGTAGTTTTAAATGGCCCCATATTGTCGAGCCCCCATACGATGAAAGGCCAAGATGGGGGGATTGTTCGGAGCGCCTGAGCCGGCAGGTGCTTTTGTTTCTGGAAGAACTGGCACCCGGTGCAACGACGCACCAGGTTCTTGGCATCAGAAAGGGCCGTGGGCCAATAGAATCCTGCGCGGTATGCATGGCCGACTAAGGTTCCCGCCACTGCGTGGTTCCTGCACCTGCCCAAGTGGATTTCGTGCAACAAGCTGATGCCTTCGTCGTGGAGGCATTTCATGAGTATGCCTGTGGAAGCTGCCTTCCTATACAAGGCGTCACCGATGACGACATAATTCGCTGAGCGCCGGGCTAGCTTTTTGATTTCTTCCTTGTTCCCTGGTGACCAGCTCTACGTGAGAAAAGCAATGAAGGGGGCGCGCCAGTCTGCTTCTACCACGAGGACTTCGTTGGTCGCCAGGCCGTCCGGAATCGGTTCCAGGTCGGGCATAGGACTGCCGTCCTCAAGCATCTTGATGGACGGGGTACGAAGGTCTTGGACGAAGACGCCAACAGGTACTTGGGCCCTGGTGGAGCCGAGCTTGGACAGGACATCGGCGGTGACGTTATTTTCTCTAAGGACGTGATGGAATTTGTGCCGTAGAAGTGGGCTTCGAGCTTGCGGATCTCGGCGCAGTATGCGCTCATGGTCTCTTTCGTCGTGTCCCAGTTGACCTGCTCGACAACCAGCTTGGAATCGCCGTAGCATATAAGCCGCTTGATGCCGAGTAATACCGCGATCCGGAGACCGTGGATGAGGGCTTCATACTCGGCCCAGTTGTTGGTGGCCTGGTAATGTATTTGTAGTACATACTTTAGGTGTTTCCCCTTTGGAGAGATGAATAGCACGCCTGCGCTGGCTCCCTCGAGGTTGAGGGCGCCAACGAAATACATCTTCCAGTGTTCCGGTTGTTCGGCTGGAGTCGGCGCTTGTATTTCTGTCCAATCGGCGATGAAGTTGGCCAGTATCTGCGACTTGATGGCCTCGCGTGGCTTGAAGTTGATGGTGTGCTCTCCGAGTTCTACAGACCATTTTACTGTGACGGAACAGCCCTACTTAAACTGACTCAGGTGTGATCTGTAGTGTAAAACACTAACACGTCACACACCTGGGTCAGCATAAGTCCAGGGTTCCATCGAGTGTCTCCGAGACAACCCGAATCATTCACTGTCAGCTGTCTCATCACCAATACTCAGGATCCCAACACCAGAGGAAACATCACAGACATTGCACAGGTAAAATATACAACACAGACAGGTAAGATTTATACAAACCAAGGTAGCTCAAATTTAAGTATTACACATAGGTTCTAAGTTCAGCAACAGTTTAACAAGGTAATTAAACAAACTAACATCAGATCATGTCGTGCCCTGACATGTCTAAGTCCTCGGACCGCCACGGCGCCAGCAACAACCTACTCCTCGGGCTCAACTGCAACAAGGGGTCAAAGAACCCTGAGTACAAAGGTACTCAGCGAGACTTACCCGACAAACTAATCTAAGGGATAACAAGGACATGCAAGGCTCTGAAGTTAAATAGAAATAAACAGACTCTAGCAAGGCACATCTTATTTAGTTACTATTCTAATTGCCAAATTTTAAATTGACAAGATAAAACCCTATTCAGCTAGGTGAGCCAATCAGTACTGCCAAACAATAGGAATAGTAAGGCCTAGCAATTATGAGAGCTGAACATTACATAAACATGCAATAAACTATCTGTCAGGATCAAGCATGTATCAAAACCGTGACACTCAGCGATTCGAATCGATTTCAAACCCTGCAGGGGAAAGCCTGGAACACATGCCGCGTGCGCGCCCCCGGAAGGCCACACGAAGCTACCTTTCCTGCTGTGGCCACCATTGCCTGAACTGTGCCCACATCGGTCGAGGTCGCATCCCCATTCCCTACATAGTGCCCGGGCAAAAGCATGTGGGTTACTGACTACGACCCCGCCCACATTCCTCGCCAGACATGGTGAGTCACAGTTCAACCGTTAGTACCACAGAAGTACATCAGTTTTCCGGCTCCCTATACCGGTATGTGCCCAGTACGTTCAAAGCTTGACCACAGGCAGACCACAGCAACTCCTACACTTTATCCAGTGGGCAGGACCAACTCAAATTTACCAACACGTCCAACATATTCCTTAAACATCAACCATATGTCCTGCCCAACACTTTTAAAGAACTACTAAACAGATTTAGTTCTCTAAGCCAACATTACCTAATGGCAGGCGATTGGGATAACACCTGACTTTACTACTATGAGCAGGTCTAAGCAACTCTACTCTATCTTTTTGAAAAGGTGGCAGAGATGCTCTAAACAAGGATGGATTATGCATTAAAATAGGATTCACTCTATCCTAATCTAATGCACAAACGTGGGCTCAATCATAACAACAACACTTAAGTTAGTACTGGGACGGGTATGCTCCGGGGCTTGCCTGGCTCACAGGACTCCGGCTCCGCAGCAACTGGGGCTTGCGGTACAGCTTCGGTCTCCGCCTCGAAGACCACCTCGTCCCCCTCCTGGACGTCGTCGGCGACCTCCACCAACTCCGGCTGCAACGGATCCTGGTCTACACGATATGATGCAAAAACATGGAAGAATTAAATTAGTGACCCTTAACCACCCTAAACCTTGATAAAACACCTAATTAGCATGAAAGAATTAATTAATGTATTCAAGGATTATAAACAAGAGAATAACTATTTAAAAACCTATTTTCTAATTGAACAAACCCTTAAACCCATCCTAAAATCAAGGGTAATATTTACAAAAGCATCTAATATACAAAACAATAATCTAGATGCATAAGAAAAAATGAAACTACTGCAGCAAAATTTACTTCATTAATTTTAGAGTTTCCTACAAAAAGATATGCATTTCTAAATATTATTCCTATTGAAATGCATTTCTAAAAACACCAAAACCTAATAAAACCTAAAACTTCCTGGTTTTGCAGAAAACCGCCTGGCCTTATCCGTAACACAACCCGCAGTCCATTTTTCATCCACTTGGGCTGACCCGCGAGCCCGACCCATTTCTCCTCTGATCGGCCCGGCCCGCGTCTTCTTTTCTTTTTCTTTTTCTCCCTTTTTCTCAGCCGGCCCGGCCCGTTTCCCTCTCCTTTTCTCCTCTGTTAAGCGGCAACCAGGGCCCGGCCCAGCTATACACGGCGGCTGCCGGCCCAGCCCAGCACCGTCCACCCCTTCTTCCTCCACGCGCCCGCCCCCGCGCACGCTCGCGCCCGAACGTGACCGACACCTGCGGCCCTGGCCGGCGACGGTGAACGGCGACGGCGCTGCCAGAGCCCCAACAAACCCCCTGGCTCCACATTCCGGACTACGGCAAACCCACTCCCGGCCAAACCCCCAACCAAGGACGACCGGAGATCCCTGGAACGCACCTGCGGCGGCGGCAACCCTCGGCCCAGGCGGCGGCGCTCCACAAACACCCTTAGCACGCGCTCCCTAGGCCAACAAACGGCACTACCAGCTTTCACTCAACCTAGGACGCTCGGCATTCCCCTCCAACAGGACCCTAGGCAACCACGCGAATCGAACCGCGACAGCGACCGGCGAACGGCGCTCACGGCGGTGAAACCGCACTCCGGCAAAACCGGCCACTGTTGACACCAGCGGTGGCAAACAGAAAGTCCATACAAGCGCACGGCTGTCGAAGTAGCTTTCACCCGTGAGTAAACCAGGTATCGAATCCACAGGGAACGTAAAAGTATATCTAATCACTAAAGCTGAGCCGGATCGATCGAGTGTATATAAAGGCTGGGTAGAGAGGATAACTTAGCACTAAGGCTCTGATTATAGTTAAGAGAATTCTCCTATGCTTGCTTTAGGCACCGGGGTATCCTAGGCCTCTAGGAAATTGCCGGCCAATAGCTCTATGCCGTACCCGTACGTGGAGGATTACAAAGGACGGACAGGGCTGTCCACCTGCCGCCTACCTCTACTAATCCGTGGGGCTACGAGGCAAACGAGGGCAGATATACACCTAAGCACCACGCCTAAGATAATATCAGCTATCCTAACCTTGATCAAAGATTAGAATACTTTATAAATAAAGCAATGAATCCACAAGCACAATAGAGACTTAACTTATCTATAACTCAGACTTAATTACTAGTTGAATCCCAGATACTTACTGAGTAGCTCGCATCCGTCGAGGTACAGGTGGAGGGTCGCCGACAGGCCGGGACTCCTCCAGACTCTTCCTCACTCTCTCCCTACTTCTACTCTGGATATAAGGAGGGCTTCGCCTTCGATCTTCACTTCATCTCGATGATGATTAGCCCTGCCCCG
>CM014276.1:21840441-21857232 GCA_004135705.1 Alloteropsis semialata | reverse complement strand
TCGGTATAGTCACGGAGACTCTCACCCTTCCGTTGCTTCACGTTGTCCAGGTCAAACCTCGACGCTGGGCGAGTGTAGCTTGCTTGGTAGTTCTTGGTGAAGGCTTGGCAGAGGTCGGCCCAGCTGTCGATGGTGTTGCAAGGGAGGCCCTCGAGCCACAGCAACATCTCTTGTCCTAACATCACATGGAAGTAGGAAGCGACTTGGTCAATGGAGCCGTGGGCTGTCTTTAGCCAGAGCTTGGGGTCGGAGTGACCGTCGAACTTTTCAACTCGTGCTGCTTCAAAAGAATCAGGCCACTGGACGGCCTGGAGCCGGGCGGAGAAGGCAGCGAAGCCATCAAAGACATCCTCCTCATCGTCCCGCTCGTGGTGGGAAGGTCGGCCTTGATCAGCTCAGGGCCGGGCGTCGCCGTGTCGTTGGCGCCGATCGTCCCGTGGAGGGCTGTAGCGTGCGTCATATTGCTCGTGCTCCATAAGCTCATGGACTACGTGGCGTTCGTCCTCTTCTGCTGCTGCGTCGTCGTCTTCTTGGACCGGTTGGCGATCTGGTCGGCCATAGTCCCGGTTGTAGCGCTCACGGCGCTCAAGCTTGGCCGCGTCACGTTCGCGGTGTCGAGCATTGAGGTTCTCCCTAATGTCACGAATGTGGTCCTGCAGGCGATCCCGGATGTCACCATCTTGTCGGTCCGGTGGGCGATTATGTCGCCCAGCCCATGCACGTCTATCATCACGCTCCTGGTGGCGAGCTTGGCAGTGATCCACATTACGCGGATTGCGCCGTTCCTCGTCGTCTTCCTCATGGTGGTTTTGCGCCACCTCTTCATCGACAACAAGGAGTGGAGGTTCCTCTGCGTGGTTGGTCCTGATCCGATATGCTATGAGCAGAGCGGTTGCCAATGGATCTGACTGAGTTAGCTCGGTCAGATCTAGATCTAGAGCGATAGGACTGCTTAACTTGTTCTTGTGCTGCCACGAGCCGAGCTCTGGCATGGCAGACCTCAGGGGTGTCTGCCATATGCCCCAACTCGGCGAAGGCGGCGACGATGTTGGTTTGTGCCGTGCCGAACATCCCGTGTACTCCTTCAACGGCGCCGTTTAGATTGATGGGGTCAATGCCGCGTGGGCCTTGTGCATCAGGTTGTGGTCTAGCCGGGGCACCCGGGGGCAATCCTCCTGCGGCTTCTACTCCAGCGCTCGCGGCTGGCTTGGGTTGTTGGGGTGCTGCGGCGCGTCGTCGAGCTCGATTGGCATTACACTCGAGATGCTGATCTCTCTTCGAGTTGGTTTCCCCATTTTGTGTGGCCTGATCTTCAGAGACGAAAACTTCACGCCCCTGAGGTGTGACGTAGCTGGAGTCATTGCTTATGTTGTCCTGGGCCGGCAAGAGTACACTTGTGGCGACTTGGAACTCCCAGCAGCCCAGAGACTGGGTGGGTTTGGGTGGTTCTCAGGTTGGATCTGAGAAATCTTTTGTGCACCCGCGCCGAGTAATCTGCCGACGCGTTGCGGAGCCCAAATGGGGATTGTTTGCGAGGTCGGCTGTTGCGGAGCCCATTTTTCTAGTTTAGCAAGCTGTTGCGTTCTTTTCTCTTCGGCTTTTCTGAAGTCCATGTTGAACTTTCGGATGGCCCAATAGGCTCTATGCTCTAACTCTACCGGCAAGTGGCATGTTTTCCATACACCAACTGATATGGTGTCATCCCAAGTGGGGTCTTATATGCCGTACGATATGCCCATAATGCATCAGGTAGTTGTGTCTTCCATGATCTCCCCATTTCTTCTACGGTCTTTTGCAAGATATTCCTGATTTGCTTATTTGATGTTTCTGCTTGACGGCTTGTTTGAGGATGATACGGTGTTGCTACGTTGTGCTGTATTCCAAGGTCCTTCAAGAATCTCCGAAAACTCTTGTGAATGTAGTGGGATCCTCCATTACTTATCACCAACCTTGGTATTCCAAAGTGAGGGAGAATGATTTCCCGGAACATCTTTCTAGCATGTTTGGAGTCAGCAGCACGGCACGGTATAGCTTCTACCCATTTAGAGACATAGTCTACTGCCACGAGAATGTATTCGCTGTCATAGGACTTTGGGAAGGGTCCCATGTAATCAATGCCCCATACATCAAAGAGTTCCACTTGAAGATTGTCTTGCATGGCATTGCATCTCGAGCAGTAATCCCTCCATGCTTCTGGCATCTTTTGCACCTTCTAATAAAATCCTTTGTATCCTCATACATGGTTGGCCAAAAGAACCCACTTTGCCAGATCTTTGCATGGTACGGAATACACCATTGTGTCCCCCATAGGGTGCCGTATGACATTTCTCAATGATCTACATACCTTCCACTACTGGTACACATCTTCTTAGCAAACCATCAGTGCAAACTCTGTAGAGGTACGGTTCATCCCACAAATGAAGTTTGCTTTCATAAAGTAGTTTCTTCTTGTTTCCTCCTGGTGGCACATACCCTGCGACCATAAAATTAATAATATCCGCATACCAGGGGGAGATGTCCTTGACCTTTAGAAGCATGTCGTCTCGTAGGAAATCATTTATAGGTAGTTCCTGCGTGTCAGTAAACTGCATACGAGACAAATGATCTGCAACAGAGTTCTCTACTCCTCTTTTATCTTTTATTTCTAAGTCAAATTCTTGGAGTAAGAGGATCCATTGAATTAAGTGGGGTTTAGCATCTTTCTTAGTGAGCAAATATTTCAAGGCGGCATGATCGGTGTAAACAATGATCTTAGCTCCTACTAAGTAAGATCTAAACTTGTCTATAGCAACTGCCATGAGCTCTTTTTCAGTGGTAGCATAATTAAGTTGTGCTCCTGTCAAGGTCTTGCTAGCGTATGCAATCGCATGATGCTTCTTATCCTTAGTTTGGCCCAAAAAGGCCCCTATGACATACTCACTAGCATCACACATGATCTCAAACGGCTGCGTCCAATCCGAAGGTTGGATGATTGGAGCGGAGATGAGTGCCTTTTTAAGGGTATGGAAGGCATCGAGGCACTCATCGGTGAAATCGAAGGGTGCATCCTTAGCTAAAAGGTTCGTGAGGGGTCTAGCAATTTGGGAGAAATCTTTGATGAAACGGCGATAGAACCCAGCGTGACCTAGAAAGCTATGGATTCCCTTGACATTGATGGGCGGTGGAAGTTTTTCCATAACTTCAATCTTAGCCCGGTCCACTTCTATCCCTCATTTAGAAACAAGGTGCCCTAACTACAGAACTGAGTACATCACATTTGAGGTCGCCAACTTTAAATCTTCATACCACGCAATCCTGGGGAGACCTGCTCTGGCAAAATTCATGGTGATACCGCACTACATCTATCTCGTTCTGAAGATGCCAGGCCCTAAAGGGATTCTATCTCTGAAGGGCAACCTGAAGACCTCCTACGATTGCGACACCAAGGCAGTGACGATTGCTGCAAGTCTGCAGCAACCGAGCCAGGCAGCAATTGTAGCAGCAATGGCAAAATAACTCGGCGAGGCTGAGTTGGACATCCCAATGAAAAAGCCAGCCACGTCAACTATGAAGCCATCTGTTGACATCTAAAAAGTCAGGCATTGACTCTGAGAAATTAACACTGTGGCCTGGAAGATTTGCTTCACTTCAGTGCAGGTCCAAAATCTTGAAGTTTGTGGCGTGCTAGTCAATTTGACCTGAAATTGATAAGGTAGACTTTAATCAGTAAACCAAAAGGAACTCATCGGCCAAAGCCCTGATTCATTCCAGCGATCGGATCAGCGAAGGAAGAAGTCCGATGCGAGCATGAACCATCAGCCTTGAGTCCGATTCATGATGATATGAAATATATCAAAACAAGCCATCGACTATGAAAGCCGAATCAGAGATAAACCTAACTTAAACTCATTCTTTATTATGCATATTTCCAAAGGCATTAAATAAACTAAATCTCGTGTCACTAACAATTAGATCGATTTCGAGACAGCGTTGCTAGCAGGGCATCGATTTAGCTTATTTACTCCGATAGGTCAATGTATATTAAAGAACTTGTTCAAACTAGATCTATTTGTAACTTGATAATTAAATCTAAATCAGCTATGTAAGCAATATGAACAGATCTATTATAAGATGTAAGAAACAATACAATGAATAGATCTTAAATCAAATATAAGCCGATTAGATAAAATAACAAGATACGGTAAAGGATGAGCAATCTAAAACGAAGAAGGGCGATACGCCTCAATCTAAAACCTAGAACAACTCGATAAATTGGTGAATTAACTAAACAAAAAAGGGCGATACGCCTCAATCTAAATCTTAGATTAATTCGATAGGTGTCGCACTTATAGACAAACCAGAGGTCACGATGATGCAGCCCTGCTTGCTGAAGAACTCGACGAAAAGGGTTGTTGGCACGAGGGCCGAAAATTGTGTTTGTATTGATGGTTGTGAGAACGTTTTTTACAATGGCGCAGGGTTTATATTTATACCTTGAAAATCAAACTAATTCTTGTTGGATATGACACTATCTCTAACTTATTTAAAGCAAACTAATCTAAATTACCAAAAGTATTACAATTGCCGTGCAACCGGGCCTTGAAGAAGCTTCTAGACGCATCCTATTCTTTAGAGTCATAGACGTTCCGGCCTTCTTATCCCCATGTCTGACCAGGACTCCATCGGACAATTTCTGATCGGAATCGGAGACCTTCAAGTCAGAATCGGACTCGGCCTTAGCCCTGGCTTCCTGGCATTCATCAAGACTATTCCTTTTACACCAACCGAGTCAAAATCTGGTGTCAACACCATCCCAGGAAGTACCAATCAAGGCGATCGACCTAGGGATGGGCGACCCCTCGAAGACGGCACTGATCGGCACTGACCTGCCTACCAAATAGGAAAACGCACTCACCAGCTTCTTACGGGACAACCGTGACATCTTTGCATGGAAGCCATCTGACATGCCGGGAGTCCCAAGGGAGCTGGCTAAGCACAAACTCAACGTTGATCCAGCCGCCAAACATAAGAAACAACGTTTCCGATGCTTCGCCTAGTACAAGAAAGAAGCCATCCGATCGGAGTTGGCGAAATTACTAGCAGCCGGGTTCATCAAGGAGGTGTTCCATCCCAACTGGCTCGCTAATCCTGTTTTGGTGCAGAAAAAGAACAACAATGAGTGGAGGTTCTGTGTCGACTACCCCGACTTGAATAAGCATTGCCCAAAGGATCCTTTTGGGCTACCACACATCGATCAAGTGGTGGACTCTACAGTCGGCTGTTCCCTACTCTGTTTCCTCGACTGCTACTCGGGCTATCATCAGATAAGCATGCATGAAGATGACCAGATCAAGACGGCGTTCATCACCCCGTTCAGCGCCTACTGCTACACAACGATGTCCTTCAGACTCAAGAACGCAGGGGCAACATATCAGCGTGCAATTCAGAGTTGTTTAAAAGCTCAGATTGGTCGCAATGTTGAAGCCTACATCGATGACGTTGTAGTCAAGACAAAGAACCCAGACAGCCTCATCGCCGACTTGTCCGAGACCTTTGCACCTCTCAAGGAGTTCCAATGGAAGCTCAATCCAACCAAATGTGTGTTTGGCGTGTCCACAGGAAAATTGCTGGGCTTCATAGTCAGCCACTGTGGAATTGAGGCTAATCCCGAGAAGATCACTGCCATCACATCCATGAAGGCTCCCAAGTCCCTCAAGGACGTCCAGAAGCTGACTAGGTGCATGGCGGCCCTCAACAGATTCATCTCAAGACTTGGTGACAGAGGATTACCCTTCTTCAAACTTCTCAAGAAGCAAGATAAGTTCGTATGGACTGATGAGGCAGAAGCGGCATCTGAAGATCTCAAGAAATTCCTTTAGACACCACCAGTACTTACTGCACCAGCCGATCGTGAACCACTACTCCTCTACATTGCAGCTACAACCCACGTGGTGAGTACTGTGATTGTAGTTGAGCGGGAGGAACCCGGCCATGTATTTAAAGTACTGTGGCCAGTCTACTTCATCAGCGAGGTACTCACAGAATCAAAAGTACACTACCCTCAGGTCGAGAAGCTGTTATATGCTGTCTTGATCACATCCCGCAAGCTGTGCCACTATTCGACGCTCACCGAGTTGTTGAAGTCACCTCCTTCCCAATCGGCGACATTCTCCATAACAGAGACGCGATCGGGCGATCTCCAAATGGGCGGTCGAGCTGGGTTCTCATACCATCGACTTCGTCCCATGCTCCGTAATCATGTCTTAGGATCTGGTTGATTTCATTGAGTGGACAGAGATACAGCAAGCAACACCCGAAGAACCCCAGAACACAGGGTTCTGTGCTTCGATGGGTCGATGAAACTTGAAGGAGCTGGCGCAGGTGTTCTCTTCATATCTCCAAATGGAGATCAGCTCAAGTACGTGCTCCAGGTCCTCTGGAAAGCCACCAACAATGAAGCTGAGTACAAAGCTCTACTGCACGGGCTACGCCTGGCTACTTCCCTTGGCATCAAGCACATGGTGGTCTACGGTGACTCCTCGGTGATCATCAACAAGGTCAACAAAGATTGGGATTGCACCAAGGAGAACATGGACACATACTGCATGGAGGTCCGCAAACTCGAGAAACACTTCCATGGACTCAAATTTCATCATGTCCTTAGGGACAACAGCATGGCTGCTGATGCACTTTCCAAGCTTGGTTCGCACCGAGCTCAAGTACCGGGCGGCGTTTTCATCCAAGAGTTGTTACAACCATCCATCAGGGAGCAGGAAGTACAGCCGACTACAACACCCCCTCATCAGCAAGTCAAGGTGATTACACCCGAGTGGACAAAACCCTTCATTGAGTACATCCTACATCAGAAAGACCCTGGAGATAAGCTGGAAGCAGAGCAAGTCATTAGACGAAGCAAGAACTACGTAGTAGTCGGCTCCACCCTATTCCGACATGGCGCCTCATCGGGTGTTTTGATGAAGTGTGTCCTCCTAGAAGTCGGACGGGAGATCCTTGAAGAAATCCATGCTGGAATCTGTGGCAATCATGCCGCCCACCACACGATCATCGACAAGGCCTTCCGATCCAGGTACTATTGGCCATCTGCAGTAGCAGATGCAGAAGAAGTTGTGAGGACTTGCCAGGGCCGCCAATTCTTCACCCGGTAAGCTCACGTCCCCGCAACGGTCCTTAACACCATACCACCTTCTTGGCCCTTCGCATGCTGGGGGCTGGACATGGTCGGACCAATCAAGGAAGTGCCTGGGGGATTTGAATATCTCTACATGGCAATCGACAAGTTTACGAAGTGGATTGAAGTTAAGCCGCTAGTCAAAGCTATAGCTCCAAAGGCGACCGAGTTCATCCAAGACATCGCCCACCGCTTCGGCGTTCCAAATCGCATCATCACTGATCTTGGTTCCCAATTCACAGGGGATGAGTTCTTTGACTTTTGCAACAATCTAGGAATTGAAGTCCGCTATGCATCGGTGGCGCACCCTTGTGCCAATAGACAAGTTGAGAGAGCTAATGGCCTCATACTCTAAGGACTCAAGCCAAGGCTCTACGAACCACTCAAGAAGTACGGCGGCAAGTGGGTGCAAGAATTTCCAGGCATGGTCTAGGGGCTAAGAACCCAGCCTAGTCGTGCGACAGGGCAATCACCTTTCTTCCTAGTCTACAGCTCTGAGGCAGTACTCCCGGTGGACATCGAGTACAATGCTCCAAGAATTCAGAACTACTCGGAGGAGGCAGCAGAGCGGAGCAGAAGATGTCAACATGCTAGAAGAAGCAAGGCTAGCCGTGTTGATTAGAACAACCAAGTACCAGCAAGATCTTAGGAGGTATCACAACCAAAACATCCAATCAAGGTCATTCAACATCGGCGATCTGGTCCTCCGAAGAATTCAGAGTATAAAAGGTCAACACAAGCTATCTTCACCTTGGGAAGGCCCGTTCATAGTATCAAGGGTTATCGGCCCCGATACTTATCAACTACAACGAGAAGACAGAACTGAAGTGCCCAATGCTTGGAATATCTAGCACTTGCGGCGCTTTATCCTTAAAAGTCTTTTAGGAGTCGTTAAGAGTCAATAAAAGTCAGTCCTTTCAATGTGCTGATGTCGGCTTTATGCCAAACGATAATAAAGTGTCTATATTCCATTGTCATCAAGCTTGAAATTCAGATACGTGCCCTATGCTATACTTGCTTGCCAAGTAATGCATACAACAAAGTTTTTGAATCATGCCAAGTTGTTTAAACACAATTCAAACAGGCTACATTCATAAACCGATGCCATCTACTTTCTGTTTTAACACAGAGAGATCGGGCGCACCAAAATACAGATACCAAGTACTTTTGTTGACAAGGCATGGGTATTTACATCTAAATCACAAGTTCATTACAAAGGTTTCTTTACATAATAAAAGAACCTAGAACTTAAGGCGGGATACAATCTTCTCCGCCGTGTCCTTTTCTTCCTCCAAATAAGTGTTGACCATGTCCCGAGTGTAAACCGGGTTGACCTTATCCTTGGTAATACTCAATTGCTGGGCAGGCCACCATGATCGGACTATGCCGAGTACTTGCTTAGTGCAAGACTGGGCTATCCGTTGGTAGTAGGCTCGAACCTGCCTTGGAGTAGCTCAGAGACGATCAACTAGTGGAGGAGCAGGACCACCTACGGGTACTCTAGCATACATGTCGATCAGCGGTGTAGCAGCCTCCTTGAGGGATCCGAGTTCTGCATGAAGCCTGTTGATTTCCGCACGAAGGTTGTTGAGTTCATCTTCCTGGCTACGGATCTTGGCCATATCATGGACAAGCTGGGCATCAGCGTTTTTTTGTTTTTGATTCTCTTCAGCATGCTCCGCCATGCAGGCCTGCTCCCGCTGCAAGGCCTGGTTTGCGTGCTCCTGTTGCCGATAGAAGAGATTCTTCATATCGGTAGCTTGAGCCCCAAGCGCTTCAATTTTCTTCTCCTTTTCTGCATACACAATTATATGGTTGACGTATAATGTGATTTTGTGCTAATCCTGTGAGAAGAAGTCGGCGGCTTACCTGCAAGTTTTTGCTTCAGCGACTTTGTCTTCTCGAGGACGTCATCGCGCTGGTTCTGGTATGAATTCATTTTTTGATAAGCCATGTCCAGATCCAGCAGCAACTTGGCACGCTCTTCTTCCCAAGAATATCGACCCTGGGCCAAGTCCTTTTCTGCCTTCTCTGCTCGCGTGAAGCATGCACTAGCCCTGCGGAGCATCTCTGACTTTTGATGCGAGCGGTAAAGGACACTCTGTTTTCAAAAGAAAACAAGTCGGAAGAGCAATCAACAAAACCTCCAATGGAGATAAGTATATTTACAGTATTAATTTACTCTATACTGACCTCTGTGAGCTTGGTTAGCTGTTCTTGAAGCGCATCGGCCTTCTCAAGATCATCCTGATCGACTTGTGAGTCAAACAGGAAGGCATTGTCATCTTCAGCCCCTGCGCCTGACATTCCCATGTAGATTTGGAACGGCTCAGGAGATGGTGCTCGAGGATGTTTCACCCGGACGATCTCTTCAACCGAGGAAGTGGCCTTTATAAGACCGGCAGCTGCTTCGAGTTCTTGAGCCTGGAGACTAGCCATCCGGGTACTTTCTGCAGCTTTAGGCCATGCGCCCTGTGCAAAAGTACCCGGAGTGGCGTGTTCTGGTACCTTGGATGATGAAGAAGCTTTTGTTCTCGTTTCCTAGGGCTGCTGCACATGTTGGGGGCTCGGCTCCTTCTCTCCCTCTGCCTCCTTGGTCTGTGTATTCCCGGGCGGGCTTTGCTCAGGGATTTCAGGCGTTTGAGTGGCCAGGGGAGACGGCGGCCGGCTACACAAACAACAGATAGAGTTCAACAAGTTTGTTATAGCAGCAGAAGAATGCTAAGGACAGCGAGAAAGAATACTTACCTGGTGAAATCCATGTCAAATTCGGGCTCACCCAAGTCAAATGAGATCCCTCCGGATGGAATTTCTTGAAGATCGGGAGTCTTCTCCTTTGGTGAAGGCACCCTTTCTTGTGTTTACTGCACGAAAAGAACCTAGATCAGCCCAAAATTCAAGATTCAAGCAGTGTTTATATTGTCAAAATGAGGGGAATGAAACATATGTTCTGAGGCGGAGAGTTCAAGGGAACACCCATGGGGATTTCTGCTTCATCCTCAGTCTCCTCATCTAGTTCATGAGCTTCTGGCAAGGCAGAGTCGAAGGGCTTTTGAGTTTGAGCCTTGGTCTTCTTCCTCACCGTCCGCCTTTTCTTTGTGAGCTAGGGGCTGGACGCATCTTCCACGATGGGTCTTTTCAGACTTGACCCACCCTCCCAACGTCGCTGGGCTGGCGAGGCAGCAGATCTTCATCTGTTGAGGCGTCTTCAAGGAGTACCTCTTCTTCATCGTCCGGTTCTGCGCGGCCCTTCCCTTTTCCGGAGCCACCGGCGGGTTGCTTGGAAGGCGAGGAAAGGGGCGGCTCGGGGAATCCGGTCTGCGTCTCCACGACGGGAGGAGGTAAACCTTGTGCGCAATTCCTAGGGATTGATGAAAGCATAATTGTTAGTAATGTATTCATTGAAGAAGTCGGACTACAATAAAAAAAATATTCGGTGTAAAGAGAATACTTACAGTTGGAGGAGGGCGCTCTGCCGAGTACTCGGGTACTCGGACAGGCAGATCATTTGCATCTATAAAGAGTTCACTTATGCGAAGTGCTACCTCATCAAAATACAAATCCTCAACAGATGTCCGGGTTGGATCAGTGTGCCCGGTGTACTCATAGCCAGCGTGGACCCTTTTCTGGCATGGTTGCACGCGACGGCGGATGAACGAGCTAGCAATGCCTATGCCTGTCAAGCCTCTGCTCTTCAACTCGACAATGTTATTCAAAAGGTTGGCAATACCATCAGCTTCGTCGTCCCTCACAGCTTGATTCCAATTGGCTTGGGGATGGGACAGGTGGCCCGAGTGCTTCTTCAATCTTGGGGGCTGATTCTTAATGTAGAACCACTTATCTGGCCAATCCTTGATTGAGTCATTCAACTTGAAGTCGAAGTACACCTTTTTCATTCCATGGCGCAGTTGAAATCCCGCACCGCCGATGTCGGGGTTCTCTACCGCCGGCAAGTAAGATTTCTACGATCACGTGTCAGGGACCGGATGGTGACTTAAGAGACAGGGGATTATACTGGTTCGGGCCTCCGGAGAGTAACACCCTGTGTGCGCGTGAGTGTGTTGTGGTTTTATCGGTTGTTCGTTGTCCCCTGTCCCTCACTGGGGCCTCCTTGTCCCCTTTTATAGTCTCAAGGGGAGAAGGGAGTGGGGAGGTAAGAAAGGAGAAAATTACAATGGGCGTTACTACCCCGAGGCCTTTAACTCGCGCCGCATGCCGAGCCGTACATGGAGCAGGCGTTGACGGAGTGGGCGCCCCGCCTGACCCGGGATCGTACATCCCGGGTGCTTGAGGTAGATGACTTCGTGAGTAAGCCTCCGGGTAGTTTCCAGGTCATGGTTGACTGGTGCCGTGCCGTCTTGGACTCCAGGTGTCCTCGCCGGGCTCCAGGTATCGTCCTCGGGTCCCAGGTGTCCTTCATGCGCGTCTCTCTGGAACTGTAGGGTTCCTGTTCGGACGAGACGGGCGCTCCTGTGGCTGCCGTGGCGAAGGACGGAGGCCCATCATGTCCTGACGCAGCGAGTACCGAGTGGGTACGGCCAAGGATGGGCAAAAGCTGGGCGGAGCCGAGAGGACTCCTCGGGCGAGCCGAGAGGCTCCTCGGCGACGGAGACTCCTCGGGCGAGCCGAGAGACTCCTCGGCGACGGAGACTCCTTGGGCGAATCAGGATCCACTCGGAGGCGGAGACCCCTCGGGCGAACCAGGGACTACTCGGAGGCGGAGACCCCTCGGGCGAACCAGGGACTACTCGGTCGACCTCCGAGCTATCTGGGCATGGAGGATCCGCTTGATTTGGGTCTTCGACTTTTGTTTTTGAAGGGTGGATTATCGTTGTGACGCGGATTTAAGGGCTAGATCGGGTACCCCTGATCTAGACCCTCGTCAGTAGCCCCCGAGCCTGGGGGGGAGATGAAAACTCGCGCCCAGGCTTAGAGGCGGCGTAAGGACGGTGAGTCATGATTCTTCCGGTGGGGGCGCGCGAGCGCACCCGCCGGGTGTAGCCCCGAGCCTTGAGAAGAGCAGGTGCTCTTGTTAAGGTTTTGAGCCCGAGTAGTTTGCCTTGGAGGTTGTCGGGGTCGGGAAGCTTCTCGGGGACGCTCCGTTGGTGGGCTGGGCCGCTCCCCGACCGTCGGTGGGCCGAGCGGAGGAGCGTCGGCCCGTTCTTCCGCCGCGTGGAGGGAGGGCGCGCCTTTTGAGGAGGTCAGATGAAGCGACGGGCGCACGTCGCGGTCGCGCCGGTGGTGGGCCCGCGCGTTTAATGCTGCCGCTCCGCTTCGCCCCTATTTATAGCCCTGCGCCGCGGTCGCCTAGGGTTTTACCTCATCCCGAGCCTTTCGCCTTCCGTCGCGCGCTTCGTCTTCCTCGCTGCTGCGCTAGTCTTCTCGCATCCTCCGCCGCCGCCTGCTTTCCCGTGGAGCGGGAGACCGAGCTCTTTGTTCCGCCTGCACCTCCCTCCTTCGGCGACTTCGCGATGTCGACCTGGGAGCGCTCGAAGGTGACGCTCCGGCAGCTGGAGGGGCTCGTGGCGGAAGGGCTACTGCCGCCCTTGACGGAGGCCAAGGAGTGGAAGAAACCAGGCGTGGAGGACTTTCCCCGGCTGCCGCGCGGGTACGTGGTTTCCTTCATCGCCTTCCACGAGCGCGGGTTCTCCGTCCCCGCGGGGCGGTTCATCCGGGCCGTGCTCAACGAGTACGGGCTGGAGCTCCAGCACATCAACCCCAACGGGGTTCAATAGATGGTAGCGTTCGTGGCGCTGTGCGAGGGGTACCTGGGGATTGAGGCCCACTGGGATCTCTTCAGGTACTTCTTCAAGTTCGTGTTGCACTCCGCCGAGGGTGGCGCCCTTGCGACAATAGGGTGCGCCGGGTTGAAGATGAAGCAGGGGAGGTCGCGCGACTACATCCCGGGGTCCCTGATTAGCTCGAATAAGGGTTGGCACCCCGGGTGGTTCTACCTCAAGAACGACTCCAAGAACCCCCTCCCGGAGTACACCGAAAGGACGTTCGAGAAGGCGCCCGATGCGTGGGCGTATGGGCCCGAGAAGAGACTCCAGGAAAAGCTCCTCAAGAATGCCTGGGGCGCCCTCGCCTGACTCCGGGAGGAGAACGTGTCCCTGGCGGAGGTCATTGGTGGGTACCTCTTGAGAGGTATCGTGCTGCTGATGCGTTGCGCGCTCTCGATGTGGCGCATGACCCCGGATAAGGCCCCCTTCGTGGGGACCGTAACGGCGGTCCCCCTGCCCTCGGAGGCCGAGGTGCAGCGCCGAGTGGCGGCAGCGGTGGGAAGGTCGGGCCTCGAGTACCCGTCGCTGGATCTCCTGCCAATGCTTCCGCACGCCGACACTACGGCCATCGTAAGTTCTCTTCCGCCTGTCTTGGATTCAATCCCGTGCTTTTTCGTCCTCTAACACGGAGTTCTTTTAGGTGAAGAGCGAGGATGTCGGCTGCTCCCGGCCGCCACTTCCCGAGGACAGGGCGAAGAATCGGGCCGAGGCCGAGCGGGCCAAGGCGAAGAAGGACCGCCGGGAGAAGTGGAAGATGCGTGAGGTGGCCAAGCGGGAGAGGAACGCCGAGCGGGCCAAGAGGAGGAAAAGGGGAGAGCGGGTCTCCGAGGATGAGGACCCCGAGTCGGAGCCCGCGGAGGGGGACTCGAGGAGCGAGGACGACGAGGAGGATGAGGATGAGGACGCGCCCCCCGCGAAGCTCAGGGCGGTCGCCGTGGTGACAGCTTCGCCCTCGGCGCAGCAACCGGGGTCTAGCGGGAGCGGGAGGTCGCCTCCGCCGGACGCGGGGAGGAGCGAAAGTTCCCGGTCGAGCCGGCAGCAATGGTCCTCCGGGGACAGCCAGCGCGAGAGGCGCGGCCGCACGCCTCCGCCCACCCGTCATGCGCCCGAGGAGGGGAAGAGTTCCCGACGGGACACGGCCTCCCCCCGTCGGGAGAGAAGCCGGAGCCGGGACCTGTCGGAGCGCGCCCACAAGGGCGGTTCGTCGTCGGGGGCGTCGCGCTCCCCCAAAAGGTCCGCGCCGCGAGACGACAGGCGGCCGCCGCCAGCCCCTCAAACAACACGGGCGCAGAGCGGAGGGCGGGACGCACCCCGGACGCCCGTACCTGCCGCAGGGGCAGATCCTGTTGGGGGCAGGGCCTCGCCCGCGTCGCCCGCGGTGGAGGCGCAGGCCCCTTCCGCCCCGGTGAGGGCCACGACGGGGCGGCCGGATCCGTCCCCGGTCGAAGGAGGAGGCCCGACTGGCCAGGCGGCGCCCCACTTGGGCAGGAGCGCCGAAACCACGCAGGCGCCCCCGCCCCGACGGCGCTCGCGGGGTCCAAGAGGCCCTCGTCCCCGAGGGGCCCGGCGCCTACAAGTTCCAAGCGGACCCGGACCGTCTCGTCGAGGTGAGTACTGCTCTGTCTTTCTCGAGTAGTTTCCGTTTCTACAGTTGCCTTTTTTCTTAGCCGGGCTCCTCGACCTGTGATGCACCAGTCGGGCCGACAATCCGCTCGAGGTGGCGCCGAAGAAGAAACTGCGCTCAGCAGCGCCGACGCCGAGGCCCGCGACGGAGCAGGCCGAGCAGGCGACGCCGGAGCCCGCAGCGGAGCCGGCCGGGGAGGCGACGCCGGTGCCCTCGGCGGAGCAGGCCGAGGAGGCGACGCCGGTGCCCTCGGCGGAGCAGGCCGAGGAGGCGACACGGAGGGTGACGCCCTCCGTTGAGGAGGAGGCGCCGGAGGGAGACGGCGACAGCCCGGGAGGGGCACTCCCGACTGGCCTGGTTGTCGCGCAGGCCGCTCCCTCAGAGGCGGCTGTCGCGGCACTCCAAGCCGAGCTGGAGGAACAGCTGGCGGGGACGGCCCTTTCTACCCCTCAGGAGGCGGCGAGCCACCCTGGGGCAGGGGAGGTCGCCCTGCTTGGTGACGTGGCCCTAGCCGGGGCCGAGGAGATTGCTGCCGGGGGAGATGGCCGCGGGGTCGCTACCCCTCCGGGGACCGCGGCCGGCCCCAAGGAAGCGGAGGCGGGGACGACCGGCGCCCTTCAAGACGTCGCCAGCTCAGCGGTGGCAGCCGCTGCAGCCCTCGAGTCCTCCGGGGTGGTTCCCCCAGAGGTCGTCGTGATCGAGGACTCGCCGGAGGATGGCTCGCGGAGGGTCGACGACGATCCCAGTGGGGGGCCGATTGTGGAATCCCCGAGGCCTTCGAGCCACCCGAGTGGGGACCTGGACTCTCTCAGGGAGACTCCGGGGATGATGACGATGGATCGTCGCTTCCAGACCATCGTACCCATCGAGGACAACCCGAACCTGCCGTGCGAGGGTCGGTTGATGTGGTACGATCGTCAGAACCCGGGGAGTCCCGTCTTTGAGCTTGACGACAAGTCGGAGAGGGAGCAGTGCCATCTTCTCGCGGAGGGCCTCCACAACATGAAGGAGATCTTCAACGAGATGATCATCAAGCCTCCCCGGGTTAATTCTCGAGTTCTCTTCTTCTGGCCTTGGCGCCGTTTTGGGGTGTGTCTTACCGCTCCCCTTTCTGCTTTCATTCAGAAAATCATGGAGCACAGCTCTGAGAAGTCCCTGTTCCTCCGCTGGGAGGCCGGGCTATGGCACGCCGTTCAGCAGTTGAAGGAGGAGAAGCAGCAGCTTGAGGCCCAGGAGGCCAGGGCGAAGCGCTCACTGGTGCCGAGAAGAAGGAAGCCGCCCTCGAGGCGAAGGTGGGGGAGGCCGAGAAGGTGGTGGCGGCGGCGCTGGCGGCTGCCGACGCCTCCAGTCGGGAAAAGGAGGCCGCCGTGCAGGAGGTCGAGGGGCTGAAGGCGAAAGTGGTGGACCTCCAGACAGACGTCCAGCACCGCGACCTTGACCTCAAGACGGCCAACAACCAGTTGGTCGAGCTGGCCGGGAAGCTGAAGGCCGCGGAGGAAGAGGGGGCCCGCCTTGGAGAAGTTGCCCAGAAGCGGGAGGAAGAGATCCTCGGTAAGTTACCCTTCCTTGTTTCTTGTCGGGCGGTTGCTTTCTGTTTTTCTTGAGTGGCCGCGAGTTTGCTTAGGCCTGTTCGCCAATGTAGCCCTGCGGAACCAGAAGGTTGACCTGGAGGCCAAGCTTGAGTCGGAGAAGCGCGAGGTGGCCAAGGCCTTTGCCGCCAATCAAGAGCTGGTGCAGCTTGGTCACGACCTGAAGGCGGAGTTGGCCAGTAAGTATCGTGTTTCTGTTCGTCCTTCCTCTTGCTTTCCTTCCTGCGAGATAGTTCTGACGGAGGATTGTCTGCAGGAGCTGCCGAGGACCTTCAGAGGTCTGGAGAGGGGGCCGAGCAGAGCCAAAGGGCCCTCGAGAAGAAGTCCGAGGTCCATCAGGCTCTGGTCCAGGCCGTCGAGCACCTGTTCGAGGAGCTCAACGTCGGCGGCGGCCCGTCCCTGGTGGACCGCCTTGCCCTTGTTGCAGGGAGGACTCGGGCGCAGGCCTCGGATCTTGCTCGGAGCGTGGCACGGAAAATCATTGCCATGTTCTTGTCACATTACCCGACCATGGATCGGAAGTCCCTACAAGGTGGGTGGGCCCCCGGCTACGAGGATGACGAGTACGATGAGATTGAAGCCGAATCTTCCTTGTTTGCCGACAAGGTGCTCACCGCCGCCCTGAAG
>CM014276.1:21795968-21839441 GCA_004135705.1 Alloteropsis semialata | reverse complement strand
GAGCGCCGACTCGACATGGAGGGTGCGACCATCGTTGGCCACGGCAACCTCCTTGACGTTCTTGGTTGGCTCGAAGGAGCACGCAGCACGCTTGGAGGTCTCGGGGATATCCAGGTCCCTGGGCGAAGGCTCAGCGGCGAGCTTCTCGGACCGGACGAGTGCCTCCGCGAATTGGAAGCACTCGGTTTCACAGGCGTACGCATGCTCAAACGAAGTCCCCACCGTGATGATACCTTTGGGTCCGGGGATCTTCAGTTTAAGGTACGTATAGTTCGGGACAGCCATGAACTTTGCGTATGCCGGCCTCCCGAGGATGGCGTGATACGTCCCAGGGAAACCCACCACTTCGAAAGTGAGGGTCTCCCTGTGGAAGTTCCGTGGAGTCCCAAACGTGACGGGCAGGTCGATCTGCCCGAGAGGCATTGCGTCCGCCCCGGGGACAACCCCGTGGAACGGGGCCGCGGATGGCCGTAGCCGGGACCGCGGGATCCCCATCTCATCGAGAGTCTCGACGTAGAGGATGTTGAGGCCGCTCCCGCCGTCCATCAGCACCTTGTGGACGCGTTTTGTCCCGAAGAGCGGCGCAACCACGAGCGGGTACCTTCCTGGTTGCGGGACATGGTCGGGATGATCGGAGCGATCAAAAGTGATCGGGGCCTCGGACCACCTTAGGTAGGAGGGCACCACGAGCTCCGTGTGACAAACTTCTCGCAGGACCAGCTTCTCGTCGCGCCTCGAGGGGCAGGCCGCCGATCCCCCAACGATCATGAGGACTGCGCCGTCCTCCCTGGGGTAGCCATCGTCGTCGTTCGGGCCTCCGGTCCCATCTTTGGTGTTCTCATGTGGTTTCTTCCTCAGAGTACCGGCGAGGAAGCTCTTCATGAGCTTGCAGTCCTTCAGGGCGTGCTTGACAGGGCCCTCATGGTTGGTGCACGGAGCCTCGAGGAGCTTCTCGAAGTGGTCCCTTGGCGCCGGGTTCCCTTTGGGTTTAGCAGTCTTCCGCTCGGCCGCCGCCACCATACCGCTGTCGCGCCTCCGCTTGTCCTTCCTTTTCTTCTTGTCGGGTCGAGCGGAGGCGCCCTCGCCGACCGCCTCCGACTGCTTGCCCTTGCCCTGAGGCCGATCAAGGGTTGCAGCGACGGCGTCTTCCCCATCGGCGTAGTCGGTGGCGATGTCGAGGAGGTCCCGGATGGTTCGCGGCTTTTTGCGCCCTAGCTCGTGAATGAGGGTCGCGCAAGTTGTTCCGAATCGGAATGCCGCGACGACGTCGGTGTCGGCGGTGTTCGGTAGCTCGGTGCACCGCTTGGAGAAGCGCTTGATGTAGTCGCGCAGGGTCTCGTCTTCCCTCTGGAGGCAGTTGCGCAGATCCCACGGGTTCCCGGGGCGTGTGTAGGTGCCCTGGAAGTTGCCGATGAACGCGTCGCGCAGCTGCGCCCAGCTGTCGATCTTGCCGTCGGGGAGGTGCTCCAACCATGTTCGAGCCGAGTCAGCGAGATAGAGGGGGAGGCTCTTGATGATGAAGTAGTCGTCCTGCGCCCCGCCTGCGTGGCATGCTAGCCGGTAATCCTCCAGCCAGACGCTGGGGTTCGTGTCCCCGTCATACTTGGGCACCGTCGTTGGAGCTCGGAAGCGTGGAGGGACGTGAGCGCCGAGGACACGGGGTCCAAAAGCACGCGGCCCCCTGGGGTCGGGGGACGCACTCCTGCTCCGGTCCTCGCCACTGTCGTAGCGGCCTCCGCGCCGCCTGTTGTAAGCTCGGTGTGGGCGGTGCTCCCGGTGCTCGTCTCGTCGCCCGGCGTCTCTGTTCACCGTGACCTCGTGATGGCGTGCAGGCTGCTCCAGTTCGTGCTCCCTGGGGCCCCGCTGGCGTGACGCGGAGCTTTCTGCTTGTTGAACTGCTGCGGTTTCCAGAAGCGCGCGGAGCTGTTGATGGAACCTTCAAGCGCCGCCGTTTCAGGAGCCGCCGTTTCAGGGTGTTCAGGCGCCGCCATTTCAGGGTGTTCACGGAGCAGGACAGCAGCTGCTGCGAGGTTTTGGGACGCTCGGTTGAAGACCGGCGCGTCGTTGGCGTTGTTGTCGATGACGATGTTACGGTGCACCTCCCGTGCGCGCGCGCGGGCGGCCCCTCCATCCGCGTTCTTACCAAGCTCACGGTGAAGTCGCCCACGCTCGTCCTCGAGTTGACGTTGTGCCTCGTCGAGCTCCCGCAGCCGGGTCCGCCGAGCATCGCCGGTGGGGTCGTTCTTGGGTGGCGCCTTGACGTCCTTGGGCGCCGCTTTGCCGCTCGTCGAGCTGCTCGCAGTCTGTACGTCCCCGTCCGGGGTGTGGCACATGAAGCACTCATGGGAAGGGTCGAAGTTTGGCGGAGTCCACCTCAACCGCGGGTACGAGTTCTGCCTGTCCGTCGCGCCCTTGGCGGCCGGAGAGGTGGAGGAGCTGAGTTCCGTCGATGTCGGGGCGTCCGCCGGATCGCGTGGGAGACCCGGCTGCCCCCCCGGGTACATGGCGCCGTAGTAGTCGAGGAACTCATCCCAGAGGAGCTGCTCCTCCCTTCCAACTTGGAGGGGCGAGGTTGGTGATCATGTAGGAGAGGTTGCGAAAGTGCTCCTAGGTCGGGCTCCGTCCCAGGGCGGCCGCCAGATCCTCACCCAGCAGGTCGAGGACGTAGGCGGTGGCCCCCGTCGCGACGCGTGGAGGTTCGGGCTTCTCGTCAGGGACCGCGTCGGGGCCGTCGTCGTAGATGGGCTCGGGGCGCACGAAGATGGCCCCGGTGAGGGGCTCGTCCGACTCGCTGAAGACGAAGTCGAGGGAGCCGAAACGTAGGTGAACGCCTGGCGCCAACAGGGCGCCGCCGTGGGCCATCCGGACCCTGGTGAAGCGAAGCGACACGCAAAGTCCCCTACCTGGCGCGCCAACTGTCGGGGTTCTCTACCGCCGGCAAGTAAGATTTCTACGATCACGTGTCAGGGACCGGATGGTGACTTAAGAGACAGGGGATTATACTGGTTCGGGCCTCCGAAGAGTAATACCCTACGTCCAGTGAGTGCCAATGTTCTCAAGTCCAAGTCTGTAGTAGGGGGTACAAACTAGTCGGGAGAGGGAGAGGGTCCCAAGTCCCTGTGTGTGCATGAGTGTGTTGTGGTTTTATCGGTTGTTCGTTGTCCCCTGTCCCTCACTGGGGCCTCCTTGTCCCCTTTTATAGTCTCAAGGGGAGAAGGGAGTGGGGAGGAAAGAAAGGAGAAAATTACAATGGGCGTTACTACCCCGAGGCCTTTAACTCGCGCCGCATGCCGAGCCGTACATGGAGCAGGCGTTGACGGAGTGGGCGCCCCGCCTGACCCGGGATCGTACATCCCGGGTGCTTGAGGTAGATGACTTCGTGAGTAAGCCTCCGGGTAGTTTCCAGGTCATGGTTGACTGGTGTCGTGCCGTCTTGGACTCCAGGTGTCCTCGCCGGGCTCCAGGTATCGTCCTCGGGTCCCAGGTGTCCTTCATGCGCGTCTCTCTGGAACTGTAGGGTTCCTGTTCGGATGAGACGGGCGCTCCTGTGGCTGCCGTGGCGAAGGACGGAGGCCCATCATGTCCTGACGCAGCGAGTACCGAGTGGGTACGGCCAAGGATGGGCAAAAGCTGGGCCGAGCCGAGAGGACTCCTCGGGCAAGCCGAGAGGCTCCTCGGCGACGGAGACTCCTCGGGCGAGCCGAGAGACTCCTCGGCGATAGAGACTCCTTGGGCGAATCAGGATCCACTCGGAGGCGGAGACCCCTCGGGCGAACCAGGGACTACTCGGAGGCGGAGACCCCTCGGGCGAACCAGGGACTACTCGGTCGACCTCCGAGCTATCTGGGCATGGAGGATCCGCTTGATTTGGGTCTTCGACTTTTGTTTTTGAAGGGTGGATTATCGTTGTGACGCGGATTTAATGGCTAGATCGGGTACCCCTGATCTAGACCCTCGTCAGCCGACTACTTTGTCTAAATTAGGTTTAACTCGATAAAGAAGGCGTAAAAGGTTGAAGTGAGGATGAATGCCAAGGAAGGCTTCACAGAGA
Source organism: Alloteropsis semialata (assembly GCA_004135705.1). Taxonomy (NCBI): domain Eukaryota; kingdom Viridiplantae; phylum Streptophyta; class Magnoliopsida; order Poales; family Poaceae; genus Alloteropsis; species Alloteropsis semialata. The sequence goes on along the minus strand of CM014276.1, from coordinate 21,835,390 downwards.
TGGATAAACATGGAAATTTGAAGAATGGAGTTGGGATTGAGATGGACGAGCTCTAATCCATAGAAGGCGACCAAGCCATGGAGGAAATCGTGAACGGGAGTGGAAAATCTGCGTTCATAAAAGGAAGTGAAAACGACTACTTCATGGACTTCATCAAAAGGCCAAGGCTTACCGGCATCCGTTCGTGAGCAAGAGATGGACTTGTCCAGAAGGTAGCCTTGATCGACCAGCTGCTGCACCATTTGGTCGGTTAAATTGGATATCTTCCAGACCAAAGCAGGGGCCGGCGTGGTCTTGTCCACAGGCATTCCCGTGATGGGAATCTTGGGTTCTTTCTTTCTCGAACTACTCTTCTTGCCCATCTTGCCAGTCGGGGTTATCTCTTGTGATGGAGATTCTCGGGCGGGGCTTGAGTGGATTTGGAGCGCGTGAGTGTGGAGGATTTTTGGATTTGGAAGACGGCGGCTGGAGCAGATGTGCATATGAAGCGTTTTCCTTGTGTTTTTATTAACGAAGCGGTAACCCTAAATGTATTTTGCAAAAGGCATTTTTATGAATACGCCAACAGATATGTATTCGTGGTTTTCACCAGATGCATACCTGTGCGGTTTTTCCTAAGGGCTAAGTCACTTGTGGAGGCACTGCCATGCTCGGGGGCTGATGCTTATTGGGATAAGTTGTTTCTGAATCAAAGAATATACCTATTTCTTGAAAAGTCTTTAAGCTTAATGGCATTAGCTTTAAGCTTGGGGGCTGGGGGGAAATAGTATATTTCTTTTGGAAATTTTTTTCATTAAAGATCCTAGAATTGTTTTTAATCCTTGAAAACATTTCTAGGCTCGGGGGCTGCATCTTTTTTTAAAAGATGGACACCATTATATAAAATGGGAAAGTTTTTGCATCATCTTTGATTTAAAAATCAAAGCCCAGGGACTGATTGCAAAAGAAGTCGGCAAAGAGCACATCATGTTCACTTCCGAAGGTTTTTAACAAAGGTGCAAGAAGGTGAGGAAACAACTCGGCTGATGCTCAAATTGTTGAGAAACAACTTGGCAGGCGTGAAGACATGAAGACACTCGGGGGCTTGACGGACCAAGATCCATGGGAGTCCTTATGGGCTGCAGGCCCATGAGGAGATTGGGCCGCCAACTCTGACATATACAAGGAAGAGACGTGCAGGTTAAGGAAACTAGTCGGCTACTAGGAAACAATCCGACCTACTCATGATAGGACTCTGTGTATAGTATCCGACTAAGAATCTGTATTATTAGCCTTGTAGACCCTGTCTCCCGAGTATATAAGGTGAGGCAGGGACCCCTTGTAAAATGATAACCATCAATACGAAGCGATCCACCATACAGGACGTAAGGTATTATGCTCTCTCTCGAGGCAGCCTGAACCTGTCTAAATCATCTCGTGTTCACTATCGTGCTTCTGGTTCCGGCGAGGCCCTTGCGAACAACTTGACTACTCAAGGACCCCCTATAGTAGGCTAGCCGGTATAAAAAACCGACACCGACGGCCAATGAAGTTCTCGTGATAGAAGCAGATTAGCGCGCCCCCTTTATCGCTTTTCTCACAGAGAGCTAGTCCCCAGTAGACAAGGAGGAAATAGAGAGGCTGGCTCAGCGCTCAGCAAATTATGTCGTCATCGGCGATGCCTTGTACAAGAAAGCGGCTTCAACAAGCATACTCATGAAGTGTGTCCTCCAAGACGAAGGCATCAGCTTGCTACAAGAAATCCACTCGGGCACTTGTAGCAACCACGCTGTTGCAGGTACATTGGTCGGCAAAGCCTATCGCGCAGGGTTTTACTGGCCCACGGCCCTCTTCGACGCTAGGAACCTGGTGTGCCGATGCGCCGGATGCCAGTTCTTCTAGAAGCAAAAGCACCTACTGGCCCAAGCACTCCGAACAATTCCCCCGTCCTGGCCATTCACCGTATGGGGGCTTGACAACGTGGGGCCATTCAAGACTGCCCTAGGCGGATTCAAGCACCTCTTAGTGGCAGTCGACAAGTTTACAATGTGGATTGAGTACAAGGTGGTCACCGACACCAAGTCCGCCACAGCCGCCAAGTTCATTGAGGAGCTCACTCATCGGTTCGGCATCCCAAATCGTATCATCACCGACTTAGGCTCGGAGTTCACAGGCCATGAGTTCTGGGATTTCTGCCAGGAGAACTGCATCGACGTCTACTACTCCTCCTCGGCGCACACGCGATGCAATGGGCTGTAGAGCGAGCCAACGACATGGTCCAAGACTCGCTCAAGAAAACCATGTACGACGATCTCAGCAAACATGCCGGCCAATCGGCCAAGGAGGTGCCCCATGTCATATGGGGCCTGCGCACTCAGAAAAGCCGAGCGACCGGCTACATGCCCTTCTTCCTAGTATACGGCTCTGAAGTCGTACTCCCCGCCGACCTCGCTTACAGTGCTCCGCGCATCTAGCATTATGAGGAAGGTGAAGCCGTGACAAGCCGGTGCTTTGACATCGACAGCGTGGAGGAGCATCTTGTCTTTCTTCTTTCTTCCATTTTTTTCTCCAAAGAAGCCTTCCTCCGGATCCCGCTGCCCCGCTGACCTCTGCCACCACCCGCGGCTGACGGCGAGGCCGCCGTGCCGCTCCGCCCCCTACCGCCCTCCGGGTCCTTCCCTGTCCTTCCTAACATGCTCTCCTCATTGGCTCCTCATTGGCTCCGCCGCCGGCACCCACCACCCGACCGGCGGCGCTATCGCCGCCCACAACCCACAACCCTACCGTGCTTGCCTCTGCCGCCGGCCATTTCTCTACACCCACCGGCCATGGAACTCCACCCCACACCCGGAAACCCAAATCGATAAGGCTGCCACCTCGACCGCCGGCCGCTCCGTCCACCTTCCACCGTGGGCACCTTCCCGTCCTTGCTTTCTCTCTGTCTCGAGCTGTCCTCCCTCTCTTCTCTCAGTTCTCCTCTTGGTCTCTAGGATGAGGATGACGAGCGAGCAAGCGCGTGGAGGAGAATGGGCCACGTTGTCCGCTCGCCGCTAGGGGCTGGCACCGCGCGCGCCCAATAAAATTTTCGCAAGCTTCATCACTCTAGTGGTCTTCAGAAGCCTATTGGCGAGAGGCCTATAACTGGATATTTACGGTAGTGCAGCCTAACCCGCCAGCTGACCATCCTGTAAATGTCATTAACAATGTTACATGATTCCTATCTATGAATTTAATGCAGTTCTTTACATATGTCTCATGGTAAATTCTTGTTAATGAGGGTTACTTTCCACTTGTTTATAAATGCAGTTGCTGGACATGTTTTGGAAACTAGATTGTGCTTTGGACCTGCGGTTGTTATGAATGTTCACCTATTTAATTAGGTCCCCATTTAGGTTGAATTTAAGCCAGGCCAATCGCTCCCTATTTGTGAGTATATGCAACTTTTGTGGTTTTGTTTTCTACTATTAGCACATTTCACATGCAGCTAAGTTGTCATTGCCAATGCTTCATCCTTTTTATGTGGTACTGATTGTACATTAACAAGCCATTCTCAGAAAGGTTTAATTTTAATGTGATGCATGCCAAGTTATTTTATTGCATCCCCAACCCTCCACCTAGGATAGTTTCCATAACATTTAATACGGTGTCGTGTCATCAAAAATCTGATGTGGCATAGAATTAACTAGGAAAGAAGGGGAAAATGAAGAAACTGTTTCTCAGATAGGAAACCGTGTTCACTCGTTAACCAAGGCACAAAGAAACCAGTGAGTTTGCGTTGGCCGTTGGGCAGCCTTGGCGTTTCTTCCCCACGCATTTTTGCGGGCCCCACAACCAGAGTGGCCGAAGCCAAGGTAGGACTCGCCGTGCTCGTGCTCTCCGTCGGCCATCACACGCCGTCCCCAAGCCACTCATCCCCGCGGAGCTGCCCATCGTCAGGGCCCGCTTGTCCCCTGCGGCCGCCGTCGTGAGCCTCCCGTTCCTCGCGGAACCGCCCACCGTCGGTTCTGGATGAGCCACCGATCTTTGTTCCGCAGGCATCGCTCCACAAGAAAGACAAGCATATAAAAGATGGACAGCAATTCTCGTGCTCTCTGTGAAGGATCGACATCTAAATTAGCTTAGATTGATTAGAAAATGTTTATTTGCTCGATGCAATCTCTATGCGTTTGCTAACCGGGCTTGGAACGTAATTGCCGCGGAGGTCCGCGCGCAGCTCTACTGCCAGGTGCCAGCTCGCCATGGCACGATGCCCCAGCCTAGCTCGCCACTGCCACATGCGCTCGAGCACGCCATGGCTTCGCGGTGTTGCCCCATGCCCGCGCGGCCACACGTAGGTTCGCCAACCCGCGCAGCATACCGGCCGTCGTGGGCTCACCTCAATGGTGACCACAGTCGGTCGCTGACCTGCACCATGACGCCGGCCATCGTGGCCTTGCAAGTCGCCACCACGCCGCTGGATTAGTGCGCAGAGAGAGAAAAGGGAAAGATATAGAGTGTGAGCAGAAAAAAGAGAAATTATTATGGGCCAATCCAAAGAACGATGGGTTGGAGAGAGCAGTTTCTACAGATGGTGTCTAGTTGACATGACACTTTAGACACTGATCATGAAAACCATGGGTTGGGGATGCCCTTATGAGGATCGTGTTCATGGGTTCAGGACATCGGTCAAGAAGGCTGACAATGTGATTAAGATTCATAAAGTATGGCTTGTCATGCCTGCATAAAACATGTCCATGAAGTATGGCTTTGCCCATTTCTGTCTGTGCCTGAACAACCTGTCAATGCCCATTTCAAAAAATGTTATTTGTCACAAAAAATCTAAGATTTCAATTTTATTTTCCAAGCCATGAGACTGATTTGCAATTTAAGGCTAACTTGCTCCCATCCAAAAATTCTTAGTAAATTAAATTGTGCATAAAAAATTTTCAATCATATCAAGCATGAGTTGGGTTTTCATTTGAATTGTTTCCAGTGTGGATGGAATTTGGATTAAATTCGAATTCCATCTAAGACCTAAAACTAAATAGGATCCTACCTTATAGCTGGACCGGGACCCACCACAAAAGGACCCAGAGCTGCTTGTTCTGCGTGACCCAAATACAATTTGTGGCCCGAACCACTTCTCCATCCACTACTTTTTCTCATGGTTCTCTTGTGAAGCCTACCAGCTCAAGTCTTCCGGCCCAGCTCCACAGCCTAGGAAACTTTTGATGGAGATAGTCATTTTCTGTATGCATGAAGCAGAGTTGGATCACAAAATATCTAACTCCTTATCCCCGGTGAAATCCGAGGACACGGAGAGCGTCGGCTACTGTGCCTGTTAGTTTTGCCATAGATGGGCTGCGTTTGGGCCTTTTTTCATCGAACGGTGGTTCAGACCTATTAACAGCCCGTGTCTCTCGAAGAATAGATTCCTCTACGTTGGCCCACGGCCCATTCCAGAGGCGTCGGCTGCAGCTGCTAGGGCAACCGCGCGTGCGCCGTTATCCATCCCGGTCCGCCGCCGCTGTTGTACCGTCGTCTTTGTCGGTGCCTACGCCTCTTCCTTCTTCTTGCTTCCAGGTGCGCCTTTTCCCTCTTCTGCGCGGCGCGACGCCGATGTGCGGTGCTCAGTTCGTCTTTTCTATTGTGGCCTCTCTGCAGTTCGGCTGTTGCTTTTTCCTCGGTGTCCTCGCTGCCTGCGTCGACGACGAGGAGCTGCGTCAGTTGGTTCCTGCCAGCCTCGCCGGTTGGGGTTGCAGAGGTTCGATTCCTGTGGGTTGACTTGCGCTCGGGCTGGAGTGCGGATTCCTTTCTTATGCGTATGCTGAGATGTTTGGATTTTTTCCTATTCTATTAGGATTGCTGGTGGGTGGTGCCTCTCCGTGTGCTCAACCCTATGGATCTGCATTGGCTGCTCTGCTCCTGCGAGGTGCCGTGAATGTGAAGATCGTGCTATGTTCAGCCGTGTAGTGGCGCCTCCCTTCTTCCTGTCAGGTCAGATCTTGGCCCATCTGTGTTGTTCGTTCCTCTTCTTTTTTTTGGGTGCTGGTTGCTTGTGGTCTGTGTTCCTATTGTCAGGTCTGTCTTGCCTGTATATTATGCAATGTTAGCCTAAACGGTAAACGCTAAACAGTCGGCCACCTACCGTTTAGCTCTTTATTCAGGTTAAACGGTCATTTAAACGGGTTAAATGGCCATTAAACGGGTTAAACGGTTGATTAAACGGACACAGCTAACCAGTGCGTAGCGTTTAAATGATGTGTAAACTGGCTAAACGGCGAGTAGGTGAACAGTGATATTATGTGTTGTGCTCACGTTACATTGCTGATGGCCATTGCTGTAACCAACGTGATTGTGTGATTGCCTATGTCATGCTGTTGGCTTCGATTCATTTATGGTCTTAGGTGCAGTCGTCAGATTAGTTAGTTATCTTCCCTGATGGTGATGCCTGCCTTGGTTTTTCTTCTTGTGGCTGTGGCGCCTGTTGGGTGTTATAAGCTTTCTTGTGATCTCCCTGTTTTTCGATTATTTCATAGAATATTTGTGCCTGTTGTCGTAGTTCAGTGGTTGTTTCTTTTTTGTTCGCATGTTATGTTTCTGCCTTTTGCGTTCATGGTTTTGTGTTGTAAGCCAGTTCCTGTTTCAGTTGCTTTGGTTGGTTCATCCTAATGCCTGCTAAGAAACCAAAAAGTGCTTCTGGTCCTCTTCGTCGCCAACTTGACAATGGCCAGTCGTCCTCCTCGGGTGCACTTGGTTTTTCACGTCGGTGTCACCCTTCTGTCCCTGTGTCCTGTCGGTCGGCTCTGTCAATTCGCCGATCCTCTGGGATTGCACCCTGTTCTCTTGCAACTTCGGGGTGGCAGCATGTAGTTCGTTAGTATCTCTATCACTTTTGTTTTGTCTGTGAGAACAAAGCAACAATTAAATATGTAGATTAAAATGTGACTACAGTTTTTACAGGGACCATTTCTGTCCTTTGGTTCCTCAATCAAAGTCAAATAGAAACCGTGTTACACGTATGTCCCATAATAAAATCAAAGCCCTTGCTATTCAAGGTTTGTGTGTTTTTAATATTTCTTTCTTTTACTATTAGTGTTGTGTTTTAATTGTTTCTTTGTAGATCGAATCTGTCGTGCTCCTTATGTGCAACCGGTTATATCGTTCCCTGTTGAATATCTTGATATGCTGAAAGGTATACCATATCAAGTCTGTATGTGTCCATCTATTTTCTTTATTTTGTTTCTGCTGTTCTTTTCTTACGTGTGTTTGCCTTCGTTTTTTGGGGTATGGACAGCTAGATATCCTGAGCATTCTTATTATGGCAGCCCTGATTACGTTTGCGAGCATTGCTGTGCTGTTTTTTGGTATGATGAGAGGATCAAGGGTCGCAGCAATCGTTGTAATGTTATTTACAACCAATGCTGCCGTTCGGGGCGTGTTTCTTTGCCTAGGCATAGAGCACCACCATCTCCTCTTCAGGAGTTAGTCCGATTTGATAGTGGGAGTCGTTCTAACAATTTCATGCGTCTTATCAGGCAGTATAACTCTTTGTTTGCACTTACGTCTCTTGGTGTGCATGTTGATACCTCTATTAATACTGGCAACGGACCTTATGTGTTCCGAATAAATGGTGTTGTCCACCATCGTATCGGATCTCTAATTCCTCCTTCGGGAAGACATCCAGAGTATGATGCTCAAAAAAAAAAAGAAGACGTCCAGAGTATGCGCAGTTGTATATATATGACACTGCCAATGAGCTACAAAATAGACTAGCGGTTGCCTCTTCTGAAGGATGTGACCAACCGGATGCAGCCATTGTTGCAGATTTAATAGCGATGTTGGATCGCCATAATCCTTTGGTGCAGCAGTTTAGAATGGCTCGAGATAGATTAGTCTCCCCCACTACCCCTGAGGTTGCTGAAAGGACCGACACTAGGCCTAGAGGGGGGGTGAATAGGCCTGTATAAAAATTTCTGCAAATTTCACAAATAAAAATTAAATGTGCCGGAACTTCTGGCACTGTGTCGGAATTTCCGGTTTAATGGAAATTGCCGGCACAGGGGAAGAACTTCCGGCAGGACAAAACCTGAATTCGAGATTCAAAAACTAAAATGAAATAGCAGATTCTATATGAATAGAAAGTTCACCACAAGTGTTAGGAAGCTTAAAACTATGATCTCTAGCAGCGGAAACTTAACACAATATAGATCGGGTCAATTTAAGCTCAAGAACGATATGAACGTGAAGAACAATAACAAGAACAAGAGACAAGGATTTGTTCACCGAAGTTCACTCCACTTAGGAGCTACGTCTCCGTTGAGGTGCTCACGTAGAGCCGGGTCAACTCTAACCCCTTGCCTCCTTCAATCAACCACAAAGGCCGGATTGAAATTCTTACTATTGTCCCACAAAGGGATGAAGATTACAAACGTCCGGCACTCAACCACACGAAGTTGGGAGTTGCTGGCGACGCCTAACCGTCTAGGAGCTCAGCTCCAAGAGTAACAAACGCGAATCGACGAATCAAAGAATGCTTCAAGTGCTTCTTGAGATGAACCAATGAAGAACTCACTCAAGGCTTTACTCTCACACCTCAAGAATCACTCACCACCAATCCTCTACTCAAATCCTTGCAAGAAATGGCTCTAGAGGGAGTTGGGAGTGTGAATTCAATGCTTAGGGAGGTGTTTGTCTCGGGTTAGGTCAGCAGCAAATGAAGGTGGGGCTGAGGGGGTATTTATAGAGGGCCCCCAAAAACTAGCCGTTATGCACTGCCAGGTCACCTGTCGGAATTTCCGACATAGTGTCGGAACTTCCGACAAGGCACTGTTTTGAACTAAGAATCAGCCTGACGAACAGCCCCACCGGAATTTCCGGCATTACCTACCGGAACTTCCGAGACCAAACCGAGCCCACCGGAGAATGTCCTCGGATATTTCCGGTCAAGCCCAAGTCAACAGAATTAGCACGACTAACAGACCTACCGGAAATTCTGGCACCGAGCACCGGAGATTTCCGGTACCAAACCGAGCCTGCCGGAGCTACTGCACCGGGTATTTCCGGCCACATCGGAAATTCCGACATAGTGTCGGAAATTCCGACAGGACACTGTGCAGCGCCTGAAAAACTAAAGTTAGAAACCGGTCCGACCGGTTCCCAAAACCGGTCCGACCGGTTTTGGCCAGAAAAACAGATCAAGAAACTCTCTTGGTTAGTTAGCATCTCAAATAAGCACTTTAGGCATTCTTGATTCATCAAACACGTCCCCCTTGATAGTACGGTGATTCCTATACTCAAATTCAAACCAAAAAAGAATTTAAATCGCCAATGACCTCTTCCACCATACATAAGAAATTGGGGACCTTCTTTTGATATTCATAATCCATTCTTTTCTTTTATTCCTGCATACACTTCAATACAAGCATCAAATCCCAAATTCTAGTTGTCATTAACACCAAAACACATGGGAGGCCTAGATGCACTTTCAATCTCCCCCTTTTTGGTGATTGATGACAACTCAATTTGGGTAAACAAGATAGGAATAAAATCATGTTTTTGTACCCAATTATATTTAGAAAAGCTCCCCCTAAATATATGCATATTCAACTCAAATGGCCTCAAATGCCATTGCACATATTATGTAAGAACTTTTCAAATATCTTTGCATACAAAGGTACAAAAGTGCAAGATGTGACAAATTATAACCGTGATGCATATGACATGGTATATCACACAATAAAAGTGGAGAATAACATTTCATCAACCATTCATCATCCACCAAGCATCACATCATGAATAAAAGGAGTTTAACATCACACTAGCACAAATAAGTCTTACAAATGAAAGTTTTCACTTGGCACACATCACACATCACACCAAACATAGTTCTTACATGTCCAAAGATAAAAACATGAATAAAGATAGATATGGGGGGTCTCCATCCATCAAAGCATCACAAATTCACTCCCCCTTTGGCAACAAGCACCAAAAAGAGAGCTAGTCATCGTCGCCATTGCCTTCATCTTCGTCTTCCTCCTCTTCTTCTTCGTCATCTCCATTGCCATTGCCACTTTCATCATCACCTTGGCTGCCCTCTTCCTCGGTTTCTTCATTCTCACTCTCTTGGCCATCACCAATGTCTTCTTCTTCAATTTCAGGCCCAAAAGTGTAAGCTTGAGAAGACGAACCACCCTCCTCATATGGATTATAGAAAGGTGGAGGAGGAGGGTAATCCCTTGGTTCACGAACCGAAGAATGAGGAATATCAAGTTTATCCATAATATCTTTTTGCCTTTTCTCAATTCTCACATTGTCCTCATCTAATTGCCTTGTACGCTCCTCAACCACGGTCACACAATGTTTGATCATATTAAAGTAGGCGAATATGCTTTGGGCAAGTTGTTCAAACTTACCCCTCTTCTTTGGAGCACCACGTGGAGGAGCATAAGGACCATGTGAAGTAGATGGAGCACTAGATGATGGTGGAGCACGAGAGGACGAGGCACCACGAGCTGAAGCAGCAGATCCCTTAGAAGGATAAGCACCCGGGAAAGGGCCCAAGGGAGGAGTAGGAGTTCTTCCTTGGAAATCTACCTTGAGAAGCTGAAGAACCTTGCCCTTGTTTGTCTTGTAGCGGTCATGCTCTCTGTCAGTCGCTATATTGAGCTTGCACACATTCTTGATCAAGTGAAAGACATAGGGCGCATAGTGGCAAGCGCTAGAAGCATCATGTGAGCAAAACACTATCTCATACCAAAGATAATCAGCCACATCAAAAGGAGCTCGATCAGGTGCAGCTTGTGCCAGAAGATTTCTTGCCTTGTGAGATATGTTGCTAGCATCACCACCACGAGGGCAAAGTGTGAATCTAAACAACTGGTTGAGCATCTTATAGAAGGGGGTGAGGCCTTTAGTCGTACCAAACTCACAAACTCCATGTCCTGCATAAGCAGAGTCATACATAAAGTGCATCTTTGTTACCTCAAGATCCGCAACCTCATGGATACGATATATGGTAGAACTGGAATGATGATATGTAAGCCCCAGGAGAGCAGCAAACTCATTTCTGTCAAGGCTAAACCTTTTTCCACCAAGTGTCCAATGAAGCTTCATATGGGGCTTATCAACATAAAGAGTGGCATAGAATTGTGCCACCACTTCCTCATTCCAATCACACTTGAAACCCATTAGATTTGCAAGCCCCAACTCATTGCATCTATCATAAACAGCATCAACCACTTCTCTAACAGGTGAACCAAGATTCTGGAGATATGCCCAGTCAATCCATTTCATATCTGTGGTGATTGACTTCTTCTTCATGATGACTGACTCATACCAATCTGCTTGGAAGGGTAACCAAAAGCGAGGATCACCCTTGAACTCCTTGGAAAGGGCAGCACGAGGATTTTCACCATATCTTAGAGACTTCATGTTAGTCTCCCCCTTGCTATAGTCCATCATAGGTGGATCAACTGAGGTTCTAACAGGAGGATGAGCCTTGATGACTTCATGCTCAAGAATGGAAAGATCAATATCATCCCTATACCTCTCACCGGTCGTATCCACATTTGCATGCTTGGTGCGACGATCACGAGGAGCATCAGCAGAACCTTGAGGATTTTCACGTCCTCGTCCAAGGCTCCTCTTGGGCACGGTCTGCTTCTTCACCCGCTTTCCTTTGCCTTTCCCCCTTGGTGAATCAGCCCTCTTGTCTGATTCAGTCTCACTAGAGGAGGGTGATTGAGGTGGAGTCCGAATGACAACGCCCGTGCCACGTGGACGATCACGGCCCATCTGGAAAGATAAACGATAATAAGGCTTAGGACCATCACACGTGATTCATGATAAGGCTCATTGAAAGAATCATCATTCATGATTAAGCCTAAGATCAACACTAGAGATTCATGAAAGGACCATAAGCTTGAGCCAAGAAACAAGATATGACAATATATTTCTTAAACTAAATTCTTTGGCCAAGAAACAGGATGCATTGGAGTGTCCCTGCTCCTGTCGGAAATTTCCGACCCTGGGGGGTCGGCAATTTCCGCCCGGCGCAGTTCATGTCCAAAAAATCCGAGGGATTGAATGATTTAGCCCACCAAAGTTTATCAAATCACAGGCATTGCATCTAGATAGGTTCTTGAGTAAATCCCCCAAAGGAAATCCCCTAGGAACTACGGCATTGAGAGATCGGGCGATGAGGATTTTGAATGGAATACCTTTGAGTTTTCCCGCGCGATTCGATGAAGATTCGCGGAGGAACGGAACTTCCGGAGGATGGGGAATCCAACCAAACACCAAGAATCGAACTCCCACGGTCGAAATCGAAGATCCCCTCACGGGATGGTGAGAGAGAGGTGAGGGGCGGCGGCTTTGAAGTGGAAGAACTGATTAGGGCAAAGGTAACGGTTTGGCCCGACATTTATAGTCCAGGCGCCTGCCGGAAATATCCGGTGAGCAACCGAGGCTACCGGAGATAGCTGCCGGAAAAATCCGGTGTAAAATTCCGGTGGCCAACAGAGGCTGCCGGAAATAACCGTCGGCAAAATCCGGTGGCCAACAGAGGCTACCGGGGATTGCTGCCGGCAATTTCCGGTGGAAAATTCCGGTGGACTCTGGATTAAAACAGATTTGAGATGAGATTTGATTTGAGATTTTGATACATTTGGAGATCGGACATGTAAGAAACTTGACTCAACATGATCAGCCACATCCAACAATACATAACTATGATCATTTTAGCCAAGGAATGATCCAACGATCACAAATCCAAATATTTTGTAAAACTCACACAAATAAACCAATTTTACCTAGTCTAGGCATCAAACAAAGGGTGTGTGCAATAATTCAAACCACGTTACGAGAATCCAAGATATTTAGCTCATTCCTCAAAGCACAAAACCTTTGCTCATCAAGAGGCTTAGTGAAGATATCAGCTAGTTGTTTTTCGGTACTCACATGGCTTAGAGCGATATCTCCTTTGGCTTCATGGTCTCTCAAGAAATGGTGTCTTATGTCAATATGCTTGGTTCTTGAGTGTTGGACTGGGTTGTTTGCTAGTTTTATGGCACTCTCATTGTCACACAAGAGTGGGATATTTTTATACTCACAACCAAAGTCACTCAAGGTTTGCCTCATCCAAAGTAGTTGAGCACAACAAGCGCCGGCTGCAACGTACTCGGCCTCGGCGGTGGATAGGGCAACGGAATTTTGTTTCTTAGAGCTCCAAGACACCAAAGACCGGCCAAGAAATTGACAAGTCCCGGTGGTACTCTTTCGATCTACTTTGCAACCGGCATAATCCGAATCGGAATAGCCAAGTAAATCGAAAGTGGAGCCCTTGGGATACCATAAGCCAAGGTATGGAGTATGCACCAAATATCTCAAAATTCTCTTAACGGCAATTAAGTGACATTCTTTAGGATTAGCTTGAAATCTTGCACACATGCACACACTAAGCATAATATCCGGCCTAGATGCACAAAGGTAAAGCAAGGAACCAATCATGGAGCGATATACCTTTTGATCCACGGATTTTCCATCTTCATTAAGATCAAGATGTCCATTGACGGCCATGGGTGTCTTGATAGGCTTTGCATCGACCATGTCAAACTTCTTGAGCATATCATTTACATACTTGGTTTGACATATGAAAGTCCCTTCCTTCAATTGCTTGATTTGAAATCCAAGAAAGAACTTCAATTCACCCATCATGGACATCTCAAATCTCTTGGTCATGATATTACTAAATTCTTCACAAAACTTTTTATTAGTAGAACCAAAGATAATATCATCAACATATATTTGACAAACAAATAAGTCATTGTCAACCTTTTGAGTAAAGAGAGTAGAATCGGCTTTGCCCATCACAAAGCCGTTCTTAAGAAGAAATTCCCTAAGGCATTCATACCATGCTCTAGGAGCTTGCTTGAGCCCATAGAGCGCCTTATGGAGCTTGTACACGTAGTCGGGATGCTTGGGGTCTTCAAAGCCCGGTGGTTGCTCAACATATACCAACTCGGAGAGAGGCCCATTCAAGAATGCACTTTTCACATCCATTTGATAAAGCTTGAAATCATGGTGAGTAGCATAGGCAAGTAATATACGAATTGATTCAAGCCTAGCTACGGGAGCATAAGTTTCACCAAAATCCAAACCTTCAATTTGAGTGAACCCTTGAGCAACCAACCTTGCCTTGTTTCTTGTGACAACACCATGTTCATCTTGTTTGTTGCGGAATACCCACTTGGTGCCAATCACATTTTGCTTGGGTCGCTTCACCAATTCCCATACTTGATTTCTTGTGAAGTTGTTCAATTCTTCTTGCATTGCCATGACCCAATCCGCATCACCAAGTGCTTCTTCAACCTTGAGAGGCTCCAAAGAGGAAACAAAAGAGTAACTAGCACAAAAATTTGCTAAACGAGAACGAGTAGTTACCCCTCTTCGGATGCTCCCAAGAATGTTATCCACGGGATGATCCCGTTGGACACTTTGATGAACTCTAGGATGAGGTACTTGAGATTGCCTTTGAATAGGCCCATCATCATCTTCTTCATTAGCTTGAGGAGCAATGTCATGAGTTTCTTCATCTTGACCTCCCCCTTGATCAATGCCATGATCATGATCGTCACCATGAGCTTGATCTTGACCATGAGGAGAAGTAGATGGTTCAACTCTTGTTGAAGAAGATGGCTCACTAGTCCCATCATCCGGAGCTTGAGCTTGCACTTGATCCTTCATGAGAGTCTCCCTTGGCCTTACTTCACCTAATCCCATCTTCAAGATGGATTCACTTGGAGGCTCTTCATCATCTACAAGGTCATTTACAACTTGCTCTACTTGAGAGCCGTTTGATTCATCAAATTTCACATCCACCGTGACCTCAACACAACCGGTGGTCTTGTTGAAGACACGGTAGGCGTGTTCGTTAGTACCATAACCAAGTAGAAAACGTTCATCAACCTTAGGTGCAAACTTAGAACTTTTGGCCTTCTTGTTAAGAATGTAACATTTGCAACCAAAAACTCTAAAGTAATGCACCTTAGGCTTGTTACCGGTGATTATCTCATATGGAGTCTTGTTCAAGTACTTTTGGAGATAAAGCCGGTTGGTGGCATGGCATGCGGTGTTGATTGCTTCGGCCCAAAAGATATCCGGTGTGTTGTACTCATCAAGCATGGTTCTTGCCATCTCAATCAATGTCTCTATTCTTCCTCTCAACAATACCATTTTGTTGAGGTGTATAGGGGGCGGAGAGCTCATGCAAGATGCCTTCTTCATCAAGGAATTCCTCAACACCGGTATTCCTAAACTCCGAGCCATTGTCACTTCTAATGCGCTTGACCTTCAACTCAAACTCATTTTGAGCTCTTCTAATAAACTTCTTGATGATTCCTTGAGCTTCACTCTTCTCTTTCAAAAAGAATACCCAAGTGAACCGAGAGAAGTCATCCACAATGACAAGGCCATATTTGTTGCCCCCAATGCTAATGTAAGCGATGGGTCCAAACAAATCCATATGAAGAAGCTTCAAGGGTCTTGAGCTAGATAGAATATTCTTGGATGGATGTGGAGCACCGACTTGTTTCCCGGCTTGGCATGCACTACACAACCTTGACCTATCACATCACCATGATTATTATCACCAAACGTGATCTTCTCAATAGGTGTATCATATTCTTCCAATGATGAGAACATATTCTTCTCTCCGGCCATATGATTTGAACATCCACTATCAAGCAACCATGAAGTCCCACCGGAGGAATATGCCTACAAAACAAGTTAAGCTCAAGCTTTAGGTACCCAAACTTGTTTGGGTTCTTGAAGGTTAGAGTAAGCAATCTTAGGTATCCACACACTCATCATTTTCCTAGTGTGAGCACCAATATACTTGACCACCATCTTGCCATTTTGGAATACAACCATGTAGTCAATGGTGTAGTTGGGTGAAGGAGAGTGTGTCACATTGTTGTTGCTTGCATTTACCTTGGTTGAGCTCTTGATGCTTACCTTGCTTGAGCTCTCAACCATTGCCTTACCTTGTGCAACATTCTTCTTGGTGACACCATGAGCCATGTCCATCAACTCACCAAGGTTGGCACCCTTCTTCCACAAAGGACGTGACTTGCCATTCACAATCTCTTGTCCATTTGTCTTATTTCCTCTTGTGTGGCCAAGTCCATCACGAATGATGGGATGCCTTGTGGCTTTGTAAGCCGGGTGAGTATCAAACTCACTCTTACCTTTGAGCTTGTCCTTACCAATGTACATGTTCAACCTTTGGATTTGAGCATCCTTGTCCTTGATTGACTTTTCTAGCTTTGAAAGGTTAGTAGCACAAGCATCGATATCAACATTATAACATCTTGAGCAACCTTTGCTAGTGGAGACATTGGAGTCAAGAGTAGTTTTGGAATTAGTTTTGGTGCTTTCCCAAAGAGTACCAAAGCTAACTTCAAGTTCTTTGTATGTATCTTCTAGGCGTGAATGCCTTTCTTGAAGTTCGCTATGCACGTTCTTTAGGTTATCTAGAGCATCATTTGCCAAAGCATGTTCTTTTGACATCCGCTCATATGAATCATTGGCAAGAGACAAGTCCATTTCCAACTTTTCAACCTTCACCTTTTCCTCAACTAGAGATTCTTCTAGAACAAGGTTTCTCTCCTTCTCAAGGATGAGCAATTCTTCTTGTTCTCTAAGTTTCTCTTTCTTTTTCTCCAATTTCTGCACAAGCTTTTTAATTTCTTTATAACCCTTTTTGCCAAATTGTTTTATCATGATAGCTTTATGTTCGGCTTCTTCCTCTTCATCTAAGTCATTTTCTACATTACTAGATGTGGAGTGGGAGATGATGGAGGATTGGAATAGTTTGATACCTTAGTCCCCTTGGCCATGAAGCCCATGGGGTGATCATCATCATCGGAGAGGTTGTTGAAGAGCCTTGGTGTTGGTGAAGCTTCATGCATGGCAATGGATGCCACACCTTCCTCATCGGACTCATCACTTGAATCCCAACCTTCACCAACATGAGCATGGCCATTCTTCTTCTTGTACTCCTTGCTCTTCTCCTTGTACCTTTTCTCCTTGTCCTTGGATCTCTTGTCATCCTTGTGGTCCTCATCATCATCATCCTTCTTGTCCGGACACTCGGCAATGAAATGACCAACTTTCTTGCAAGAATAGCACCTTCTTGAGTTGTTCTTTTTTTTTGTCACTTCTCCTCTTCATGAACCTTTTAAAGTTCTTGACCATCATTGCCGTTTCTTCATCCGTGCTCTCATGTTCACTTGAATCAATCTTCTTCTTTGACTTTGATGGCTTCTCAATTGATTCAACTCTATTGCTTGGTTCGGCCTTGAGAGCAATGGTTTTGACTTCATCTTGCCCAATTGACCTCTTGATATCCAAATCATTCATCTCATGATATTCCAACTCATTGAGTAGTTGGATTGGCTTCATCTTCTTGTAATTTTCCTTCCCTCTAATGATGGTTGCCAATGTTTGGTTCTTGGGGGCATAAGCTCTAAGCATCTTCTTTGTGACCTTGCTATCATCCCAATCCTTGCTTCCAAGAGATCTAATGTCGGTCACAAGCAACTTGAGCCTATCATACATTTGCCGGAGAGTTTCATCCTTCTTCACGACAAATGACTCCAATTCTCCTTGGAGTAGATCCATCTTCCCTTCCTTGACCTCATCGGAGCCTTCATGAGACAATTGAAGTATGTCCCAAATCTCCTTGGTACTCTCAATCCCTCTAACTTTGTTGTACTCATAAGTGCAAAGTGAGCTTCTAATGACCCGAACGGCTTGAGCATTCCGGAACATGTCATGCTCTAGCTCCGGAGTAATAGGTTCATCCTCATCATGTTGCTTCACACCTACAACCACAATGGTCCAAAGAGCGGGATTAAGACCATAAAGATGCATTTTCATGTCATCACTCCAACGGGCATAGTCACTCCCATCAAAGTGAGGGGCTTTGCCCATTGGAACGGGAGTAAATGAAAATGGAGAAGGGTTAGAAGTATTTTGTGAAGATGCCCCATATGGATGAGACACCGCATGAAGCCCGTTAAGAGTATTCTTCTCCCTTTCTTCTTTGATCTTTTTCTTGAAAAGTCTTTGAGCCTTCTTCTCGGCTCTCTCTTGACACTTCTTCTTTAGCTTTTCCTTTCTTAGCTTCTTCTTTTCTTCTTCGGTGAAGTCACCCTCAACATCACTCACTTCAAAATCATCATCGCTCGAGCTTGAGTCGTAAGGAGTTGGGGAATGACTTCGATGGCTACCAATCAAGAGTTGAGCAGCAGCGGCGGAAGTGTTGGAGCCGTCGACGGCGGAAGCACCGGTAATAGCAACATCATCCTCTTTACCGGCCATAGTGTTTTCCCTTAGCGGTTAAGCCTAAATCAAGAGATTAGGCTCTGATACCAATTGAAAGGACCGACACTAGGCCTAGAGGGGGGGGTGAATAGGCCTGTATAAAAATTTCTGCAAATTTCACAAATAAAAATTAAATGTGCCGGAACTTCTGGCACTGTGTCGGAATTTCCGGTTTAACGGAAATTGCCGGCACAGGGGAAGAACTTCCGGCAGGACAAAACCTGAATTCGAGATTCAAAAACTAAAATGAAATAGCAGATTCTATATGAATAGAAAGTTCACCACAAGTGTTAGGAAGCTTAAAACTATGATCTCTAGCAGCGGAAACTTAACACAATATAGATCGGGTCAAATTAAGCTCAAGAACGATATGAACGTGAAGAACAATAACAAGAACAAGAGACAAGGATTTGTTCACCGAAGTTCACTCCACTTAGGAGCTACGTCTCCGTTGAGGTGCTCACGTAGAGCCGGGTCAACTCTAACCCTTGCCTCCTTCAATCAACCACAAAGGCCGGATTGAAATTCTTACTATTGTCCCACAAAGGGATGAAGATTACAAACGTCCGGCACTCAACCACACGAAGTTGGGAGTTGCCGGCGACGCCTAACCGTCTAGGAGCTCAGCTCCAAGAATAGCAAACGCGAATCGACGAATCAAAGAATGCTTCAAGCGCTTCTTGAGATGAACCAATGAAGAACTCACTCAAGGCTTTACTCTCACACCTCAAGAATCACTCACCACCAATCTTCTACTCAAATCCTTGCGAAATGGCTCTAGAGGGAGTTGGGAGTGTGAATTCAATGCTTAGGGAGGTGTTTGTCTCGGGTTAGGTCAGCAGCAAATGAAGGTGGGGCTGAGGGGGTATTTATATAGGGCCCCCAAAAACTAGCCGTTATGCACTGCCAGGTCACCTGTCGGAATTTCCGACATAGTGTCGGAACTTCCGACAAGGCACTGTTTTGAACTAAGAATCAGCCTGACGAACAGCCCCACCGGAATTTCCGGCATTACCTACCGGAACTTCCGAGACCAAACCGAGCCCACCGGAGAATGTCCTCGGATATTTCCGGTCAAGCCCAAGTCAACAGAATTAGCACGACTAACAGACCTACCGGAAATTCCGGCACCGAGCACCGGAGATTTCCGGCACCAAACCGAGCCTGCCGGAGCTACTGCACCGGGTATTTCCGGCCACATCGGAAATTCCGACATAGTGTCGGAAATTCCGACAGGACGCTGTGCAGCGCCTGAAAAACTAAAGTGTTAGAAACCGGTCCGACCAGTTCCCAAAACCGTGGCCAGAAAAACAGATCAAGAAACTCTCTTGGTTAGTTAGCATCTCAAATAAGCACTTTAGGCATTCTTGATTCATCAAACACGTCCCCCTTGATAGTACGGTGATTCCTATACTCAAATTCAAACCAAAAATGAATTTAAATCGCCAATGACCTCTTCCACCATACATAAGAAATTGGGGACCTTCTTTTGATATTCATAATCCATTCTTTTCTTTTATTCCTGCATACACTTCAATACAAGCATCAAATCCCAAATTCTAGTTGTCATTAACACCAAAACACATGGGAGGCCTAGATGCACTTTCAGTTGCAATAAAACTTTTTGGTACTGTGCACAACCATGGGGATAGATACTCATTGCCCGCTGCCTCTGAACTGGCTGGTCTGCTTATTGGTGGTCTAACTCCTAACATTTCTTCCTTTGATATCATCATTGAATCTCACATGTCCAGGTTTAAACATATCTCGCCCATCCATCCAGCATTGATGTCATTGCAGTATCCTTTGCTTTTTCCGTATGGTGACGTTGGCTACCACAGTGGGATAAGACTAAAAGAGATTGATGGTCCTAATGTTGGGAGACAGAATGTCTCTATGTTGGAATTCTATGCATATGAGATGCATTATCGTAAGGGTGAGCCTAACCCTGCGCTGTGTTTTGGTAGGTTATCTCAGCAGTTTCAGGTTAATAGCTACTCTTGTGTTATGGCCAACAAATTAAGCTTTTTCATGTTCAACCAAGATCTGCTGAGATGCGAGACCTACCAAGGTATATCTGATGCTGTGTGTCATGGAGCAAGCACTGACAAACACATTGGTATTAAGAAAATGCTCCCGGCCTCACATATTGGAAGCAGAAGGTACATGCAGGAAAACTACCATGATTGCATGGCAATTTGCTGTGTATATGGGCCGCCCGACAAATTTACCACTTTTACCTGCAATTCAAAGTGGCCTGAAATCATAGAAGCTATTTGTTTCGAGCCCGGACAGAAGGCGACTGATAGAGCCGATATGGTTGTTAGAGTTTTCCATATGAAGCTCGAAGAGTACTTGGATGACATAAAAGAAGGGCGTATTTTTGGACCTGTTCGGCAGGTCTGCCTCTTCTATAAGTTCATTCATATTTCTGCATGTCTATGTGCCTATGAGTTTAACTCTGCACTACATGTCTTTGCTGCTTCTTTTGCAGTTGCTCATACAAATGAGTTCCAAAAATGCAGTCTGCCACATTCCCATATTTTAGTTTGGCAATCTAATACCGATCATGAACCTTGCACTGCGGAAGTTGATAAATATATATCTGCAGAATTGCCTGACCCCAAGGAGGACCCCTTAGGTTTTTCTTTAGTTCAGGAATTTATGATGCATGGACCCTGTGGACCAGCCAATCTAAACAGTCCGTGCATGAGAGCCGGTGTTTGTAGTAAAAGATATCCAAAACCGTTCTAGAATGAAACAACCTTTGACCCTGATGGGTACCCTTTGTATAGGAGAAGAGATAATGGCGCCGTTGTTTGGAAGAATAATGTTCAGCTTGACAATCGTTGGGTGGTTCCCCATAATCTCTTCGCTCTCAAAAAGTACCAAGCACATATTGATGTGGAGGCCTGCAATAAAACATACCTGATTAAATACCTATTTATGTATGTGAATAAGCGTTTTGACTGTGCAAAAGTAGGTTTCTCAAAGAAACGAATAGCTGCTGAGTTTCAGCAGGTCAACCAAGCGTCATCTTCGACTACTGAAACTATTAGTCAGGAAAACACCAGCAGTTCTGAGGGTGGTGTTGACGAAATCGTAGAATATATATGATCTAGATACCTTTCATGCTGTGAGGCAACATGGAGGTTATTTGGATTTGAGATTCATGGCAAGTTTCCTTCTGTAGAAAGACTTTTCGTTCATCTCTCGGGTTTAAATTTTGTCACTGTTCATGAGGATACAGAACTGCAGGGTGTTATTGATGACCCTGAAAGTGAAAAGAGTTCGTTAACAGAATGGTTCACTGCTAATCAACTCTCTTCTGTTGGGCATAATCATACATATTGCAAGTTCCCATCTCGATATAGATGGGATGCTGATAATAAAGTATGGACAACTAGAAAAAGGGGGACTAAACTAGGAAGGCTGAGATATGTGCACCCTAGCATGGGGGAAACATTTTATCTTAGAATGCTTCTTATGGTCATTCGTGGTGCTAGAAGTTATGGAGAAGTCACAACCTATGAAGGAGTGCTGTACGCTATATTTAGGGAAGCATGCCAAGCTCAGGGTCTGATTGGAGACGATACAAAATGGGCCTGTTTATTCGACGAGGCCGTTGTTTGGGCAACTGCTTATCAATTAAGGAATATGTTTATGACTCCATTAGTATACTGCGATGTTGGCAATGTCAGAGCACTATTTGATAAGTATTGGAAGTATATGGCTGATGACATTGCCTATCGTCTTTGGGCCGCCCTTGGCAATCCTCGATATATCATTCCTAATTTTGTGCTACAAAGTAATCTTATGAAAGAACTTAGTAATCTCTTCTCCAATAATGGTCTATCTATAGCATCGTATAATCTACCAAACATAGCCTCTACTTCCTTCGATGCTGGTGCCAGTTGACTTATATTTGAGGAAATGTCCTACGATAAAAGTGCATTGCTTACAGATTTGATAAGGATGTCAGCTGCCCTTAACACCGATCAACGACTGATCTATGATAGGGTTATCGAGTCTGTATCAGCCAAAAAGTCATTCGTCTTTTTTGTTTCTGGATATGGTGGGACTGGAAAGACATTTCTTTGGAATGCGATTTTAGCTACGCTTAGATCAAGATACCATATTGTTCTGGCTGTTGCATCGTGTGGTGTCGCAGCTCTTCTTCTTCCTGGAGGCAGAACAGCACACTCTAGATTTAAAATACCGCTGGACATACATGAGAACATCCTATGTGGGATTGCTAGGTGCACTATACTTGCTGGCCTCATTGATAGGACTTCTCTAATTATATGGGATGAAGCACCTATGAGTCATAGATACACATTCGAGGCTTTAGATCGTTCGCTGCATGATGTTCTCTCCATTGATAATCCATCAAACGCAGCACTGCCTTTTGGTGGGAAACCAATATTATTTGGTGGTGATTTTAGACAGGTTCTACCTGTTTTAGAAGGTGGTAGCCACACAGAAATAATTAAGGCGTCTTTACTGGGATCCTATTTATGGCGTCACATTGAGGTTATGCGTCTATCCATAAATATGAGATTAACTAATCCTTCCCTTTCTGATGAGCAAAAAGCCAGTATGGAAAAGTTTGCTCGATGGGTGCTCAATGTTGGCGAGGCGCATGTTACAACACGAAGCGCCAACAATGAGGTGGACAAAAATCTCATAAAGATTCCAAGCGATTTTATCCTTTCACCGACAGGACCAAAAATAGAGGCCATTACAGCAGCCATATATGATGATTTCCAGCTTTTCTACTCATCAGTGCCATACCTTGCCCAAAGATGCATAGTCTGTCCTGTTAATTCTGTTGTCGATGAAGTTAATGACTTCATGATTACCAAGGTTCCTGGATGTGTTAGGGAATATCTTAGTTTTGACACTATCGCCAATTCAACAGAGCAGCATCCAGACTTCAAAATGTTGTACCCACCTGAGTTTTTGAATTCCATATCCATTTATAATTTTTTGCCGCACAGACTGCATATAAAAATTGGCGTTCCTGTAGTGTTGCTCCGCAATATCAATTAGTCTATTGGCCTCTGTAATAGTACTCGGCTCCTCATCGAAGGGCTAGGCGATTGGCTCCCTAAAGGACGGATAATGACTGGAAACCACGCTGGAGATATAGTGTGCATACCATGTATTATTCTCAATGGAACAAACCCCAAATGTGATGAGGACATCCTCCATTATTAACCACTGGCAAAGACGCAACAAGGGGCCAAGTGGTCCAGTTGTAGTCGGGCGGCGACCTTGTGAGCCTCTGAATAATCACACCTTGCATAGCTTGAGAGGTGGAAGTCACCTTAAAAGGGAGAGCCACCCTTCCCCTATCAGACTAGTCTTTTAGGGAGATTGGGCCTTTCCCCGAGTGGGTGTGCCTAAGAACTGTTGGGGTCCGGGCAACCTTAATTTATTGGGCCTCGGCCAACCCCACCTAGGCCGAATGCATCATTTGGTATCAGAGCTGGGCCCTTATTTAAGGGGGTTGGAATGATGAGGACATCCTCCACTATTAACCACTGGCAAAGATGCAACAAGGGGCCAAGTGGTCCAGTTGTAGTCGGGCGGCGACCGTGTGAGCCTCTGAATAATCCCACCTTGCTTAGCTTGGGAGGAGGAAGCCACTTTAAAAGGGAGAGCCACCCTTCCCCTATCAGACTAGTCTTTTAGGGAGATTGGGTCTTTCCCCGAGTGGGTGTGCCTAAGAATTGTTGGGGTCCGAGCAACCTTAATTTATTGGGCCTCAGCCAACCCCACCTGGGTCGGATGCATCAAAATGGCCTTTCACTTTACAACATCGACAGTTCCCTGTTAGAGTTTGTTATGCAAAGACAATCAACAAATGTCAGGGACAGACGCTGGGAAAAGTGGGGGTGTATCTGAGAGAGCCTGTCTTTACTCATGGGCAACTATACGTTGCCGTGTCCCATATCAACTTAGATCAGGGTCTGAAAATACTTATTGAAGACCTAGATGGTGAACCATCATGTACAACCAGGAACATTGTTTACGAAGAGGTTTTGGAGCATGTGTAGAATCTAAAATATCTATGTGACTGGCTTCTTTTGTTATTTGCAGTTTGCAACAAATATTTTAGGTTTATTTTTTTTATTTCTGCAGTTTTTGTGAGTCCTATTTGAATAATGAAATTTTGTGTGTGTGCGTAATCCGCAATGAGGTTTTGTGTACTACCGTTACTGTGCTATCTCTTAATATAAATATTGGTATCGGTGGTTCAATGCATATAGATGCCTAACAGTTTCAGCTGATCAGTTACTGATGGATTTTTAAAAATCTCTCTGTGCTACACAGGATGCAGTACTCGCTGTTAAAGGATGTAACTTCGGAGTCCCATCAATGGACAGTCAGAGTAAGAATAACCAGGTTATCAGATTATCTAAGTAATGAACAACCACGAAAGACTCTTAGAATGGACCTCATATTACATGATGAAGAGGTCAGTGTTATTACTTTACTGGTTGAGAATTATGTGTGTGCCTGCAAAGATGTGAGATTTACTATTGTTTTTTCAGGGTAGAGCCATGGAAGGACAGATCCCGCAGAGATGGACATAGTTATTTCTGCCTTTACTTAAAGAAGGCTGTGTGTACTACATCAAATATTTCCAAGTATGCGATGCGCGCATTTTGTACCGTCCAGTTGATCATCCTTACATGATGAAGTTTACGGCGCATACAAAGGTTACAGAGGTCAAAACAGTGCCAGAGACCTTTCCAAAATACGCGTACAGCCTTGCAAGCTATGAGGTCCTGCGCAGCAGGATAGGCGTCACCGAGTATTGTTCGGGTTTGTTGTCTTCTCCTCTGCTAGCATGTTTAATTTTCTTGGCTTTCTATTGCACTAACGGAGACCATTAAGTTATGTTCATTGTAATTAAAAATATGATCTGTTAACTCTGATTCTGCAAATGTTTCTGTGCTTTAGCTGCAGAAATGATTGTAGGTTTTTTACGGCCTAATAGATTTATTTGGCAGCCAAACAAAAATAATCTTCGTTCGTTACAGCATTTGTTAGCCACATTCTATCCTCAGCCTCTGAGAAACGAACTGCTACCTGCAGATGTTATCGGTGTGTTGACAGGGCTAGGATACAGAACACAAGAGGTGGACAAAAAAAAAAACTTAGGAATGTTTATCTGATGGATGGAAGGTGTGGACCTAAAAAAAGAAACTGAGACTTGAATTTTTGAAATAGTCATTTACAATATTATATTACCTTTGATATATGAAATGTTACAAATTCAAATGACAGAGAGACAATCACCGTGGCGCTATGGAACGAGCACGCAGATGCATTTGATGCCGACTCTTACATGGAGATAGGAACGTGTGCACCAGTTGTTCTCCTTTTCGTTGCTGCAACATATGGCCAATTTGACGGTAAATTATGAGTTTGGCAATCTACTGCTGCATCTTCACGTACTTAAATTTATTCTTTGCTGGTGTAATACTAAAGCCAATCGCTATGTCTGCATTCAGGCAAGCTATCTCTTCAAGGATCCACACCATGCAAATGGTATGCAAACCCCGAAATACCAGAGGCAATTGCCTTACAGGACAGGTCTCCCTCATCCTCTAAGGCCCTGTTTAGTTCGTCAATTTTTTTCATCGCTACATTAAATTCGAATGTTTGATACTAATTAGGAGTATTAAATGTGGATAACTGACAAAACCCATTTCATCACCCCTGGTGAAATTTTGAGACGAATCTATTAAGCCTAATAAGGCCATGATTAGACAATGTTGTGCTACAGTAAATAATCTCTAATGATGGATTAATTAGGCTTAATAGATTCATCTCGCGATTTCCCGTCCATCCGTGTAATTAGTTTTATATTTAGATCATGTTTAGTTCTCCTAATCTTCAGTTTAAAATTGCTACAGTAAACTTTGCAAAGTTTTTCACCGAATTTAAACAGGCCCAAAGTCTATCTGCAATCACGGTTATTAGACAGAAAAAGCCTCCTGCTAAAAAGAATTGCTTGGTATTAATAATCTTCACCTTAGGTGTGCTGGCAGGATAGATCCTCCTATATGGCATGGCCCAGGTGCTGCTCATCTTAACCCTGAGAAGATAACAATTACATACCTGGCTCGAGTCGACAATCCTCATCTTATCTATGTAAGTTATGCATATAAGTTGTGGCTGCAAATCATAAAACACAATGTTTTTCTACTAACAAATATTTAAATGCAGAACAATAGATACCTTGTTGTGGCCAAAATAAAAAAGCTGGTGAATAATCAGTCCTAGTGGTATACGGCTTGCCAAAAATGTAATAAAGCAGCACAGCCTAATGGAGAAAAATACAAGTGCTCAAACCCTAGATGTCCATCTACAAGCGCTGCGCCAAGGTGATTTTTCTGTGCCTTGGTCTACGTGTGCTAAATAATATGTGCATTTCACTATGAAAGATTTTAAAAATGAGTATTTTTTACAGATATCGTCTACCTGTAATTGCTTCTAAACCTGCCCCGGCAACAACCAATGAAAACGAACCTACTGTGGAATTGGTTTTTTTGGAACTGTGGCAGAAGAAATAATTGGAGCCTCAGCAGATGCACTTATTAATGCAGAAGGAGGAGTTGGGGCTTTCCTACCAACTAGAATCACACAGTTATACAACAGGAAATTTGAGCTACATGTGTGTCTCTTGTGCATCCTTGCAGAGAACTGATATTATATATCAGGTTGATAGCATCATAGGAACTGCTGATGCCCCCATGGCCCTGCCGTCTATGCTGGAAACACGTAAGATGCATAACATACAATTGTTTTATGCACATAAGGCACCTTCCTTTTCAAAATCATCTCGCTAATTACATTTTGTAACATTTATCATCAGCAATGATCCAAGAAAGAACAGGACATTCTGGACAACATGGAGGTGATCTAAGGTACCCTCACTTGCACACCTACCAATAATTTCTGGTTTAGCCATTTCGATTCTGGCACAGTATATACGCTGATCATATGTATTACACAGGATGCCGTCCCTGCTGCCAGCCAATTGCAGATTGCGACTCCACCCAGCCCAACCGCTGAAGCAACAGGATGTCCACAGGTATACACATGTCAGTTTACAAAGCGTGAATGTTCTCTTTATACAGCAATTAGCTCCGTTTATCTGATTACCATCTCAGCAGATCCAATCTGACAAGATCGCCATACCTACTGAAGCAAAAGCATGTCCAGAGGTATACACACATATGAACCTACAAAGTCTGAATGACCTCTCTATACAGCAAATAACTCTGTTTACATGATTGCCATCCCAACAGATTGAGTTTGGCAAGGTTTTCATAGCCAAAGATCCTCTGGCACAACGATTTCCGAGGTATCCTTTTCTGAACACGGGTGTAGCAATAAACATATATGCTATTCATTTATGCATGGAATATATCGTTACTGTTTTAGCAACTTTTCCAACTACGGACGCGCAATTTTCAGAAAAGAAAGCTCAAGCGCAAGATAGGCCATATAGATCACAGTGAAACCACAGCTGATTTAAGGTAACAATGATACTCATGTTAATATATGCTTTGGTTTCCAACAATAGACTGCAACAAATATTCTTTGCATTTCAGACCTGTGTAATAGACACAAAGGCTCACTATCTCATTACAGGATAGCCAACAAAGTTAAAACAAATTCTTTACATCCATATGGATTTGTAATATTTAGAAAGAAATCTAATGATGTCGCCACGCTGTTTACAGTGATTCGGACCACAGCACAGCGCCAAAAACTAGAAGGCCTCTTATGACGGATGATAGTCCTCAGACCAATGAACAGGTAACGTCATAGATCTTATTCCTTCTACCATACATAAAAATTTCTTTTTAATTAACCTGATAGATATGTATTTTATCTTTCTTTCATGCATAAAGTTCTTCCTGAGTCATCGGCGCTGGCGTATGGAGAGCGCGTACTAATTTTGGCCAATTTTTGGCATCACAAGATAACATAGCCACTAGGCACTACTGTCTTCTCAGTATGGCTGATCTTCGGCCAAAGAGAAATGCCGCTACAACACTGACTCCCGCTGCATGGCTATTGAAGACCGAACAATCCATGCTGTTTTGTTAAGTTTACGACTTCTAGATTGTGCCTATAATGATATGTGCCTGTAAATTATGTTGGTTAGCCCTCATCTCTAGATGCTGAACATGTTAGTCAGTATGCTGTACTTGATGCCATGTATATATCAGTACCGACCTGAACCAATGTAGTATATCTATGAAACGTTGAACTATCTATAGCATTTGCTCTTTCTCAAACTTCAGCTATAATGCATGCTCAGCTAGAAACAAACTCTTGCTCAGTCAGAAAGAAAACATACCACACTGTACATGTTCGTGTATGTATTTAGTGAACAAAGCTTTGGCCTTTGCTTGCAAAATTCTGAGGAAACAAATTACAACTCGCCGTTCTTAACCATGAGTGGCTCTGATGACTCTGGTCGTTATAATTGTGCTACATGTTGAAAACAACGAAAAAATCTACCTGATTGCGCCACACGCCCAAAGCACCAAAAAATCTGGTTCATTCACACAAACTAAAGCACCCTACAGGACTTTCTACACAAAACTACAAGAGCAAAGATCTTTGCATGCCACGCTCTGGAAAAAAACTGGCGCTGTTTTTCCTTTGCAAATTAATATGACTTGTTGCAGAATTTACATCTACCCAAAAGCAATTGAAAACACAGACAATTAGATATGCACAACACATGGTTAAGGCAACAAGGACAGGTACCATCATTATATTACACAACAAAAGCATCCATATGTCCCCATCCATGAGCTCCCCATAAATCTCTGCATCCAAAGCAGAGATTGCAGTAACAGAAGAGCAACACGCTCTTCTCACATGCTAAGCTAGCCTGCTATGATAGACATAGCTACCTGACACCATTAGAAACACACACAGAGCACCGTCATTTTTCTACACACCTGCACTTCCATTCAGAAGACTAACACAAGTCTTTTAGCACTGATCTACACACCTGCACTTCCATTCAGAAGACTAACACAAGTCTTTTAGCACTGATCCTACCAATGCTCTAGGCTTCAAAAGAACATGATATGTATGCTACAACTGCCACAGCTTCAGGAACTTCGCACCAGATCACCCTGCCACCTGCAACAACCAAAAAAATGAATATGCTTACACAAGGAGCTATGGAATTTTACAATTATTCTTCCTAATAGACTTAACACCAGATGTATGTCACACTCACCATATCATCATCAAGCATGGCCACTTCAGCGCTTCTATTGATTTGATCCACCAGGCTAAAAGCAAACTGCTCAGCTCGAGTGATAAGAGGCCTGGGACCCCCATAGTACATCCTCTCATCATCAGGAGCAGCCGAGGTACTTGCCATGCCAATAGTCCCGGGCCCAAACACATCACCAAACTCCCTGCATAGACGCTTTGCCTCCACCAAAAAAGAGGCATACGCATCACGGATTGCTTTATTGTTCTTTTTTCCACCATCCAGTGCATCGTTCAACAAAGTGGACGAGGTTTCTGCTGCCAGAGCTCTCTTCTGTAGGGCCCTCACCTCTTCGTAATTGATATTCTCCACCAGAACAAAACAGGCACTGTGTAGATGAGAGATGGCAGCATCACATGCGCCTTCCACAGCTTCAAACCTGGAAAATGCTTCATCACTATAGAACTTCCTGCGGCCTCTTACAGAGCAAAGTCGAGAAGATGGAATCTCAATGTCGATCCAGCCATGTATGATATCTTCTATCTCAAGCACAATGCCATATCCGAAAGCACGAAGACCAAGGTGATTAAGTATCTCTTTCAAGATCACACGCCTTGATATAGGAACATCACGAACAGCCTGTCAGACACAAAAAAAGAGAGAATAAATTAGCCTCAAAACAAAAATCCTTTACATCATTTTAGCCTGATTATCACTGCAAAACAAACATGCATGATCACGTAACATTTAGATCCTCTATCTGGATATGTTTTTTTTTAAATAAAGGACGTCTGTTAAACTTAGCAACAATGTACATTGAGGAGAGTCAAACAACCCCAAATTACATTCTGGAAGGCTCAAAGAACAGCACAGCCATGGAAATGGAAAACATTTATACAGTCTAAATGTAGAGATGTTGGCGGTTCTTAGTGATAAAATATTATTGCCAACAAAGATACAAAAGGATGATAAAACAAATAGACATAGGGTTATTTACTAATGAATTCCACAAGTTTTGGTGCATATGTGCTTACAGGAACAAAGTGGCAAAAGAAGGACTAAAGTGGGGCCCAGGGCCAGGTCGCCCGACCTCTCCTGGTCGGCCGACCTGGGTCCAGGCCCAGGGAGGTCCAACCTTAGCCCATCAACAGAAGCACACTTGAGAGTGATCAGGGACGTTGAGATCAAGTCGGTGAAGTTGAAGAGATGGGATTGGGCCACGTGGCAATCACTTGGATCCATGGGTCCACATCCCTGACTTAACCGACATATCTTCGACATTACCCACCGGGAACCGACCATGGGGCCCACAGGAGAGTGACCCTGACAGAGGGGCCGAGGGGCCACGACCCTGGGTCGGCCGACCTAGCCGCGCGACCATTTCGCCACCGCCTTCTTCTACAACTGTCAACCGTCTCCAGGAGCCCATCTGTGCCGTGGATCACCGAAGTAGGTGAATCCCACGGTCGGCCGATCCCCCCTAGTCGGCCGACCTAAGCCCACCTCTGGACCGACTCAACCGCTGCATACCGACTGCAAACCGCCTCTCCAAACTATAAATAGCTGGACTCGGGGCAGGGCTAAGCATCATCGAGATAAAGTGAAGATCCAAGGCGAAGCCCTCCTCATATCTAGAGTAGAAATAGGGAGAGAGTGAGGGAGAGTCTGGAGGAGTCCCGGCGTGTCGGCGACCCTCCACCTGTACCTCGACGGATGCGAGCTAGAAAGTATCCGGGATTCAACTAGTACTTAAGTCTGAGTTATAGAAAGCTGAGTTCTTTATTGTGCTTGTGGGTTCGTTGCTTTATTCGTAAAGTATTCTAATCTCTGATCAAGGTTAGGATAGCTGATATTATCTTAGGCGTGGTGCTTAGGTGTATATCTGCCCTCGTTTGCCTCGTAGCCCCACGGATTAGTAGAGGTAGGCGGCAGGTGGTGACAGTCCTGTCCGTCCTTTGTAATCCTCCACGTACGGGTACGGCGTAGAGCTGTTGGCCGGCAATTTCCTAGAGGTCTAGGATACCCCGGTGCCCAAAGCAAGCATAGGAGAATTCCCTTAGCTATATTCACAGCCTTAGTGCTAAGTTATCCTCTCTACCCAGCCTTTATATACACTCGATCGATCCGGACATTCTTAGTGATTAGATAGCCTTTACGTTCCTCGTGGATTTGATACCTGGTTTACTCACGGGTGAAAGCTACTACGACAGCCGTGCGCTTGCGGACTTTCTATTTGCCACCGCTGGTGTCAACAAGCTTTCTGGCGCCGTTGCCGGGGAACGGTAGCTGTTGTCTAAGATCTAAGGTTGCCTGTTTATCTTTTATTTTATATTTCTTTTGTTTTTGTTTCCAACCATGAATTCCATCCAAATTCATGAGTTCTCTGCTCCAAAGGGTGAATTATTGGAGGCACAACCCTCATCAAATCCTATTTTAACCGATAGCTATGAACTTCGCCCTGCCTTCATAGCTATGGTCCAGGACATATCCTTCTCTGGAGGTGATGGTGAAAACCCGTATCATCACTTGCATGAATTTGAGTTACTCTATTCGTGTCTGGTTATATCAGGCATGACACAGGCAACGATTAGATGGAAGCTCTTTCCGTTCTCTCTCGAAGAGAGAGCAAGGAAGTGGTATGACCATACCGTTGGGCTAACGAACGGTGAATGGGAAAAGTTACGGGACAAGTTTTGTCTTGAATACTTCGCTGTTCACCGGATCTGTGCACTTCGGAAGGAGATCATTAACTTCCAACAACGAGAGAAGGAAACGATCGCCAAAGCATGGGACCGGTTCTAGGACTCATGTCTAACCGGGACTGATCTAGGCTTCCCAGACTACATGCTCATGCAGCATTTCCGATCTGAGTTGCATAGTGAAGATGCCCGGTACATAGACATAGCAGCCGGAGGCTCATTCTTACATGTAACCCCGACCAAAGCAAAAGCAGTCCTAGCAGCCATCCGGGAAAACTCTCCTGCTGACGCGACCGACACTGAGAAAGAAGACTCCCAAGTAAAACCCATAGACTTGCCCAGTCTAGCTGCTGAGACCTTATCCATTGAGGAAGAGGAAACTCAACCTCTCGGATTACCCTTTGAGTTCAAGGAAGACCTTTTTGAAGATTTTGGGAATACCTTGAACTACAAAACACAGAAGAAGCCTACGGCAGAGACCCCCTCCATTTATATGGAGATAGAATTCCTAAACGAAACCGTGAGGGAGCTTCTTTCCATCCTAAACACGGAATGGTCAAACGAGGCTGAGTTTTCTTCTGAAATTATTCGCATTGACTCACCTTCGCAGACCATTCGAGGTTTCGTAAGCAAGGTAGCCGTAGACATTCTCTACAACCCGACTGTTGGGGCGAACATCATGTCTAGCTCTTTCGCGCATGTCCTTGGACGGCGTAAGAAGCTGGCCCCAACATTAAAACTCCTTAGAACACCCTCAGGCCGTATTCTCGAGAGACTCGGCTTAGCACGAGACCTTCTCCTCATGCACAATGGGATTGAGATGGCTCTAGACTTTTACGTCTTTGAGACATCAGATTTTGACCTCTTGATAGGACATCCTATCGAGGGCCTCCTACAGGATGTAACCTCGGAAAGAAACCTCCTAGCTAAAGTAGGAAGAAATCTCCTCACTATACCTCTAGCTAGGGTCAAGAATTCCATAGTTGAACCTTTGGTAGAGCCCAACCCAGCCGAGGAAGTGAAATCCCTACAGCCGAGTGACCCATTTGAGTCGTTCCTCGAAGAGCATGTTCACGACTTTATAGAGGAAGAGGATGACGCTTCTGAGCCACTTGAAACCGAGGAGCCACCCAAGGCACATGTAGAGCTAAAACCCTTGCCTGCTGGTCTTCGCTATGTCTTTCTAAATGAGGACAGGGATTCCCCCGTTATCATTAGTGACAAGCTAACACAGGACGAGAGTGATAGACTCATAAAGGTGCTCGAGAAACACCGCTCGGCATTCGGATACTCCCTCAAAGACATGAAGGGAGTAAGTCCAGCACTCTGTACCCATCGCATTCCCACAGATCCAGATTCTACACCTTCTAGGGAGCCTCAGTGTAGGCTAAACAATGCGATGAGGGAAGTCGTAAAGAAGGAAGTCCTAAAACTTCTGCATGCTGGGATCATTTATCCCGTCCCTCATAGTGAATGGGTAAGCCCTGTCCAAGTAGTACCCAAGAAGGGAGGTATGACCGTCGTAAGTAACGAGAAAAATGAGCTGATTCCTCAGCGTACCGTTACTGGGTGGCGGATGTGCATTGATTACCGCCGACTCAACAAGGCAACAAAGAAGGATCACTTCCTGCTTCCCTTCATCGATGAGATGTTGGAGAGACTCACGAACTACTCCTTCTTCTGTTTCCTTGATGGGTATTCCGGCTATCACCAGATTCCCATCCACCCTGATGATCAAGAAAAGACCACCTTCACGTGCCCCTATGGAACGTATGCATACTGCAGGATGTCATTCGGGTTATGCAATGCGCCAGCATCGTTCCAAAGGTGCATGATGTCTATTTTCTCAGACATGATTGAAGAGATTATGGAAGTTTTCATGGACGATTTTTCAGTCTATGGAAAGACTTTCGACCATTGTCTGCAGAACCTAGACAAGGTACTGCAAAGATGCCGAGACAAGAACCTGGTGCTAAACTGGGAAAAGTGCCATTTCATGGTCCGAGAGGGTATAGTGTTAGGACACTTGGTGTCCAAAAGGGGAATAGAGGTGGATAGAGCAAAAATTGAAGTAATAGAAAAGCTCCCGCCTCCTACAAATGTCAAGGGAATCCGTAGCTTCCTAGGCCATGCGGGATTTTACCGGCGTTTCATTAGAGATTTCTCTCAGATAGCCAGGCCCCTCACTAGCCTTTTAGCAAAGGATGTACCCTTTGATTTTGATGATGAGTGTTTACATGCTTTCACCATTTTAAAGAATGCTCTCATCTCAGCACCAGTCATTCAACCCCCTGACTGGACGCTACCTTTCGAGATCATGTGTGATGCTAGTGATTATGCTGTTGGTGCTGTTCTTGGACAAACCAAAAATAAGAATCATCATGCTATCTCGTATGCTAGTAAAACTTTGACAGGAGCTCAACTTAACTATGCTACCACTGAAAAAGAGCTTTTGGCAGTAGTTTTTGCTATAGACAAGTTTAGATCTTACTTGGTAGGAGCTAAGGTGATTGTTTACACCGATCATGCTGCTTTGAAATATCTGCTCACCAAGAAAGATGCTAAACCATGCCTTATCCGCTGGATTCTCTTTCCAAGAATTTGATTTGAAAATTAAAGATAAAAATGGAGTAGAGAATTCAGTGGCAAATCATTTGTAGCGTATGCAGTTTACTGACATGCAGGATCTACCGATAAATGACTTCCTCTGACCCCTGGTATACAAATATTGTGAACTTTATGGTTACAGGATATGTACCGCTAGGGGAGAACAAACGAGAGTAGACTCCATCTATGGGATGAACCATACCTGTACAGGGTATGTTCAGATGGCATGCTCAGGCGATGTGTAACAACAAACGAGGCAAGAAAGATCCTTGAGCAGTGCCATGCAGCCCCATATGGAGGTCACTACGGGGCTATTGACACCAGATTTTCGCACCGGATATGCTGAGTCAGATGGTGACGTGGTGAAGCTGGCACTGCGCGGTGGGCCCGTTGAATGGTCAAACAGATGATGCCGGAGAAGGAAGCCAAAGCAGGGAAGTCCGATCTAATGATGAATGAGGAAGGCGCATTGGCTAAGGAGGAAGCGTAGCATGAGTGGGGACTATTTTCCTTTTCAGAAGGCGTATTGAGAGTCCCATTTTATATTAGATTTAGTTTACTTTATCTGCAAGTTAGTCAAGTCCGATCAGAACTCCTCATGATCAGGGTATAAATATAAACCCTCGTCCATTGTAAAGAATTATTCTCACAATCAATACAACCCGGCTTCATGCCAAAACCCTAGGAGTAGGTTAGAGTAGATTGATGAACTCATTGGTGGATGGGCTGCATCAGTTCCTGATCTCCGGCTTACCAGTAAGATTGTCAACTTATCGAACTAGTGTAAGCTTTGAATTGAGGCGCATCGCCCTTTCTCGTTTATGCTGTTCAACCGATTTATCTTTGAATTATCAAGATTGGTCTAGATTCCCTGCGTCGGAGCTAGATCTCTATTGATTATTCAGTAGTTAATCGTTTACCGAGTTGTTCTTCGAGTTTCGGGCTTGATCTAGATTCCCTGCGTCGGAGCTAGATTTATCTTGTTATTAGAAGGCAGCTTATGCGGTTGCTTGGAGTTGCTAGATTGATTTAGATCTGCGCCATGTGAATTAATCTGATTCTTCAACAGCTATGAGCATCGGAACGATTTTGTTACTGTTTTTACTATTTATTTGCTTGATCTGATTAATTACCTGTGCGAGCATCTTGTTTAGTTGTTGGGTTGATGAGTCGAGTTTGATTGTTTATTTATCTGGTCCGATCATAGCTGGAGTATGTGCGCTGCATCCGTCTGTGAAACCGTGTCGAAACAGTCTTGGTCCGATCGGATAGCTAGGTGGTCCGATAAGATGAATCAAACCGGTAACTAGGCAAGGTGGACAACGTATCGGCTGACACTTTGATTATTTAATATCTTGCTCAAAGGTATAGCTGATCCGTTACTTACATATCGGTCATGTTTTATGCTTTATTTTATTATTTAAAGGCTGATCTGTTACATTAATCAAGGTCCGATCCTGATTGATCCGATTCTGAGGTTCGATTCGATGTCTGATTGAGGTCCGATTATATTGGTCCGATTGAGGCCGTCTATGAAGTCCGATTTTGAGGTCCGATTGGCATCGGCCGATACAAGTCTGATTAGGTTTTGGCTAAAATCCAATGCGCATTTGCCGTCTGGAATAGAGCCGGCACAATCAAAGAGTAATTTAACTGTTTTATCCCCTTGTCAATTTCAGGTCAAATTGACTGGCACACCGCGAACCTGGACAAAGTGCAGGACCAGCACCGGAGTGAATCAGATCTCCCTGGCCTTGTTGTGTTGCTCGCTGAGGATACGACTGCCGATTTTCCGCGTCAACACATTTTTGGCACACCCAGTGGGACACGTAAGACAATTTCCAAGATATCGTCTGATGCTGAAAAGGACGCTGCTGCTGCTAAGCTCACTGCTGAGAAGCTGGCGGCTGAGAAGCTGGCGGCTGAGAAGTTGGCTGCTGAGAAAGCCAAGGCTGACAAAAATAGGATCTCCGATCCAACCGTCCCAGTCACGAAGGCCGATCTATCTAAAGCCCAGTTAGATGCAGTTCAGGCCCAGATTGACGCGTTTGAGAAGCTCTGTCTTGATCAATTCGAGCGTAATCGTTCAGGCCCTGTGCTCAAAAGTGCTCTTCCGGACCCAGAGTTGATCAAGAAGACAACTGATGCTCGGGATTACCATGTCAACATGACAGAGATGATCCATCATGCTCTTCACCATGCATTGATTAACCAGTCGGGCACTTTGGTAAATTCTTTGGATAATCTCATTAAGAAAGCGGTGGATGATTCTTTTTGCTTGAAGGGCCCAGTCTTTATGTCAGATTCTCCAGGGGCATCAGGATCAGGAAAAGGCAAAAGTACTGAAGATAACGCCATGACCGTTGCTCCGCAAAATCCGACGATTCCTCCACCCATTCAGCTGGCCAACGATTTTCTGTTGATGGCCGATGGATCGATTGTCGGCCCGCATGGTGAGAAATATGCTAGGACTCTGAATGAAGAGGAGAAGCAACCTGCAGCTGCAAAGATACGTTCAGAGATTCCTGCACATCAGCGTATGGTTGGTGATTACAATGATTACATGATGGATACGCATCAAGCTGATGGAATGCCACTCGGAGGTCACCAGTCCGATTGGTCACAGAAAATAGACGAGGTGATCCAGAATCAGTTCGGTTTGAAGCCTAAAGATGAAGCGAGGTTGTATCGGCACCCGTACCCATCCTACTTTGATGCAGTGCCACTTCCTCCACGCTACAGAGTGCCAGATTTTTCAAAATTCTCTA
Source organism: Alloteropsis semialata (assembly GCA_004135705.1). Lineage (NCBI taxonomy): Eukaryota > Viridiplantae > Streptophyta > Magnoliopsida > Poales > Poaceae > Alloteropsis > Alloteropsis semialata. The sequence goes on along the minus strand of CM014276.1, from coordinate 21,797,702 downwards.
GACAAGATGATATGACCACCATCGAGCATGTGAGCTGATTCTTGGCTCAATGTGGTGAGGCTGCTTCTGAGAAGGGACTCAGGCTCAGATTCTTCCCTCTGTCATTATCAGGGCCGGCGTTTACTTGGTTTACGTCGTTGCCAGCAGGATCGGTCACAGGCTGGTCCGATATGGAGAAGCAGTTCCATAAGTACTTCTTTTCTGGCCTCAATGAAATGAAGATTTCTGATTTGATTGCTATCAGGCAGAGGAACGATGAGTCCATTAAGGAGTATGTTCAACGGTTCCATGAAATCAGGAATCGATGCTACAGTTTGAAGCTATCTGACACACAGTTGGCTGAGCTTGCATTCCAGGGTATGCTCGCGCCAATCAAGGATAGGTTTTCTTCTCAGGAGTTTGAAACATTGGGACAACTGGTGCAAAAGGTGTCAGCCCATGAGGTCCGATACCAGGAGGCGAGGCGCACAAAGTTTTTCAAGCCAGTGTCTTATCTTTCTGATACTGAAGAAGAGGCTGATATCAATATAGCTGAATGGACCAAATCCAAAAATCCGGTATCATGCCCATGGGTCAAGCAGAGTCCTGAGAAATTTGGATTTGATGTAACAAAGGCCGACAAGATTTTTGACATGCTGCTCAGTGAAAAGCTTATTCAACTTTCTCCAAATCACTCTATCCCGTCGGCCGAGGAGTTAAAGAAGCGCAAGTACTGCAAATGGCATAACTCAACTTCTCATGAAACGAATGAATGCAAGGTGTTCAGGAGGGAGATCCAATTGGCTATTGAATCTGGCAAGATCAAGTTCGAAGATAACAAGAAAGCCATGAAGATCGACGGTCATCCCTTTCCTAATAACTTTGCTGATTTCTCCTTTTCTGTTAATATGGTTGATGCTGATGAAAAGGGGAAGTTCAAGGTGCTCACATCGGACCACGCCAAGAGTTCTGGTGCCGTTGATCCTGCAGTTCAGGTCTCTGTTGAAGAGCTGCGAAGGAATCATCAGGCATTTGGGCGTGAATATAATGCTCCTGGTGGATATCGGCCACGTGTGACATCCCAGATGCTGATTAACAAGTACAAAAGGCAGCAGGCAGCAGCTCGAGCCTGGGAAGAGCATGAGGAACGATGGCGTCAGAAGCGTGAATATCAGGCAAGGCGGTTTGATGAGGGGTTTGATGATCGGCGCCGACGTGATGACAGGTCCGATGGCCGACGCTGGTTTGATGACAGGTCTGACGGTCGTCGTCGGTATGGCTATAGGTCCGATTGGCATACAGACAGGCGTCAAACTTATGAGCATTACGATCAAGATGATGGTCACTGGAGATGTCCTTTCTTTGTGTTCTGCTGGAACGAGAAGCTCAGATTGCCGTCCAAAGCAGATTGTCCTGAATGCAGCTTCCAGTATGAAGAATACAGGGCTTTTAAGAAGAGTCGACGATCGGTTCATGAACGGATCGGCGTCAGGATTGATGATCGTCATCAAGGAGATGAAGGCCGGGTTGATACTCATGGCCGTAAAAATAATGAAGGCCAGGATGATGCTCGTGGCCCTGAAAAAATAGAAGAAAAGGCTCCAGTTCAGGATCGGATTAGAGAACCTCAAATGAAGCCTGGACAGTGGTGCCCGTCAGGGATTTCTAGGACCAAGAAGAGGCGTGTTCAGCGGTTGCGCTACCATGAGCAGATTCAGGAGCAAGAATTAGCCAAAGAGAAGAAAACTTGGCGAG